>JAJHSJ010000009.1:56312753-56353782 GCA_021015155.1 Magnolia officinalis | reverse complement strand
GAGCTATCCGGAAGAGCGGGGGTCCCCAGAAGGTGGGAACCGCTTTATGACCATGGTGAAGTTGTCCTTTCCTATGGACAACATTGAAAGGGCCTGACCATTTGGATAGGCCGTATTTTATTATTTACTTTGAGATTAATGGAGCAGACTCGGATGTGCGTCGGAGCCTATCTGGATGAGTGGGGGTCCGTGGAAGGTGGGAACCGTTGTTTATGACCATGATGAAGCTGTCCATTTCTATGGACAACATTGGAAGGGCCTAGCTATTTGGATAGGCCATATTTATGTATTGCTCGAGATTAATGGATCAGACCCGGATGTGCGTCGGAGCTATCCAGAGAGTGGTGGTCCCTAGAAGTGGGAACCGCTGTTATGACCATGATGAAGCTGTCCATTTTCTATGGACAACATTGGAAGGGCCTGGCCATTTGAACAGACCGTATTTATGTATTTGCTCGAGATTAATGGAGCAGACCCGGATGTGCGTCAGCGCTATTCGAAAGAGCGGGGATCCCTGAAAGGTGGGAACCGCTGTTTGACCATGATGAAGTTGTCCATTCCTATGGACAAACATTGAAGGGCCTGACCATTTAGACAGGCCTATTTATGTATTTGCTCGAGATTAATGGAGCAGATCCGGATGTGCGTCGGAGCTATCCAGATGAGCGGGTCCCTGGAAGGTGGGAACCGTTGTTATGACCATGATGAAGCTAAGCTCCATTTCCTATGGACAGCATTGGAGGGGCCTGACCATTTGGACAGGCCGTGTTTATATCTGTTTTGCAGGTACCACACCCCTAACCCTAAACCAAAACCTTTAACCTAAACCTTAACCTAAACCTTAACCTAAACATAATCTAAACCTAAACCTATACCTATAACCTAAACCATACTTATAACCTAACCCAAACTTATAACCTTAACCTAAACCTATTCTCATCTCTAAACTTATACTTATAACCTAAACCTAAACAAAAACCTTAACCTATAACCTATACTTATAACCTAAACCTAAACTTACGACTTTAACCTAAACCTTTTCTCAAATCCCAAAACCTATACTTATAACCTAAATTTAAACCTTAACTTAAACTCAAATCCCTAAACCTTAACTTATAACCCAACCTAAACCTATACTTATAAGCTAAACCTATTCTCTAATCCCAAAACCCATAACCTAAACCTAAACCTTATTCTAAACTTATAACCATAACCTATAACCTAAACCCGAACCCAAACCAGAACCCGAACCCGAATCCCTAAACTTTAACACTCAAACCTAAACCTATAACTTTAATTCAAACCTAAACCTATAACCCAAACTTATAAACCTTAACCTAAACCTAAAACCAAAACCAAAACCTATAACCTAAACCTAAAAACCTAAGGGCCTGTTTGGACGGGTGGATTGGAAGGGATTGAATGGTATTAAGGTGGATGACATGGATTTCAAGGCAATGATGGTGTTGTCAGTGCATTGTCTTAAGATCCATGGGATTGCTATATCCCAGGATTGCTATATGGAGTCTGTTTGGCATGCCCGGCCAATCTCGGGATTAAACCCTCCCATCCCTTCCAAACCCTCAACCCAAACATGTCCCAGGCAAATTTGAACGGATTAGGGTGGAGCTGGATGGGATTTAAAGGTAGTGATGGTGTTGTCAGTGGATTGTCTTAAGATCCATGAGATTGCTATATCCCGAGATAAGATCACCAAGCCTGTTTGACACGCCCGGCCAATCTCGAGATTTAACTTCTAATCCCTTCCAATACCATCCAATCCCTTCAATCAGTCCGGCCAAATGGGCCCTAAATGTATTCTCAAAACCCTAAACCTAAACCTACACCTAATCCAATCTCAAATCCTTAACCTAAACCTAAACCTAAACATGAAAACCCAAGCCTAAACCCGGTCCCGATTCCGAAACCGATTTCCTAAACCTAAAACCTAAATGTATTCTCAAATCCCCAAACCTAAACCTACACCTAATCCTAATCTCAACTCCCTAACCTAAACCTAAACCTACACCTAATCCTAATCTCAACTCCCAAACCTAAACCTAAACTAAACTTGAAAACCCAAACCTAAACCCGATCCCGAACCCGAACCCGATTTCCTAAACCTAGACCTTTACCTATTCTCAATTCACTAAAGCTATAACCTATAACCTAACTTAAACCTAAACCTATCACCGACACTTATAACCTAAACCTAAACCTAAAACCTAACCTAAACTTAACCTATAATCCATAAATAAACCTAAACCTAAACCTAAAGCTAACCTAAAACCTAAATGTATTCTCAAATCCCTAAACCTAAACCTACACCTAATCCCAAACTTAACTCCCTAACCTAAACCTGAACCTGAACTTGAAAACCCAAGCCTAAACCCGATTTCGACTCGATTTTCTAAAGCTAAACCTTAACTGTTCTCATTCCCGAAGCTATAACCTATAACCTATAACCTAAACCTAAACCTATAACCTTAACCTATAACCTTAACCTAAACCTTAACATAAACCAAAAACCTAACCTTAACCTAAACCAAAACCTATAACCTAACCTTAACCAAACCTGTAACCTAAACCTTACCCTAAACTTATAACCTTAACCTAAACCTAAAACCAAAACTTAACCTATAACCTAAACCATAAACTAAAACCTAGACCTAAACCTAATCCTAAACCTATAACCTAAACCAAAAGCTATAACCTTAACCTAAACAAACCTATAACCTGACACCTAAACTTTAACCTTAACCTAAACCTAAAACCAAAACCTAAACCTATAAGCTATAACCTAAACCTATAAGCTAAAACCTATACCTAAAGCTTAACCTATAACCTATAACCTATAACCTAAACCTATAACCTATAACGTATAACTTTAACATAAACCCAAAAACTAAACCTTAACAAAACCTATAACCTTAACCTAAACAAAAACCTTAACTTATAACATTAACCTAAACCTAAAACCAAAACCTAAACCTATAACCTAAACCTATAAACTATAACCTAAACCTAAACCTAAACCTAAACCTATAACCTAAACCAAAACCTATAACCTTAACCTAAACAAAAACCTATAACCTAAACCTTAACCTATAACCTATAACCTAAACTTATAACCTTGACCAAAACCTATAACATAAACCTATAAGTTAAAACCTAAACCTAAAGCTAAACCTAAAACCAAAATGTATTCTCAAATCCCTAAACCTAAACCTAATCCCAATCCCAATCTCAACTCCCCAACCTAAACCTAAACCTAAACTTCAAAACCCGATCCCGAACCCGAACCTGATTTCCTAAACCTACACCTAAAACCAAAACCAAACCTAAACCAAACCTAAACCTACACCTACACCAAATCCCCCAATCTCAATTCCCTAACCTAAACCTAAACCTAAACATGAAAACCCAGCCTAAACCCGATCCCGAACACGAACCCGATTTCCTAAACCTACCTTAACCTTAACCTATTCTCAAATCCCTAAACCTAAACCTACACCAAATCCCAATCTCAACTCCCTAACCTAAACCTAAACCTAAACATGAAAACCCAAGCCTAAACCCGATCCAGAACTCGAATCCGATTTCCTAAACCTAAACCTTTACCTATTTTCAAATCCCTCAACCTAAACCTACACCAAATCCTAATCTGAACTCCCTAACCTAAACCTAAACCTGAACTTGAAAACCCAAACCTAAACCCGATCCCGAACCCGAACCCAGTTTCCTAAACCTAAACCTTAACCTATTCTCCATTCCCAAAGCTATAACCTGTAACCTTAACCTATAACCTAAACCTAAAACCAGAACCAAAGCCTATAACCTAAACCTATAAGTTAAAACCTAAACCTAAAACCTAAAACCTAAATGTATTCTCAAATCCCTAAACCTAAACCTACACCAAATCCAATCACAACTCCCTAACCTAACCTAAACCTAATCTGGAAACCCAAACCTAAACCCGATCCCGAACCCGAACCCAGTTTCCTAACCTAGACCTTAACTATTCTCAATTCCAAAGCTATAACCTATAACATATAACCTAAACCTAAACCTAACCTAACCTATAACCTTAACCTAAACCCAAAACCTAAACCGTAACCTAAACCAAAGCCTATAACCTTAACCTAAACCAAAACCTGTAACCTAAACCTTAACCTAAACCTAAAACCAGAACTTAAACCTATAACTTATAACCTAAACCTATAAACTAAAACCTGAACCTAAACCTATAACCTAAACCAAAACCTATAACCTAAACTTAAACAAAAACCTATAGACTAAAACCTAAACCTAAACCTATAACCTAAACCAAAACCTATAACCTCAACCTAAACAAAAACCTATAACCTAAACCTTAACCTATAACCTATAACCTAAACTTTAACCTTAACCTAAACTAAAACCAAAACCAAAACCTATAACCTAAACCTAAACCTAACCTAAACATTAACCTATTCTCAAATCCCTAAACCTAAACCTACACCTAATCCCAATCTCAACTCCCTAACCTAAACCTAAACGTAAACATGAAAACCCGAGCCTAAACCAGATTCTGAACTCGAACCCAATTCCCAATTCCCTAACCAATTCTCAATTCCCTAAACCTATAGCTTATAACCAATTCTCAATTCCCTAAACCTATAGCTTATAACCTAAACCTAAACGTTAACCTTAACCTAAACCAATTCTCAATTCCCTAAACATATAGCTTATAACCTAAACCTAAACGTTAACCTTAACCTAAACCAAAACCTATTACCTATAACCTAAACTTATAACCTATAACCTAACAGTAACCAAACCTTAACCTATAACCTAAAACCTAAACCTAAACCTAAACCTAAACCTAAAACCTAAATGTATTCTCAAATCCCTAAACCTAGACCTACACCTAATCCTAATCTCAACTCCCTAACCTTAACCTAAGCTTAAACTTGAAAACCCAAACCTAAACCCAATCCCGAACCCGAACCCGATTCCCTAAACCAATTCTCAATTCCCTAAACCTATACCTTATAACCTATACCTAAACCTGAACCTAAAACTAAACCCAATTCCCTAAACCTAAATCCAAACCAATTCTCAATTACCTAAACCTATACCTTATAACCTAAATCTAAACCTAAACCTGAACCTAAAACTAAACCTAAACCTAAACCTTAACCTAAACCTATAACCTTAACCTAAACCAAAACCTATGACCTAAAACCTTAACCTATTACCTATAACCTAAACTTATAACCTATTACCTACCATTCACCTAAACCTAAATCCTAAACCTTAACCTATAACCTAAGACCTAAACCTAAAACCTAAATGTATTCTCAAATCCCTAAACCTAAACCCACACCTAATCCTAATCTCAACTCCCTAACCTAAACCTAAGCTTAACCTTGAAAACCCAAACCTAGACCTAATCCCGAACCCAAACCCGATTCCCTAAACCTAAACCCAAACCAATTCTCAATTCCCTAAACCTATACCTTATAACCTAAACCTAAACCTGAACCTAAACCTTAACCTAAACCTTAACCTAAACCTATAACCTTAACCTAAACCAAAGCCTATGACCTAAAATTTTAACCTATTACCTATAACCTAAACTTATAACCTATTACCTACCATTCACCTAAACCTAAATCCTAAACCTTAACCTATAACCTAAGACCTAAACCTAAAACCTAAATGTGTTCTCAAATCCCTAAACCTAAACCTACACCTAATCCTAATCTCAACTCCCTAACCTAAACCTAAGGTTAAACTTGAAAACCCAAACCTAAACCCGATCCCGAACACGAACCCAAACCCGAACCCGATTCCCTAAACCTAAACCCAAACCAATTCTCAATTCCCTAAACCTTGGTGCTTTGGCCCTTGTTGCATTCTTGCAAAGAAGTTTTCAAGCTTTAGTTTTTCTTCTTTACAACCGTTAAAAACTTAGCATACAACATTCTAATTCAGCCTTTTGTCTTTTATAAGCCTTGACTTTTTGTTGCTTGTCAGAGAGTACTATCAGTAGCTCAATCTCCATTTACAAGATTTTCATACAAAGCTCTTCATATCTTTTCATGTGACTGGCCTCACTTCTCTTTAGATTCTCAATCTAATCAAGTGCATCTTGCAATTTCAATAGTTCATCTTGCAGCTAGTTTCACATTGTTCTCTAATAAAAGTAACCTGCATTGCAATGGCTGATTCTCAATCTGTTTCGGGTTTTTTCTCATATTTTTTCTGATTTTTTCAGTGCTTGTTTTGTAATTGTTGTGAATTTAATCTTTTAAGGCATGCCTGTTTTTTTCCCCCCAAAATCAGCTTGGGTTTTGTGGTTCTCTATTTTCTTCTATTTTAGCTTTTCTTTTGGCATTGAATTTTTTTTCTTTTAATTTATCTAATTTCTTTTCTATTTTTCAGGGTTGTAATTGACAATGATGCTTGTAAGAATGCAACCATTATTCAGGTAATCTGGTATTCGTTTTCACTAATTACTGGTTTGGTTTTGTGTTGGGAATTTGAATCAAAAGAGAGAAATATTCAGTTTTTCTGTTCTTTCATTTTCCAAAGAAGTTGTTTATATATAGAGTGCATTTGGTTGCACCAAATATTGTGAAATTTCTTGATGTTTTGCACCAAACTAGATTGATTAATCATGAAATATTATGAAATTTCATGATATTTGGTGCACTCAAGCACACCGTTACTGATTTTTTGTTCTTCCATGTATTAGAAACCTTCTTAAAATGATACTAAATGGGATGTTTTGTTTTTAGGTTGATAGTGTATAGAAGCATGGGATTCTACTGGATTTTATTATTCAAGATCTATTGGAGATGCGAGTGGAGCATGAGCAACGGATGACGAAGATATTTCAGGCTTTCGCTACACGCTTACCCACCGATGCCCCACTACCTTCGCCTTCATCTTTGTGATTTTTTGTTTATTTGTTTATGTTAAATTTATATGTATTTATGCGTGAATGAATGTGATGCAGATAAGATTGTTTGTGTTTGGATGAATGTAGTTTATGTAGTTTGGGTTAAGATGGATGTGAATGTGAATATGATGAAATGTGTATATTAGGATGAATATGATAGAATATATTGTTAACAGGTATATATCAGGAATTTTGTACGGATTTTGAGCTAGATTATATTTTTTTAAAAGAAACTTTTGGCGACGAAAATTTCGTAGCTAAAAGATATGGTAGTTTATTTTTAAGCTTTTAGCAGCAAAAGTTTATTTTTTTTTTTTTAAAAGACTTTTATTTTTAAAAGACTTTTAGCAGCTAAAAGTCTTGTACAGTAAAAGACTTTTAGCAGCGAAAAGTTTATTTTTAAAAGACTGTTAGTTTATTTTTAAAAGACTTTTAGCAGCTAAAAGTCTTGTACAGTAAAAGACTTTTAAAAGACTGTTAGTTTATTTTAAAAGACTTTTAGCAGCGAAAAGTTTTATTTTTAAAAGACTTTTAGCAGCGAAAAGTTTATTTTTAAAAGACTTTTATTTTTAAAAGACTTTTAGCAGCTAAAAGTCTTGTACAGTAAAAGACTTTGCAGCGAAAATTTTCGCTGCTAAAAACAGAAGATTTTTAATTTTTTAGCGACGACCCATTTCGCCGCTAAAAGTGAATGTAGTTTGGGCTTAAATGATGAAATGTGTATATCAGGATGAATATGATGGAATATATTATTAACAGGTGTATATCAGGAATTTTGTACGGATTTTGAGCTAGATTATTTTTTTAAAAAGAAACTTTTGAGCTAGATGAAGATTTTTAATTTTTTAGCGACGAACTGTTTTGCCGCTAAAAGTGAATGTAGTTTGGGTTTGGATGGATGTAAATGTGAATGTGATGAAATGTGTATATCAGGATGAATATGATGTAATATATTATTAACATGTGTATATCAGAAATTTTGTACAGATTTTTAGCTAGATTATTTTTATAAAAGAAACCTTTGAGCTAGATTATTTTTAGCAGTGAAAATTTCGCTGCTGAAAGTCATGTACAGTACAAGACTTTTAGCAGCGAAACCTTTCGCTGCTAAAAACAGAAAGATTTTTATACTTTTTCGCGATGAACAGTTTTGCCGCTAAAAGTTTATGTAGTTTGATGTGAAAGTGCGTACGATGAAATGTGTATATCAGGATGAATATGATGGAATATATTGTTAAGAGGTGTATATCAGGAATTTTGTACGGATTTTACGTAAAATATTTTTTTTTAAAAGAAACTTTTGGCGACGCACATTTTCGGCGCTAAAAGATATGCTGGTTTAATTTTAGCAGCGAAAATTTTCGCTACTAAAAATTGAAGGATTTTTTGTAGAATAGTAGTGTTAACAGTTGAAAATTTTTAGCAGCTAAAACTTTCGCTGCTAAAAGTCTTGTATAGTATTTTTTAGTGACGAACATTTTCGCCGCTAAAAGTTTAGATTAATGTAAATGTGAATATGATAAAATGTGTATATCAGGATGAATATGATGTAATATATTGTTAACAGGTGTATATCAGAAAATTTGTACGTATTTTGAGCTGGAATAAGTTTTTTTTGAAAAAACGTTTGGCGACGAAAAGTTTCGTCGCTAAAAGATATATCAGTTTAGTTTTAGCAGCGAAATGGTTCGCCGCTAAAAGTCTTGTACAGTACAATACTTTTAGCCGCGAAAAGTTCCGCCGCTAAAAGTTTAAGACAATGTTTAGAGTCTTTTGCGACAAAACGTTTCGTCGCTAAAAGCCTCATATAGTATTTGTAGCTGCGAATAAAAGAAATTTATTTCACATCGATTTAAAATGTTTGGAGGATTTAACGACGAAAATTTTCGTCGCTAAAAGTCTAATGGTAGTTTTAGTGAGGAAAATTTTCGTCGCTAAAAGTGTCGTCGCTAAAAGCTCACTTTTAGCAACGAAAATTTATTTTGTCGCTATAAGTGACTTTTGGCGACGAAAATACGTTTCGTCGCTAAAAGTTTCGTCGTTAAAAACCCTCTTTTTTGTAGTGATTTAATACATAACTAGTTGGATCAATTTGAATTGTCCAACTAGTTGACACAACTAGTTGGACATTGCATTTTCATCCAACTAGTCATACATTTAATGAAAAAATTCCATCTTAATTAATGTAAGTACATGCTTCTACCGCAGACTAATTTCATTTTGGCACGAAAAAGGGGCCATGGCTTGGGTATTGTATTAATTTAAAGTGATAATTAATGCTACCACTTGGCATAATTTAAAGTGGTAATTAATGCTCATAATGCCAAGTGGAATTATCTTGGTAATTAATCCTCATGATGCCCACGGAGGAGTGATTTAAACACATGCTTGGAAAAAGAGTGGCCTATTCTGGTCAGCCTATGTAACACCCCGTACTTTTGTGTACTCAGGTGTTACCTTAAAAATCCGAATTAATCACACGTGCGTGGGGTCACACGTGACTCACCTTACACATCAGCATCCAGTGATCCCCAATGTATTCATCTGGACCGATTAGGATGCCTTAAATAAACTCTAGATCAATCCACAAGGAGTAACCTTCATCCATAGTCGGGCTATCCAACCATTGACTCTTAGGGTAGACCATCATGCTGTAACGAGGCGGAATTGCAATTCACCAGAGTCGGGACCAAACTAGTAGATCCACTAATCAATCAATCCGTAACTAGTAATGAGAGCTGTCAAATCACTAGATTGACATGGATCAACAATTCAAAACCAAATTTGACCATTAAATTTCAAAAGAAACTTGTAACTAACAATGAAGGATTTTAATTAAATCATTTTGTGGTCCACTACATGGCCACCTTAAAACAAGGCCCTACAATTTGATAAAAATAATAATAGTGACAATAGTGATAATAATAATAATAGTAAGTATTAAAACTTATTCTACTAATAATAGTTAATATTCTAAAATCTATAGTATAGGTGGTCCTAGGCATCTGAATAAATCCCTATGACCATTTTGACCATTGAGATCTAAATTCAGGATGATCTGATCACCAATTCAACATAAAGCCTTAATTAGAGCTTATAGCTGAGAGTATGGCCCACCCAAACTTTAGATCTACCCCATCCTTGGTCAGGGGCTCTGATTTGGTCTTCCAAGTGGAATGGACGGTGTGGATTTCATCCAAACATCACGGTGGATGCCACTCATGCGTTGCACGTGCACTAGGGGCATGCAGGCGTCATGCACTAAGCCAAGAGGCTCGGTCAGACGCTGCTGACCCATTGTCTCTCTAAAAAGAGAGATTTCTCTCTCTCTCTCTCTCTCTCTCGATTTTTGACAGAGGACGGTCGGCGTCTGTGATTTTAATCAGTGGCCCACCATGAGGATTCTATGGACCGATCTGAACCGTCCATCTGACTTAGGTCGTGTGCTCGACCAAAACCCAGCTTTCATATTAGGTTTTCATGAACGTATGGGCACACATTTTGTGGCGCAAGAAGGGCCTACAAACACAAGTTTTCAAAAATAGAAACTGCCAGCTAGGCAATCCGTGTGAGGTGGGATCCTTCAATCCAAGCCTTCCATTCAGTGAGATCTCAGCCACCCAACCCACGGTTTAGGGCTCTCTCCCATAGCCAAGAGAAAACAACGACCGGTTTGCAAATACCGGTCATACCTTGAGGTGGTTTTTAGTGGATAAAATCCTAGCCACTTGTCGTCCATCTAAGGGCTGTTAGGAAGCTAGGGTTGCAATAAGAAAGGATAGAAAGCAACTCCTTCCTATCCCTTACGAAGACCTAAGGAAAGCAGGCGCAACTTTCAAGCTCCGAACCCACCACCCAAACGAGGCTGAAGCTTTGAAAGAGCTTATCTAGAAGCTCTCTAGGGTCCCCACGAACAGTCTGGAGAAGGCGGATTAAAGGGAGAAACCCCTGTTTGGCATCCGCCATTAACAATAGATCATCTCCCTCTTAAAGCCGAACCGAGCTGGGTCCGATTCAGGCCAGAGATGGGGCCTGTTTGAGGCTGTTTCAAGTGTTGTTAGATGCTTCCAGCCGCAGCAAACAGAGAAAGAAAGGAGGAGTGGGAAAAAGGAAAGAAGGAAAGCGAGAGAGAGTGCGTTGCTGCACTAGCAAAGCTCGAACTGAGCCGAGTTTGGCCGGAGCTGAGTTTGGTTCGTGCTTGGGTCGAGTCCAGTGGCGTTGCTGGACTTCAAAGAAAGAAGAAGAATGAAGAGAAGACAGTGAGAGAGAGGAGAGAATGAGGGCGTGGGCGTGCATCAGTGCAACGCTACCAGGTTCACCGTCGAGTCAACAACCTACTGGGTCGACTCAGGCGGGTTGAGGCTGGCCTTGGGTCGAGCTCAATCCTTGTTGGACGTTGCAAGGAAGGGAGAAGGAAGGGAAGAGAAAGAAAAGAGAAAGAGAAGGAAGAAGAGAAAGAAGAAAAGAAAATAGAGAGAGGAGACCGGTCCAACTCGCTGGACTGAGTTCGGTCCGAGTTGGGCGTGGGTCTGATCCATTTCAGGCCTTGTCGGAGGCTAGGAGATGGGAAGAATAGAGAAGGAGGAGGGAAAAGAGAGGGTGAGATGGGGCTGAGTTATGGGCTGACTTGTTGCCGAGTCAACTAGGTCGAGTTCGGCTTGAGTAGGCCTATTTCAGTTGAGTTGTGCTGGTTCACCCCAGTAAGCTTGTTGGACGTGTGGGTCTGTGTAGGGGAAAAAGTAGAAGATAGGGAAGAAGAAGAAAAGAGAGGAAAGACGAGAAACTTGAAGAACGGGCGAGTCACCTCAGTTGGAACCGAGTCAGGGCCGAGTTCAGCTGGGTCAGATAATGCTTGGGCCTAGTCCAGGCCTTGCTGAGGTCGAGATGGGTCGACTCAGCTGAGTCGAGTCACGAAGCGGGTCTATGGCTTGAATGGAGGACGAGTTGAACTGCCAAGTCAATCAATGTGAGTAAACTTCCTTTCCCTAAGTAAGCTCCATGATTTATCATCTTCATTAGCATTACTACAGTAATTGCAATATGATTAACCACTAGTAGGATAACTTTGTTAATAATAATTATTACAAAAGCTTAATATTAACAATTATCGTTATTAATGCTATTCTTATTTTTTCATCGATTATAATGTTAGTATTGTTAGTATATATAAGTGAACAATTACTAAATTATTTTACTTCATTTTAATATTATTACAATTAATTATATAACTTAGATTTCAAACCCTAAACTTAGATAGAGTGTTAGGTCTGGATCTAGTTATGTAAGCTCGTAATTCATGGTAAACCATAATACTTACTATCACGACTAGACTCACTGTGGATAGCCCAAAGCTATTAGCATTAGAAACTATTTATCATTGTCCTTTTGGGATTAGTATAATACTCGTTAACATAATTATTAAGTATTAATCCCTATTATAGTATCATTAGTAAATATTCTATTATTATTACTTGAATTATTTGAGAGATTATCAGTAACCATAAAAATATTAGGTAATGTCGGTACATTTGAACATGAACTCATGAACCATCATTAATATTGCTGAATTAATACTCCTATTATGAGTAATAATTGATCCATTGTACCATAATAATAATAATGATAATCTAGGATTCAAATCCTAGAACTAAAGCCTATAACTAAACCCTAAGGTGAAAACCCTAATTCTATACTAAAACCCTAAAAGATAACCTTAGGTATGACCTTAAACCCTAGGTAGTGATTAGAACTTGGACCTAATTATACAAGTTCATGATTTGTGGTAGGATACAGTTATAAGAGCGCAAGCATTTAGCGACACTAGAAGGCGATTTAAAGTATAAGGTGATGATTCTTCCCCCCTGAGCTTTCCATCTTCTCATTAGCTTATGTATATTTTTTATTTAAATTCATAACTGATATCTCCCTATATAATCACATGTGTTAGCTGGTGGAAATTGAATTGTTGTCTTACATGCTTTATGATTATCCTGTATAATTGTTCATGCTTATGGGTTATTTATGGATTACTTACGGAACTTAAATTGGTACATTAGTGGGAAATTCCCACATATGAATGTATACCCATACTTAGGATGTAACTTGATTAGTTGTGATCGTAATAGACCTTCGACTTGGTGGTTATTGAGTGGTAGCCTAGATGGATCATTAATGTGAGACTACCATTCAGGGTTGTTGTGCCCTATGGTTTTTAAGGATGGTCTTTATCATATGGTTTTGATATTCGCCCTATGTAGCATATTTTGATACTCGCCCTAAGTGGTTTTATTTGATTTTTTTCCTACATGGATTTGATATTTTATACTGTGTAACCATGCAATGGTAAGTCCCACATACTGTAATATGATTGGCCACTAGTCGATGGATTTCCATTAAACATCCTAAGGCGGTATCCTCATGGGTCGGGGATGGTAGTCATGAGATACTATGCCCGAGCTGTCGGCCTACGCTGGGCCATGTGCTCTCCGTAGTGACCTTTGAGCTTATTAAAATTGGCTGGTTGTAATTGGATTAATAACGGATTGGCTAAGCATGCATACATAACACAAACTAGCATCTATTGCTATCATACGTGGGGTACGTATTATTTCCGACTAGATGATGTTTCCCAGGTTCGATGATTGCATGAGTGGCGGCCCACTGTTCGTACGGATGAGCATCCCTGGGGCATGAACGCATTCCATATATCCATGCACTTAATAAGACTGCATTTACTCTGTTTTGGTTGTTTGGATGTTTTATATTATTTCTTACCTAATGCGGCGGTGTGTAATCTTGAGGGGACTTCACACTGAGTTGGCCACTCATCCATCAAATATATAACCATACAGGTAGCACAGGTGGTCCTGATGATGTTCACATTCATATTGGTGAGGAGTAGGTTATGGTTGACAAGGGTGCCTGATTATATTTATTAAGGGCTGCTACAGGATTTCACAGCTCAAGATTGTTGCAAATTTACTTTGTTCTCATGTAATGTTATTTCATTTTGTATTAGTAAGAATGAAGACATTGGTTTGTATAAGTTATTATGGGCACTTTTATATATTTTAAATGATAATGAAATTTTCCTTTATGCTTACTTGTCCATTCTACACTCATCTGCTTAATCTGATAAAAGAAAAAAAAAATTTGACTGTCCTTTAAGGTTAACACTCAGGTTTTTGGGAAACGGGTCGTGTACTCGGGTCCTGAAAAGTCGGGGCGTTACAGCCTACCATGGTGTTAATTTTAAATCTACCCTGAACATCTGGTGGGTCACCTCACGTTACACCTAGGGCCTAAAAAGCAGTCCCATCCATGCTTAGGCATACCACATGACTAGAAATAGTTAATAAAGAAAAGCTCACCCTCCAAACTATTTACATTGGTGTGGCCTACTTGAAAGATGGATGGACCTGAATTTTGAACCCTAGGCCTAAGTTTTAGTGTGGCATCTAATGATTAGAGTGGATTTGGTATAATCTCCAAGGTGGACCTTATAAAAATCAATGATGAATTCTCTATTCTAATTATTTTCCTTGGTGTGCCTCACCTAAATCATAAGTAGACTTGATTTTTAGGTTTTGTGCCCAACATAAGATTACACATCTAATGATTAAAGTGGATCACACATAAACATCAAGATGAGCCCCATAAGAAATCAAGATAGAGAGTCTACTGAAATTCTTTTTTCTAATAAAAAAAAGTCCAAGTTTAGCACACCGGAGTTCCGTTTAATGTCCAGCCAGCACATATCATCTAAACCTTCTATGTAAATATGACATCCGACCCATCTAATAGGTTGGCCCATCACAAGAATTACTTTTATAAAACACCACAATAACCATATATACAAGTAAATAAGCCACACAATTTGGATGATTTTAATGGTAGGATTTTTTATCTTAATTATTTACCATTGTGTAGCCCAATCGAATTTTGAATCGGCCTTAGTTTTGAGCCCCTGTCCAAACATGAAGTAGCCCACATGATGAACGGGGTGGATCTACTCAACATGAACTCTTTCCTTTTAATTATAGGAAAGCAATGCCCCATTGCCCTAATGAAGGTCATGCAAACTTTATCTCAGGTATTTGGGAAGAGGAGACACGTGAAGGGAGAGTAAATGTAGGATGGGCTACATACCTATTATAGATTTGGACCATCCAACTCAAGATCATAAGATGATCTTATAATCAAACATGTCCAATGCTTATGAAAAAAGTGGGTTGTAAATAAAATAGTTCAACGATCCAGATTTAACATGCATACTTGTCCTTTCCTTAGAAGCGTAGTTTCTTAGTTCTTATCACATAACTTCTCCTTAGTAGGTCTTAACTGATGAATGGCCTAGATCTTGAACATGTGTGTCACTTTACATAACTATGACAAGCATTCTAAAATCCCTCAATGTAGGTGTATGTATTGTGTAAACGAGGAATTTTTCTCATTAAATGCATAACTAATTGGACAAAAAAAATACAATGCTTACCAAGCAATGTCGGGCCAACGAATCAACCTCAGTAAAAGCTCGTTTCTATGTTCTGACAAGATTTAGGCATCCAGAGTTAGAGCGATGGAGCGAGCCATCGGTATTTCCAGGTCTTCTTCGCCTTCACCTTTCACATATCTCAGTGTGCCTATGGCAACGGGCAAGCTGAAGTCGAACGATTTTCTACCTATGGTCGATAGGATTGAGGACAGGATTAGAGGGTGGCAGGCTAGAATCCTATCCTAGCCCGGCAGAGTAGTGTTGGTGAAACATGTTCTAGGTAGTGTACCTGTCCACTACATGGCAGCTGCTAATATTCCGTCGCAGGTCCTCAACATGCTAGAGAGGAGCTTTGCAAATTTCTTTTGGGGATGTGAAATGGCCAAGCTATATGTCCTAGAGGAGGGGTGAATAGGACAACGCCAAATTTAAAATAATTACAGCGGAATTTAAATAAAGAGATAGCCAAATAAATTAAATCAATTCACAATGCTGAAATGAAAAGCAACTTCAATAAACAAGTATTAAGAGGTTGATACAAAAGTTGTTCTAAGGACAACCTTAAAACAAAAACCAAGGGTTTATGGTAGGACAACCTTATTTCTAGAAAGGTCTTTATATCAAAAACTCAAACTAAAAAGGAATAAATAAATAACAAGGAATTGAAATAAATTGCAGGAATTTAAACCTAAATTATTACAACATTCCCACAATGCTTGAAATGTAAAAATTACACCATTCACTTCCACACATACATTCCACACCTGAATAATCAAAGATAAGAAAATAAAGCACACACCCACAAGACACAAAGAGTTATAGTGGTTCGCCTGTGTGTACACCAACTGTTCAACAACAGCCACACAGATTGCTACTCCACTCCTAATATCCTCATAAAGGGTATATTAGCGTTCACTATCAAATAGGTTTTTACAGGTTCACCCAAAACCTTCACAATTGTGTCTTTTTCAAAGGGCTTACATAATTCAAAAACCCTTACTTCTGAGCTTTCTAGCTCTCCTCATATAACCAACAACTTTGAGATTTTTCTGGCTTAACCTCTAAAAATAAAACCAAATAAAGTAAATTACATAAAATGTAAAATACCTATTTTTCTTCTTTGTTGTAGTAACTCTCGGAAGAACCAAGTCGGAGTAGAGATTTGAGTGTCAAAGTTCAATATCCAATACTCACTATATAATAGTTCTAAGTTCTAATAGTTTTTAAATTAAAACAAATGGGCTAGCTTTAATTGATTTTGATTCCAGAAAAAGCAAAGCAACACTTCCTCTTTTCAGATCAGATTGGAATACAAGAAACAAAATCAATTTAAAAAGATAAAGAAGAAAATATTAAATATGCACATTTAGCTTAAATGGAGCACAAATTTATCTCTCAGAAGGCCAGATTAAAATTGCTTGAGTAGTATATAATCTTCTGAGATTCGTACTCTATTTATAGGTGAACAAATCACATCTTCAACTAGCCTAGAAGTCGCTACTACTGGTTGTAGGACCAACGAAAATTTGAAAATTTGAGCGCGATAAGATAAGACAGTTTCAACACTAGTCGTAGGTAGTCTATGACTGGTCGAAGGACATCTTCGTCTGGTTGAAGGTTGCTCAGGACTAGTCGAATCTAGTTAAATTTCAACGTTGTAGTTTGAGTCGTAGATCTACGATAGGTTGAAGAAGCAGTCGACACTGTTCATATGACTAGTCAAACAGACCCCAGGACTAGTCGAAGCTTAACAAAAAATTTTAAATTTTTGCAACAAACTTACTTACGACTGGTCTAAGCAATTCTAGGATAGGTCGAAGCAATGCTAGGACTAATCGATCAAAGTCCAGGACTAGTCTTAGAACAGACCAAACTCACTTATATAAAATATGAATTATGTATCCGAAATGACCTACTCTAAAGGTCAACCTAAGGTCAAACATACCTTAATAGTGAAGTAAGGACATTGAAATTTAGTTGAATGACCTTGAGCATAATGAAGCTTGAGATCTTGAATTATACTTGTCTTGAACTAAGTCGAACATTCTCACATCCTCGAGTCTTGACTTGTGAACATTGCTTGACTATCGAAGCTAATCTTGTGAGACTTTTGTCTTGACTTGACATATCATGTATAAAGCTTTGTTCTTCACATATGCAAGCTTCATAACAAGATACATACAGTGTCTTTGGCACCACAAATTTGACAATACAGTGAAGCTATCAACTATAGCACTTACAGGATGGTTGGAAGGTAAGAGGAAGTTGCACTGGAAGAGTTGGAAGGCGACTGCGTTGCCTAGAGAGGAAGGCGGCCTGAGCGTGAGAAGGCTGGGCTACGTCATGAAGGTCTTTCGCCTAAAGATGGCTTAAGGCATTTTCTTTAGCAAATCAGACAGTTTGTGGTGCTCCTTTAGGTCCTCTAAGTATAGCCAACAGTTAGGAGTGGTCGGGGCTCCTCGGTCAGGTGGTTTTTCGTCCCCGTTGTGGAAGAAAATCCTTTCATGTCTCCCCATGTGCAGCGTCAGATTGGGGAGGGTAGCTGCAACCTGTGGACTGAGAATTGGACAGAGCTGGGCCCTCTTTAGGACCTTATAGTGGCGCCCATTCCAGTGGGCCTACTGAACATGTCGGCTAATCAGTTCCTGGGCTCGAACGGTCCTTATCCTCTGTCCTCCTTTTTTAGGTTTTTAGTGCAGGAAGTTGTGGACTTCATATTCCAGGTGGGTTTCAGCGTAACAGATGGCTCGGATGACGTCCTTTGGCCTCTTTCTCCCTCAGGTATCTTCTCAGTTAAATCGGCCTGGGACATTTGCAGACAGAGAAGTCCTGCCTTTCTTTGGTCTGAGTGGTTGTGGCATGTGAAGATGCCCCCGAGAATTTCCATGCTGGCCTGGAGGGCATTGTAGAACGCAGTTCCGGTGGATGGGGCGGTCCAGGCCCGTGGGATTCATCTCGTTTCTGCCTATGTTTGTTGTTGTAGTGTGTTGAGACTCAAATAATGTATAATTTTCTCCATTTATATCTTAGTTTTATGAACATGAATCAGATTAATGTTCTATTTTACTCATGTATGTGTTGTAAGGTGAATTTTAGAGCTTGGATTGAAAAAGGGTGCTAAAAAGCATGGATTTGATACTCAAAAATCACCAAGGCAAGGGATGGATCTTAGGAGACCAAGATTAAAGAATTCACATGCCAAAGATCCAAGAAAACCAAGTGAATAATGAAGAAAATTGAAGATTTGAAGTGAAGAATCTTGAAATCGTCCTGAAAAAGTGTATTCTGAAGCTCTGAGGTCTATTTTAGAAAATTGCGCAGTAGGAAATCTATTTTAAACAAATTGTGCAGTGAGAAGTCTATTTTGAGAAACTGCGTATATTTGATGCAGTTTATAGGGTTTTTCAACTTTGTATGAAAATTGGAGTTCCCTACTTATAAATAGGGTTTCCTAGGGCATTCCTAAGCATCATTAAAAGCATTCTAAAGCAATATTTAGGGTTTTTAAAGGGTTTTCGATTTTATAAGTTATTTTTTTCCTTTTAGATTTTTTATTTGCATTTATTTTTTTCTTGTTACTTTCTTTCTCTATTTTATTTATGTTTTTCTAAGTTCTCTTTAGCCTAAGCTAGAAGGAAAGCACATGGGTTTAATAATTCTTTAAGTTATGATGATTGATTGTTTTAATGATGAAAAGAATGGTGTATGCATGTTATCTATTATTTAGGTTTTATTTTTTATCCACTTGTAAGATTCATATATTTTCATCATATGAGATCCACATTGATGGATAGGCTTACCCTAGATCAATCAGATTCCCTAGATAGGAGAGGTTCTCAACCTGTTATATTTCTTTGATTTTCATTATCTCATTGATATTGAATTCTTAAAATCACTGACGCTTGAGAATATATATCAATGGTGCAAATCCATGATTTTCTAATATTTTATATCACTGATTAAAATATTTAAACTATTTATTTGCCGATTAGGCTGACCATAGTGCTCAGATCCTAGTTGTGTTATCCAAGTCATCATGATTTTGGAACATTAACCTATGTGTGGAACTTTAAAGCTTGGGTGTTATTTTAATTCAGTTGAATTACATCCATTCAAAAATCCCAAAATCAAATCATCAGATTAGTTTTTATTAGTTAGTTTATTTTGTATTTGATTTTCTCCTTCTCGCAATTCATCTCCCTGTGGGATCGACCCAGTATTCACAAGATATTACTTACGAACCTCTGCACTTGAAGGCAAGTAATCAAGTTTTTGGCACCGTTGCCGAGGAGAGACTGAGATAGATCAGATCTGTGCAAAATAACTAAGTTAAGTTCTTTTATAAGATAAGTTATCTTCTAAACCCTCCAAAATTTCTATAGATTTTCTTTCTTTTTTTTCTTTGAAAGTAAATTCAGTTGTGCCTTTCAAGCACTAACTAGGACATAAGGTTGCCCTACTTGGGATTTTATCACCCAAGTGCCATGGTTGTCCTATAGTTGTTGTTTAATCACAAAGATCATCCTCTGAGTATATTTTTCAAATTAACATAGTTTAATTTCTGCATTAGTTTCACTTTTGTTGATTTATTTATTTATTTATTTTCTTTTTTATGAATTGAACTCCCATGGTCGGCCCTACCGCCTAGGTTGTTGATTTATTTTTGCTTTGTGGATTGAACCCTCATGGTCGGCCCGCCGCATGGATTGTTGATTTATTTTGCTTTGTGCACTGAACCCTCATGGTCGGCCTTGCCGCCTGGGTCGTTGGTTAAGTTTTTATTTTTATTTTAAGTATCATACTTGTTATTTGAATTAGTGGTATTTATTGTGTAATGTGTATGGTATATGTCCCGTTGGAGTGGGGATCAAAACAATCGACTCTCCTCCGAAGGCGGACTAGTTCCAGGCCTTGATCATTCACTTAAAAGAGGCACTCAACATCACTTGAATTCCATGGCAGACCCGATTGATAATCTAAATCCAAATCTGCCAGATCCAACTATAAATCAAAACAGAGAAAATCAACTTGATCATCCTCTTGAGGATGAAAATGAAGTTCATAGGAATGTGTTAAACCAACCACGAACTTTATGTGAACATCTACACCCTGAGAGATCAACTTTACCATCTTGCATAGTGTTCCCTGCTCACATAGGGAACATTGATTTTAAACCAGGTGTGATTCAATTGATTCCTAAATTTCATGGCTTAGATTCTGAAAGCCCTTGCTTGCACCTCAAGGACTTTGAGGAAGTAATTGCAACGTTACCAGTAAACAATGACAATAGGGATGTACTTAAGCTTAGGTTATTCTCATTTTCTCTAAAGGATTGGGCCAAATCATGGCTCAACTCCCTAAGACCTAATACCATCATTACATGGCAAGCCTTAAGTGAAAACAAGAAATCATGTCATTCTCCCAAAAGGGGAATGAACTATTTTTTCAAGCTTGGGAGCACTTCAAAGACCTTCTAATTACTTGTCCACATTATGGTTATGAACCATGCCACATGATTGATGCGTTCCAAAAGGGGCTCACCATAGATACCCGTCAGTTCATAGAGATGATGTGTGGTGGAACCTTTCTTGACAAAGATCATAATGAGGCTTGGGATTTTCTAGATATGTTAGCAGAGAATACGCAGACATGGGATGTCTCTGCTAAATCAGACTAAACTAGACCCATTCCTAAAGAGAAAGCGGGGATGTATGTCCTAAGAGAGGAAGACGACCTTAATGTAAAATTCGCTGCATTGGTTAGAAAGGTCGAAGCCTTGGAAATAAGGAAGGTTGATATGGTCAAAGCAAACACTTCCTTAGGTAATTTTTGTAGCATTTGTGGTGAGATGATGTGTGGTGGAACCTTTCTTGACAAAGATCATAATGAGGCTTGGGATTGTTCAATAATCTCAGTTGTATAAAATATCACGCATGAGCATGATCAAGCAAATGCTATAAATAACTACAAAAGGTCAGTTATGCAACCAATGGGAAACACATATAATCGAAATTAGCGTAACCATCCTAATCGTTGTTGGAGGAATGGACCACAAATTAATGCGCCCAATGCACCTCAAATGCCTCCACAAAATAACTTCTTTGAGGCATCTAACAAGGCACCATATGTGCCCTCGCCAAACCGATCATCTGTGGAGGATGCATTAACTGCATTCATGAACTCTCAAGCTCAAATGAATCAGTCTCTAATCTAATCAAATCAAGAATTAAAGATGGGCGTGGCTAGGATTGGGACTCAACTAAATGCTAGGGAAAAAGATACACTTTCTTCTCAACCTGTGCCAAACCCTAGAAACACACATTTCATTGGAGACTCAAATCCAAGTGAGCTACATCATGAATAAGCTAAAGCCATCATTACCTTAAGAAGTGAAAAAGAGGTCGATAACAAGATAATGCAACCGCTAGAAATACCGAAGGATGAGCCACTTTCTCAAGAGAATGATGAACCGCTTATAGTTCAAGAGCCACAACAACAAAAGGATAAAGAGACTAAGTCATATGAGCCTCCAGTTCTGTTCTCATTTAGACTTCGGAATCCAACTATCCCCGTGAAATATCAAGAGGTGTTGGATGTGCTCCAAAAGATTACTGTCAATATTCCTTTGCTTGATGTCATTAGACAAATTCCATCATATGCTAAATATCTCAAGGACTTATGCACTGTAAAGAAGAAATTAAATGTGCACAAAAAGGCCTTCCATACTGAGAAAGTGAGCGCTATCATTCAACAAAGGGCCGTACCCAAATACAAAGACTCGGGAAGTCCCACTATTCCACGTATTATTAGGAATTTCCAAATTGAGCATGCTTTGCTAGATTTGGGTGTAAGTGTCAACTTAGTACCTTATTCGGTTTACAAACAAATGGGGTTAGGCAAGCTTAAACCAACCACAATTACACTCCAACTCGCTGACCGCTCCATTATGGTACCAAGGGAAATTTTAGAGGACGTGCTAGTCCAAGTAGAGAAATTCTACTTTCCCGTGAATTTTATTGTACTAGACACTAAACCATGTGTAAATGCTAGCGCTCAAGTTTCCATCATTTTAGGCCGCCTATTCCTAGCAACTTCAAATACAATCATAAATTGTAGGAATGAAATGATGAACTTGTCTTTTGGTAACATGACTCTAGAGCTAAATATTTTCAATTTATGTAAGCAGCCCATTGATAATAATGAAATCCATGAGCTGAATTTCATGGACTGCTTGATAGAAGAAGAGGAATTGGAACCTAGTCTAACTAAGGAATTGATTCAAGTCTTTGGGGACTTGAAAAATTCTGATTTAGAAAAAGTGCTTGCTGAAATTTGTGATGATAATGAGAGCACTACCACTCAGGACATTGGTATGTACCAATGGACACCATTCACTCAAATCTTATCTATTGAGGACTCGCAACCTCTACCATCACCAACCAATATTCCAAAGCTTAATTTAAATCCACTACCAAATGAGCTTGAGTATGTATACTTAGATGAAAATAAAACTTATCTTGTGGTGATCTCTTCATTTTTAGACAAGGAGCAAGCGATTAAATTGTTGAATGTTCTAAGAGACTATAAAGGAGCCTTGGGCTGGACCATTTCTTACATCAAGGGTATAAGCCCTTCCATATGCACCTATCGGATCCACCTCGATGAAGATGCCAAACTAATTAGACAAACTCAAAGGCATCTTAATCCAAACATGATGGAAGTTGTAAAAAATGAGGTGATCAAATTATTGGATGTGTGAATCATCTACCCAATATCCGATAGTGTTTGGGTGAGTCCAACTCAAGTAGTCCCAAAGAAATCCGGAATAACTATTGTGAAAATTTCTAATAATGAACTCATACCAACATGTGGCACCACAGGTTGACGTATTTGCATTAGCTATAGAAAATTGAACCAGGTAAAAAAGAAGGACCATTTCCCTCTACCATTCATTGATCAAGTTTTAGAGAGGGTAGCAGGTCACTCCTTCTATAGTTTTCTTGATGAATATTCCGGATATAACCAAATAAAGATAGCCCTGGAAGACCAAGAGAAAACCACATTCACTTGTCCATTTGGCACGTTTGCTTTCAGACGAATGTCATTTGGATTGTGTAACGCCCCAGTAACTTTCCAATGGTGTATGTTAAGTATTTATTTTTTCAAATATAGTTGGGAAGTTTCTTGATGTTTTCATGGATGACTTCTCTGTATTTGAGAATAGTTTTGAGGAAAGCCTCAACAATTTATCTTTTGTCTTCTCTACGTGTGAAGAGAAGCACCTTGTCTTAAATTGGGAGAAATGTCATTTCATGGTTCAAAAAGAAATTGTTTTAGGCCATGTTATCTCCAAAAATGAAATCGAGGTAGATCGCTCAAAACTCAACATTATTGTTAATCTACCTATCCCTCGAACTGTTAGAGATATTAGATCACTTTTTATGGCATGCTAGTTTTTATAGAAGATTCATCAAGGACTTTACTGCCATTACTAGACCCTTGACTAATCTTCTTCGAAAGGATGTTCCATTTAAGTGGACAGATGAGTGTGTAAGTGCCTTTAATAAAATTAAATCATCCCGTACCACTGCACCTATCATGCGTCCACCAGATTGGACACTTCCTTTTGAACTAATGTACGATGCAAGTGATTATGCCATAGGGGCTGTTTTGGGCCAAAGGAAAGATAAACATTATTCACTATGCGAGTCAAACTCTAAATTTGGCCCAAGTGAACTACTCAACAACTGAAAAAGAGTTACTTGTAGTAGTTTTTACTTTGGATAAGTTTAGGTCTTACTTGCTAGGATCCAAAGTGGTTATTTTCACGGACCACTCAGCTTTGAAATATTTGTTATCTAAGAAGGATGTAAAGCCGAGACTTTTGAGATGGATCCTTCTACTCTAAGAATGTGTCTTAGAGATAAAAGATAAGAAAGAAGTAGAAAACGTAGTGGCCGATCACCTTTTCAGATTGATGTTAGATGATTCCACTGAGGATATGCATATCCAGGACACTTTCCTTGATGAACAATTATTTACAATCTCCAAATTGCCTTGGTATGTGGATATAGTGAACTATCTTGTAATGGAAAAAATGTCATATTATTGGAAGTCACAAGATAAGAAGCGTTTTGAAACCGAGGTTAGGAACTTCTTCTAGGATGACCCGTATTTATATAAATATGGGACTGATCAGATTTTTAGACGTTGTGTCTCAGAGGATGAAGTTCATAGTGTTATTTCTTTTTGTCACATGGAAGCATGTGATAGCCATTTTTCTGCTAAGAAAACCACTGCAAAAATCCTGCAGTGTAGTTTTTACTGGCCCACCATGTTTTAAGACACCCATGCTTTCTATGTTGCTTGTGATAGATGTCAAAGGTTGGGAAGAGTGTTCCGGCGCAACATAATGCCTTTATCCCCAATTTTACCATTAGAGATTTTTTACTATTAGGGTATTGATTTTATGGGCCCATTTCCATCTTTTTTTTGGATTTATTTATATATTGGTTGGTGTGAACTATGTTTCAAAGTGGATTGAGGCAGTTCCAAGTAGAACTAATGACAACAAAGTGGTCATATGATTCCTCAAGAAAAATATTTTTTAGATTTGGAACTCCAAAGGCCATCATTAGTGATGGCTGGTCACTTTTGCAATAGGACATTTGACGCTTTGATGAAGAAATATGACATCAAGTATAAAGTGAGCACCCCATACCACCCACAAATGAGTGGGCAAGCTGAGATTTCTTATTGGGAAATCAAATACATTTTAGAGAAAACTATAAGGCCAGATAAGAAGGATTGGTCTCTCGAACTATCCGACGCTTTATGGGCTTATATGACTGCTTATAAGACCCCGATTGGAATGTATCCATATAGATTAGTGTATGGGAAGGCTTGTCACTTGCCAGTGGAATTGGAACATAGAGCCTATTGGGCAATAAAGAAATTAAACTTTGATATGGACCAAGCAAGTGGACAAAGGAAATTAGAATTGAATGAATTAGAGGAGCTGAGGAGAGACTCCTATGAAAATTCTAAAATCTATGAAGAGAGAACCAAAGCTTTTCATGACAAAAATATCCTGAGGAAGAATTTTGAACCTCAGCAAAAGGTCCTATTATACAATTCCTATCTCCGGTTCTTTCCAGGGAAGTTAAGATTAAGATGGACATGCCCCTTCATTGTGAAGAATGTTTATACTCATGGGATTGTTGAAATTGAGAATCCACGTAATGGCAATGTGTACAAGGATAATAGTCAGAGATTGAAGCCTTATGTGGAAAACTTTCATCTAGGACAGGAGTCCATCCCTCTTCCTGAGTCAGAATATTTAGATTTATGTTCCTAGTCTGACGGAGCATTTGTGTAGGATTTGTATCATATTAAATTTTTTTAGGGTCACCTAACAAGTGAGTTCTTCATAGTAGGAACTATCCACCCTTTCTTTTATTTTTATTGTTCTCTACATTACATTACCATTACATTGGGGACAATGTAGATTTTAGGTTAGGGGTGTGGATAGTCATCCATGTGAGGTTTTTTTTTTTTTTTCTATTTAGGTTTATGGGAAAAATTTTCAACATTTTCAAAATAATATTTTCAAAAATGTGAACATGATATTATGCGAATTCCAAAGGCAAAGTTAATACTTAGTCTAGGTCAATAGTAGTCAGAATTCTGATAACCGAAAATTATTGACTTGAGTTCAATTATCTAATCACTAGTTTAAAGTGAGTTGTAATTTGATGTACTGAATTTACAATACACCCTAGCTAACTAAGTGAGGAATATGATATGTGAACTAGAATAACAACTTTTAATTCAAACAAGGTTGAATGAACTAGTACCATTGATATATACTTAAAAGAGAGAATATTAAAGAAAAAAAAAGTGATGGAAAAAGAAAACTTCATTATAGAGCGTGAATGCAATGACCATAACAATCGTGTCAGTAATCCGGAGTAAGGATACCTAAGTATCCATTACTGTTACCATTACAAGTATGATATCTTATGTTATGAAGCAAACCTAGTGGAAATCTTCATCTAAGGGTGGTCTATAATAATGAGGATATAATGATAAAAGAAGAAATAACATAAAGAAAATGAGATAACTAGAGATTTCATATTCTTGGAATGATTGAAAGGAGTTGGGATAGAGAACATACATATTTCTCAAAGTTAGACTAGTGTCATGGAGCACCTAAGGATATTGGATCATAACTATTCTAAATTTTTATTAGGTCTCTGAACTCTAGGATGTAATAGATTTAGAAATTGAGTTTCTAACTAACTTCAGACTAAAGGTAAGTATTGTTTTGTTTTAGAATTCATATGATGAATGGAGGCATAATTGTATAAATTTCTGAGTGTTGAACTATTTTTCATGTTTTTAATGTTTGTGGGTAACATTTCTATAAACCCTCACGAGACTATAACTCATCCACTAGGAGAAACCTAGGGGTTTAAAGGCTTGTTACATATGCTAAATGCAATCGAGATTACCTGCGAAAATGGTGTAGTTAGAATTTTGTTTTCATTTTAATTTTTTTCTAGAATTAGTTTTTATTCTTATTTTTATTTTTCTTCGCATATTTTGCTCGAGAATAGCAAAATGTTGGTTAGGGGGTGTGTTGAGACTCAAATAATGCATAATTTTCTCCATTTACATCTCGGTTTTATGAACATGAATCAGCCTAATGTTCTATTTTACTCATGTATGTGTTGCAAGGTGAATTTAAGAGCTTGGATTGAAAAAGGGTGCTAAAAAGCTTGGATTTGATGCTCAAAAATTACCAAGGCAAGGGATGGATCTTAGGAGACCAAGATTGAAGAATTCACATGTCAAAGATCCAATAAAATCAAGTGAAGAATGAAGAAAATCGAAGATTTAAAGTGAAGAATCTTAAAATCGTCCTAAAAAAGTGTATTCTGAAGCTCTAAGGTCTATTTTGAAAAACTGCGCAGCAGGAAATCTATTTTAAACAAACTGTGCAGCGAGAAGTCTATTTTGAAAAACTATGTATATTTGAGGCAGTTTTTAGGGTTTTTCAACTTTGTACGAAAATTGGAGTTCCCTATGAAAGTGCCCTAGTTTGTCAAGTTACGTAAGTGTTGAGTCAGATTGTCCACAGAACCTGATAGGAAGATCAATTCAAGCGTCTTCCTCAACCGGATGTGTGCAAGCTTGGCACAGGTAAATTTAAAGCCTCACATCCCATGTCACAAAATACCAGGTGAATAAAACCATTAAAAATAAGTTTTAAAAATCATAGGGTTTTATGGTGAGAAAACTTTTTCAAAACAGGAAAATCTCTAAGTTTTTCTTGCCTTGTTGAATTTATCGAAACACCCTCGATATGATCGACCTACGCTGTCGAGTCCTCGATGCTTCATTGATACCATCGAAAAGAGGACCAAATATGTCCAGTAACCTCACAACATATCTGTAACACCCCAAATCTTCAGGACCCGAGTATACAACTCGTTTCCCAAAAACCCGAGTGTTAACCTTAAAGGATGGTCAAATTCGAGTATACACATTTTACCTTTATTTTTATTTTATTTTTTTTATCAAAGTTAACAAATGAGCGTAGTGTGGACAAATTGACATAAAGGAAATTTCATTATTATTTAAATATACAAGAAACTGCCTATAATGACTTATATAAACCAATGTCTCCAAATTTAACAAGTACGAGATTTACAAGAATTAAATACATAAAGAATAGCAGAAAACATATAAATATAAGCTGCTAGGTCACACAGCTCCTCCAGGAAAAATATGGCCATGCATCCTTGGTGATAGTACCCTGCTCCTCATCAAGTCTGAACATGCATATCACCTAAGCCACCTGTACTACCTGTACGGTTGTATATTTGATGGATGAGTGGCCAACTCAGTGTGAATTCCCCTCAAGATTACACACCGCCGTATTAGGTAAGCATAGTTATAAAACATCCAGACAACCAAAATAGAATAAATGCAGTCTTTTTAAATGCATGAATGTGTGAATGCAATCATCGCCCCGAGGATTTGTAAGTGTTATGGTTTCATGCTCCTTTGGTTGTCAAATTTTGTGTGCCAAAACATCTATCTGTGTCCTGTGCTTGTATGATGATTTATATGAATTCAAGACACTGCTTAAACACTTCAAGAAGCTACATGTTCAAGTCTGAAGAAGCAAGCTACATGTTGAAGTCTTCAAGAAACTACAATGGTGAAGTTCAAGTCTGAAGAAGCAACGCATGAAGTAGTTTTATGTTGATAAAGATCTCAAGCTTAAAGCTACAACAAGCTCAAGATTTCAAGCCTGATATGGTTCAAAACAAGCTCAAGATTTCAAGTCTGATATGGTTCAAAATATCTACATTCGTTGAATGGTTGAAGTTCAATGTCCATACGACATGGTTCAGGTTTGAATGACCTTAGGTTGACCCTTTAAGTAGGTCACTTTGGATACATAAATCAAATATTTATTTTACACAAGGTTGGTCTATTCTACGACCAGTCCTAGCTCTTGTTCGACCAGTCCTAGCATTGGTTCGACTAGTCCAAGAAATTCCACGACCAGTCCTAAGTAGTTGAAGATTTTTCGGAATTTTTGGTACGCCCACGACCAGTCCTGGAGGTCCTTCGACCGGTCGTAGGTGTGGCTTCGACTCATCCACGACCAGTCGTGGAGCTACGACTTAAAGTCCAGCAACAAAATCACTGGTCCTACGACCAGTCGTAGGTGACCCACGACCAGTCGTAGGGTACTCACGACCAGTCGTAGAACGGCTTTTTAAAGATCGCGCTTATTTTTTCAAAAATCTGTTAGAGCTACGACCAGTCGTAGGTTTCTAAGATCAGTCGTAGGAGCGATTTCTGCTTCTATAAATTGAACACGAAATTCAGAGTTTTGATAACTTCAACGCTATTCAATTCAAGAAATTTTCAAGTGATCACTCTGAGATAAGTTTGTGTTTATTTTAAGCTAGATTGTGCTTATTTAATATTCCTTTTTGCTAGCTTATTTAATTTGATTTTGTTTCTATATTCCAATCTTATTTGAAAAGAGGAATTATCTTATTCCTTCTTCTTGGAATCAAAATCAAATTTAGCTACGCCCAACGAGTTAAATCTAAAATCAATTAGAACTTAGAACCTTATGAATGTGAGTATTGGAAATTGAACTTTGACATTCAAATCATCTACTCCGATTGGTTCTACCGGGCTGCTACGAAAAAGGAGAAATCCAGGTATTTTACAATTCTGTAAAATTCATTTACTTTTGGTTTTGTTTGAGGTTAAGCCAGAAAAATCTCATTGTATTGGTTGTCTGAGGAAAACCAGAAAACTCAGAAAAGAGGGGTTTTTGGATTGTGTAAGCCCAAGAGAAAAAGACACAATTGTAAAGGTTTTCGGTGAACCTGTGAAAACCTATTTGTTAGTGAACGCTAATATCCCCTGTGTGAGGATATTAGGAGTGGAGTAGCTTTTTGTGTGGCTGTTGGAAAACAGTTGGTGTACACACAAGCGAACCACTATAACTCTTTGACTTGTGGTTTGAATGCTTGCTTAATTTTCATATCTTTTATCATTCGATCTTGTGGAATGTACAAGTGGATGTGAATGTTGTAACTATTTACATTTCAAGCAAGTGTGGGGATTGTTGTAATAATTTAGATCTTACTTCTACATTTAAATTCAATTCCTTGCTATTTCATTTACTTATATTAATATTGAGTCCTTGATCCAAAAGAGGTTCTAGAAATAAGGTTGTCCTACCATAAGCCCTTGTTGATTATGGTGTAAGGTTGTCCTTAGAACTGAATTTGCATCAATCTCTCGATATCTATTTATCAAGGTGATTTAAATTTAGCTTTGTGAATTGATTCAAGTTGTAAGGCTATTGGTTTATTTTATTTCCACTGATTTTTATTTTAAATTGGCATAGTCCTATTCACCCCCCCCCCCCCCCCCCCCTCTAGGACATATAGCTTGGCCTTTTCAAGTGGTATCAGAGCCTAATAGCTCATTTTGTTGCTTTTTATTTGGATTTATTTCCTGAGCTAACGATCTAAGCTATATAAAAAGATGTCAAATTTTGATAGCCTTTCAGTTACTAGACCTCCTCCCTTTGATGGCTCCAACTATGCCTATTGGAAAGCCAGAATGAGGATCTTCCTCAAATCAATGGATGAAAGTGTGTGGCAAGCCACAGTAACTGAATGGAAACCTCCTATCATGGAAGTAACTGGTGTTGATGGTTCAAAATCTATGAAAGTTACACCGTATTACCAATGGACCACACTTCAGAAAAATGAGAGTAGTGCTAATGCGAAAGCACTAAATGCAATCACTTGCGCACTATCACCGGATGAGTTCAAAAGAATCATATCCTGTGATACTGCAAAGCAAGCCTGGGATATTTTAGAAATGACACACGAAGGTACATCAATTGTCAAGAAATCTAAAGTCCAACTCCTCACAACTAAATTTGAAGAAATTCATATGGAGGAAAATGAAATGTTTATGGACTTTTACACTAGATTAAATGACATTGTAAACTCAATGTGGGGTCTTGGTGATAAGATCCCAGAAAGTAAAGTGTGTGCAAAAATACTACGATCTCTTCCTGAACGGTTCAATTCAAAGGTAACCGCAATCCAGGAACTTCGTGATACGGATAATATGAAGGTAGAGGAATTAGTTGGTTCTTTACAAACCTATGAATTAAGTTTTAAAGCTCCTAAAGGTAAGTCTATTGCTTTGAAGTCATCTAAAAGTGTTATTCAAGAAAATTCAGATTCAGAAAAGTCTGAAGATGATATGGCCCTTTTGGCGAAAAAGTTTTATAAGATTTTCAAAAGTAAGAAAAGAGTCGATTTTCAAAAGGCAAATGAAAAGAAACGTTCCAAACCTAAGTCTAAAACTTGGAAATCATTGAAAGATAGTCAATGCTACAACTGTCAAGAATATGGGCATTTAGCAAACAAATGTCCTAAAAAGGACAGATTCAAAAGGAAGGGTATGTTGGCTACTTGGGATGAATCGTCTGATTCTGAAGCCTCTTTGAGTCAGAAAATTCAGAAACCGAGTCGGGCAATGAACTTAAGGCCCTTATGACTCTAGCCAAGTTTACTTTTTCCGATCACGATGATTCAACAAGTGAAGAGAATTTGGATAGTGATCATGAATATGATGAAGATCTTCAAGATGCTTACAATGCCTTATATAAGGAAAGTTGTAAAATTGCTGTCAAACTTAAACTTCAAAAAGAAAAGTTTTATAAACTTAAAGAATGTTTTGAAACTCTTATTTTAGAAAAATCTCAAATTTCAGATAGTTTTGAAAAGTCTAAGTGTGACCTAGAATTCAAAACCTCCCTAATTGAAAATTTGAAATCTGAAAATGAGAAACTTAAAAATGAAGTATCTTCTCTTTTGAGTTTGAAGGACACATGGAGATATGCCCAAGGTGATCCAAAATTAGAAAAATTGTTATCCGGATCAAGAAAATGTGGCGATCGATCCGGGTTGGGTTATGATAAAAACACATCTCCTAAACAGAAGAATACTCCTTCCAATTTTGTGAAAGGAGAGACTTCTAATTCAAAAGGAAAAGGTACTAGTCAAGTTTTTTCTAAAAATACAAAAACTTTTCCTAAACCCAAAAGCAGCTATTTTAAAAATCAGATTCGAAACCCTCTAGCTGAAAAATTATTGATTTACTTAAGGAGCTATTAAAATCTAATTCTGTAGGTCACTCCTACAACTATAAACATAAGAAGACCAATTATTCTCCTAAACCTAAAACTGTACTGAAATGGGTTCCTAAAGCTGTCTGTTTGGTTGCTCACACTGCTTTCAAAGCTATAAGCCATTCGAAATGGTACCTAGACAGTGGATGCTCCAGACATATGACAGGCGACAAAGCACTATTCACCGATCTTAAAGATATGACTGATGGGTCAGTCACATTTGGTGATGGTAGCAACTGCAAGATTATTGGCAAAGGTATGGTCCAACTCTATAACCTTCCCTTATTTAAAAATGTTTTATATGTTGAAGGTTTAAAACACAACCTGTTGAGCATATCTCAAATATGCGATAACAACCATAATGTTAAATTTTCTAATCAAGGTTGTGAAATAATAAATGAAAAGGGTTCTGTAATATTAACTGGTCGCAGAACTTCTGAAAACTGCTATATTGTAAGCGATAGTAGCTCATCTAAACAAACGTGTTACATGGTCCATACCGATGAGACAGAATTATGGCATAAACGCCTCGGACATGTACACTATCGAAATTTATACAGATTGAGCAAAGGTGAACTAATTAGAGGTCTACCTAAGATGCAAAAAGTAGACAAGATTTGTGGTGAATGCCAGCATGGTAAACAAACTAGGAGCTCTCACAAAAAGGTGAACTCCAATACCACCACAAGACCACTCGAGCTTCTCCACATGGATCTTATAGGACCAACAAGAACGGAAAGTCGAGGTGGAAAAAATACATCTTAGTTATTGTAGATGATTATACAAGATTCACTTGGGTTTCATTCTTGAGAGACAAATCAGAAACCCTTGATGAAGTGAAAAAGATTATAAAACGGATTCAAACTGAAAAAAGTTCTCAAGTCAACAAGATCCGTAGTGATCATGGATCCGAATTCGAAAATAGCGGTTTTGAGAAATTCTGTAGCGATCAGGGAATATCGCATGAATTTTCTGCACCTAAAACTCCTCAACAAAATGGAATTGTGAGAGGAAGAATAGAGTGCTTCAAGAAATGGGAAATGTTATGTTAAATAGCATGAAGCTCTCTAGAAATCTATGGGCTGAAGCAGTGAATACAGCCTGCTACATTATTAACCGTGTTTATATCTGTAAATCTAATAATAAAACGGCTTATGAAATGTGGTTTGAGAAAAAGCCTTCTGTCAAATATTTTCGAGTTTTTGGCAGTAAGTGTTATATTTTGCGTGACCGCGAAAATTTAGGAAAATTCGACACTAAAAGTGATGAAGGGATCTTTTTAGGGTATTCTTTAAACAGTCGTGCATATCGTGTTCTGAACAACAGGACCGGTGTGATTCAAGAGTCAATAAATGTTGTGATTGACGATCTATTGAATACACCTGTTCCTAGTTCAGATAATGATGAAGTGCTTATACTTGAAAAACAAGAAACTTCACCAAGTGAACCTAATTCTGAATTTAGGACTGTTAAAGATCATCCAACTTCTCAAATACTTGGAAACCCTCTCACTGGTGTGCGCACTCGTAGACAATTAGAGGACATATGTAATTACGTATGCTTTACATCCCAAATTGAACCGGTTAACGTAAAAGAAGCACTTTCGGATGAAAACTGGATTCTTGCGATGCAAGAAGAGCTTAATCAGTTTGTCAGAAATGATGTTTGGTATCTTGTTCCTAGACCTAAAGATAAACATATTATTGGAACAAAATGGATTTTCAAAACAAATCTGATGAACTTGGAAATATCATTCGAAATAAAGCAAGATTAGTTGTACAGGGATATACGCAAATTGAAGGTATTGACTATAATGAGACATTTGCCCCTGTAGCTCGTCTTGAATCAATCAGACTTTTTATCTCCATTGCATGTTTTAGAAAGATTAAAATTTATCAAATGGATGTAAAGAGTGCCTTTCTGAATGGTGATTTACATGAAGAGGTATATGTTGAACAACCAACAGGGTTTGAAGATCCTAAATTTACTGATCATGTGTATCGTCTTAAGAAGGCTCTCTATGGTCTGAAACAAGCTCCCAGAGCATGGTACGAAAAACTGACTAAGTTTTTACTAAGTCATAATTTTCAGATGGGATGTGTTGATAAGACACTCTTTGTTAAGAAGTATAACGATGATATTCTAATGGTTCAAATATATGTTGACGATATTATTTATGGATCAACCTGTACTAATATGACTGTTGAGTTTGCAGATTTGATGAAGTCTAAATTCGAAATGAGCATGGTTGGTGAATTAAACTATTTCCTAGGGTTGCAAGTAAAACAACAACCTGATGGAATTTTTATCTCTCAAACCAAATATGCTCAGTGATTAATCAAGAAATTTGGATTTGAGAAAGGTAAAATTTTGATACTCCTATGAGTACAACTTTGAGACTCTCTAAAGACTCTGCAGGTAATGATGTGGATCCTAAATTGTATCGTAGTTTGATTGGTAGTTTACTTTATCTGACTGCTAGTAGACCAGATATAGCCTTGAGTGTTGGTATTTGTGCTCGTTATCAATCAAATCCTAAAGAATCTCACTTAACTGCTGTTAAGCGGATTATGCGATATGTCGCAAGTTCTACTAAACTAGGTCTCTGGTATCCACATGAGACTAATGTTCAATTAGCTGGGTATGCAGATGCTGACTGGGCTGGAAACATTGATGATAGGAAATCAACCAGTGGTGGTTGTTTCTACATTGGAAATTGTCTTGTTTCTTGGTTTAGTAAGAAGCAAAGTTCTATATCGCTATCAACAGCTGAGGCTGAATACATTGCTGCTGGAAATGCATGTACTCAACTTGTTTGGATGAAACGAATGTTGAGCGATTATGGAATTACTCAGGATTCTATGATTTTATTTTGCGATAATTCCAGTGCAATAAATATCTCTAAAAATCCAGTTCAGCATTCACGTACTAAGCATATTGATATTAGATTTCATTACATTCGTGAATTAGTGGAAGAAAAGGTAATATGTTTGGATTATATTCCAACCGAGACTCAACTTGCTGACATTTTCACTAAACCGCTCGACAAAAGCAGGTTTAATAAATTAAAGTTTGATCTCGGTATGTGCAATTTAAATTGAATTTGCATGATTTAGTGTATCATAATGTACATAAGTTTGATGATTTATTTGCTTAAATTTGAAATTTATTTAAAAATTTTTTTTGCAAATTTTGAGTCGTACTCGACCAGTCGTGAGTGTACACGACCGGTCGTGCTACGACCGGTCGAACACGTACACGACCGGTCGTGAAACTCGGGATTTCACTTTAATTTGGGGATTTTGACTCTTCTTCCTCATTTCTTTTTTCCCACCAACGGCTCTAGCTACGACCGGTCGAACCCACCTTCCTAGTTCTTCAAGGTTAGTGGTTCCTTTGCATTTTTATTATAGATTCTTGATATTAGTGTTTCAAATCACTCTCTTGTTGAATCTATTGGGTCGTTCATTGCAAGATTGGGGTTTTATCTTGAAAAATCTGATCTATTAAAACCTCATCTCTTCTATCTTGCATCTTGTTGTTTCATTGAAATCCTCCATTAAAAATGGATGCTAGAGGTAAAAAGAAAACTACTAGAGGTCCCTCTTCTTCTAGATCAACTTCTATTGTACAACGTCATCTTCGGTCTCCCGAAAATGATCCTCCAAATGTTCGAGATTTGCGTATGCGAAATATTATTGTTGAGCATCCTGTGAATGTTAATCACATTGCTTCATATGGTATCCCTCCTCTGTTGGAATCTGTGGGATGGGATAACATCTTGCATTGGGGTGGACCTGCATACCAGTCCATTGCCCAATCCATGTTTGCATGTATCTGTGATTTTTCTCTTGAGAATTTAATTTTTAAAGTTGATACTCAAGAAGGACTGTTTGTAGTGGATCGACATTTGATTGCTGATATTATGGAAATACCTGTCAATGATGAGAGCATTCCAATTAATATTTTACATGACAGTCTCTCTGAATCTGAACGTAGAATGCTTACTAGAGATTTATGTAATTTGGATGTTCATTGGACTCATAAAGGTCATGCACTTCCCTCAAGATTTTTGTTACCCAGACACAGAGTACTACATAGGATTTTCATCTCTAATCTTTATCCTCGTGCTGGCAATAAAACCGAACTCACTGCTTTTATGGTTCGTGTTTTGCATTCTGTCATCTCTGGTGCAAAAATTTGTTTACCTTCCTTAATTTGTCATTCCATTATTCTGTCTCGTCAACATCCTGGACATAGTGATATACCCTTTGGTTATTTGTTGACTATGCTGGCAAATCATATGCTCGTTGCTATGCCTACTAGAGAAAAACCCATCCATCATCTCCCTTTTAATAATTCAAATCTTAACAAGATGACTTTAGAATTGGCTGATGGCCAAGTGGATGCTGGTGGCGGTGGTGCTGAAGCAAGAGATGCAGGACAATCTAGTGATCCTACTGAAGACGTGAATATGGATGATTTATTTGAAGAACTTGAGTCAGACTCGGCTAATGATCCTGATTTTCAGCCCTCTGATTTTGATGAGAGATTGAATTCCCTTCAAGAGCAAGTGGCTCAAATTCGTGTTTCACAAGACACGCAATTCTCTTATCTTCGCAAATATATGAGGCGGATTGCTAAGGGTTTACACAAAATTGATCCTTCTAATCCTGCTTCATCCTCTGGTTCTAACTGAATGTTTTTCTAAGTCTGTAATATCTGTTTTTAACTTTACATACTCACTGACTTTTTGAATTATGCACTAAAGCTCTCTTGAATCTATCTACTAACTGCTATATTCATTATTATTGCTGCCCTTCTTCCTTTGTCATTTTGTGACAAAAAGGGGGAGAAGTTTTGGGAGTTGTGTGCTCCTAATATCTATTACTCAGGGGGAGTTAAGCTTCTCAGGGGCAGTTATGAGAATGATGCTAGTTATTTCAGTTATGAGAATGATGCTAGTTATTTCTTATCATATATATCTGTGCATGCTTCTCTATTGTTGAACTTGTTGTGAATATGTAGTGAGAGTACTTCGTTTCAAATTGAAGTATTATTATTTGGGTGTTTTGTCACAAATTTTGACAAAGGGGGAGATTGTAAGTGTTATGGTCTCATGCTCCTTTGGTTGTCAAATTTTGTGTGCCAAAACATCTATCTATGTCCTGTGCTTGTATGATGATTTATATGAATTCAAGACACTGCTTAAAACACTTCAAGAAGCTACATGTTCAAGTCTGAAGAAGCAAGCTACATGTTGAAGTCTTCAAGAAACTACAATGGTGAAGTTCAAGTCTGAAGAAGCAACGCATGAAGTAGTTTTATGTTGATAAAGATCTCAAGCTTAAAGCTACAACAAGCTCAAGATTTCAAGCCTGATATGGTTCAAACAAGCTCAAGATTTCAAGCCTGATATGGTTCAAATATTTACATTCGTTGAATGGTTGAAGTTCAATGTCCATACGACATGGTTCAGGTTTGAATGACCTTAGGTTGACCCTTTAAGTAGGTCACTTTGGATACATAAATCAAATATTTATTTTACACAAGGTTGGTCTATTCTACGACCAGTCCTAGCTCTTGTTCGACCAGTCCTAGCATTGGTTCGACTAGTCCAAGAAATTCCACGACCAGTCCTAAGTAGTTGAAGATTTTTCGGAATTTTTGGTACGCCCACGACCAGTCCTGGAGGTCCTTCGACCGGTCGTAGGTGTGGCTTCGACTCGTCCACGACCAGTCGTGGAGCTACGACTTAAAGTCCAGCAACGAAATCACTGGTCCTACGACCAGTCGTAGGAATCTACGACCAGTCGTAGGTGACCCACGACCAGTCGTAGGGTACTCACGACCAGTCGTAGAACGGCTTTTAAAGATCGCGCTTATTTTTTCAAAAATCTGTTAGAGCTACGACCAGTCGTAGGTTTCTAAGACCAGTCGTAGGAGCGATTTCTGCTTCTATAAATTGAACACGAAATTCAGAGTTTTGATAACTTCAACGCTATTCAATTCAAGAAATTTTCAAGTGATCACTCTGAGATAAGTTTGTGTTTATTTTAAGCTAGATTGTGCTTATTTAATATTCCTTTTTGCTAGCTTATTTAATTTGATTTTGTTTCTATATTCCAATCTTATTTGAAAAGAGGAATTATCTTATTCCTTCTTCTTGGAATCAAAATCAAATTTAGCTACGCCCAACGAGTTAAATCTAAAATCAATTAGAACTTAGAACCTTATGAATGTGAGTATTGGAAATTGAACTTTGACATTCAAATCATCTACTCCGATTGGTTCTACCGGGCTGCTACGAAAAAGGAGAAATCCAGGTATTTTACAATTCTGTAAAATTCATTTACTTTTGGTTTTGTTTGAGGTTAAGCCAGAAAAATCTCATTGTATTGGTTGTCTGAGGAAAACCAGAAAACTCAGAAAAGAGGGGTTTTTGGATTGTGTAAGCCCAAGAGAAAAAGACACAATTGTAAAGGTTTTTGGTGAACCTGTGAAAACCTATTTGTTAGTGAACGCTAATATCCCCTGTGTGAGGATATTAGGAGTGGAGTAGCTTTTTGTGTGGCTGTTGGAAAACAGTTGGTGTACACACAAGCGAACCACTATAACTCTTTGACTTTGGTTTGAATGCTTGCTGAATGCTTGCTTAATTTTCATATCTTTTATCATTCGATCTTGTGGAATGTACAAGTGGATGTGAATGTTGTAACTATTTACATTTCAAGCAAGTGTGGGGATTGTTGTAATAATTTAGATCTTACTTCTGCATTTAAATTCAATTCCTTGCTATTTCATTTACTTATATAATATTGAGTCCTTGATCCAAAAGAGGTTCTAGAAATAAGGTTGTCCTACCATAAGCCCTTGTTGATTATGGTGTAAGGTTGTCCTTAGAACTGAATTTGCATCAATCTCTCGATATCTATTTATCAAGGTGATTTAAATTTAGCTTTGTGAATTGATTCAAGTTGTAAGGCTATTGGTTTATTTTATTTCCACTGATTTTTATTTTAAATTGGCATAGTCCTATTCACCCCCCCCCCCCTCTAGGACATATAGCTTGGCCTTTTCAGGATTCTCATCCGGCGGACAGGGGCCGTCACCCAGCAATCATCGAACCTGGGAAGGAAACATCAACCAGTCGGAAATCATCGAACAATGACACATGAGAATATCAACCAGTCGGAACGTGCATATATTGCATGATTAGCATGCATTATTAGTCCATTTACAAAACCAGCCAATTTAGATAAGCTCAAGGGTCACTACGGGGAGCATATGGCCCAGCGTAGGCCGACAGCTCGGCATAATGTCCCATACCACCATCCCCGGCTCATGAGACTACCACCTTAGGATGTTTAATGGAAACCCATCGACTAGTGGCCAATCATATTACAGTATATGGGGCTTACCATCGCATGGTTGTACAGTGTAAAACATCGAACCCATATAGGAAAAATATCAAATAAAACCACGTAAGGCGAATAACAAAATATGCCACATAGGGCGAATATCAAAACCATACGATGAAAACCATCCTTAAGAAGTTGGGTACAACAACCCTGGATGGTAGGCCCATATCAATGATCCATCTAGATCACCACCCAATAACCACCAAGTCAAAGGTCTATTACGATCACAACTAGTTAAGTTACATCCCCAAGTATAGGTGTACATTCATATGTGGGAATTTTTCACTAATGTATCAGTTTAAGTTCCATAAGCAATCCACACAAAAATAAATCCACAAGCATGAACAATTATACAGGATAATCGTAAAGCATGTAATACAGTATAATTCAATTTTTACTAGCTAACACATGTGATTATAAAGAGAGATATCAATTATGAATTTAAATAAAAACTATAACTTAAGCTAATGAGAAGATGGAAAGCTCAAGGGGAAGAATCATCACCTTATACTTTGAACTGCCTACAAATGTCGCTAAGTGCTGGCGTCCTTAGAATATATCCTACCACAAATCATGAACTTGTATAATTAGGTCCAAGTTCTAATAACTACCTAGGGTTAAGATCATAACCTAGGGTTATCTTTTAGGGTTTTAGGGTTTCATCATAGGGTCTAGCCCCATACTATTTTAGGATTTGAATCCTAACTTATTATTATTAATGTCATTATCATTATTTTTATTAATGTACGATGGTTCAAATAATATTCATAGTAGGAGTTCCCATCCATCCATATAATAATAACGTTCTATAAGTTCATATTTAAACGTATTGACATCATCTAATGTTTTTTATAATTACTAATAATCCCTTAAATAATTCAAGTAATAATAATAGAATATTTACTAATGAAAATACGATGAGGGTTAATACTAATAATTATATAAACAAGTATTATAATAATCCATAAAGAGAAAATGATAATATAATCATAATAATGGATCTAGTCATGATAATAGGTGTTATGGTCTCATCACTTAGGTTTAAAGTATAGACCTAGAGTTTAGGTCTAGGTCAGATAGTTAGGGTTTGAACCCTAGATGGTGTGCAATTAATTTTAATGTATATTTTAATAATTATAAAATATCGTTAACATTAGCATTATATTTTATATTAGCTAAAGTGGTGCTAATAATCATTTTGGTGGAAATACCTAGTATGTCCTGACATTAATGATGATGTCTAATAATGACAGAATAAGACACTAATATCTAATAATGATAGTTCTAATATCAATATAGATAGTTATCAACTGTCATTCATTTATAATACTCATGATCCTAATAATGATGGAAATGGAAATAATGATTAATTTTAATCGAAAGAATTTCATTCAGGAAGGAGAAGGTGG
>JAJHSJ010000009.1:56145682-56312653 GCA_021015155.1 Magnolia officinalis | reverse complement strand
AAAAAAAAAAGAGTCCGGCATCTCTGGACGTGAACATGAAAACACAAATATTAGCTTTGTTTCAAAGCTTATTGGGTGGGCCACTCATGCAGGCCCCACCTTGATGTATGCATTCAATCCACGCCATCTATTCCGTTCCCCAGCTCATTTTAGGCGTTGAGCAGAAAAATGAATCGAATCTGAGGCTCTAGCGGGCCATAACATAGGAAATAGTTCTTGTACTGTTGAAAGTCATCCCATTGTTTCGGTACCCCGAAACATGCCCAATATTGGGCTTGTTCGGCTTGTCTTAAGCTATGAGGACCAATGGTGGGGTCAAATTTCCCTGATGCGGTCCTCACCTGTGAAAAACTACCACAAAACAATAAATAAATAAATAAATAAAATCAATGCTGCCAGAGGCACAGGCAGCGCCTGTGCTGTAGGTGGACGAGCAGCAGCCCCACGGTCCAGCCGTGGACCCCACCATGATGTATGTATGCCATCCAAACCGTTCATGAGGTGGACCCCTGCTTGACGTGGGCCCCCTCCAAAAATCAAGCCCATCCAAAGCTCAGGTGGCTCACATCATAGGAAACAGTGTGGATTGAACCATCTGCCATTGAAACCTCATTGGGTTCACGGAAGTTTTGGATTCAACATGAAATTTGTTTTTACTCTTCATCCAGGTCTGTGTGACCTTATGGATGGACTGGATGGCATATAAGCATTATGGTGGGCCCCACAGCGATGTATGTGTTTCATTCCACCATCCAGGCGGACGGTGGAGCCCACGGTGATGTATTTGTTATATCCCCACCGTCCAGGGGACGGTGGGTGAATGTGTGTGCGTGTGTGTGGTGCATGTGTGTGTGTGTGTGTGTGTGTGTGTGTGTGTGTGTGTGGTTGTGTGTGTGTGTAATTTATAGTATATATATATTGTATATATATATATATATATATATATATATATATATATATATATATATATATATATTATAGTATATACCTGATGGTGGGCTTCATGGACCCCCACCATGATGCATGTGTTGCATCCAAATCTGTCTATCCATTTCTAAAGCTCATTTTTTGGCATGAGCTAAAGAATGAGTCAGATCCATAGTTCAGTGGACCCTACCCTTGATGCATGTGTTGCATCTAATCTACCCAACCATTTTGAAAGCTTATTTTAGGGCTTGAGACCAAGAGTAAGACAGATCCAGGATTAGGTGGGCCACATTATAAAAAGTAGTGGGCTTGAACGTCCACCATTAAAACCCTTGGGCCACCCATTTTGGACCAATATGATATTTGCTTTTCCCCCTTTCTGGTCATTGTGACCTTATGATCAGATGGGATGGGGAATAAATGTTATCGTGGGCCTTGGGATTTCAATGGTGAAAATCATTATCACCACTTATTTGGTTGTGACCCATTTGATGTACGTATGGGGCCCAATTGGTGTGACCCATCTGATATACATAAGGCTCATGTAATGTGGGCCCTTCTTAATGTCTTTATGGCTCATTGGTGTGGCCCATTTGATATAAAAAAGGCCCATGTGATTATGCCCATTCAATGTATTTGTGGCCTGTTGTTGAGGCCCACTTTGATATATATGAGACCCATGTTACGAGGCCATTTTGATGTTTTCAAAGGCTCATGGGATATGGCCCATTGCAATGTACATAGGGCCCATTGATGCGGCCCACTTGATTCATATAAGGCCCATATGAGGTGGCCCATTTGATGTATCTGAGGACTATGGTTTGAGGCCCAATGAGATGTATATAGGTCCTTGCAATGTGTGATTCCCCATGGTTTGTGTAATGATATTTATGTCGGACCGTGCCTTGCGAGCAATGTTGATTTGACGTCCACATTGTAAGTACAATGTTGGTTAAATGTTCTGCATTGTGACTCTCCCTAGGGCCCATTGATAGGCCCATACTCGTTGTCATATGCTTGATATGAGGAATGTTTGATCATAGAATAAGCCGTTAGGCTGAGACATTATGGGACTCCATATGAGACGGAGTGCCTGACATGAGCGCGTGGTACGCGCGAGATTACTTCATGTTTGTACGGTGTAACTCATGCATCTCGCATATATGTGACTTGATCACTGCACGCCCTAGCGACATCAGGGCCGTGGCCTCCATAGGCACATCATGGATGGTCGTATCGGATACCGAAAATATTGGTTCTAGCATTTTGTGCACTTAGGATGTCCTTGAGTGAAAATTCTAGAACCTTTTTGGTACCAGGAGTTGCTCTAACGTCTAGATCGAGTGGATACACGAGCGCCTGATTGCCGAATACCAATAGGCTGTGTCTCCCACTGTGTTGTGGGTCGGTTGGAAGGGGATGTGGCCTTATCCGCCCGAGGGAGGGGGCTATAAGCTAAGCTGAGTTTGATCAGCTCACAAATGAGTCCGCTATCGATGAGCCGGGTAGGTATTGGCAGACTACTGGTCAGGCGGATAGTGTGGTCTCTTCCACTTGCTTGACTGTGTAGTTAGGGAGGAGGCAGTCAGTGTGAGGTGTATTAGACCCCGGTGATATCCAGAGAGGAACTGTACTGATATGTGTACTTGATGAGTATTGGCATGCTTGATTTGCATTTTGCATATGACATTTGGCTACATAGACCTCGCATCGCATGGCCTTGGTATAGCCGATAGCATTCATGCCTTGCATCACATAGCTTTGGTACAGCTAATAGCATTCATGGACTTACCGCATATTTCCGCAATACTCTAATATTGTACACTTGACACTCGCCTTACATACACTTTCACCACTCTCTAAGCTTTCTATAAGCTTATGCACGATAGATGCGTGCAGGTGGCGTTAGGTTGCTACAGTGTTGAGCTCGGAGCGTGCAACAGTCTTCTGGAGCTTTTGGAGTTTTCTTTGATATCTTTATATTGCATTTCCCTTTCTACATTGTACTCGAAGTTTTTATTATAGTGGAAATGTGGTGATGTTGTTTTGTGACTTGGTTATGCTCCATTACAAAAAAATAAAAATAAAAAAAATTCATACTGAAAATCCTCCTCATAGGATCCCAGGATCGAAATCTGGCATATGGGCACTAGGAACCGAGAATGGGATACTACGGAGGCTGTCGCCACAAGATTCGGCGATCGAGAATTTTGTGAGCCCGATTTTCGAGTTTGGGGCGTGACAATGGGTGAATGGTCTTCACCATAGGTTTGCTCCCTATAAGTGAAGGTTCGATTTCCCATGATTGATATTCAGAAAGGGTTGGGCAACTGGTCTTCACCATAGGTTTGCTCCCTATAAGTGAGGATTCAATTCCCCTCCTTGGCTTTACCTTTAAAAGGTTGACATAGCGTAAAAACCATTAATGGAAAAATCAAAAGCTGGAAGAATGAAAAGATGATCTGTGAGGCAAGCTTTGGTTTAGGTTTGGTTGTCATGAATTCTCTTGTTGGTTACTAATGATATCATGAAATTGATGATTGGATCTCTTAATGATAATAATCTGAGATTACACTGTACACCAATGAAACTTAATGTTTAGAATTTTTCCGAATTGATGGACTAATACTTTGACCTTAATTATGAAGTTTACCATGTGCTTGAGTCCAGGAGAAAGTAAAGCACTCGAGTATCTGGATTATTTTTCAAAAAACACTCGAGTTTTATAAAATTGTCCTGTAATTCTCAACTTATTTTCGCATACTTTGCTCGAGACTAAAAATGCTGGTTAGGGGTTGTGTGAGAGTCAAATATTACATATTAGACCCCAATTGTTACTTGATTTTATGAACTTGTATCGATAACACCATATTTTTGTTGTGTTTATGATGCAAGGTGGATTTAAAGAGCTTGGACTAAAAAGGTATTAAAAGCATAGATTGAACGCTCTGAAGTCACCAAGGCAAGGGACGGACCCCAGGGGGACCAAGATCGAAGGATTTACATGTTAAAGATCTGAGAAAATTACGCCACTCATGTTAAACGAGCCTGAAAGTCAGCTAGAATGCAAGATCACAGGGTTCCCACCATTCGTTCGGCTCGAAACTTTATATATGCCTGAGGAACATAAATTAACTGTACACGTCAAATTTCATCCATTGGATCCTTGTGGAAGTAGCCCAACAGACAGATCAACCCCTAAAATCCTGATTTGGGGCCCACCTGATATCTGGATATGCCTCAATTTCGGTCTAAACACCTTAAATTATGCGGAGAACCAAATGGACTAAGTAGATTTTCATGAACATCTCAAGGGACCCCACACTTGAGGTGCGTGTACACCATGTACATGTGCGCTCGGTGCACCGGACCAGTAAAGACGGTTAAGGGCCTTTGACCTGACCTCTCTCGCATGCAGGCTAGCAGATGGACGTCTGTTATCGTTTTTGGCTTGTGGGCTCCAACAATATAGTGTTTTGATGATCCGAACCGTTCATTTACTCTAGAGAGGGGGCGTGACCATCGCCTAGGTGTCCCCTTTGGCCTTATCACACAATCACATGATTTTCACCATCAAACGCAGGATGAACAGTAGCTTGAGTTGGTACAGTGGGCCACGCTAGAACCTTCTAAACTAAACCACTCTTCTTGATTGGTTTTTCGCTAGGAATCCAATGGATGGGATGGATTCTTCAAAAAACATCATTGTGGGACCACCGAACACGTTTGCGTACTCTGTTTACGCAGGAACGTGCATTCGTAAAAAACGGCCACGGTGGGCCATTCTGTGATCAAGATCATGGTCAGATACATGATCCGGACCGTCTAGAAGTTGCAAGAGGGGGTCTTAAACCCCACCAAGAAGTTAGATGGCCAAATCAGTTGGCCAATCCACGCCCAAACTCGGTCTAAATGCAATGAGTTTTGAATTTTTTCTTTGCTGCGTAGAATAGAGGTGCGCGGTCTGTTTGTTTACAATTTTCTTTGTGTAAGGAGAGTCAGTTCTCCGACTCCAGCAGGATTTACAAATAGCCGACCTTTTGGCTGTCTATAAAAGGTGAAGAGAGAGAGGGAGGGAATGAACACGGAAGTGTGGACATGCAAGCCTGGACGTAGAGCAGTTTTTAACAGAGTTTTTCTCTCCTTTGTTTTTTTATATGTTTTAGGGATTAGTTAATTATGGTCATGGTTGGCTAAACCTCCTAGCTAGGGCTAAGAGGTGAAGCTTGTGGTGTGATGGGAAAGATTCTATGGGCTTGGATTCATGTTTATGAACTGATTTTGATTATAGTTGATTATTAGGAATGCTTTCAGTTTTTAATGGTTTGTTGTGACAGAAATTACAATGGATCTGTGATAGCTTTGAGCATGTTCTTAGCATTATAGGGTTTGTGAATTTGGGAACCTTATTGTTCACCATCGTCTCCTAGTCATGGTTGGATGATGAAACCCTTCCTAATGTTCATAAATTCCTTAGATTGGATGTGGATTGGTTAAAATTATGTTATTTGCTTTGTCTCAGAGGCATGACTTTGTGATGGAATCAACTCTAATTCTCATACCTTTCATCTCTTTGAAAACTAGATCAAAGGAAGTTCAGATTGAGCTTTAGTGATATATCTTCCAACTGGATGAAGATGTGACTCGAAGTCCAGTTGAGTTCATGAATCAAGCATAGATCTCCCTAATCTCTACAAGTGGATCCTCTGAATCTCTAGTTTCCTACCTTTGAATTTACAAGTTTTAGATTAATATTTCACCATTATTCCTTCATATTTCACTTGATTTAGATTTTATCTTATTCTAGTTCTAGTTCTGGTTATTTTCAGATTACGTACAAGGTTCAGTCCCTGTGGATTTAACTTCGGTCTTTCCAAGATTATTACTACATCACAACTCTATACTTGGGGTGTGAACACATACATACCAGTCAATCACGTCAACAGTCATTGGTACCTGATGGTCATCCACCCTCGAGACCGAGAAATCATTATACTTGATAGTTTATACTCGAGGGCACTCAGTCGATACAGGGAACATATCGAGCTGATGAAGGAGGCCTTGCCTATAATATTTTATGCCACACGAGATATGTATGTGTTGGAAGGAAATGCTTGGACGGTCAAAGAAGGTACTTTTATACCAAAGTAAACGAATGGATATGATTGTGGCATTTTTGTCATGAAATATATCGACATTTTGTATAGCAATCAAATTTTGTCAGGGACATACTTACAGCAATTCACTCCCACTTTAGGAAGTCAATAGCCTATGATTGCCTGATTGACTTCAAAATATGATATATTTGTCTTAGGCATGAGAGGAATCGGGGAAATTTTGTGAAATGTTGTAAATTGTTGTAAATAATGTCTTGTAAAACATTCACGGTGAAACGATGTACATGATGTTTTATATATTTTGTCAAAATTTTGCAGTAAATGATGTCTTCCTAATAGTGATTTCATTGTAAATGGTGAAGACATCATTTTGCAATAAATGATGTCTTCACTTTAGGGTCAATTCCATGCATTCATAGTTATTTCCATTCACTTTACGATCAATTCCATGCATTTTAAGCTCAATCCGACAATTCTGCTTCACTTCACACGGTCATTTTCATGCATTTCACATCAGTTTTTCACTCATTCACTCACGGTCAATTCGTTTCATTCACGGTCATTTCGCATTCACTTCACGGTCAATTTTTCACTTCACGGTCATTTCATGCATTTCACGGTCAATTCTGGTGATTCTGTTTCATTTCACGGTCATTTCCATGCATTTCACGGTTAATTCCCTTCACTTCACGGTCATTTCCATGCATTTCACAGTCAATTATGGTAATTCCATTTCATTTCACTGTCATTTCCATGCATTTCATGGTCAATTCCCTTCACTTCACGGTCAATTCCCTTCACTTCACGGTCAATTCCATATATTCACATGGTCAATTCCCTTCAATTGACGATCAATTTCATGCATTCATGCTCAATTCCGGCAATTCTGCTTCACTTCACGGTCAATTCCATGCATTTCACGGTCAATTCCCTTCACTTAACGGTCATTTCCATGCATTTTACGGTCAATTCCTGTGATTCCGTTTCATTTCACGATCATTTCCATGCATTTCACAGTCAATTCTCTTCACTTCACGGTCATTTTCATGCATTTTACGGTCAATTCGCTTTACTTCACGGTCATTTCCATGCATTTCACAGTCATTTTCATGCATTTCACGGTCAATTCCCTTCACTTCATGATCATTTCCATGCTTTTTATGGTCAATTTCAGTGATTCCGTATTATTTCATGGTTATTTCCATGCATTTCACGGTCATTTCCCTTCACTTGACGAACATTTCCATGCATATCACAGTCAATTCCCTTCGCTTCACGTCATTTCCATGTATTTCACGGTCAATTCCCTTCACTTCATAGTCATTTCCATTTATTTTACAGTCAATTCCCTTCACTTCACAGTGAATTCCATGCATTCCATGCATTCACGGTCAATTCCCTTCACTTGATGGTCAATTCCATGCATTTGACGCTCAATTCCGGCGGTTCTGCTTCACTTGACGGTCAATTCCATGCATTTCATGGTCAATTCCCTTCACTTAACGGTCATTTCCATGCATTTCACGGTCAATTCCGGTGATTCCATTTCATTTCATAGTCATTTCCATGCATTTCACGGTCAATTCCCTTCACTTCTTAGTCATTTCCATGCATTTCACGGTCAATTCCCTTAACTGCACGGTCATTACCATGCATTTCACTGTCAATTCCCTTAAAGGAATGGTCATTTCCATTTATTTCACGGTTAATTCCCTTCACTTCACGGTCAATTCCATGCATTTCATGGTCAATTCCCTTCACTTGACGGTTAATTCCATGCATTTCACGCTCAATTGTGGCGATTACGCTTCACTTCACGGTCAATTCCATGCATTTCGCGGTGAATTCCCTTCACTTAACAATCATTTCCATGCATTTTATGGTCAATTCTGGCGATTTCGTTTCATTTCATGGTCATTTCCATGCTGGTTAAATTAATTCAGTCTTTTCTTTGTTACATAATTTGTCGTTAAATGGTAGAAGCTATTTCCCTGAAGAGGTTTCCTTGAAGAGCAAAAGATGAAACAACCTATTTGCTGCCGGATGGTTCTAAAGGGGAGATGGGCTAGTCTTCATCTGCAGTATTGAAATCACTCGTCCTACAGAAAAAAGACAAAAAGGGGTTGGTGTATGATTTGAAGGAACAACAAGCATGGCTATTAGTTATCTTGTAAACAGTTAGTGCCTGTTTGGCCAAGGGTATTAAGTTGTATTAAATGGGATTGCATTACTAATCCCACTATGAAATACGGAATGACATGTTTGGAAGGAGTGTGAGATGGGATTAAAATTAACTTTGTTGGCTTTGGAAAATGAGTCTATCCCACAAATGATGAATTTTTACATCAATCATGTTCAATCCAAATGTAATGTAAAAGTAAATCCTGGGATTTACTTTTTAATGTATACATTCCAAACATGGTGTTAGAAAACATGGGATGCACCCAATACAGGGACAACACCTTACACATGCATTTATTGCAACTTTTACAATTCCATTCACCTTACTCCCACCTAAGCTGCCAAAGTGGCAGCTACAGAGTAAGGGTAATTAAAATGCATTTATTTCCATCCAATCTATTCATAAGGTCACAAAGACTTGGATGAATGAGAAAAACAAATTTCATAATGATCCAAAACTTCTGTGACCTCTAAAAGGGTTTCACTGGTAGACGTTCAAAGAAGCATGATAATGTTTTATGCTATAGTCAGATCTATCGCTACGGATTATAACCGTAGCCATAGATACATGATCCGTAGCTATAGAGGCCTCCCCTAATAATCAAACCCGAATCAGCATGGGCTCGCCGAATTGGTGGCCCCCTCACCACTTGCTGGCCTGTTTGGCGAGGCCACGCCCATCTGGCGGATGCCCTATGGTTACAGATTATAACCGTAGCCATAGGTACCCTAAGCTGGTCTGCTCTCCCCCCCCCCCCCCCCCCCATTTAAAAAAAAAAATTTTACACACACTCGTGCCTTTTCAATGATAAATTGGAATAAAATGTAAATGACATACATAACTAAGCCGGGTTTTACAATGACTCAACCTACATTGCAAATTCGAAGTTGATTTTCGTATCTTGTGGAATGGGCCATAAATGGGTTGTACGGTAGGAAATTTCTCACGTTTTTCAACACTTCTCTACAAAATATAGTTTTCAAGTGGATCAACAAGCATGTTTCATAGGAATGGGATTGAGCTTCATTGTATTTTATTTGTATCTCTTTCGTTAAGATGGTTCTTTGGATTGACATTCTGTATTGACGTGTGGGTCAGAATCATCAGTAGCCACCTGAAGACTGAATTTAGATGGAAAGTTTGCTGGTGCTTTCTGAGCATTCTAACAGGTGAAAGTGGAGCTGGTGGTGGTTTGAGACAGATTGTGGGCTCTTTCATATTTGCCTTTTCTTCCATTGAGAGATTGTTGAGACCTGCTCAAAAAATGTAGACTTCGAACTGCGAGATCCCTTCTGCAGTTACAATGAGTCACGTGATTATCAGGATCTTGCTCGAATCAATAGTACTTGCAGTAGGTAAGTAATGAAGCAAGCAGAGGACTTGTAAGGTTGCTAGCCTTCGATGTTCCCAATTCTGTACATGTGGACCCCGTATTTGGTGATCCAGACCAATAATTTGATGGCCCTGTAATTGGAGGGTGCCCCAAAAGATTCTCAGATAAATTCGTAATCCTTCGACCGGTGACCTAAAACATGTATAGTGTTAAAGAAAAAAAAAAGATATGGTCCACCAATTCAATTGAAAAAGGACAGATCAAAAATTTCCATTCTGGGAGTCATTTGGGGCATCCGCCCAAGGTTGGGGCCCATCATATTAACAGTTTGAATCACCAAAGGGTCACCTGCATGATTGGGATTGACAGCAAACTTTACAAACTGCTTCATACGTTCATGAAGGGCAGCTTAGAAGTCATAAGCGTGGGTTCCTTCTCGAAAACCTATACCAATGAAAGCATGCCGTAGAAGACCACCTGCACACGTTTCAACCCCGTGAGCATCAAAGATAAAGTGGACCACTGTAAAGAGGAATGGCGTCCAATAAGTGCCTTCCTTAGCAAGGGAATATGCGCCACAATTACAATCCCAGCAATGAAGAACAATGAAATGTTTAATGTTAAGAAAAGCTCCCTGATTTCGTGAATCAGAGTGGCAAGTTTCCACATTCTCAATTCTAAACTCAGAGGAGAACAGTGTTCGGCTACATTCTAATAGTAATGGGCACTTTGAAGTTTGGTATTCCAGGAGAACTATAGTCTTTTGCCATTGGCAGGAGGCGGAGGAGACAACTGAAAAGTCATGGTACCCTCTGTGTATGCTCCACGGTTCTGAACAGATGAATCAAATATGGAGGACAATACTGATGAAGAGGATTCAGAGGAAGATGTTGGTGAATATCAGGAAATGGATGATACTGTGCTATCGGATCCTCATGAGGCAAGATTCTTTTCCTCAATTGGTATTTAATATATCTACGTTTCCATAATTCCATCTTTCATGCTTGTTGATTCCTTGCCTTTGTTTTCTTTGTCTCTTCACTTTTGCTGAATTTGGATCAAATAGTGGGTTTGACATCTTCTTCTTCTTCTTCTTCTTCCTTTTTTTTTTTAATTTTTTTTTTCTTTTTTTTTTTATTATTTATTATTTTTGTTGTTGTGTTGTTGTTGTATAGCACAAATGTGTCTAAAATTTGTGGATGAAATTATTAAGGTATGTATTTCAACCATAATTAAGTTGTTAAAGTGATGTAGGAACCTATTAGGGTCCTTACTCTTACCCAGGTGGTAGACTCCATGGAGTTTCAACACCGGGTCAACTGTTCGAGTACCCACAGTGGTGAAATCCCAGGGTGTGCGTGTGTGGGGTGTGTGTGCGTGTGGCGTGAGTGTGTGGGGGTATGTGTGCGTGTGTAAAAAAAAAAGAAAAAAAAAAAAGAAAGAAAAAAAGCCTATTAACAATAGATAGCTCTCACAAAACTGCATAGATGGGGCCTGTTTGGTTGGCTCATGGTAGAGTAGATAATAGATTAAGAAAGAATATTATGGCATAATCTATAATGCTAAAGATAGGTGTTTGGAACACTTAATCTAACTATAGTTTCAATGCATTATACATGCCATAATGCATTATATTGGTGATTTTTAGAAAGCTTACTCAGGGGGTGTTTGGATGGGCCCTCAGCCAAATTCTTTGATTGTGTAATTAATGTGTTTGATTTACCTGAAATGCTAAATTTACTAGTTAATAATTCCCAATTAATAAAATGGGCACAAATCTTGAATTTGGCAATTAAAAAAAAAAGGAAGAGTTAGAACTCCCCAATTCATGAAGTTGGGTAGTCAAGGATTTTTTGATGACTACGCTGGGTAATCATTCCACGGAACCAGTAAACATGGCAATTTTCAATTGCTAAATTCACGAAATGTGTAGTTATTGTCTTTGGTTAATCTAAATTGTTGAATTTACAAAATACTAAATCCTGAATTAGCAAACAAGCACAAACGATGAATTTAACTTTTAAAAAACAAAAAAGAAGCAAAACTCCCCAGTTCATGAAGCTAGAAAGTCAAGGGGTGAATGGATCCACACCTGCTGCAAAACGTCTATTTTTTTGGCCATCGATCTAAGGGATATGATCATTATGGAACGTCAAGTTTCCAAGCAATTGTTTGGATGGTTCTCGTAGTCAGGTCAAAGTAATTCTCTTGAGAGAGATGGGCAATCAAATGTGGCACCATGTGATGGACAATGATGATGCCTTTTTCTAGTGTATTGATTAAGAATCATTCATTTCCTAGTCATTGATCAGATGGGTAGGATCATCCAATCAAAGTGATTATTTTGGGAGGGATCTACAATGAAAGGTGGGACCACATGGAGGGTCCAGGTCATTGATAGGATCTCTTGTAGTCTAACGCGGACCATCTTCAATCCATTGATTGGATGGTTTGGATGATTATATTAGGGTGTTTTTGGTGGAATGGACAATCAAAGGTGGCACCACTGTTGACACAATTGATTACACCTCACATATGGGGTGTGTAAGAGCATGGGCCACATCCCTTTGGATGTGAGTTTGGATGTAGCATACTTGTCTGATAGGTGACATATACTAACAACTCTAATCTTGGTACAATCCAAGGTTCAGATAAACATGAAGTTCCTGGTTGAGTTTTTTTATGTACAAAAGACGTGACAATTTATGGTTGCTACAGTTTCTAAGGAGACCCACCTTCCGACACCCCTACCCCTGGACACAACTGCATGTATAATTTTTTTTTTTTTCATTACTTATTTTTATTGCAGAGACACTATAGTGCTAATGATTAGTTTTGAGGTTTTAGCTATTGTTTTTTACAGTGGGCTGATTTGATTACAAACAAGTAATTTTTAGGTTAGTATTATTTCTTACTCTGTTTTTATTTATTTTTTATTTTTATTTTTATTTTTTTTAACATGTAAAAGATTACAGTGAACTATGAAAGCATATATCTAATATGCTTGTGTGGATGTGTCATAAAGTCTGGCTTCTAAAAGTAGGCATTTTGGATGTCTTGCATCTGTTTTTGACCTGGCAGACGTATCAGTTTCCAGTTTATGTAGTTTTTCTTTCTTTAAATTAATAACAGCTTATGTTGTAATATGATTTCATGTATTTGGTCGAATTTTTATTTGTTTTAATAAAACTAGTTACTTCAACTTGCCTAGGGTCTTGCTTTTGTGTACTGAGGAATTCTTCAAGTGTTTGATTGGTTGGTTTATTTATTTTTTGGCTTTGCTGCATCCAAACATTTATTCTTTTAGCCCTGGTGTGAGAATATGCGACGTCTGTGTTTTGGTTGAGACAAACACTTGCAAAGCATGCTTGGGTTCTGCATTCCCTCTAGTGATACATCCCATTTTCCGGCAGGAAATGATGAAGAGGTAGCTGATCTCACTCAATCAAATTGTGGATAACTAAACCTGTTTGCACAGTTTTTTTCATTTATGATAATTACCAAAATAATAATGCAGGTTGCACATTAAAAGAAGAAAAAAAAAAAACCCCAATGAGTCGATTTCCTACTTCCATCCATAAAGGCCTGCAATTGTTCAAGAGCAAGAATGACGAAGATGGACAAAGGTGACCAGTTATTGCTACCTACTGATTCAGACAATATGATAACATTGTTACATCATCATCTAAGCCTCATCCGAACTAAATGGGGACAACTACATGAATCATTTTCTGCACATCTACCAACCTGACGCAACCGTCCTTTTTCTGGGCATGGGACAGGCAATGGGAGCACAAGACTCCCATAGGCACAATTTAATTGACTATCACATACATGCCTCAAGGGTGAGCAAGCAATGTAGGCCTCATGGAGGGGCAGTTGCCAGGCAAACACTACGCATGACGCCTGATTTGTTCTCTGATGTGAAGAAAGCCTTTTAACCGACTTCAGCATAGAAAATAACCAAATGTTGTATGCATACGAGACAAAAGATCGACTAACCTCACTAGACATAATAGCAGCGTCAGGGTCTTCTACGATTGGTGAAAGTGTTCCATCATAATCCATAAATAATGCAATCCGCTTGCCTTCCGTACATTTCGTGATTTGCTCAAAAGAAGTTAGAGCAGATGGATATTTCAACTGCACAAGTGGAATAGAACATGAACGTAAGCATCTAAAAGCCAAGAACTAAACGAAAATGTCTTTAGCTTTGAATACTAGCAGAAACTAAACATACCACCCACAAGTGATACGCAGCGTCATTTTCATCTGACACGGCCTCAATATTTGAATCCTTGATTAGCATTTTGCGAGGTGATGAGGATTTGATAGCATTCAGCCAACTGTTGGCACGGACGTCATCGAGTTTTCCAGGAATCGGCTTTCTCCAGGGAATCGTCAAATACAATGCCCGAAGGAAACGACACGCTGGTGGTGGGCAAGACAACAAAGTAGAATGCAGGCCCAATCTTGACTTGTTTGTGGGAACGGGATCAGCGAGAAGAGGGGCAGACTTCAAGTCCATTGGATCCTACTCAAGTTCTATGCTTTTGTGCTAAAACAAATGTGTGCTATTGAAAGCTGGTTGAAAATGAGATTGTCAGATTGTAATACTCAAATGGAATATGTATCAAAAAAACTCTCTTCAATGTTTTCGGTGTCACTGCTGATATGTGTGCGGTCCATCAAATGCAGGCTTCCTGAAAATGATGTCACAAATGTGTTAAAAGAAGAACAGCAGCAAAATGTGGTTTGAGCATCCAAGTGTGGAATTCTCCAGACAAAGGGTGGAAATGATCTAAAAACTCAGATGAATGGAATACCTTCTTAATTTTAGAGCTACAGTGCATTTATGTCAGGTGACTGAACATTTGTACAAGGAAGCCTTCTGCATGATACAAATGAAATAAACACAATTAACTCCTTGTAGCATTTCTGTATACATATAACATATCTATATAACATAAATATATCACAAATAACTATTAAAAAAAAAAAAAAAAAACATGAGATGATGATGCAACCGTTGCCAGCCTAAACGTTCACATGCTAAAAAAATCTGTGGCATATCATTAATAAGATTCCATAGTTGGTCACCTGTAACTCACGAGAAAATTAAAAATGACCAATTCCAACAACGAGGGATATCTAATATGGGCGACCAAGAAGACAGTAAAATGGGCAGAGCCCGTAGGACCAAATCAGTTTTGTTTAGCAACTCCAGATAAACTACTACCATTAATCAACTAGGACTACGACAAGTCTGGCCCAGTAATTATGAGGACTACAATCACACCTTTTCCTTGGAGTAGATTCTTCTCCTTCATTAATGAGTTTTGGAGAAATGCACCCCAATGTGCACTAACATATCAACATGGTCGAGAGTAAATATTTTCATCATTGAGGAAATGAAACAGCAGTTGAATTAGCAAAGCACACCTCCAATTGGTACCCACTGAACGTGCCATTGCATGCTATTGTTCCAACAACCTCTCTTTACAAATTTAATTGTTCCAACAGTCATGTGTATCTGCATAATTACAATTTGTCTATGGATGCATGTGTATGTACGAGGGCACATTAAACAACATAATGATTGTTGTGAAAGAAGTACATTGAAGCTTATTATAATAATTTGGTACCTTGCACAAACATCTATAATAGAGAGCAAAATCCAATGTGACCATCAAGTCATAATTTTGATAACTCATATCCCATCTCAAGCATATCAATCATATCAAGTTGTGGAAATATTCATACAAATGCAAATAAAAAAGATAGAAAAGATCATAACCCGTAAGAAGGTGCACTTTTCCTTGGACGTATCTGCCGAACTCAAAAAAGTTAGCAAAATAAATTTTTATCAGATGGTTAGATTACAAATAAAAGGTACAGAATTAGTTAGTTATTCATGCAAGAATGGCGAAAATGAGGTGGAAATAATTAACCCAACACACATAATGCAATACTTCACACGCACATGGTAAACTAAAGTGGAAACAATTTCATTTATAATATGAGATTATTCATTGTTCTCATTCATACCTAACCAAGTGGAAAACATAATTAACCCAGCTACTAACTATTAAACTATTAGGTCGAAATGATCCACTTCTTACAACACAGTAAACACAATGCACATAACCACAAACATGGCTTAACCCGAGACCTAATGGTCTTGTGAATCAGTCGGATGTGGTGCTGCTCCATCCTTTTGAACACAACATAACACTTCCTTCACGGTGCAGAAGATCTTTTGGTTCCATTGCTCCAACCCTCATATTAGTTAATTTAGATCGAACCGAGGCCAACCCCTCTTCCACCCAACTGAAGTGCTCATGTATAGGGGGGGGGGGGGGGGGGCACAAAATCTTCATCTATGTCTTCATCATTATCCTCCTCATCCTTCTCCTCCTCCTCCTCTTCTTCATCTTCCTCATCTTCTTCATCCCCAGATTCTTCAATACTACCCTGGGGCAGATTAGAGCTTTTTTCCATACGATTTATGGTATCCTCGTTGATCACCTTAATCGGGTATGAGACCCCGTCTGGGTGGTTGAATTTGTATTGATGTGCCAACTTACAAATTAGACGACCAAAAGAAAGCGATAATTTTTCACGCTTTCCTAGCACGGCCTTCACAATCTATTTCAGCACAAGGGTGGGGATATATACCTTTTCTCCTTGCCCCACTTAGTAGAGGAATTCTACCATATACCGAGAAACCTCAGAACGGTTGTTGGATCTCGAGTACACGTTATACGTGCATATGTAGTGGAGCAGGCGGTAGTCTCGTATCAAATTTCTGGCTTTGATGCTGGTACCTCTTTTCCATTCGACGAGTTTTCTGCACAAGTGGAGAGCATGCTTGTCCCATGTCCCATTATCCCTTAGGTTACTCTCCTTGATGTGCACATTGTGGAGCTCCATACCGAGTAGGGTAACGATGGATTTCACACCAATGTTGTACGTTTGTTTGCTAAGGATAACTTTGAATCCAAGAGGTTTGATCTTAGCATCAACAATTCGTGCGTAGAATGCTTGCACTAGATTTTCACTTGCGACCTGCGTTGCTTCAAACATCAGTCCCCAACCATTGTCTGGGATGCAGTCGATCAAATCATATGTGTCAAAGATGTTATTATCAACATTTGCCTCGAACACGACCCTTCGATGCTTGAATCTCCCGAATTCAATGCCAGGCGGGACGACTCGCTCGAGGGAAGAACGTGTGTCGAAATTTCTCTTCGACCTCTTCTCGAGGATCGGTCCCGCATTATCATCGTCGTGTTTGCTCAACCTTCTATCACGGCTTGGTCTCGCTTGCTCGCTATGTTTTTCCTTCTATCTTCTCCCACGGCTTGGACCCGCTTGATTGGGGGTCGCTCTTTTCTTTCCCATGAGGGAAAGCACCAAGGTAACGGTGAAAAAGGAAGAGAGGGTTGCAAGGAGGCCCATCTTTCTTCCTTGGTAGGTGATGAAAATGGAAGGTGAGTTTTCTATGTTCAATAGAAGAAGGGTTTTAGGTGTTTGGCGTGGGCTGGGTTTTCGGCATGCAAGGGACGATTGGTTTTCAGTGTATAAGAGAAGAAGGGTTTTGGGTGTGCGGATGGGTTTTGGGGGTGCAATGCAGGATGGGTTTTCAATGTGCAAAGGGAGTGTGCAAGAGAAGATGGGTTTGGGGTGTGTAAGGGAAGATGGGTTTTGGGTGTGCAAACGAGGGAGGGATATTTGAGAAAATCCAATTTTGGAGGAGAAATGGGAGGGAAAAGGGATGGAAGAGCATAAAAGGTTTATGGAATGGGGCCCCACACTGAAATGGGACTCCGGTGTGGGCTCTCCAAACAGGCGGATAGCCCACCAATTGCGGGAGTTCTGAGCGGGGGCATGCCGACCTAGCACGGGCGCGCCGAAATGGGAGCTGAGACCTCACTGAATTTGGACTGGTGTTCAGTGTGGGCTCGCCGAAGTAGCGGCCCCACGCTAATCGTTGTTCTCTCTGGCGAGGGAGCGCTGGACTGTTGGTGACGTGCCGGTTTGGCAGGTGACCCCCCCCCCCCTCCCCCCCGTTTATTGGTTGTTCGGTGTGGGCTTGCTGAAACGGTGGTGCCCACGCCACTCCCTGGACATCCTGGTGGGGGCACGCTAGTCTGGCGCGTCCCCCCAAATAAATCCCTTCAATTCACTCATTTTGATATATATATATATATATAATTGATACCAAGACCTCAGTGTTGAGATGAGGTATCTTTCACTCGATCTACCACTTGATTTCTTGGATCAGGGTGACATTTTCTCTCTCCCATGTTAGTGGTGTGCATGCCCTCCAAACCAATGCAAGTTAATGCTCGCGTTTTCTATTTTAAAACCCGAAACTTCAAATCAGCGTAGAGTACCTAGTATGAGTTTTTTAGAGTTGAGAACGATCTCCTACAGGCAAGGTATTTAATAACACGTATCATTGAAATTACCTAACGGCCATTGGATAACAATTGTTAGACACCATGCCTAAGTAAAATATCATTTCTAGCTGGATTTTGGTTGATTTGTGCTGAATAGAATGAGAGATACTTTGCTAATAATCATTAGTGTCCTGGTAAGTTGTTCAAATGGTATAATTGGATGTTATCTCATGGGCTATTATTATACTAAATAGCGGTAAGATCATAAACTATTTTATATTCTCAGAAGCCTATACGTTACAATCTAATATTCAGCTCTCCAGAGATTATTTGAGAATATGAGAAAAGGCACTTGAAATTATATGCAATGTCTCAGGCTTTTCATCGAATATATTGACTACAATAGATTATTCGAAATGGTCTCTCAGAGATAAATCATTTAAATAAAACAACACAACAAGTTTTTAAGCTTAAATTGTGGCCCATGATCGTTACCTGCACCCTTAGTGGTCGAGATAAGGTAACCTAGGGTTAATAACAAAAGCAAATCATAACGAAACATCAAGTGCCACTAATCAAGTAAATATCCAAGCACAAGACCAAAATATTATCTAAGCAAGGAAATAATCCCATCCATAGACATATCATGAAGAGCCTTGTTGATCATTTGGGCCCTACTAGGGAGAAATGGAGGGGAGTTCGAATTCTTACCTTGGATCAGAGGTAGCTCGGCGAAAGGGTCGAGATTTCTGGCAATGCACCCACACACACTCCTTCCATCACTTTCTCTCTCTTCTCTCTCCTCTATCGCTATCCCTTTTTTCTAGAATTGTTGTAAGAGTGAGTGAGAGAGAGAGGTTAAAGGGTTTTATACCCTAGTTTTAGGTGAGTTGGCCCCGGGTTCCGCTAATTCATCCAAATGGTCATGTGGGACCCATTTCTGGTCACCGTTTATCGATCAAGGGTCAGATCTGGCCGTCCTGCTGCAGGGACATATCTTCAATATTCAATGTGTAAATTTAGATGAAATCCGACCGCCGAAATCCTCAATTCACTGTCCCAATTGGTAGGGTCATTTGTTTAAAAAGCATAAAATTTTATTTCAAGGCTAGGGCAATTTGTACTTTACAAGTGCTGACTAGATGGCATGATTCGTTCATTTCCTCATGTGGTTCGAATCTGTCATCCACAATGTACGACAAGCCTAGTGGGCCCCATGACCTCCCATTTAGTCGGATTTTTTTGAGCTTCATTGGCGATGCACTGCCCGAAAAGACAGTCGCCAAGTACAATTTGCATAGATCGGCTCTATGGCTTACGTTCGGCCCAATAAAACCAAAGGCCAGAGGAATGCCGCCTTGTGCCTCTCTTTTAATGACATAATGACTTGAGGACCAGCAAGATAATTTAATATAGTTTTAATTAGCCCTTTTGCAATCAAACCATCCCTCGGATCAAGCCTCCCAAGGCTATCGTGAAATGGAGGGAATTGACCATGAAATGCATGGAAATAACCGCGAAGTGAAGTAGAATTGCTAGAACTAATGGTGAAATGCATGGAATTGACCGTGAAATGAAGGAAATTGACTGTGAAATGCATGAAAATAACCGTGAAGTGAAGCGGAATCGCCAAAATTGACCGTGAAATGCATAGAATTGACCGTGAAGTGAAAAGAATTGACCGTGAAATGCACATAATTGACTGTGAAGTGAAGGGAATTGACTGTGAAATGTATGAAAATAACATAGAAGTGAAACGGAATAACCGGAATTGACCGTGAAGTGAAAGGAATTGACCGTGAAATGCACGGAATTGACCGTGAAGTGAAGGGAATTGATTGTGAAATGCATGGAAATGACCGTGAAGTGAAGCGGAATCGCCGGAATTGACCATGAAATACATGGAATTGACCCTGAAGTGAAAGGAATTAACCGTGAAATGCCCAGAATTGACCGTGAAGTGAAGGGAATTGACCATGAAATGCATGGAAATGACCGTGAATTGAAGCGGAATCATCGGAATTGACCGTGAAATTCATGGAAATGACTGTGAAGTGAAAGGAATTGACGGTGAAATGAAGGGAATTGACCGTGAAATGCATGGAAATGGCAGTGAAGTGAAGCGAAATCGCCAGAATTGACCGTGAAGTGAAAGTAATTGACTATGAAATGCATGGAAATGACTGTGAAGTAAAGCGGAATTGTGGGAATTGACCGTGAAATGCATGGAAATGACTGTGAAGTGAAGCGGAATCGCCGGAATTGACCGTGAAATGCATGGAATTGACCGTGAAGTGAAAGGAATTGACCGTGAAATGCACAGAATTGACTGCGAAGTGAAGGGAATTGACCGTGAAATGCATGGAAATGACAGTGAAGTGAAGTGGAATCGCCAGAATTGAGCATGAAATGCATGGAATTGACCATGAAGTGAAAGGAAGTGATCATGAAATGCACTAAATTGACCGTGAAGTGAAGGGAATTGACCGTGAAATGCATGGAAATGGCCGTGAAGTGAAGCGGAATCGCCGGAATTGACCGTGAAATGCATGGAAATGGCCGTGAAGTAAAGCGGAATCGCAGGAATTGACCGTGAAGTGAAAGGAATTGATCGTGAAATGCATGAAATAGACCATGAAGTGAATGGAATTGACCGTGAAATGCATGGAAATAGCCGTGAAGTGAAGCGGAATCACCGGAATTGACCGTGAAATGCATGGAATTGACCATGAAGTGAAAGGAATTGATCGTGAAATGCATGGAATAGACCATGAAGTGAAAGGAATTGATTGTGAAATGCTTGGAAATGACTGTGAAGTGAAGCAAAATTGTGGGAATTGACCATGAAATGCATGGAATTGACTGTAAAATGAAGGGAATTGACCATGAAATGCATGAAAATGACCGTGAAGTGAAGCAGAATTGTGGGAATTGACCATGAAATGCATGGAATTGATCGTAGAATGAAAGGAATTGACTGTGAAATGCATGGAAATGACCGTGAAGTGAAGCAGAATTGTCGGAATTGATGGTGAAATGCATGGAATTGACCACGCTAATTCAACTGTTGTTTCATTTCCTTAATGATGAAAATATTTACTCTCGACCATGTTGATCTGTTAGTGCACATTGGGGTGCATTTCTCCAAAACTCATTAATGAAGGAGAAGAATCTACTCCAAGGAAAAGGTGTGGTTGTAGGCCTCATAATTACTGGGCCAGACACATCCAACAATTATGCTTGTCGTAGCCCTAGTTGATTAATGGTAGTAGTTTATCTGGAGTTGCTCAACAAAACTGATTCGGTCATGCCGGCTCTGCCCATTTACTATCTTCCTTGTCGACCATATTAGGCCATATTAGGCCATAACACAGTTATATCCATCATTGTTTCTTAATTTTCTCATGAGATACAGTGACCAACTATGGCATCTTATTAATAATCTGCCACAAATTTTCACCACAAGAAAAGGGGGCTTTATCCTCAGTTCAAAATTGTGGTTAAAAAGGTTAAAAACTAAGGCTAAAGCCTTTAGCCTCAGTTTTGCCTCAATTATCCAAACCGAGGTTGAAAACCCTGTGGCTAAAGGCTTTAGCCTTAGTTTTAACAACCGAGGCTAAAATGACTTTTATAGCCTCGGTTCTTCAGGTGAGGCTAAAAGAACCTTTTAGCTTCAGTTTTCTCAAAATGAGGCTAAATCAAAATTTTAGCCTCTATTGTTTCCAACCGAGATTTAATCCAAATTTTAGCCTCAGTTGCCTCCAATTGAAGCTAAATATATTTTTAACCTCAGTTCTCAACAACCGAGGCTAAAGCCTTTAGCCACGGGAGTTATAGTCTCAATTTAGGTACTTGAGGCAAAACTGAGACTAAAGATAGATTTAGCCATGTTTCTTTCACTGTGTACCTGCTTGACAAATATCATGAATCATTAGCTCCCATGATTTGATTAATTAAAAAACCAAGCATTACAATTGTCATTAACAATGCTCAATTCTCCAAAAAATGAAAGTAGTCCATAACAATTGAGTCAAAATCATTAAACAAAGATCCAAAACTGAGTTTCATAAAACGTTCAGTACATTGACTTAATATCACCAAAAAAAAATAATTTATTGCAATGTATTATATCTTGTCATTAAAGGATTTGTCGCAGGCTAGAAAAGAGACATCTACTGGTGATTACGAAATGGGCCATATTTAGAACATCACCACCAGCACAAAATGCAATTCCTTTCCCCTGCAACCATTTGAAACACAATAATTAAAAACATGTCAGACAAAATTTTAGCAAAGGAATAAAAAAAAAAAAAGAATTTCTAGTCATTTTCCTGACTTAACATTATGATATTAATGGTATGTGATGAAGAATTTAACCATCAATGAAAAAACAATCAAAACTGTTCATCAACATGCCCCCAATAACAACAAGAACAACAACAACTATAAAAAATGTTAGCAATTGTTTTGTGGAATTGATGGTTCTTTGCCATCCAAATAACACAAAAGCTCACACCATGACCAACCATAGGTTGAGAACTCTGTTTTTGGTTGGCGATCATGGAAACATGAAATCCTCCATACATGGGTTATACCCTAATGACTTGAGCAATATTAAACACAACTTCCAAGTATAAAGAGGAATGAAAAATGAAATCCACATTCTTCTTCTTCACTCTATCAAAGAGAAAACTCAACAGGCAGGAACTATGACATGACAAAAACTAAGAAAGGGACATACCTTAATATGTTGCTATTTTGAACTCCATTTGAAGGGATTCCGATAATCAAACCAATTAAAAAGATCAAGCTGATGACTTCAACTAAAAAGAAAATAAAAATTCTTTCATAAAAGCAAAGATTCCAAGTTCATATGAACTGTCTAGCTTTTTAAGAAAGGATTTGTAACCAAGTCTTTGGCAAAAGAAGCAATATTTCTACCCCAAATTCTCACTTAGGAATTCACAAAAAAGGTCATGGAGGGACAATTTTAGGGCAAGCAAACATCGACACATAGAAAAGGTCATGTGCAAAGCACCCACATGAAGGAACCATCCCAATGCTTAGTTTCTCTAAGCCAACGATATCACAGCAAATGACACCATATGCAGGGTATGAAGAAGATACATGCAACTATACATCAAAATCCATTGGGTACAATATGATAAGAAACTGTCATTGCTTCAGCAAAATCAAAAGAGTGTTCAAATAATAAAATGTCATCTTAAAGAGAATTTTATAACAATTCCTCCAATAAAGGAATATATTTGTTTGGTGTATCGCCAAGGTTAAATACTAATTCTTCAAGAACACACGTATGATAAGTTGGAGCTTTTTATCCTTCGGATCTAGGACACCTTTCAATGATCAAAATTGTTTATGTGATGGTCTAATTTTGAATGTGGGTAGTAAAAATAAAAATAAAAACTCTTCTGTTGGAATATTCTAACCTCTGGATTATTCAAAGCCCTTATATATTCAGTGGTTAAGCAGATTACCTATATTCAAAGGAAAAGATGCAAGCATTTTGGGTCATTGAAAAAGGACCTGATCTGGCTATATATGCTAAAACAACTCAGAAATAGAACAAAAGTAATCGGCCATGATGCATTGAGTGTGAAAACTGTCTTGGGTCAGTTCCATACAAGCGGTGTATGTGGTAATCCAGACTATTAATTTGATGGATCTTAGTGTGGGTTGAGTAAGCTTATACATTGAAAGTTCCTAATTCTTTGATCAACAACTACAAACAAATGGTTAAATAAAAAGAAAGCAAAAGCTAGGGAAAAGCCAAAAAAGCACAAAGTTGTGGTCAGGAACTTCCACATAGAATCATAAATAAATCATACTAACGTGAATCAATGAATTTTGAGCTTCGATGGATAATTACGTACCATTCTCATTTTGAGCTCGAATCGACTGTTATTGCCTGTCAAAATTAACTGTAGCTTTTAATCATTGCCAATAGAAACTAACTTTCTAACCACCTCTAGAATAAAAGGAAGCAAACAGTAGACCACATTCATGTATGCATCCAAATCAAAGTCAGCAACTATTCTGGCCCTTTTCTCTCCTTTCTTGAGTTCCTTCAGGAGCTCTTCCATCACATGACATGAAAAATAAAATTAAATAAATTCAGTCTTGGAATATGTGCAAAAGTGCAAGTCATGTTGGCTAATGTATGCTGATGTTTTCTGAGGGATAAATTCATCTATCCTAAACCCATTATAGGAGACCTCTCATTCCACCCGTTGAAGAACAAAACAGAAATGCAAAACTGAGCTTAAATATTTGATAGCCAAGGAAAGTAAGCAAAAGACAAACAAAATGGAGAACACTTGTCCAAAAGAATAGCTAGAGAGAATCTAAAACTAGAAATCCCAAAATCTAATTGAGGAAATGATACAAAACCCATAGAGAAAAAGGAAAAGAAATGTAATAAGCATGGGGGAAGAAAACTAATATTGGACTCCAAGTCCCAACAGTTAAGGCCGTGTTTGGATGCTCACCCAAAATTGAACTGCAATAGATCGATTCAATGAGTAAATGACTCTAGTGAGGCTAGCCACTCAAATTGAAATTATTGTCATTCCAAGTCCAACTGGCCAACTTAAAAGCCCATGGAACTGCAACGAATTAAAATGGCGCTAGTCACAATTTGGCCATATTCTTCTCATAATGAATTTGAATAATTGCAATACGGTTCAACAAAGCATCCAAAGTGATCCTAAAAGAAGCAAAACTAATAAATGAAAAGGATAGTAGATGATCAACAAATATAAAAGTCTACAAAAGAATCCTCATTCTCAGAAGTTAACAAATATAAAAGAAAATCCACACTATTTTACCATCACACATTCAACCAAAAAGAAAAAGAAAAAGAAAATCCAAATATAGCTCAACACAAAAGATTGAACAGCTCTGTTTGAGTTTTTAGTTTTTATAAGTAGAGCCCATGGTTCACTGAATTCAAATAGGTGGATGTCATCATCCTTTCATGGGGGTCACCAAATAGATGTCTAAGAAAGAAAAACAACAAGAGTTCATACCATGATACCATTCACACATCTCTGTTAAGGAAGCGCGTCATGAATGAGACATGAATTACCTTCAGTTCAGACCCATACTTCAATCTTAAGCGTGTCCCAACTATGGAATGTTCAACACTACATTCCCTTAAGAAGCATCCATGTGAAATTATGGATTCCAAAATCTGTATTAATAATAAGTAAGCACAGGTAAATATTTGTATCAAAGAGTTAAAGGCTCATAAGCTGTAACACCCCGGGTTTTCAGGACCCGAGTATATAACCCGTTTCCCAAAAACTCGAGTGTTAGCCTATAAAATCCAGTGTAAATTTGAACCGTTTGTCATTAATCAGAGTTAACGGCAACGAAACTAGATTAAACCATGCATTGTATAAGAACATTCTGATCATTACAAAATTCCAAATGTAGCGCCCATACAGGACTTATACAATTCTAAATACAAAGTTCATTAAATAGGAACAAAAATGTACCATTTAATAATGGAGCTTTATATGGGCCGCATGGACCCCGTCTAGCTCCCCAGCTACTAGATCATCCCTAACACCCAATGAACAACATTGGCTCGATCTACACCTGTATCAATTGTTATGGTTTGATAGCGTCAATGGCTATCGCAGTGAAGAACACCCTCTAAGATTGCACACACATCATTCATAATCCAATGCAGATTGCACGTCATGATGATAGATATATTAAATAGAGCAATTCATAATTATGATCACATACTGAAAAATTAAGCCAATCAACATAATCTCATCATAAGCAAAATACAATAGCTATTACAACACGAGGGAATATGTCCAGATAATCAAATAATCAACCTAACAAACTCCATAAATTGGTTTAGAAAATTAAGCTTTAAATCTCTACTTCACCTGGAAGTCAAATCATACGTGAACACCACAAGATGGCTAGAAAATCGCTAAGCGAACACCCGCTCCACTTGAAAATCATGGTACGACTGAACACCGTAAGAAGAAGAGAGAACAACATATCAATGTCTACTTCACCCGGAAATCATTTTGTACGTGAACACCGCAAGATGGCTAGGAAATCGCTAAGCGAACACCCCCTCCACCCGGAAATTATGGTACGACTGAACACCGCAAGATCAAGAGACAATCAACATACAACATTTACTTCACCCGAAAATCATATCGTACGTGAACACCGCAAGATGGCTAGGAAATCACTAAGCGAACACCCTTCCACCTGGAAATCAAGGTACGACTGAACACCGCAACATGAAGAGATAAACAACATACAAACTCTAGACCACCCGAAAATCATATTGTACATGAACACCGCAAGATGGCTAGAAAATCGCTAAGCGAACGCCCGCTCCACCCGAAAATCATGGTACGACTGAACACCGCAAGATGGCTAGGAAACCAACATGATATGCAGATATAATTATCACGCCACAAAAGGGCTCTAACGACCCATCAAAGCCACGAAGGGTGAATAAATGATACAAGCCACGCAGGGCGGGTATACGGTCGAAGTCATGTAAGGAAAGATGTGATATATGGACCGCAAGCTGGTGAGTTCGGGACAGGTTCATTCATTACATCACTCAATCGCAGACAACAAACGTAGAGTTACTTAACAATGTACAACTGAAGATAGCATGTTATCACCAAATCGTTTATGCATGTTATAATTAAAGAGATATCTTTGTTATTTATCATAGGAATCAGGTGCGCAACACATTAACATATTCACATATCAAGTAACTTAGGAGATATTAAATGGAAATGATTAAGACATCATTTATGGTTAATGAATTTAAGTGGGAAGCTCAAAGGGTGAGTCCTCACCTTGTGAATGATTCACTTGCACTCGATCTAGTGTAGAGTCGTGGCGAGATTAGAAGTGGAATTGGAAAGGACGAACTCCTATATTCAAACAGGATATTAATGACAATAATTAAATTTCAATTAGAATAACAATGGAAGTTTTGAGAGACACGTACCCAAATATTTTGGTTCTAACTCAACTTAGCCAATTTCCACGAATCTAATTGAGATGTTGGAAAGCTTCTAATCTTCCTCGAAAGTAAATCTCATCTTACAAGCTTGATTCGTGTTTGACTCAGTTTTAAATTGAGTCAACTCAAAACTTTCCTTCCTTCCTTCCTTCCTTTCTTTTATTCTTTTTTCACTCCCTCACACCCATCTTTTGCTGGAATATCCAGCAAGAATATAGATCGAGTCAACTCGGACTCAACTCGACAGCGAGTTGACTCAACTCCCAACTCTCCCTCTCTCTCTCTCTCTCTTACTCAATCACTTTCTTCTCCCCCCTTTTTTTTTTTTTTTAATAATGGCCCATGGCTGGACTCGGTCTAGCAAAACTTTCAACTTGAACCAAGCCCGAGTTCAACTCGACTCGGCAGCGAGTCGGGGCTGCCACTCGAACTCTCACCCTACCTTTTCTTATCCTTTTCTGCTTCTCTTAATATTCTTCTTCTTTCTTCTTTCTCCAGCTCATATTACTGGAATGTCTAGCAAAACAGGGACTAACCCAGCAACTGAGTTGTACACGACTCAGCGACTCAAGGCTTGTCCTATCTTAACCCAGGTCGAGTTGGGTCGACATGGTGGTTGCACCACCCGACCCCTTTCTTCCTTCTTATCCTTCCTTTCTTTCTCCTTATTCTCCTTTATTCCTTTCATCTCAGCTATACCCAAAAATAGTGGGAAAAAGCTCACAGTTGAGTCCGGTTTCGTTGAGGAAGACGAAGTGGGTGGCAATGACAGATTCGCACCCATTGCATCTTCTTCTGATCTGATCATTGTGGATGGTGTGGGTAGGCCCAAGGAAGCTTAGAGGATGGGAGGAAGGAAGCGTGGAGCCGGTTTAGGTGGTGGGTTCGGATGAAGAAGATGGCAGCCGATTTTCGAGCGTGGCCGCCGAAAATGGAGAATGAACCCTACTTCTCGCCCCTAACACTCTTATAATGGACTATGGATCTCACTAGAGCCATCAGATTGAGCTTAAACGGTCAGGATCCATTCTGACTGAAACCACCTCAAGTACGGCCGGCAAAACCGAAACCAACCGCTGGTTTTCACTCTCTGGCAATGAGAGAGTGACGCCCAAGGTTGGACAATCGAGATTTCTTTGATTGGGACGGTCCAGATCCACCCAAACATCCCTCACGCAAATCGCCAAGCTCGCATAGGGAGAGAATTTCCATTTTTGGAAAGATTGGTTTTGCAGGGCCTTTTTGCACCCGGAACTATGTGAACATGCTATCCCGCTTACATGTGAAGCCTACTTAGTTTTGGTCTGCTCTACCAGCTAGACCGGATGGACAACTCAGATCATCTCAACGTGGCCAGGAGGTGGGCCACTGATCAGCACAAACGTCCGTCTGTTTGCTGCTGAAAACCGAATGGAGAGAGAGAAACCTCTCTTTTTAAGGAAATCTCGGGTCAGGCCCGATTTGACTGGAAGTGTAGTCCAATGCACTGCCGATGCATGTGAACTGTACTCATGCACTGCCCCAAATGGGCCCCACACGACTACATTAGGAGATCCACTCTGTCCATTCTAGTTTGGACGTCCCATTGTGAACTTTAACCAAAGATTAGGTCGGTACAAAGCTTGGGTGGGCCATACTCTAAATTTTCTGTTTCTAATGATGGGTTCCCATTAGTCTAGTGGTCAGATCACCTCGAAGTTGAACACCAACAGTTGAAAAAGGGTCCTAAGGACATAAATATAAGGAAATTCTAAGTTCCAAGTGGGCAACAACACGTTTGATCAGTTCATCATACAAATGCTCGTTAGTCTCTGTTCAAACACATAACATAGATGCATATTGGTTGTGGCATTAGGTGGGGTCCCTCGTGATTTCCTTTTGGGGGATCCATTCTGTCTATCCGGTTTGTTACATCAATTCAGGACACTATGTTGAAAACAAAGTAGTTTAGTTAATCAAGTGGACCGCACGGTCCTTCCGAGTAGTGAGAATACCCACCGTTAAAACTTAAATTGTAACTCACATCAACAGTGCCATGCATGTGGTGTTACTTTATTTACAATTCTACCCCTTTTCTTTTTTAAAACTTCTGCCATTCGTAATTCATGAGTCCACTGTCCAAATGTGATGAAATTTGACAGGTGATCTTTAATTTTCACGCTCTTCCCGTCGCCCAAATTTGAGCCCTGATCTCTCAAGGATGATTGAGATTCTCTTTTAATGTCTAATATATTTCAAAATTCTAAAATAATATTTGTACACCTCTGATTGACAAGTTACCGGACAGTTTGGACCTAAAGCCTAAGATTTTCATGAAGATCGGTTTGTCATGATGTTTACATGGCCCGTTTGGTGAATCCAAACATGACGGATGGTCAGATGACTTGTTAAAAATAATGAGACTTGATGGTTAGCACTCTGGTCATGTATGTCAGTGGGTGTACGGTCAGTTTAGTAAATGGATGACCATAAGGTGTGTTTTTTGAGTGATTAGGGGTATGACACGTATACAGTTAGAATCGAGTGACTTGTTCACCTATGTATGTTCCTCATATTATAATTCTAATGGTGTGTTAAGCATATTCATGTGGGGTGAATAAGATAAACGGGTCGGAATCTCGATTTGATAAGTGTACGAATGGATGTAGAGGCCAAGTAGCTGATTTACTATGATCTAAGGGCTGAAATATGACGTGTGTGGTTAATTTATGATAATTAAGCATGATATAAAATTTCATAGGAAACGGATCATGGGAAATATGTGATCTAGAATTCGGGAGTCTATGTTAATGACATTTTCATAATTATTGTTGATCTAAGAGTTTTGTGAAATCTAATGGTTCTACATGGTCTTATGCCCATTTATAAACAATTCTTACAAAAGGACTTACATCTAACTCATTATAGATAAAGAATTATTCATCAATTTAATCAAGGGAAAGTACGTATATCAGACCACATGATCAACGGTCGGATGACTTGATTTATGGATGGAGATCATTCTTAATTGGTCTGATTCATATTGGAGGATGGATGTAGGGTTAGGTTGGCTACATAGGTGTCGTATATGTGTACATAATAGGTTAAATTCATGGTAACACTCGAGTACTGAAAGTGCGGGGTGTTACAATCTACCCCCCTTAAAAAGAATTTCGTCCCCGAAATTCAATTCTTCTACAAATGGGACGAAGACAATCTGTTTTCTGTGTCTCTAAGCATTCACGATCAACTATTAGGATTGGGGTTGTTACAATCTACCCCCCTTAAAGAAGAATCTAGCCCACGAGATTCGATTGTGGTCATTTCCAATTCCCTATAGTATCAATTAAGATCAAGGGTTTGCTCATGTGACGTAAAGGAGAGTTTTATTATGGTTATCCTATTTATATATGTGAGTTTGAAATTCACAATGACAATTCTAGATCATCTTAGAGGAAGAGTAGTTTATATTTTCAGTGTTCGGGTTAACATGAACAGACAGTTATGGTTGGTCTGAGCCTGATACAACGATCTTCTGCCTAATCAGGGCAGTGAGTTCCTTAATATCCCTTCCTGATCCTAGTGAATCTTAACCTTCTACTTGATCAGGGCATTGAGGTTGTTAGAATTTTCTAGGATTTAAAATTTAGGACAAACCGCGTACACTTCATTTAAATATGATTCTGTCAGTTCGTGAACCCGATTATTCAGGATTTTTTTTATTCGAATATCATATAGTCTTCTATTTTAACAAGGGACAAGTCTATGATGGCCTAGTATGCTTTCACTGTGCATTCTGATCATCCAAGCATTTTGCAAGTTTAAATTAGAATTCATAGTATGGATTCTTAAGTTTAAAGAGTACTTATGTTCAATCTATCGTACAATGCGATGGGCATTTGTTTCCCTAAAGTACCTAAGTTTAGTTCCTAAATTTAGCAATCATAATTCACAAAGGAACTTAGGCTTTTGTTTCTAAGTTCAAACGATAACACTAAACATTTCAAGGGAGCCTAAACTTTTGGTTCCTAGATTCACAAGGCATCCTAAAAATAAGGGAATAAAACCTAGTTTCAAACTTCTAATTTCATCAATGTAAATTCGATGTATTTGAAGTTATATAAGTCCTATTTTTTCCCCAAGGCCTGGTTTATCTATACTCGCTCTGATACCAACTGTAACGCCTCATGTTTTCAGGACCCGAGTATATAACCCGTTTCCCAAAAACCTGAGTGTTAGCCTATAAAATCTAGTGTAAATTTGAACCGTTTGTCATTAATCAGAGTTAACAACAACAAAGCTATAATAAAGCATGCATTATATAAGAACATTCTGATCATTACAAAATTCCAAATGTAGCGCTCATATAGGACTTATACAATTCCAAATACAAAGTTCATTAAATGGGAACAAAAATGTATCATTTAATAATGGAGCTCTATATGGGCCGCATGGACCCCATCTAGCTCCCCAGCTACCCGATCTGCCCTAGCACACAGTGAACAACATTGGCTCGCTCTGCACCTGCATCAACTGTTACGGTTTAATAACGTCAATGGCTATCACAGTGAAGAACACCCTTTAAGATTGCACACACATCATTCATAATCTAATACAGATCGCAAGTCATGATGATAGATATATTAAACAGGGCAATTTATAATTATGATCACATACTGAAAAATTAAGCCAATCAACATAATCTCATCACAAGCAAAATACAATAGCAATCGCAACACGAGGGAATATGCCCAGATAATCAAATAATCAACCTTACAAACTCTATAAATTGGTTTAGAAAATCAAGCTTTAAATCTCTACTTCAACCGGAAGTCAAATCGTATGTGAATACCGCAGGATGGCTAGGAAATCGCTAAGCGAACACCCGCTCCACCCGAAAATCATGTTATGACTGAACACCGCAAGAAGGAGAGAGAACAACATACCGATGTCTACTTCACCCAGAAATCATGTTGTACGTGAACACCGCAAGATGGCTAGGAAATCGCTGAGCGAATACCCGCTCCACCCGGAAATCATGGTACGACTGAACATCGCAAGATGAAGAGACAAACAACATACAACATCAACTTCACCCGAAAATCATATCATACGTGAACACCGCATGATGGCTAGGAAATCGCTAAGCGAACACCCGCTCCACCCGAAAATCAAGGTATGACTGAACACCGCAAGATGAAGAGATAAACAACACACAAACTCCAGACCACCTGAAAATCATATCGTACGTGAACACCGCGAGATGGCTAGGACATCGCTAAGTGAACACCCACTCCACCCAGAAATCATGGTACGACTAAACACCTTAAGATGGCTAGGAAACCAACAAGATATGCGAATATAATCATCAAGCCACAAAAGGGCACCAACAACCCATCAAAGCCATGAAGGGCAAATAAACGATCCAAGCCACGCATGGCGAGTATGCTGTCCAAGCCATGTAAGGCAAGATGTGAGATATGGACTGCAAGCTGGTGAGTTCGGGGTAGGTTCATTCATTACATCACTCAATCGCAGACAACAAACGTAGAGTTACTTAACAATGTACAATTGAAGATAGCATGTTATCACCAAATCGTTTATACATGTTATAATTAAAGAGATATCTTTGTAATCTATCATAGGAATCAGGTGTGCAACACATTAACATATCCACATATCAAGTTAAGTAGCTCAACCAAGTAACTTAGGAGATATTAAATGGAAAGGATTAAGACATCATTTATGGTTAATGAATTTAAGTGGGAGCTCAAAGGGTGAGTCCTCGCCTTGTGAATGAATCACCTGCACTCAATCTAGTGTAGAGTTGTGGTGAGATTAGAAGTGGAATTGGAAAGGACAAACTCCTATATCCAAACAAGGATATTAATGACAATAATTAAATTTCAATTAGAATAACAATGGAAGTTTTGAGAGACACATACCTAAATATTTTGGTTCTAACTTAACTTAGCCAATTTCCACGAATCTAATTGAGATGTTGGAAAGCTTCTAATCTTCGTCGAAAGTAAATCTCATCTTACAAGCTTGATTCGTGTTTGACTCAGTTTTAAACTGAGTCAACTCATAACTTTCCTTCCTTCCTTCCTTCCTTCCTTCCTTCCTTTCTTTTATTCTTTCTTTCACTCCCTCACACCCGTCTTTTGCTGGAATATCCAACAGGAATCTGGACCGAGTCAACTCAAACTCAACTCGATAGCGAGTTGACTCAACTCCCAACTCTCTCTCTATCTCTCACTCACTCTCTCTCTCTCTTGCTCTCTTACTTAATCACTTTCTTCTCCTCCTATTTTTTTTAATAACAGCCCATGGCTGGACTCGGTCCAACAGAACTTTCAACTTAAACCAGGTCCGAGTTCAACTCGACTCGGCAGCGAGTCGGGGCTGCCACTCGAACTCTCACCCTACCTTTTCTTCTCCTTTTCTGCTTCTTTTTCTATTCTTCTTCTTTCTTCTTTCTCTAGCTCATATTGCTGGAATGTCTAGAAAAATAGCGACTAACCCAGCAACTAAGTTGTACACGACTCAACCGACTCAAGGCTCGGCCTATCCCAACCCGGGTCGAATTGGGTCGACATGGTGGTTACACCACACGAGCCCTTTCTTCCTTCTTATCCTTCCTTCCTTTCTCCTTATTCTCCTTTATTCCTTTCGTCTCAGCTATACCCAAAAATAATCAGTAAAAGATCACAGCCGAGTCCAGTTTTGTTGAGGAATACGAAGTGGGTGGCAATTGCAGATTCACACCCATTGCATCTTCTTCCGATCTGATCATTGTGGATGGTGTGGGTAGGCCCAAGGAAGCTCGGAGGATGGGAGGAAGGAAGCTTGGAGCCGGTTTAGGTGGTGGGTTCGAATGAAGAAGATGACGGCCAATTCTCGAGCGTGGCCACCGAAAATGGAGAATGAACACTACTTCTCGCCCCTAACACTCTTATAATGAACTACAGATCTTGCTCAAGCCATCAGATTGAGCTTAAATGGTCAGGATCCGTTCTGACTGAAACCACCTCAATTACGGTTGGCAAAACTGTAACCAGCCATTGGTTTTCTCTCTCTGGCAATGAGGGAGTGAAGCCTAAGGTTGGACGGTCGAGATCTCTATGTGTGGGACGGTCTAGATCCACCCAAACATCCCTCATGCAGATCGCCAAGTTGGCACAGGGAGACAATTTCCATTTCTGGAAAGATTAGTTTTGCTGGGCCTGTTTCCACCCGAAACTGTGTGCACATGTTATCCCGCTTACATGTAAAGCCAACTAGGTTTTGGTTAGCTTTACCAGTTGGACCGGATGGACGACTTAGATCATCTCAATGGGGTCAGGAGGTGGGCCACTGATCAGTACAGACGCTCGTCCGTTTGCTGTTGGAAACCGAATGGAGAGAGAAACCTCTTTTTTTAAGGAAATCTCGGGTTAGGCCCGATTTGACTGGAAGTGTTGTCTAGTGCACTGCCGATACATGTGAACTGTACTCATGCACTGCCCCAAATGGACCCCACACGACTACATTAGGAGATCCACTACGTCCATTCTACTTTGGACGTCCCATTGTGGACTTTATTCGAAGATTAGGTCGGTACAAAGCTCGAGTGGGCCATAATCTAAATTTTTTATTTCTAATGGTGGGTTCCCGTTAGTTTAGTGGTCAGATCACCTCGAAGTTGAACACCAGCGGTTGAAAAAGGGTCCTAGGGACCTAAATATAAGGAATTCTAAGTTCCAGGTGGGCAACAACACATTTGATCAGTTCATCGTTCAAATGCTCGTTAGTCTCTGTTAAAACGCGTAACATAGATGCGTATTGGGTATGGCATTAGGTGGGGTCCCTTGTGATGTCCTTTTGGGGGATCCATTCCGTCTATCCGGTTTGTTACATCAATTTAGGACACTATGTCGAAAATGGAGTAGTTTAGTTAATCAAGTGGACCGTACGATCCTTCCAAGTAGCGAGAATACCCACCGTTAAAACTTAAATTGTAACTCACGTCAATAATGCCATGCACGTGGTGTTACCTTATTTACAATTCTACCCCTTTTCTTTTTTAAAACTTCTGGCATTCGTAAATCATGAGTCTACCGTCCAAATGTGATGAAAGTTAACAGGTGATCTTTAATTTTCATACTCTTTTCGTCGCCCAAATTTGAGCCTCGATCTCTTAAGGATGACTGAGTTTCTCTTTTAATAGCTAATATATTTTAAAATTTTAAAATAATATTTGTACACCTCTGATTGACAAGTTACCGGACAGTTTGGACCTAAACCCTTAGATCTTCATGATGATCGGTTTGCCATGATATTTACATGGCCTGTTTTACGGATACAAATATGACGGATGGTCAGACTACTTGTTAAAAATAATGGGACTTGATGGTTAGTACTCTGGTCATGTATGTCAGTGGGTGTACAGTCAGTTTCATAAATGCATGACCATAAGGTGTGTTTCTGGAGTGATTAGGGGTATGACACGTACACTGTTAGATTCGAGTGACTTGTTCACTTGTGTAAGCTACTTAGATTATAATTCTAATGGTGGGTTAAGCATCACTACAAGAAAAATGGGCAAAGGCTACGGCCAAAAACCGTAGTAAAAGCTATTTTTCTATGGATATGATCCGTAGCACGTCCGTCGCTATTGGTGGGGTAGCTAAAGGTATAGCTACGGATTATATCCGTAGTAATATATACCAATAGCTACGGATATAATCCGTAGCAATAGATACCAATTGCTACGGATTATATCCATAACAATACCTTTAGCTACCCCACAAATAACGACGGATGTGCTACGGATCATATTCGTAGCGAAAGGGATTTTATCTGTAGTAATAGATACCAATGACACTAGTAATATCCATAGCAATAGATACCAATAGCTACAACAAAAGCTGTAGCTATAGCTATGTATTATATTTGTAGCTATTTTAAAAAAAAAATTGTAATAATACGACCTGTTTCCATTGCAAGAACCTGCTGTGATTGATAACTCATCTAAGCTTAATGCTGATAGAAATAGTACATAAAATGCAATTAGAAAAAAAATGATGCATTTATTATAAATAACAATCAAATCATACAATGCATCCTACATTCACATTTCTAAATAAACAATACTTGACTTTGCTCAACCTATCATAAGAATTCCAACTAAGGTGTGCCCTCATGTGTAAGAAACAAATACACTCCAACACAGTAAACACCCTCCATATGCATTCAATAATGCTCACATTTTTACAGAATTTTCTTCCTTCAGACGGTTAATTTCAGCAAATGCAGAAGATAGAGCTTCTTCTTTCCTTGAAACTGCATATGTAACTTCTATGGACTTCGACACAAGATCACTTTCAAGTTCTGAAACCCTTCCCTTGAGAAAATGAATTTCATTCTCCACTGACTTCTTTAGCTTGTCAGCCTGTATAAAATAACATTTGTAGACACAATCAAACAAGCATGCCTTTGTACACATCTCAAAAAAAAAAAAAAAAAAAAAAAAAAAAAAAAAAAAAAAACTTATATATGAAGAAATAAAAAATATACCTACAAATCTTATAAATTATGGCAAAATCCAACATGAGTAATGTGATCAAACCTAAGATGGACTTTTAAACTCAAAACCTAGGTTTAGGTTAAGGTTATAGGTTTAGGTTATAGGTTATATGTTATAGCTTTAGGGAATTGAGAATAGGTTAAGGTTTAGGTTTAGGAAACCGGGTTCGGGTTCGGGATTGGGTTTAGGTTTGGGTTTTCAAGTTTAGGTTTAGGTTTATGTTAGGGAGTTAAGATTAGGATTAGGCGTACGTTTAGGTTTAGAGATTTGAGAATACATTTAGGTTTTAGGTTTAGGTTAAGGTTAGGTTATAGGTTATAAGTTTAGGTTATAGGTTATAGGTTATAGGTTAAGGTTTAGGTTATAAGTTTTGGTTTAGGTTTAGGTTATAGGTTTAGGTTTAGGTTATAGGTTATAGGTTAGAGGTTAAAGCTTTAAGGAATTGACAATAGGTTAAGGTTTAGGTTTAGGTTTAGGAAATCAGGTTCAGGTTTGAGATCGGGTTTAGTTTGGGTTTTCATGTTTAGGTTTAAGTTAAGGAGTTGAGATTAGGATTAGGTGTAAGTTTAGGTTTAAGGATTTGAGAATACATTTAGGTTTTAGGTTTCGGTTTAGGTTTTAGGATTAGGTTAGGTTTAGGTGTAGGTTATAAGTTATAACATTAAGGAATTAAGAATAGGTTAAGGTTTGGGTTTAGGAAATCAAGTTCGGGTTCGTGATCGGGTTTAGGTTTGGGTTTTGATGTTTAGGTTTAGGTTTAGGTTAGGGAGTTGAGATTAGGATTAGGTGTATGTTTAGGTTTAGGGATTTGAGAATACATTTAGGTTTTAGGTTTAGGTTTAGGTTTTAGGTTATATGTTTAGGCTTAGGTTTTAGGTTTAGGTTTAGGTTTTAGGTTATATGTTTAGGTTTAGGTTTTAGGTTTAGGTTAAGGTTAGGTTATCGATTATAAGTTTAGGTTTAGGGATTTGAGAATACATTTAGGTTTTAGGTTTTGGTTTAGGTTTTAGGTTATATGTTTAGGTTTAGGTTTTAGGTTTAGGTTAAGGTTAGGTTATCAGTTATAAGTTTAGGTTATAGGTTATAGGTTATGGGTTAAGGTTTAGTTTAAAGGTTTAGGTTATAGGTTAAGGTTAGGTTATAGGTTAAGGTTTAGGTTTAGGTTATAGGTTTTGGGATTTGTGAATAGGTTTAGGTTAAGGTTATAAGTTTAGGTTTAGGAAATCGTGTTCGGGTTCGGGATTGGGTTTAGGTTTGGGTTTTCAAGTTTAGGTTTAGGTTTAGGTTAGGGAGTTGAGATTAGGATTAGGTGTAGGCTTAAGTTTAGGGATTTGAGAATACGTTAATGTTTAGATATAGGAAATCAGGTTCAGGTTCGTGATTGGGTTTACGTTTGGGTTTTAGGTTTAGACTAAGGATTTAGGGATTCAGATTCAGGTTCGAGATTGGGTTTAGGTTTAGGTTTTACGTTTATGTTAAGGTTAGGTTTAGGTTTAGGTTATAAGTGTAGATTATAGGTTTAGGTTTAAGTTAGGTTATAGGTTACAGTTTAGGGAATTGAGAATAGGTTAAGGTTTAGGTTTAGGAAATCAGGTTCGGGTTTGGATTCGGGTTTAAGTTTGGGTTTTCAAGTTTGGGTTTAGGTTAAGGAGTTGAGATTAGGATTAGGTGTAGGTTTAGGTTTAGGGATTTGAGAATACATTTAGGTTATAGGTTTAGGTTTAGGTTATAGGTTAGCTTTAAGGAATTGAGAATAGGTTAAGGTTTAGGTTTACGAAATCGGGATTGGGTTTCAAGTTTAGGTTTATGTTAAGGAGTTGAGATTAAGATTAGGTATAGGTTTTGGTTTAAGGATTTGAGAATACATTTAGGTTTTAGGTTTAGATTTAGGTTTTAGGTTTTAGGTTTAGGTTTAGGTTATAAGTGTAGGTTATAGGTTTAGGTTTAGGTTTCGTTAGGTTATAGGTTAAGGTTCGGGAATTGAGTTTAAGTTAGAGGTTTCGGTTTCTAGGTTAAGGTTGTAGGTTCCGGTTTTGGTTTGAGGTTATAGGTTTTTGGGCTTTGAGAATAGGTTTAAATTAAGGTTATAAGTTTAGGTTTACGAAATCGGGTTTTGGGTTTGGGTATAGGTTTGGGTTTTCAAGATTAGGTTTAGGTTTAGGTTAGGGAATTGAGATTAGGATTAGGTGTAGGTTTAGGTTTAGGGATTTGAGAATACATTTAGGTTTTAGGTTTAGGTTTTAGGTTATAGGTTTAGGTTTAGGTTTAGGTTTAGGTTTTAGGTTTAGGTTAAGGTTAGTTAGGTTATAGGTTATAAGTTTAGGTTATAGGTTATAGGTTATAGGTTATAGGTTCCGGTTTAGGTTATAGGTTTTGGTTTAGGTTAAGGTTTAGGTTTAGGTTATAGGTTTAGGTTTAGGCTATAGGTTATAGGTTAGAGGTTAAAGCTTTAGGGAATTGACAATAGGTTAAGGTTTAGGTTTAGGAAATTGGGTTCGGGTTTGAGATCATGTTTAGTTTGGGTTTTCAAGTTTACGTTTAGGTTAAGGAGTTGAGATTAGGATTAGGAGTAGGTTTAGGTTTAAGGATTTGAGAATACATTTAGGTTTTAGGTTTTGATTTAGGTTTTAGGTTTAGGTTAGGTTTAGGTGTAGGTTATAGGTAGCATTAGGGAATTGAGAATAGGTTAAGGTTTGGGTTTAGGAAATCAGGTTCAGGTTCAGGATCGGGTTTAGGTTTGGGTTTTCAAGTTTAGGTTTAGATTTAGGTTAGGGAGTTGAGATTAGGATTATGTGTAAGTTTAGGTTTAGGGATTTAAGAATACATTTAGGTTTTAGGTTTAGGTTTAGGTTAGGGAGTTGAGATTAGGATTAGGTGTAAGTTTAGGTTTAGGGATTTGATAATACATTGAGGTTTTAGGTTTAGGTTTAGGTTTTAGGTTTATGTTAAGGTTAGGTTATCGGTTATAAGTTTAGGTTATAGGTTATAGGTTATGGGTTAAGGTTTAGTTTATAGGTTTTGATTTAGGTTAAGGTTACAGGTTTAGGTTTAGGTTAAGGTTTAGGTTTAGGTTATAGGTTTAGGTTAAGGTTTAGGTTTAGGTTATATGTTATAGGTTATAGGTTATAGCTTTAAGGAATTGATAATAGGTTAAGGTTTAGGTTCAGGAAATCGGGTTCGTGTTCAGGATTGGGATTTCAAGTTTAGGTTTAGGTTTAGGTTAGGGAGTTGAGATTAGGATTAGGTGTAGGTTTAGGTTTAGGGATTTGAGAATACATTTAGGTTTTAGGTTTAAGTTTAGATTTTAGTTTATATGTTTAGGTTATAGGTTAAGGTTAGGTTATAGGTTAAGGTTTAGGTTTAGGTTATAGGTTTTGGGATTTGAGAATAGGTTTAGGTTAAGGTTATAAGTTTAGGTTTAGGAAATCGTGTTCAGGTTCGGGATTGGGTTTAGGTTTGGGTTTTCAAGTTTAGGTTTAGGTTTAGGTTAGGGAGTTGAGATTAGGATTAGGTGTTGGTTTAAGTTTAGGGATTTAAGAATACGTTAAGGTTTAGGTATAAGAAATCAGGTTCGGGTTCGAGATCGGGTTTATGTTTGGGTTTTAGGTTTAGGCTAAGGATTTAGGGATTCAGATTTAGGTTCGGGATCGGGTTTAGGTTTAGGTTTAGGTTTAGGTTTTACGTGTAGGTTAAGGTTATAGGTTTAGGTTTAGGTTATAAGTGTAGGTTATAGGTTTAGGTTTAGGTTAGGTTATAGGTTATGGTTTAGGGAATTGAGAATAGGTTAAGGTTTAGGTTTAGGAAATCAGGTTTGGGTTCGGATTCGGGTTTAGGTTTGGGTTTTCAAGTTTAGGTTTAGGTTAATGAGTTGAGATTAGGATTAGGTGTAGGTTTAGGTTTAGGGATTTGAGAACACGTTTAGGTTGTAGGTTTAGGTTTAGGCTACAGGTTATAGCTTTAGGGAATTGAGAATAGGTTAAGGTTTAGGTTTAGGAAATCGGGATCGGGTTTAGGTTTGGGTTTTCAAGTTTAGGTTTAGGTTAAGGAGTTGAGATTAAGATTAGGTGTAGGTTTTGGTTTAAGGATTTAAGAATACATTTAGGTTTTAGGTTTAGGTTTAGGTTATAGGTTATAGGTTTAGGTTTAGGTTATAAGTGTAGGTTATAGGTTTAGGTTTATGTTTAGGTTAGGTTATAGGTTAAGGTTTAGGGAATTGAGTTTAGGTTAGAGGTTTAGTTTATAGGTTAAGGTCATAGGTTAAGGTTTAAGTTTAGGTTATAGGTTTTGGGATTTAAAAATAAGTTTAGGTTAAGGTTATAAGTTTAGGTTTAGGAAATCGGGTTTGGGTTTGGGTATAGGTTTGGGTTTTCAAGTTTAGGTTTAGGTTTAGGTTAGGGAGTTGAGATTAGGATTAGGTGTATGTTTAGGTTTAGGCATTTGAGAATACGTTAAGGTTTAGGTTTAGGAAATCGGATTCAGGTTCGAGATCGAGTTTACGTTTGGGTTTTAGGTTAAGGGTGTGGTCTCTGCAAATACAGATATAAACACGGCCTGTCCAAATGGCCAAGCCCCTCCGATGTTGTCCATAAGAAATAGACAGCCTCATCATGGTCATAATAGCGGTTCCCACCTCCAAGGACCCCCGCTCATCTGGATAGCTCCAACGCACATACGAGTCTGCTCCATTAATTTCTAGCAAATACATAAACACAGTCTGTCCAAATGGCCAGGCCCCTTCAATGTGGTCCATAGGAAATAGACAGCTTCATCATGGTTATAACAGCGGTTTCCACCTTCCAAGGACCCCCACTCATCCGGATAGCTCCGACGCACATTCGGGTCTGCTCCATCAATTTCGATCAAATGCATAAACACGGCCTGTCCCTGGGATCCACCGAATTCGTCTGATCTAGGGATCCAAGGAAGTCAGATACTATAATTTGGGTCATAGTTTCAGCCATCTTAAACGCTAAAATCACGCACACTAACATAATCCGGAAAGGAAATTTCTTTCGTTGAAATATACAAACAAAAGTAAATGGCATTCTTGATTTTTAACCAGAAAGCACAAAATATGAATTGGAACATGAGAGCAGAGAAGTGTTTAATCACTTGTTCACTTTAACCCAAGTAACTTTTAGTGTTTCATTGTTCTTTTCATCAACCTCTTCAATCACCTTCTTGATTTTTGACTTATCATTCTAAGTAAGAAAAGGATACAGTAAACAAACAACTTCAGACATAAACATATTCAATTTTTTTAAAAAATAAAAATAAAAATAAACATGAGATCCTTTACAGGCGGAGAAATACAACAACATACTTCAATGATGTTTTTCATGGATAATAAGTCATTGTATTCATCTTCAGCTTTCTCGAACTTTGTCATAACTTTTTTGTTGACCCTCTTCTCAAGGCGGAAAACAATCAATCAGATTAACTGAGATGCATGTCCATTAACCTTCTTCTTTCAAACAAAAAAATGCAAAACCAAACATCAATTAGGTGTTGAATCATACTATTTCATTGTCATGGAAAAGAAAACAAAGAAGCACAGGAAACAACACAACAAGTAATCTAATCATACACCCAGATTGTTCAGCTTGAAGTTTCTCAAGCTCCTCCCTTGATTTACGAGGATCATGAGATGAGAAGTCATAATCTGTCCCACTTTTTCTAAATAATTATTTCTCTGCTGCAATCCAACTATGCCTTTCTAGTAGTTTATCTACCTTCAGGGAGCAATCTTTCTGTTCCATCTCCATTCGCTTAATCTGTGTGAATGGGAAAGAGTGGGTTTCTATCAAGAACACATACACAATTTCATATATCAAGCAAGTTAAATAAAATAGGAACATAATAACCACTGCAAGTACCTCATTTTCCAATTTTTTCCTCTCAACATTTGCATCACTAATTTTATGTTGAAGCTCTTGAATGACTGCGTCCTTCTCCATAATGAGCCTCTCTCTTTCATTTTCAAAGTCATAAATCCTTTCACAATTGAATGCATCAAAATTTAAAAATAAACATGTGCAAAAATGCACCAATTACAATAAGAAGTGTGTGCAAGAATGCACCTTGTTGTCTATTGAAGATGGAATTGAATCAGTCTTGTTTTTGTTGGGATTGCTTTTGCCTACGTTGATGCACAAATTCGAGACACATCCCATGGAAATATCTGCAGTTCCGGATCAAACCTATAAATCAACAGCAAAACAAAAGTCCAATTTGGGTAGTATCGCACAAGTGAGCAATGTTACACTGTCCTGAAGAAATAAAGAAAAAGGAGGGAACTCATTTAGACGACCACTTCAAAATCATTCCATTAAGAAAGGACTCACAACATCAATCTGCCATAATCTCTGCCACAAAATATAACTTAGGTCTATACCATGTTCATAACTAGGAGATATGTTGATAGCATTATTTCAAAGTAGCATCAAGTTTTTTAGGGAGGGACCATTATTACCTAAACCATTTACACATGTCAGCAACAAGGGAAATGAAAAGTTCAAATAGAATTTCAAGATGATGTAAACAATATTTCATCCCAATTACACAACTAGAATACAAGACCAATAAGCAAACCTTTACAAGCCCACTCTTGTGACAAACATTGAATCCTTAAACATCAATACGATGCTTTGCATCTTTTACAAAGCCAATTGTCACCTCAACAAACATCTAATACCACAACAAATTGAAAGTCTTTAGACTTTCACAACCTGTTTCTGAAGAACTTCGCAATCTTCAGTGCTAATTACAAGTTACAGAGAAAAAAAAAAGACTTGAATTTCAAGAACTAGGTGCTTGTGAGAACTGGGTGTGCAGCCAACTAACCCAAACATAAACTCCAAAGAAATTTCAAGAATTTAACCAAAACATGCCCAATGCCATATCAATAGAAACCAAGATATCTAATAAAACAACGGAAAAGGTAGAAAGCCAAAATATGAAAGAGAGGATTGGGAGAAAAGAATTGCATCTCACCTCGGCATGTCACCTTGAAGCACTGACACCTTTTAGATCATGTATCAATGACACAATTTTAGATTACAAGCTTACTTTCTACCATAAACAAAAAGGAAAACAAAGAGAAAGATGTCTGATGTCAAAAGAGTACCATAAAACCCTTCCTCAGCTTGCCAAGACTCCTTTGGGTCTAAAAGCTCATCTGAAGAAGAATAGGAAGAAGAGCCATAAGGATCCAGTTATTTAACTATAGATAAGTCGCCTACTCACAATAATTCCTGATTAGACCCACATGCCAAAATTACCGCATTATGTCTGCTAAGTTGATTGGGAGTGGCATGGGAGATTTCTAATAGTTGGAAAATACTGGAACTCCACCATTGCGAGCAACGGTCGACTGACCACCATAACTGATGCCGCCCATTGTTGTTTCTTGTAGAAATTGAACAAGAGAGAAATATATCCATCCTAGTAATCTCACGGTTTGCCTACAACATAATTAAGAACAGGTGATTGAGATTTTGAGGGGAAAAATATGGAAGAAACAAGAACAAGGACTAATCTTATGCATAAATGGAAGCCTTTTAGGTTTTCTATTTTCACCTTAACCACAAACTGTGCCTAGATCTTGCTGTCTCAAACTTCCATAAAAATATAGGAGAAACTAAAGTATATTAAATGACAGAGAAAAATAAACACAATGAAAGATACAATACATCAATTAATTTGAAAGAGAGAAAATGACTAAATACTCACACAAGGTTACTTATCAGTGGATCTTTTTTGCTTAATAGATGAGGTATGGGGCAAAAAATGAGACCGATCCAAAGTTGTTCATAAGTCGCATGGACCTGGATGGAGTAAAAATAAAAATATCAACTTGATCCAAAAATAGGGACTTTGGGGATAAAAAACTTGCCAAGTCAAATCAAGTGTCCAAATGGGAGCACAAGTTCTTGCAACAGGAAAAAAAATTCTCCCCCAACTATAACATGTCTTTGAACAACCCCTAGAGAAAAAAGAAAAAAAGAAGAAAAAAGAGGGATTTAATGAAATGGAGACCTTTACTAAGTTGGGTTGCTTGCCTGGAGCTCTTACTGAGGTTTCTTTACTTCTACTCTTTTGTTTTTTTTTTGTTTTTTTTCATGGGTTGTATTGTTTATCTATAGTTAATCTTAAAAAATTGATAAGGAAAAACTACATTCAGCTGGGTAACAAACAAAACATGCAATCAAAACTGAAATGTTCAAATTTCCTGTCTGACTCTTTTTAAAAAATGAAGAAAATGAAAGCGAAAATAGCTCAATCTACTGTCAATCTTACAAAATAACCAAACATACGCAAAAGAAAACTGAAAATACAGCCATCCCAGCCTTTTGAAAGAAATATCAAAGAAATTAACCAAGAAGGAACAATTAAAACCAAAAACTCCTTAAATACATACAAATATGAAGGAAAAGAAGCAAACACCACTCGATCTACATCCGAATATTGAAAGAATTCGCAAACGGAGCAAATGCAAGCAAAAGAAGCACTCCTCTCTACTCGATCCACAGAAAAATCAGAGAAAATACACATAGAAGCCATCACAATGGAAAAAACAAAACACGCATTCTATGCCCTCGATCGAGGACATATTCACTAAAAACCCTATCATTTATCGCAAATTGCAGATGACTTTCACGAGATCAAGAAGAACGGATGGAAAAAAATGGGAGAGATTTCTTACGATTCTCTTCTTTGTTGCGATTTGAGAAAAATCTAGGGTTTACTTTACGAATTATACAATGAGAGAATCACATACCCACAAATTGAACATTGCTTCTAGTCATAGAACTACAAATCCTACTTGCAAACACCCACAATAAGCATACCCATAACTTCATTATCACGGAAAAAAGACTCATTTACAAAATCAAACACCTTGTGTATGTTTGGTACAACGAATATCATGATATTTTAGGATCAATACGTCTAATTTGGTGCAGAATATCATGAAGTTCATGACATTTGGTGACACCAAATGCACCCATACGCAAAGCATGAAAAAATCTAGCCTTATAAACCTCATTAAACTACACAGTAGTCCATTCCAAAGGCTTTCCTAACCAGGATTGATTCCTTCCAGAGATATAAATGTTACAAAATGAGGCACTCCTCATTAGGATTCTATCCCTGCTGGAAATCAAGAAAAAGAGTGATATAAGAACAACTCAAATCCAATTCTCATCCATCCCAATTGTGATCTGGCCAAAGACCTGCCATAAAAAAGGGAGAAATCTCAAAACCAAATCCTCTAACCACATGAGACGCCATAAACAGACAATTCAAAACAATAACACAACATCAATCTGCCTAATCTCACCACCTCACAAGAAGCAATTGAATAGAGCCTGAGTAAAATTAGATTTAGAAAGATCCAAACAAGCTCAACCAAAGCCAATCTCTGTCCAAAACAATCAGATCTACGAGAAACATAAACCAATATCATAAAACAAGTAATAGATCTTCGAAAACAACATCAGGGAAATATATCAAGGATCTCAACAGATAATAACAGATCTAACAACAAATCACAAACAACAACAAAAAATAAAATCAGATATACAATTTATAACTACGATCTGCACTGAATAGTAGAATAAAATGTAAAACATCAACAAAACCCCTTGATTTGTAAAAGGAATGATCGAAACCCTAAATTACAAAAGGACTGATCGAAACCCCAGATTCATGAAAAGGGGAGGGAAGAACAGCATCACTCTCACTGGCCTTTGGGAAGGCTGCCGAGAAACCCTCACAATCTCTCTTCCTGCTTGTGCGAGGACTGAAATTCTAGAGAAATCAAAGAGAGACGACCTTGGGCAGAGATACCAGTTTTTATAGGGAGGAGATGGGAGACGAACGGCTGGGATGAATTGATCAGGTGCAGTCGAGAATCGGAGAAGATTCACAAAACATGCATAAGGAAATCAATAAAAAGAGTAGGAGAAATCGCTCACCTTTCCACGTCCATTGAGATAGAGGGAGAGAGAGATATATATTGTTAGGGCTTTAAAAATGGGATGATTGAGAGAGAGAGAGAGAGAGAGAGAGAGAGAGAGAGAGGGTTTTGGGCGAAAATAGGGAGATTCCGTTTAGGGCGCGAAGATAGAGTGAGAGAGTGAGAGAGATAGGAAGATGGGGCACCGTAAATTCATTTGGGCGCGCGACTCTGTTTTAGCGCTCGCCCAATGATTTTGGGCGTGGATTCGGTACCTACGTAGGGTCCACCATGATGTATATGGTTTATCCATTCCACCCATTTATTTTAAAAATTATATTTAGGGAATGATCCCAAAAATGAGGTATATTGAAGGTCCAACTGGACCACACCATAGGAATCATGTGTGATTTAATCTCTATTATTTCATATCGTGTGGTCCACTTGAGCCTTCCATTTACTTCACTTTTTGGGATGATATTCTACAATTATATTTCAAAACAGATGGATAGATCAGATAGAACACATATATTATGGTGGGCATCAAAAAGTCCCTCATAAGACTGTCAATTTCTAGTGGTGTAGCAACTTTTTTGCTACGGATATAATCCGTAGCAATTTAGCTACGGTTTATATCCGTAGCTAAAAATCTACGTAGTCTATATCCTTTGCTTATTTTTTTGGTAGTGATATTCATGTAGGGTGAAAAAGATGAACGGGTTAGAATCTCGATTTGATAAGTGTATGGACGGATGTAGAAGTCAAGTAGCTGATTTACTACGATCTAAGGGCTGAAATTCGACGTGTATGGTTAATTTATGATAATGAGGCATGATATAAAATTTCATAGGAAACTGATCATGGGAACTATGTGATCTAGAATTCAGCGGTCTATGTTAATGGCATTTTCCTAATTATTGCTGATCTAAGAGCTTTGTGAAATCTAATGGTCCTACATGGTCCTAAGCCCATTTCTAAACCATTCTTACAAAAGGACTTACATCTAACTCATTATAGATAAAGAATTATTCACCAATTTAGTCAAGGGAAAGTACGCATATCAGACTACATGATCAACGGTCGGATGACTTGATTTATGGATGGAGATCATTCTTAATTGGTCTGATTCATATTGGAGGATGGATGTAGGGTTAGGTTGGCTACATAAGTGTCGTATATGTGTACAAATAGGTTAAATTCATGGTAACACTCGAGTACTAAAAGTGCGGGTTGTTACATAAGCAAGAATAGTAAATACACATCATATCTAGTATTTTTCTATCTTTGTTGGTGGTAGAAACCTAGAAGATGTGAAGATTGGCTTCAATAGATCATAAAATTGAAACTTGGGAGGCTTCACCAAACATTAGACAGCTTCAGTTTGAAAAATAAAAATAAAAATTTGCCAAACTAAAAAATAAACTATACACAGACAAGTAGTTCACGGGAGATTTACCTAATATGGATTTAACGGTCCTAATATATATCTTCCTAGTAGCCATTAAATAGATATGCCTGCCAAGGTATAAATGTGACAATCTTGTTAGAGACTTCTACTTCTATGGTTTAAATGCAAACTTTTGTCCATTTATAGAAATCTTGACTCATTCAAATGCAACAGGTGCATGAAGAAATAAAAATAAAATAAAGTAGGAGATTATGCACCAAAAGAATTGGGAGTTTTAACTTAACATACCTATAGAGACCCCATTTTTGGTTGAACACATCAATTTAAGCAAAAATACAAATAATATAACATCATCTGCTTTGGATTTTATAATGGTCTATTAAATGGAACCCATATTAATAGTATTTTGCAAAACAAACAGATAAATGAAGAAAGAGAAAAACTCTTAGTCTAATAGAGTATGATGGACGATGCGTAGGCACTTAGAAATTACTTAAGACAACATACATAACATATCATAATTCAACAAAACACCAGTTCTTCTGTTGACACATATTGATGCTTCGGTTTCCTTACTAGGCTCTCTATTTGCAGGCCACATGTTGAATGGTTAGGATTACCAGGGAGGTTTGTGGATCATGGACCACCATAAGATTAAAGGCTAAGATCACTAAACTGCTAGCGTATCCTCAGCTAAGAATCATGGGCACTAAGTTCCTCCAGGTGGAGCCCGCAGTTCGGTGATCTAGGTAGTTGATTTGATGATCCCTAAAGGTCATCCATACAGAAAGATCCCAACCATCTTTCACCATTACCAATTGAATATTGAATGTGGATCATTGCGTTATCCATCTAATTCGAGGCCCACCAAATGAATTGCTAGATCGACAAAATGTGGGCTCCACTTGTAGGCAATCGGGGCTTGACAATACATGTTTTGCTTGCATTGAATTGAAGGAATTATTTAAAAAAAAAAAATCGAAAAGAGAACAATTTTAGATTATTACAGATTTTTGCAATGATATGTAGAGAAAGAGATCTGTGATTTTCTGCTTTCAAATGCAAGTACGGATCGAACAAATCGGAATCTGTTTCAGATCTAGAATTTAGAAAAGCCAGGTTTAAAAACCCAAACTTACTGCAGAAAATTTAGGAACATTTGAAAATCCAATAAAAGATAAAATAGAAAATCGATTCTGAGATGAAATTATAGAGAGAGAGAGAGATTTATCGATCTCTGAGATGGAAATGAGGAATTCAGAAGTGCAGACCTGAACCGAAAATCGATCTCTCCATCTTCCATGGCCTATTTTAGGATTCCTACTAAACGTTTGGGGAAATAAGAAAACAACCGACACACACAACAACAAGCACAAACCAACACACAGGTCTAGTGATTAGGTCTAAATGATAATTTTCCTAAAAAAAAAAATCAAACCGTTTGAACTTTCACTGTAAAACCCCAATAAGGGTTTCAACATTCAACATTGATGATGGCCGATCTCGAGAGAGAGATTGAGCGCGATATGGACAAAGAAAGAGGGAGATCGAGAGTGCTTGCGCTACGGTGGTTTCTTCAGCACTCAATTGAGAGAGAGAGCGTTTGCTTTGTAGAAGGAGATGTTCACTCCCCAAGTATAGGGTTATGATGTAGTAATAAACTCGGTGAGACCGAGGTCGAATCCCAAGGGACTGATACTTGTATGCTTTCTGAAACTAACTAGAAGTAGAACTAGAATGAGATGAAATCTAAATTGAGTTATAATTTGAGGAATAATTGTGAAATATTAATCTAAAACTTAAGGAATTCAGAAATAGGAAACTAGGGATTCAGAGGATCCACTTGTAGAGATCAGGGAGATCTTATGCCTGCATCAAGAAATCAACTGGACTTAGAGTCCCACCTTCATCCAGTTGAAGAATGTAACCATGGAAATCAAACTGAACTTACTTGATATAGTTTTCAAAGAGATGAAAAGTATATGAATTAGAATGGATTTCATCACCATACCATGCCCAGGAGACAAAGTAAACAACAGAATTAAACTAATTACCAACCAATCAACAATGCATGAAGGTTAGGAAGGGTACCGTCATCCGACCATGCCCAGGTGACGATGGTGAACAACAGGGCTTCCTGACGTCATACACATAAAAAAGGAAAAGAACATGTTCAAAGCTATCGCAGACCTACTGTAATTTTAGTCACAATAGACCATTAAAAACTAAAAACATTCCCTTAATTAAACTAAAATCAACATTAGTTCAATCTAAACAAAAGTCACAAGCAAAAAGGTCTCCCATCACGCTACAAGCTTCACCTCTTAGCCCTAGCTAAGAGGTTTAGCCAGACATGATTTGGCTTAATCTCTCAAATAATAATAAAGAAAATAAATAAATAAAACTAAAAATAAACTCTCTAGCTGTGCTCTACGCCCACGCTCCAGCTTCTGTTCTCCCCTTCTCACATCCCACACTTCTCCCTTTTATAGCCAGCAAAGGACGGTGGCTGGCTGTTTTTAGAAACTCCTGCGAAACTCCTTACGCAGGAAGGAGTTACGTGTGTAAGAAAAGAGAGACAACTGCATAAGATCCAATTTTTAGAGTGGTTAACCGTCCTTCCATCCAATCCAACTTCTTGGGTGTGGTTCGGGTCACCTCCTCGAAGCTCTGGACGGTCCGGATTGGCCAGATGATCCCGATCAAGAAAGCCATATGGCCCACGGCATCTGATCATCTGTTGCACACGTACGTGCGTATGGAGTTACGCTGGAATGCTCGGATGGCCCCTGATCATCTCTAGAGAAGAGATCCACTCTGTCCAATGGATCGGCATCGAAAAACTGTCTGGGAAAGACCATTTTGGCTCGAATTTTATTGGCCCATTGGTTGTTTTTCTCGCTACCGTTTATCTGTTGTTTGGACTGTCGGAAACCATTCTTTGCTATCTTCCAAGATTCTTTCACCTAGGCGATGGTTATAGGGCTCTTTAGAACCTATTGGACGGTCCAGATTTCTCTTTTGGATTGTGATGGTGGTCCACAAGATCTGTCCGCAGGCTCTATTTGCGAAACAGAGCTTGCGCGTTCGCACTGTGATGGTCGGTGGGTCCCTAATCATCGTCATATGGACAATCCACCCCGTCCATTGCGTTCTCCTCGGAAAACCATTCGGAACAAGCTAATTTGTCTTGATTTTGATGTAGCCCATGGTACGAGATCTTCTAGTCATCCATCTTGCGTTTAATCGTGGGTTACGTGTGTGCGCGTGCATGGGAACTGAAGAATGCACTGGACAGGGTATTGGCCACCCTACGGAGCACATGGATGGTTCAGATCGTCCGTTTGGGCGATGGATGTGGCCCACTGTGATCAGCCATCGAGACAGCGTGCGGACGCTGTCTCTGAGGATTGGGTCTACCCGATCTTTGACCGGTTCTCAATCCAGTGCGCGTCCAATGCACATGCAAAGGGCACGCGCAGATCCCCATGTGAGGTCCTTCGTGATGTTCGTGAGAAATCTGCTTCGTCCATCCGATTTGACACCCAGTTTAAGGTGTTGAGACCAAAGTTGAAGTATATCCAGCAATCAGGTGGGCCCAAATCAGAGTTTTATGGGTTGTTCTGTCCGTTGGGCCATTTCCACACAGATCCATTGGCTGAAATTTTATGTGTACGGTTAATTTATGGTCTTTAGTCCATGTATGAATTTTTGAACTGAACGGATGGTGAGAACCCTGTGATCTTGCATTCTGGACATCTTTTGGGCCACTTGAGCTTCAGTTTCTTGATTTTATTGGATCCCTGGTGTGTAAATCCATCGATCTTGGTCCCCTGGGGTCCGTCCCTTGCCTTGGTGAATTTAAATCGTTAAATTTATGCTTTTAGCACCTTTTTGCCGTCCATGCTTTCAAATACAACCTGCATCACAAACACGGTCAAAACCGACCGTTAAACAGTATCATGCTCATAAATCCAGCTAATAAATAGGGTCTAATATGCAATATTTGACCCTCAACAGGAGATCAGAGAGAGAGAGAGAGAGAGAGAGAGAGAGAGAGAGAGAGAGAGAGAGAGAGAGAGAGAGAGTGGGTAGCTGCTGGAGTTGCAGTAGAAAATGGGTTATACGGAGTTGCATAGAGAGAGAGATGGGGAGGGGAGAGAGGGAGAGAATGGGGTTAGGGTTTTCTTTTTCTATTTATAGGGGTGGCGGCAATACCTTAGGTAGATTTCAACGGTAGGCGTCACTCCCGACTATTGTTTTCTCTGTGTTTCTATAGTGAGGCCCATGGACAGTGCATATTAAAACAAATGGTCACATGTACGGCACAGATGGACAACAATTTAGGAATGACAGAGGTACTCACATGAATTGGACGGGGCATTCACCACACGAATTCTAACTTAGCATGTGCAGTATCACATAGAGCACGTGTACAAGATCCGGACCATTCATCCGGGAGGTGGTTTTGTTAGCCGGGCCTGGCCTATAAATCAGACTGGTCTGTTCATCAGGCAAGCCAAATCTGTCTGGTAAAAATGGACGGTTGATAAAATGACAAATTTCCATGCTGAGTGGACTGGTCTGACGGTGGCCTAGCTAATGAACGACTGGATCTCTTACTCAAACGACAGTTCGACACGTGTGTGAAAATTCTCAAAAAGAAAAAAAAAAATCAAGATTCTTAATTTTTTTTTTTTAATTCTAAACTTTTTCAGGATTATAAATTTGTTGAAATTTATCAAAAGAAATTAAAATTCTCAATTTTTCAAAATTATTTTTTTGAAAAAAATAAATTTTAATAGTTTTAGAAATTCCTAATTATTCGAAATTTCTCAATTTTTTAAAAATTTCCAATTTTTTTTCAAGATTCTCAAATTCAAAATTCTTAATTTTTTTTCAAAAATTTAAAAAATTTTCAAAATTCTTAATTTTTAAAAAATTCTATTTTTTTTTTTTAATTCATGCTTTTCATAATTATCATTTTTTTATTCTTAATTTTTCAAAAAAAATTAATTCTTAATTTTTTAAAAGTTCTCAAAATTTTTAAAAATTCCTAGTTCTTAGAAAATTCAAAATTCAAATCTCTTTCAAAACTCTCAATTTTTTGTTTTCAAAATTCTCAATTTTTTCACAATTGTCTCAATTTTTTATTTTTTATTTTTCAAAATTCTCAATTTTTTCACACTTGTCAACAATTTTAAAAATTATTAATTCTTTCGATATTCTCAATTTTTTTCAATATTCTTAAATGTAGACTTTTAGCCTCGGTTCCTATGCAATGGAGGCTAAAATGTAGACTTTTGGCCTCAGTTCCTATGCAATTGAGGCTAAAAAGTAGACTTTTTGCCTCGGTTCCTATGTAACTGAGGCTAAAAAGTAGACTTTTTGCCTTGGTTCCTATGAAACTGAGGCTAAAAGTAGACTTTTGGCCTTGATTCCTACACAACTGAGGCTAAAATGTAGACTTTTGGCCTCGGTTCTCAAGCAACTGAGGCTAAAAAGTAAACTTTTTTACCTTGGTTCCTATGCAACTAAGGCAAAAAGTAGACTTTTCACCTCGGTTCCTATGCAACTAAGGCTAAAAAGTGGACTTTTAGCCTCAGTTCCTTAGCTACTGAGGCGAAAAATGAACTTTTACCCTCAATTCCTTAGCAACAGAGGCTAAAAAACATATTTAGCTTCCATTTTTTCAACCAAGGCTAAAAAATGGCAGACTTTTGGCCTTAGTTTCTCACCAACCGAGGCAAAAGGGCAAACTTTTAGCCTCAGTTGCTCACCAACCGAGGCAAGAGGGCAGACTTTTAGCCTCGGTTGCTTACCAACCAAGGCAAAAGGGCAGACTTTTGGCCTCAGTTGCTCACCAACCGAGGCAAAAGGGCAGACTTTTGGCCTCAATTTCTCACCAACTGAGGTAAAAAGGTAAACTTTTGGCCTCAATTACTCACCAACTGAGGAAAAAGGGCAAACTTTTAGCCTCGATTACTCAACAACTGAGACAAAAGGGAAGACTTTTGGCCTCAATTTCTCACCAACTAAGGAAAAAATTGAACTTTTAACCTCAGTTCCTTTACAACTGAGGCTAAAAAACACATTTAGCCTCATTTTTTTGAACCGAGGATAAAAACATTAAGGCTAAAGGCCTACTTTCTTGTAGTGTTTTTAGCGTGTGAACATTTAGGTTGGCAATAGTTGCATCAGCATCCCATTTTTTTTTTCTTATTTGTGATTTGTTTATGTTATATAGATATGTTATATGTATACAGACATGCTACCAGGAGTTAATTGTGTTTATTTCATTTGTATCATGCAGAAGGCTTCCTTGTATAAATGTTCAGTCACTTGACATAAATGCACTGTAGCTCTGAAAATAAGAATGTATTCCATTAATCTAAGTTTTTAGATCATTTCCACCCTTTGTCTGGAGAATTCCTCCAAAAACACCCTAATATAATCATCCAAACCATTTGATCAATGGATTGAAGATGGTCCGCATTAGACTAAAAGAGGTCCCATCAATGACCTGGACCCTCCATGTGGTCTCACCTTTCATTGTAAATCCCTCCCAGAATAATCACTTTGATTGGATGATCCTACCCATCCGATCAATGACTAGGAAATGAATGATTCTTAATTCATACACTGGAAAAGGGCATCATCATTGTCCATCACATGGTGCCCACATTTGATTGCTCATCTCTCTCAAGAGAATTACTTTGACCTGACTAGGAGAACCATCCAAACAATTGCTTGGAAACTTGACATTCCATAATGATCATAGCCCTCAGATCGATGGCCAAAAAAATAGACGTTTTGCAGCAGGTGTGGATCCATTCACCCCTTGACTTTCCAGATTCATGAATTGGAGAGTTTCGCTTATTATTATTATTATTATTATTATTATTATTATTATTATTATTATTATTATTATTTTATATAGTTAAATTCAACGTTTGTGCCTGTTTGCTAATTCAGCATTTAGTATTTAGTAAATTCAACAATTTAGATTAACCAAAGACAATAACTACACAATTCGTGAATTTAGCAATTGAAAATTGCCAAGTTCACTGATTCCATGGATTGATTACCCAACATAGCCATAAAAAATTCCTTGACTTCCCAACTTCATGAATTGGGGAGTTCTAACTTTTTTTTAATTGCCAAATTCAAGATTTGTGCCCATTTTTTAATTGGAAATTAGTAACTAGTAAATTTAGCATTTTAGGTAAATGAAACACATTAATTACACAATTAATGAATTTGGCTGAGAGCCCATCCAAACACCTCCTGAATACCAACTGAGGAAAAGAATGTTGCCTCATGAGGATCCGATAGCATAGTATCATCCATTTCCTGATATTCACCTACATCTTCCTCTGAATCCTCTTCATCAGTATTGTCCTCCGTCTTTGATTCATTGAGACCAACTGCAAAAGCTTCCTCCTTAGGCATTGTATTTTCATTTTTTAGATTGGAAGCATCCTGCATTTCAGGTTTGGCAGATTCATTTACTATAGGAGGTTCATCAGTAAACTTTGATCACTTCTATGTCTCTTTGTCACTCTCTTTGGTAGGGAGAAAATGCGAGAAATTTCCTACTGTATGACCCATTTATGGCCCATTCCACAAGATACAAAATCAACTTGAAAATTGCAAGGTAGGTTGAGACATTGCAAAATCTGGCCTAGTTATGTATGTCATTTACATTTTATTCCAAATTGTCATTGAAAAGGCATGATTGTGTGTAAAAATAACAAATAAATAAATAAATAAATATGAGTGGTGTGTGTGTGTTCGGGGGGGGGGGGGGGGGGGGGGGGGGGCGGGCTGGGCTACAGTTATAATCCATAACCAAAGGGCTTCCGTCAGATGGGAGTGGCCCCGCTGGACTGGCCAACAAGTGGCAGGGGGGCTACCAGTTTGGCGAGCCCACGTCGATCCGGTTTTGATTATTGGGGGAGGCCTCTATAGCTACGGTTATAATCTGTAGCTATAGGTCTGTCCGTAGCATAAAATATTGCAATGCTTCTTTGAACGTCTAAAAGGGATCATATAAGTTTTGGATCATTATGAAATTTGTTTTTCCTCTTCATCCAGGTCTTTGCGACCTTATGAATAGATTGGATGGAAAATAAATGTTATTGTTGGCCCTACATTGCAAAATACGAAGAACATGTTCTTAAGTCCAAAGATGTCATTCCAAGTTTAGAATAAAAAGACAGCTCAGGAAAGGAATTGTACAAAGAATGGGGATGAAAGGATCTATTACAAATGAAATCAAACCATGAAGAAAGCATAGTTATTCACTCTCATCATTAGAGTTTCTATCTAAATGCACAAACAAACTATTTTTCACACGCACATCAGAAGATACTATTAAGAATTGACAGATGAGCATCCGGCCCGTCTCCCCTTCAGAACCATCCGGCGGTAAATAGGCCTTTTCGTCTTTTGCCCTTCTAGGAAATAGCCTCTACCATTTCACAACAAATTATGTAACAAAGAAAAGACTAAATTAATTTAACCACCACAAGATGAAAAGAATACAAAAAGCTTTAATAATATGGAGAATGCAACCGATGGCACATGGTAGTATTTGTAAGTATGGGACATTCTAAAAAAGTTCGGTAAACAGACTAGCATCTTCTCCCTGGAGGAACACAAATTGCACACATTTTTGCTCACAATTTTCACCCTTCATTTAGTAAGCAAGGCTGACATGACCCATTGGTGGAATGCGTGGAATTGACTGTGAAGTGAAAGGAATTGATTGTGAAATGCACGGAATTGACCGTGAAGTGAAGGGAATTGACGGTGAAATGTATGGAAATGACCGTGAAGTGAAGCGTAATTGTCGTAATTGACTTTGAAATACATGGAATTGATCGTGAAGTGAAAGAAATTGACCGTGAAATGCACAGAATTGACCATGAAGTGAAGGGAATTGACCGCAAAATGCATGGAAATGACTATGAAGCGAAGGGAAATGACCATGAAATGCATGGAAATGACCGTGAAGTCAAGTGGAATTACCGTAATTGACCATGAAATGCATGGAATTGACCGTGAAATGAAAAGAATTGACCCTGAAATGCATGGAAATGACCGTGAAGTGAAGCGAAATCGCTGGAATTGACCATGAAATGCATGGAATTGTTTGTGAAGTGAAGGGAATTGACCGTGAAATGCATGGAAATGACCGTGAAGTGAAGCGGAATTGGCGTAATTGACCGTGAAATGCATGGAATTGACCATGAAGTGAAGGGAATTGACTGTGAAATGCACGGAATTGACTGTGAAGTGAAGGGAATTGACCGTGAAATGAAGTGGAATCGCCGTAATTGACCTTGAAATGCATGGAATTGACCGTGAAATGAAAGGAATTGACTGTGAAATGCACAGAATAGACCATGAAGTGAAGGGAATTGACCGCAAAATGCATGGAAATGACCTTGAGGGGAAGTGGAATTATGGCAATTGACCGTGAAGGGAAGCGAAATTGTGGGAATTGACTGTGAAATGCATGAAATTGACAGTGAAATGAAGGGAATTGACCGTGAAATGCATGGAAATGACCGTGAAGTGAAGCGAAATTGCTGGAATTGATGGAGAAATGCATGGAATTGGCCGTGAAATGAAGGAAATTGACCGTGAAATGCATGTAAATGACTGTGAGGTGAAGCAGAATCGCCGGAATTGACTGTGAAATGCATGGAATTGACCATGAAATGAAGGAAATTGACCGTGAAATGCATGGAAATGACCGTGAAGTGAAAGAAATTGACCGTGAAATGCATGGAATTGACCATGAAGTGAAAGCAATTGACCGTGAAATGCACGGAATAGACCATGAAGTGAATGGAATTGACTATGAAATGCATGGAAATGACCGTGAAGTGAAGGGAATTGACAGTGAAATGCATTGAATTGACCGTGAAGTGAAGGAGAATTGCCGGAATTGAGCATGAAATGCATGGAAATGACCGTGAAGTGAAGGGAATTGACCATGAAATGCATGGAAATGACCATGAAATGAAATGGAATCATTGGAATTGACCGTGAAAGATAACCCTATATAGTTTTAACAAGCCCTTTTGCAATCAACCCATCCCTCGGATCAACCCTCCTAAGGCTATCGTGATTAGAGAAAGAACTCGGACTGAAATGCACTGATTGAAAATTTTTTGCACTATAAGATTACTGTAAAGCTCGTACAATCTACTCCGACCAGGCTTGGGCAGCGATTCAGTTTATGCTTTTTGATCTGCTCGATTTATGCTTACCACTTACAAGTTAACACTAGTTTGTGATGCTGTTCACATAAAAATATCATTTGTACCTATATGGGACCAAAGACCATGTCATCCAAAATGTGTTTAAACTGAAAATGCATGCTTTTACCACTGTATAAAATTTACATCTTGATTTGGTCACATGGGCACCATGGAAACATCTTAAAGAGTAAAGAGAGAAGTGAATAAAGTTCATTTCAGACGAATTCCAAATACCAATTTGATTTTATTAAATTATTTCCTTAATTAGACTTTTGAAGTGAAGGGAATTGACTGTGAAATGCACAGAATTGACCGTGAAGTGAAGGAAATTGACCGTGAAGTGCATGGAAATGACCATGAAGTGAAGGGAATTGATCGTCGAGTGAATGTATTCAATTACTCTCACAATTTCAAAGAAAGCAACAAATGTATTCATTATACAACATTCACAGTCATATTACAAAAAATGCACTTCAAATTACATTATTCCAGAAATATTGGAAATTTGCAACTCCGACGATTATGCCCTGTTTGTTTGCTATGTCTGCATATTTTTATTGTTCGTTTCTCTCCACGGAAAAGGAACCGTGCCTTCTTTGGTCTTCCAGTTGACCTCATCTGTAGCGGGGGCTTGATACTCAAACAATACTCCTTGAATCCAGAAGAAAATTTCCGTTGACTCTTGTCCCGTACTGGGTACACGAAATTTTCATACGTGATCTGGTAATTTCTCGCCGTGTAAAACGTGGTGTAATACGAATAATGAGGAAGATTATAATTTATACATGCTAAAAGAACATGAAAGCAAGGCAATCCCTTTACTTCAAACTCATGACATGTACATGAAAGCTCATTGAGCTTGATAGTATCATTGTAGTCTTCCACAATATAGTATTCATCCTGAGAAATTGCATGGCAACGAACATCTCGTGCCTTCCATATGAGATCCTTTAATTATTTCTCGGCCCACGGTGTCAACGGTCCAACAAATAATGATGCTGATTCTCTTATTTTATAAAACATCTCTTGAATTTTCATTCCGACTGTCTCTATTAGCATAGTCACCGGATATTCTCGTGCTTCTTTGAATAAAGCATTCACACACTCAACTATGTTTGTAGTGACCAAATTGAATCTTTCTCCTGGGAAGTGCGAAGATGTCCACTTTTCATAACATATTTTCCTCAGCCATTCATGTACCGGGGGGTTGGCAAGTTCGATATCATGCATTAACTTTTTGAACTCAACCCTCCTACAAGTCTTTACAGCTTGCCAGTAGTAGATTTCTAACGGCTTGTCTTTGAATGTTTCCACCAAGTTTTAATATATATGATATGCGTAGTAGCCATGGATTGCTACTTGGAAGACCTGGGGAACTTCTTTCATTAGACCTTTATGCCGGTCTGATATGAACACAAGACCAGGTAGATCCCCTAACGAATCGCTGAGGTATGTAAGGAACTAGTTCCAACTGCGGCTATTCTCTGATTCTTCGATAGAAAAAGCGACTGGAAAGATATGATGGTCGCCATCCAAAGCCATAACAACGAACAGAACACCCTTGTACTTACCTTTTAGATGCGTCCCGTCAACAACCAAGACCCTTCGCAGAGATGATTGAAAACTTCTGACACACTGTTCGAGCACAAAAAAACATCTCTCAAACTTCATCGTCTGTTAATTCATAAGCAGGGCAGTCACTGTCCCCGGGTTCTCCATCCTCAACTCATGCAAGTACATTAGGAGTTCTTTGTAAGAGTCTTCACAAGACCCCATTACGCGATCTATTGCAATCTCTTTAGCTTTCCATGTCTTCCTATAGCGAATAAGCATATTATACTTCTCTTGCATTGTGAATATAATGTCCTTCGACCTTAACCCCAAGCGCTGCTCAATGCGATTGACAACTAGTTCACTGGCTAGCATACTGCTTGCTTGCCGATGATCGTTCTTCATCCATGACATTCCACATGTATGTATGGACATGTAAGTCTTAATCTTAAATATCCCCGCATCATTCACCCTAGATGCGTGTATCCTCCATTCACGCTTATCTTCCATACACACCACGGTGAATTTCTTGGATGTGGAACGAAAGGCACAATGGGAAACCTGATGGTGAAGTTTGATGTTCGAGCCTGTTTAGGCAATGGAATGTTGCTTCCACTTACGTTTCTAGCGTTGGATGTTGAGAGCAAGTCTACTCTTGTAAATGAAGGTGATGTTATATATTCACTTCTGAGATTCACGTCAGACGACGCCCTCACTTGACTTGTCGTGAAGTTTGATGTCTGAGCCGGCTCGGGTATTGGAATGTTGCTTAAAGAAACCTGTGAAGGTGATGTCATATATTCATACTTCCATCCATGTTCCTTACCCAAACTTACAACAGCTGGAGCGTCATATTTGAACGCATTGTAAGCCACCGGGTTTTTGAGTATTGTCTCATTAACGTGTTGCGTTGTCTCAATGAATAGAGGGATGTAGTGATCCGGATGCTTCAGCTGTGCTAATAGGAACATTCTCACATCTTCATCATCTTCAATTATAACTGGAGGGACCGATTCATTTGTGCAAGGTTACGGTACTTTCAACCTTATATTGTAATGCTCAGGTCTAGTTTTCGTAACTCTATGCATTTTCGATACAAGCTGTTCATATGTAGTGTCAAATCCCACGGTAGTAGGTTTCGAGAAACCACTCTTGTATATGTATCGATTATTTTGGCTAACTAACTCCCCACCATATGAGCATATGATCATTACCGAAGCCATTTTTTGAAAAATATAACTCGTTTAGCATTCACATGTATAAGGTGGATTTAATCGAGTAGTAGGAAATCCACCATTGTACTATCTCAAATATGATTGACTTAGCGGTCAGATTTTCAAAGTTCTCAAATATGTCACTCAGTTCGCGATGCTTTTCACTCACTTCGCAGTCAATTTCACTCACTTCTAGGGCAGGTCCCCTTCACTTCGCATTGAATTTCACTCACTTCTCAGTCCTGAAGTGATTGAAAATGAGTACAAAGTAAAGTGAGTGCTTGTCTGATTTTTGGGCTCAACTGAAATTACCATGTAAATGGGTAACAATTATTTACCTAGCTAATTACCACATCTTTCCCAATGTAGATGTGACAACTTACTTTTTTAACACTTAAATCGAGATATTTATAAAATCAATGTGGGGCCCACCGTGATGTATGTGATGTATCCACATCAATCATTTTTTATGCTTGTTGAATTTAGGGCATGAGCAAAAAAAAATGGGGTAGAGCAGAAATCGAACACCTACCATTAAAAACTTTTTGGGGCCTTTAAAAGTTTTGCATATAGATAATATTTGTGTTTTCCCCTTATCCATGTCTATGTGACCCTATGAACGGGTTAGATGATGAAAACACCTCAATGTGGGCCCAATTAAGGAAATAACTTTCAACGGTATAAGAATTAAGGTCATTGTTTCCTTTCGTGTGAGCCATTTGAGTGTTGGATTAGCCTCATTTTTAGTCTGATGCCTCAAAATGTTATAATAAAATAAATGGATGATGTGGATATATCATATACATTATAGTGGGGTCCACATATTCAATTCCATGCATTTTTTGGGGAAGGGAATTGACCGTGAAATGCATGGAAATGACTACGAAGTGAAGGGAATTGATCGTGAAATGCATTGAAATGACCGTGAAATGAAGGGAATTGACCATGAAATGCATGGAATTAACCATGAAGTGAAGGGGAATTGCTGGAATTGACCGTGAAATGAAGTGAATTGATCGTGATCGAATTGACTGTGAAATGAATGTCTTATTGGAAATTTGAATCGTTATGGTAAGAAATTCTCAATTTCAAAGAAAGCAACAAATGTATTCAATATATAATATTCACAGTCGTATTACAAAAAGAATGTACTACAAATTCACAATCATATTACAAAAATGCACTACAATTTGACTGGTAAAATGCGTGAAATTGACCAAGTGATGCATGAAGTTGACCAATCAATTGAGTATATTGATCAGGAACTAAGTGAAATTGACCGCGAAACTTCGTCAAATTGACTGCGAACTTCTTCGAGTTTATTGGATAGCCACATAAAATTGACTTAGTAATGCATGAAATTGACCACTGGAAATTGACCACAAACTTCAAGGTAAACACTTAAGAATTTACCTAGAATTTAAAATGTAAGGTAATTGACCGCGAACTCCAATCACTCCCTAACACTCAGTGAAATCCGTGTTCCAAAAAAAGAATAAGAGTTCGTTCATGTGAAACATGTTCTTCGGAGAAAGGTCTTCAAGATTTCACATTTATCAATGCATTAGCGTCCTCTGAGAAAAAGAATGCACTTAGGCTTGAGTAGAATGCAACATGGAAGATGTAATGCAATAGTATGATGGAGATTATACGGAGATTTAGTGATGAAAATGGGTGAAAATAAGAAATAGGGATGATATAGGTGAGTTCGGACGTGTATTTGGGCGTAAAGGAGAGAATGGAGTGAAATTGATATAGCAGGGGCATTTTCGACCTTTGGCAAGTCGTACGTACATCTGGGGCTTATTCTGGTGAGGTAAAAAGAAGTGGGCTTAAAAAGGTAAATGGGCCATAAATGGGTTATACAGTGGTAAATTTCTTGATAGTGCCTAATACAGACTGCTCCTACCGAAGCCTCTGGCGGGAAGTTCTTGTGCTGGAAACTTGTTCGGTGTCACACCCCAAACTCGGAAAACGGGCTCACAAAATTCCCGATCGCCAAATCCGGTGCCGACAGCCTCCGTAGTACCCCATTCTCAGCTCCCAGCGCGTATACGCCGGATTCCGATCCCGGGATCCTACAAGGAGGATTTTCAGTATGATTTTTTTTTTTGTAATGGAGCATAACCACAAGCATAACTAAGTCACGAAACAACATCACCACATATCCACTATATCAAAAACTTTTAAGTACAATGCGGAAAGGAAAATACAAGGTGATCAAAAAGCTTCAAAAAGATCTGATACGCGATCTTGCCTCAGCACTGCTGCTGTCCAACGGCACCTACAGGCAACAGTCGTGCATAAGCTTACAAAAGCTTAGAGGGTGGTATACGTGTGTGCGTAAGGCAAGTGTCAAGTGTATAATATCAGATTAATACGAAAATATGCAGTAAGTCCATGAATGCTATCAGCTGTAACAAATCTATATGATGCAAGGCATGAATGCTATCGGCCATACCAAAGCCATGCGGTGCGAGGCCTATGTAGCCAGATGTCATATGCGAGATACAAAGCAAGCATGCTAGTACTCATCAAGTACACATATCAGTACGGTTCCTCTCTGGATATCATCGGGGTCTAATACACCTCACACTAACTACCGCCTCCCTAGCTGCACAGTCAAGTAGAAGAGACCTCACTATCCGTCTGACCAGTAGTCTGCCAATACCTACCCGGCTCGTCGATAGAGGACTCATTTGCGATCTGGTCAAACTCAGCCTAGCTTATATCCCCCTCACTCAGGCGAATAAGGCCACACCCCCTTCCAACCAACCATGGCACAGTGGGCGACACGACTTACTGATATTCGGCACTTGGGCGCTCGTGTATCCACTCGGTCTCAACGTTGAAGCATCCCCTGGTACCAAAAAGGTTCTGGGATTTTCACCCAAGGACATCCTAAGTGCCCATAATGCTAGAGCCAATATTTCTGGTATCCGATACGACCATTCACGATGTGCCTGTGGAGGTCACAACCCTGATGTCGCTAGGGCGTGCAGTGATCACGACACATAATGCGAAATGCATGAGTCACATCGTTAGTCATGCAGCAATCTCGCGCGTACCACGCGCTCATGTCGGGCACTCTGTCTCATATGGAGTCCCGTAAATGTCTCAGCCCAACGGCTTATACTATAATCAAACATTCCTCATATCAAGCATACATATGATGCGTATAGGCATGGATCATGGAGCTATACTAAGCATGTTATAAAGTCATGAATTATCACCAAGCATGGGCCTATCAATGGGCCCTAAGGAGAGTTACAATGTGGACATTTAACCAACATTGTACTTACAATGTGGACGTCAAACCAACATTGTTCCCAAGGCATGGCCCGCTATAAAATATCATTACATAAACCATGGGAAATCACACATTGCAATGGACCTATATACATCTCTTTAGGCCTCGACCCATAATCTTTAGATACATCAAATGGGCCGCCTCATATGGGCCTTATATACATCAAGTGGGCTGCATCAATGGGCCTTATGTACATTGCAATGGGCCATATCCCGTGGGCCTTTGAAAACATCACAATGAGCCTCGTAACATGGGTCTCATATATATCAAAGTGGGCCTTGACAACGGGCCACGAATACATCGAATGGGCCTAATCACATGGGCCTTACGTACATCATGGTGGGCTCAATAATGGGCCACAAAGACATAAGATGGGCCCACATTACATGGGCCTTATGTATGTCAAATGGGCCACAACAATGGGCCACACTCGAATACAAGTGGTGACAATGATTTCCACCATTAAAATTCCTAAGGCCCACCATAACATATATTATATACGATATAATATATAATTTAATATATATATATATATATACACACACACACACACACACACACACACACACATCCACACACGCACACCCACCGTCCCCGAGATGGTGGGGATAGAACAAATACATCACTGTGGGCTCCACCGTCCAGGCGGACGGTGGAAATAAAACTCATATATTATTGTGGGTCCCACATGGGGCCCACCATAATGTTTATATGCAATCCCAGACCGTCCATAAGGTCACGCAGACCTAGATGAAGGGTAAAAATAAATTTCATCTTGATCCAAAACTTCTGTGGATCCAAAAAGGGTTTCAATGGCAGAGGGTCAGCCCCACTGTTTCCTGTGATGTGGGCCACCTGAGCTTTGGATGGGCTTGATTTTTGGAGGGGGCCCACCTCATGAACGACATGAATGACATACATACATCATGGTGGAGCCCACAGCTGGAGCAGTGGGACCCAGCTCATCCGCCCACAGCTCAGGACGTCTGCGCGTCCTCTCCCTCTAACACCAGCAGTAGCAATGCTACTGTTGTTGTTTTTTTTTTATTTTTTATTTTTGACAAAAAGTTGAGATTTGAGGTTTTTCATATGTGGGACCCGCACCAACTGAATCCAGCCCATCCATTGCACTCCATAGCTCAAGACCAACCAAATGAGCCCAATATGTAGCATGTTTCGGTGTACCGAAACATCAAGGTGAGTTTTAACGGTGAAAATCACCATTTGCTATGCTATGGCCCACCCGAACCTCAGATTGGCTCCGTTTTTCAGTTCAACACCTAAAATGAGTCAGAGAATGAGATGGACGGCGTGGATTTAATCAATAAATTAAGGTGGGGCTTGCATGAGCAACCCGCCCAAAAGCTTGTAAATCAAGCTGAGATTTTTGTTTCCTTACACGTCAGCGTCCAGGGATGCTAGACAGTTTGGCATAACAGAAACTCACAGTGTGCCCTACTCATGTGGGCCACCAAATGATGAATGGTGTGGGTATAATACATATATAAAGTAGGCCCCACCTATAGATGGCTTGGATAAAATACATGGCTTATAGTGGGGTCCATCTGGGTGGGCCACATGGTCACATCATCAAACACAACCAATAATAAAATAAAAGAGAGGGCAAGAGAGAGATAAAGAGATAGAGAGTGGGACACGTGTGATGGAGGGACCCCGACACAATGGGCCCTCCCTTGCATTCAACCATACATCAAGTGATAATCAAGGTGGGCCATCGGCCACATCTTAGGGTCCAAAGAGAGATCCATACCATTGATCGGTAGGCCTCGCTTGAACCATCATAAAAACATGAAAACTAGCCTATAGAAGCACCCACCGGTCGATCTTCTCGGTCCGTTGGAAAGCCGATCTCCTTGTGTCCCACTTTGATGGAGAGGATGAGAAATGAAGGGCTAGGATGGAGAATTTTTGGAAGAGAAAGGTGGGCCACACAAAGTCATTTTTCTCTCTTGGAAGGGCTTGGACGTGAGTTCTCTTGCTTGCTTCGGATAGAGTGTTGAGAAAGAGAGAGAAGGGGTTGTAAGGAGATGTGAGAGAGAGATGGGGATGGAGTGATGGATGTGAGAGAGGAATAGGTTGTATAAGATTTTGTTGGCTTTTGCGGTAGATTGTGTAAGAAAGGAATGGGTGGTGTAAGAAACTTTTGACTTATGGGTTGCTTAGGGATGGGTGTGAGGTGATGGTGTACTTGACCCTTGATGGGATTGATTGATTGATGGATGTGACATGTTATAGAGATTCTCTTGGGATTTGCAATGCACGGTATTTTCCTCAAACTGAACGCGGGTCCACATCTCTCGGCCAGGGTATTGGGTCGATATGCAAGATGCGGCGTCGGAACCGCGGCTACGGTGCGGTCGCAATGATACAAGTCTCGGATTAAGCCGACTTAATTCTATAGGATACGACTTAGGGTCTAACACAAACGTTGATTATACGTCGCAGGTTGCCGGAATTCGACGGGAAGGATCGCGGAAGTCGACGGAATAGTACGGACTAGGATACGGGTCTTACAACTCTCCCCATCTAATAAAAATTTTATCCTTAAAATTTGCAATACTATCGCAGCTAACCGTAACTCATAAGGAAATAGGAAACATAACATCATATTTAATCAAAACACAGTACAACATACAATCAAACATCGAAAAGATGGGGATAACGCTCACGAATCTCTGTTTCGCGCTCCCAAGATGCCTCATCCACACTATGATGGCCACACTACACCTTCACCAAGAGAATGACCTTGATCCGGAGGACCTGCTCCTTCCAATCGAGGATACGAACTGGCTACTCAATGTAAGAAGTATCCTCACGAACCTCCAACGGCTGCCAATCAATAACTGGCACGATGTCTGACCCATACTTCCTCAACATAGAGACATGAAAAATGTTATAAACGCCAGACAACTAAGATGTTAAGGCAAGCCAGTAGGCCATGACGGCAACACGCCCGGTGATCTCGAAAGGTCCTATAAATCTCTTGACTAGCTTGCCCTTCGCTCTAAAACGAACCATACCCTTCATGAGTGAGACCTTGAGATACACATGGTCCCCAACGACAAACTCCAAGGGACGACGCCGACAGTCAGCAAAACTCTTCTGCCGTCTCTGAGCTGTGCGCGTCCTTTTCCTGATGATAACAATAGCCACTGGCGTCTACAGTACAAGCTCGGGACCTAGGAGACGACGCTCTCCAACCTCGGTCCAACAACTCGAAGATCTGCACGGTCTGCCATATAATGCCTCAAAAGGAGCCATGCCAATGGTCGCCTGATAGCTGTTGTTTTACGCGAACTCAGCCAATCGCAGGTGCTCATCCCAACTACCCGAGAAATCAATCGCACAGGCCCGATGCATATCCTCAAGGATCTGGTTGACCCTTTCGGTCTGCCCATCGATCTGCGGATGGTATGTGGTGCTGAGCTGAAAATCAGTGCCCATCAATCTCTAGAAGCACCTCCAAAACTGAGACGTGAACCTCGGGTCTCGATCTGAAATGATCGAGACAGGAACACCATGTAGTCTCACGATCTCATCAACAAACATCTTGGTGAGCCGGTCCATATGTCAAGTCTCACGAATCGCCAGAAAATATACCGACTTCGTCAGATGGTCCACGACAACTTAGATGGCATCATGGCCACGCTGAGTCCTCGGCAAACCCATGACAAAATCGGTAAATATGTGCTCCCACTTCCACATCTGGACGCTCAACGGCTGCAATAGGCCAGGGGGTCTCTGATGATCAGCTTTGACACGCTGGCACGTGTCACACTCGGTCACAAAACTGGCTATCTGGCGCTTCATCCCCGACTAATAATACTGACACCTCATATCGCGATACATCTTCATTGAGCCAGGGTGAATAGAGAAATCGCGATCGATGTGCCTTGGTCACAAGATCTCGGCGCAACTCAGGAACATCCGGGACACATAATCGGCCTTTGAAGCGAATTCCACCATCAGAACCAACCTGCCAGTCTGACTAACTCTCAGATGCTGCCTCTGCTCGGTAATCCTGTAACGACTCATCTACCTGTTGAGCCTCGATCACCCTTGGGACAAGAGAGGGTTGAATCGACAGGCTCGATAACTGGACAATAGAAGACTGCAGACCAAACTCGAAGACTACTCTGCAACATCCTCGAGCATTCTCCACTCCTGAATCATCAAGTGCGCCACTCGGCCTCGTGGCTAATGGCTGAGGGCATCCTCCACCACGTTCGCCTTACCCGGGTGGTACTGGAGATCAAAATCATAGTCCTTCATGAGTTCCATCTAACGCATCTGCCTCATGTTCAGCTCGGACTGAGAGAACAGATACTTCAAGCTCTTGTGGTCGGAGAAGAGCTCGAACCTCACCCCATAAAGATAGTGCCTCCACACCTTCAACACGAAGACAACTGCTGCCTGCTCTAAATCATGCGTGGGGTAGTTCAGCTCATGGACCTTGAGCTGACGAGACGCATAAGCCACCGGCTTCCTGTGCTGCATCAGAACAGCACCCAAACCAACTCGTGAGGCATCAGCAAATACAACAAATTCATCACTCCCAGAGGGAAGAGTGAGGACAGGAGCGAACGTGAGACGGTCCTTCAGCTCCATAAACGCATGCTCACAAGTGTCGCTCCATACAAACTCGACACCCTTTCGGGTCAACCTATTCAACGGGGCCGCAATATGAGAGAATCCCTCGATGAAATGTCGGTAGTAGCCCTCCAAACCAAGAAAACTGCGGATCTCAGACGCGTTCGTGGGCTGGCCCCATTAACGCACGACATTAATTGTTGAGGGGTCCACTGCGACACCCTGCCTCGTCACCACATGACTGAGGAACTTCACCTCCTCCTGCCAGAACTTGCACTTCTCCAACTTCGCGTAAAGCTAGTGTGCACAGAGGGTCTGCAATGTAATCTCCAGATGCCGCTCATACTCCTCTTGGGTCCTCGAATATATCAGAATGTCGTCGATGAACACCACAACAAACTGGTCAAGATACGGATGGAAGACCTCGTTCATCAACTGCATGAACACTACGGGTGCATTGGTTAGTCCGAAGGACATGACCTGGAACTCCAAATGACCGTAGCGAGTCCTGAAGGCTGTCTTCAGGATATCCTCATCTCGAACCCGAACCTGATGATAACCGGACCGCAAGTCTATCTTTGAAAAGAACTGCACCTCCTGTAACTGATCAAACAAGTCATCGATCCTTGGAAGCGGGTACTTGTTCTTGATCGTGACCTTGTTGAGCTCGCGGTAATCTATGTAAAGACTCAATGAGCCATCCTTCTTCTTTACGAAGAGTACCGGTGCTCCCCACGGCGAACTGCTCGGACGGATAAAGCCTAACTCGTGCGACTCGTCCAACTGCTTCTGCAGTTCCTGTAACTCCAACGGTGCCATACGATACGGGGCCTTCGAAATAGGCGCGGTACCGGGCAGGAGATCAATCTGAAACTCAATGTGCCGACGAGGTGGTAACCCTGGAATCTCCTGAAACACATCGGAAAAACCACAAACAATCGGCAGCTGGTCGATACTCAAAGCAACTGACTCCTCAACGACACACGATAACAGCCAAGAAAGCTGCTTTCCTCTGGGCTAGACAACAAATTAGAACTCTGGCATGCCAGGTATACAGAACATGACTATCCTCGCAGAGTAGTCTAATATAGCGTGGTACTCGTCGAGCCAATCCATGCCCAGGATAATGTAAAAATCGGACATCGGCAATACGAATAGGACCGCAGGCAAAAAGATATCCCCAATCATAACAGGGCAAGACGAGCAAAATCGGTCTAATACTGCAGTCTTCCCTAAGGGCATCGATACTGACAAACCCTCACGGGCAGATTCCATCGGCAAACCAGTCGATCGATAGAAATCAGCAGCCACAAAGGAATGCGATGCACCAGAGTCAAACAATACACGTGCAATTCATGTAGAAACAGGGAGAGTACCCTCGATGACCTCTCCTGATGACTGAGGGTCCTACTGTGCAGCATAAAATTTGCCCTCAACCTGTTGGGGAGGTGTAGGTCCCCTCTGAGGTCTCTTCTGATGTTGCTGCCGCTGTGGCAGCCTGATCTGCTGCCTCTACTGCTGTGGGGGAGGCCCCGGAGGCTGATGCGGTGGTCGTTGCTGCTGCTGTGGTGGCTGTCGTGGAGGTTGATGCAGTGTCCTCGGCTGTTGCCGCTGCAAATAGGGACACTCGTGCACACAATGTCTTGTCCTACTGCACCCAAAGTAAGTACCTGTAAACGGTCCCAAAGGTAGTGCTGGGGGTACTGCCGGTGCTCGAAATGCTGGGCGGGTCGTGCGTCGCTACTATAAACGATGTTGGTGTTGTTGGGAACTATCAAAGGCTGCCTTCCTCTTATGATCTCCCCTCTGGTCAAGGGCTCTCTGCAAACTGGCCTAATCTGACTCATAAATATGTGCCCTCTTCATGATCTGCTCAAATGTCAGAAGCATGTGTCCGATCACACGGCTTCTGAGGACAGGACACAAACTATTCTCAAAACGGCAGGCCTTCCGCCCCTTATTATCAACAAGATATGTCGCAAATCTCAATAGTACGACGAAACAAGCCTCATACTGGGACACAGTCATATCCCCCTAGACCAGAGTCTCAAACTCTAATGCACGCTGCTGGCGCACATGCTCGGGAAAGAACTTCTGGTCAAACCGGTCTACAATATCCTCCTAGGTCCACACAAAATCGGCCGCTACCGATCGGGCAACAGATGCCCAGTAATGCTGAGCCTCACCCTAGAGAAGAAATACAGCTAATGTAACTCGCTGCTGGGTCGTACATCTCATAGTGTCAAATATCTTCTCCACCTCAGAGCACCATATCTCTGCTGCAGTAAGGTCTGACTCACCCCGGAAACGTGGAGGATCATGTTGTTGGAAGTCCTTGAGAAGGACGCTCGCACGCTCTTGCTCAGCCTTGGCTAGTGTAACAGTGGGACGCCTGCTCTGCCCTTGAAGAATGATGGTCATCGCTTGAAGCATCTGCTACACCTGGGTTGAACTCATGGTTACGGTCGGATTCGCACCGGTCTCAGGTAAAGGAGTGGCATCCACAGGCTGGAAATCAGGAATATCCAGTGGTGGAACGGGAGTAGCAGTTGGTAGAGCGGGAGTTGCAGGTGGTGGAGTGGGAGACGCAGGTGGTGGAGCGGGATTCGTTCGGGTCGATCTTCTAGCCATTTCGTCCTAAAGGAAGGAACAAGGGCCTATCAGCCTTGAGATTTCTCGAAGGCAGAAACATCAAGGGTCTATGTCGAAAAATTGCTAAGTTATTCGGACTCGGAACCTATTCATTCTAAGTTCATAGTAGATATGTGATGTGATCTCAGGTATTCCCAAGTTATGCTCCGATACCAACTTTTGTCACTCCCTAAACTCGAAAAATGGGCTCACAAAATTCCCGATCGTCGAATCCGGTGCTGACAGCCTCCGTAGTACCTCATTCTCAGCTCCCAGCGCCCATACGCCAGATTTCAATCCCGGGATCCTACAAGGAGAATTTTCAGTATGTTTTTTTTTTTGTAATGGATCATAACCACAATCATAACTAAGTCACGAAACAACATCACCACATATCCACTATATTAAAAACTTTTAAGTACAATGCGAAAAGGGAAATACAGGGTGATCAAAAAGCTCTAAAAGATCTGATACGCGCTCCTACTGTCCGACGACACCTGAACGCAACGGTCGTGCATAAGCTTACAAAAGCTTAGAGGGTGGTGTACGTGTGTGCATAAGGTAAGTGCCGAGTGTACAATATCAGAGTAATGCAGAAATATGCAGTAAGTCCATGAATGCGATCAGCTGTAACAAAGCAATATGATGCAGGACATGAATGCTATCGGCCATACCAAGGCCATGCGGTGCGAGGCCTATGTAGCCAGATGTCATATGCGAGATGCAAAGCAAGCATGCCAGTACTGATCAAGTACACATATCAGTACAGTTCCTCTCTGGATATCATCGGGGTCTAATACACCTCACACTGACTGCCTCCTCCCTAGCTGCACAGTCAAGTGGAAGAGACCTCACTATCCGCCTGACCAGTAGTCTGCCAATACCTACCCAGCTCGTCAACAGTGGACTCATTTGCGAGCTGGTCAAACTCAGCCTATCTTATAGCCCTCTCACTCAAGCGGATAAGGCCACACCCCCTTCTAACCGACCACGACACAGTGGGAGAGGCGGCCTACTGGTATTCGGCACTCGGGCACTTGTATATCCACTCGGTCTAGACGTTGGAGCATCCCCTGGTACTAAAAAGGTTCTGAGATTTTCACCCAAGGACATCTTAAGTGCCCATAATGCTAGACCCAATATTTCTGGTATCCAATACGACCATCCACGATGTGCCTGTGGAGGTCACAGCCCTGATGTCGCTAGGGCGTGCCGTGATCACGACACATATTACGAAATGCATGAGTCACACTGTCAGTCATGCAACAATCTCGTGCGTACCATACGTTCATGTCGGGCACTCCATCCCATATGGAGTCCCATAATGTCTCAACCCAATGGCTTATACTATGATCAAACATTTCTCAAATCAAGCATACATATGATGCATATGGGCATGGATCATGGAGTTATACTAAGCATGTTATAAAGTTATGAATTATCAACAAGCATGGGCCTATCAATGGGCCCTAGGGAGAGTTACAATGCGGACATTTAACCAACATTATACTTACAATGTGGACGTCAAACCAACACTGTTCCCAAGGCATGGCCCGCCATAAAATATCATTACATAAACCATGGGAAATCACACATTGCAATGGACCTATATACATCTCTTTGGACCTCGACCCATAGTCCTTAGATACATTAAATGGGCCACCTCATATGGGCCTTAAATACATCAAGTGGGCCGCATCAATGGGCCTTATGTACATTGCAATGGCCATATCCTATGGGCCTTTGAAAACATCACAATGGGCCTCGTAACATGGGTCTCATACATATCAAAGTGGGCCTTGACAATGGGCCACGAATACATCGAATACATCGAATGAGCCAAATCACATGGGCCTTACGTACATCAAGGTGGGCTCAATAATGGGCCACAATGACATAAGATGGGCCCACATTACATGGGCCTTATGTATGTCAAATGGGCCACGACAATGGGCCACACCCAAATACAAGTGGTGATAATGATTTCCACCATTAAAATTCTTAAGGCCCACCATAACATGTATTTCCTATCCAACATATTCCTAAGTTAATATAGGGATATAGATGAAGTGGAACGAATATCAGCTTAATAGGAAACTACTATGGCTCCTTAGAAATTTGAACGGTGGACTTCATTGTCCACTACATAAAATGGTGGGGTCCACTTGAACCTTAGATCTAACTTATTTTTAGTCTCAAGCTTTAAAACGAGCTCTCAAATGGTTGAACGGCTTGGATGCAACACATGCATCATGGTGGGTCCCACATGAAGGCCCACCATAACATATATTATATATGATATAATATATAATTTATAATATATATATATATATATATATATATATATATATATATATATATACACACACACACACACACATCCACACACGCACACACAACATGCACACACACACGCACGCACACACATGCACACCCACCGTCCCCTGGACGATGGGGATAGAACAAATACATCACTGTGGGCTCCACCGTCCAGGCGGACGGTGGAAATAGAATTCATATATTATTGTGGGTCCCACGTGGGGCCCACTATAATGTTTATATGCAATCCAGACCGTCCATAAGGTCACGCGACCTAGATGATGGGTAAAAACAAATTTCATTTTGATCCAAAACTTTTGTGGACCCAAAAAGTGTTTCAATGGCAGAGGGTCAACCCCACTGTTTCCTGTGATGTGGGTCACCTGAGCTTTGGATGGACCTGATTTTTGGAGGGGCCCACTTGAAGCAGGGGCCCATCTCATGAATGGCATGGATGACATACATACATCATATGGGGCCCACGGCTGGAGCCATGGGACCTTGCTCGTCCGCCCACAACGCAGGACGTCTGCGCGTCCTCTCTCTCTGACACCAGCAGCAGCAATGCTACTGTTGTTGTTTTTGTTTTTATTATTATTATTATTATTTTGAAAAAAAAGCTGAGATTTGAGGTTTTTCATATGTGGGGCCCGCACTAGCTGAATCCAACCCATCCATTGCACTCCATAGCTCAAGACCAACCAAATGAGCCCAATATGCAGCATGTTTCTGTGTACCGAAACATCAAGGTGAGTTTTAACAGTGAAAATCACCATTTGCTATGCTATGGCCCACTTGAACCTCAGATTGGCTCCATTTTTCAGTTCAACGCCTAAAATGAGTAAGGGAATGAGATGGACGACGTGGATTTAATCAATACATTAAGGTAGGGCTTGCATGAGTAACCCACCCAAAAGGTTGTAAATCAAGCTAGCATTTTTTTTTCCTTACACGTCCAGAGTCCATGGATGCTGGACGGTTTGACATAACACATACTCACGGTGTGCCCTACTCAGGTGGGCCACCAAATGATGAATGGTGTGGGTATAATACATATATAAAGTGGGCCCCACCTATAGATGGCTTCGATAAAATACATGGCTCATAGTGGGGTCCATTCGGGTGGGCCACATGGCCACATCATCACACACAACCAATAATAAAATAAAAGAGAGAGGGCAAGAGAGAGAGAGAGAGAGAGAGAGAGAGAGAGAGAATGGGACACATGTGATGGAGGGACCCTGACACTATGGGCCCTCCCTTGCATTCAATCATACATCAAGTGATAATCAAGTTGCGCCATCGGTCACATCTTAGGGTCCAAAGAGAGATCAATACCATCGATCGGTAGGCCTCGCTTGGCCCATCATAAAAACATGAAAACTAGCCTATAGAAGCACCCACTGGTCGATCTTCTCGGTCCGTTGGAAAGCCGATCTCCTTGTGTCTCACTTTGATGGAGAGGATGAGAAATGAATGGCTAGGATGAGAGATTTTTGGGAGAGAAAGGTGGGCCACACAAAGTCATTTTTCTCTCTTGGAAGGGTTTGGACGTGAGTTCTCTTGCTTGCTTGGGATAGAGTGTTAAGAAAGAGAGAGAAGGGGTTGTAAGGAGATGTGAGAGAGAGATGGGGATGGAGTGATGGATGTGAGAGAGGAATGGGTTGTGTAAGATTTTGTTGACTTTTGGGGTAGATTGTGTAAGAAGGGAATGGGTGGTGTAAGAAACTTTTGACTTATGGGTTGCTTGGGGATGGGTGTGAGGTGATGGTATACTTGACCCTTAATGGGATTGATTGATTGATGGATTTGACATGTTATAGAGATTCTCTTGTGATTTGGAATGCGCGGTGTTTTCCTTGAACTGAATGCGGGTCCACATCTCTTGGCCAGGGTATCAAGTCGGTATGTAAGACGTGGCGTCGGAACCGCGATGACAGTGCGGTTGCAATGATACAAGTCTCGGATTAAGCCGACTTAATTCTACAGGATACGAATTAGGGTCGATCACAAATGTTGATTATATGTCGCAGGTTACAGGAATTCGACGGGAAGGATCGCGAAAGTCGACGGAACAGTACGGACTAGGATACGGGTCTTACATTCAGACCACCACCGTAGTGTTTGTGCGAAATCCACCCCTCCCATCCTTTTTGTGAGCTCATTTTAGGACATGGGACCGAAATAACCATGATCCAAGACTCATGTGGGCAGCACTAAATGAAAAGGTGGGTAGGGGAATTCCTGCTGTTGAAACCTCCATGGGTCGATAGTGAGGTTAAATGCCATCCATACCTTTCATAATATCATTACTATTAGAATGAACTGAGAACACAAATATTACCCTGATTCAAAACTTTTGTGGTCCCATGAATATTTCAACGTAGGCATTCAATCCCCACGTTTCTGGCCTACTTGAGTATTGGATCTCGTTCGTATTTAGTCTCATGCCTAAAATGAGCCCACAAAATTGATGGACGAGGTGGATTTTGTACAAACATAAAGGTGGGCTCCACTAGGTTTCGAGTGCAGGAACATTTACTAATGCTTGCGAGGAAATAGGCATCCCTAATTTGGACGTGGATTGTGTTGTTAGCGGGTGGATGTTATTCCTGATTCCTAAGAAGTTAGAAGAAAGAGATCCATCCAACTCTCGATCCTCTAGTAAAGAAGAAGAGAAGCTTTCAATGGTGGAGTGCAAAGAGAAGTCGGTGTCAAAGTAGTGGTCAAGTTCAACAAGTGTTTGCCTTTGAATTATACCTATCTTTTGAGGCAGGTATGTTCACAGTGGACCCCACTATATGAATGGTTTGGCTCTTGTGGAAAGTGGGATATGATGATATTGTGGTAGGCGTTCAAGATGATATGATGGCACACCAGATTAGAGGACTTGATAACCATACATGTAGGTAGTGCATAGTAGTTTGGCTAACATGCGGCATGATTGGTGTTCAATAAACATGAATTGATGGGCTCCTTTCTATTTTATTCAGCCAATCCCTAGCAGAAGCCTTCATTGGCATGTAGCTTACACTGTGATAATGCCCCTCCATGACTTGGTTGGCTTGCCCTATTGGCGTGTGTAGTAGTTGGACTGTTTTATTAACAACCAACACTTTTCATAAGTATTTGACATGATTGATCATAAGATCATCAAATTCTTTTTTGCCCCTGGCCTGTTGAGGTATAATCTATCCAATGCATGGATCTGATTTTGATTTGGATGGTCCAAATCTATATAGCATATAGCCCCTCTGACATTTACTCTCCCTTCACATATCTCCTCTTCCCAAATATTAGTATAAAGTTTGCATGACCTTCCTAAGGGTAATGGAGCATTGCTTTCACATACCTAGAAGGAAAGAATTTATGTGGAGTAGATCCATTCCGTCCATCATTTGGGCACCTCATGTTTGGACAAGGGCTTAAAACTAAGGTAGATTCAACACACGATTAGGCTACACCATGGTAAATAGTTAAGATAGAAATTCCCACCATTAAAATCAACCAAATTGTGTTTAGCCTACTGGCTTATATATATGGTTGTTGTGGTGTTTTACAAAAAATAACGCTTGTAATGGACCAACCTATTAGACGGGTTGGATGTCATATTTACATAAAAGGTTGGATGATACGTGCTAGCTGACATCAAACGGTACTCCAACTTGGACTTTTATTGGGAAAAAGAATTTCAGCAGGACGTTCTATCTTGATTTTTTACGGGGCTCACCTTGATGTGTATGTGTGATCCACTCCAACCATTAGATGTGTAATCTTATAGTGGGTATAGAACCTAAAAATTAAGCCTACCCGTTATTCAGGTGGACCACACCGAGGAAAATAGTTGGAATAGGCATGTCTACCCTTGATTTTTACAGGGCCCACCATAGATATTATATCAAATCCACTCCATTCAAATTCACCATATATATATATATATATATATATATATATATATATATATATATATATATATATATATATATATATATATATATACTTTGCACCTTATTAGGTGAGTAGCACACGTGTCATGGGCACAAATCTGAGCGGTCCATGCGATGCAGCACCCCTTGAAATCTAGGACCAACTTTCGGTCTAATTCAAAACTCTGGTAGGCCATAGCAAAGATAGAGGCAAATCAAGGGAGGAAATTGTTTTTGTTTGTCATGGCCCACCAGAGTTTTAAATCAGGCCCAAAGTTGGTCTGTTGGGTTTCAAGGGGTGCTGCATCATATGGATCATTCGGATTTTATGCACCAGACATGTGTGCCAACAAGTGCACAGGTTCTCAAGTGTGCCGTGAGCATCTATATCTGCATTCTTATTCAGGTACAGTATAAGCTAACCATCTAGTCAACAAAAAGTAGTTTTTTTTTTTTTTTTTTTTTTTTTTTTTTTTTTTTTTTTTTTTTTGTGTGTGTGTGTGTGTGTGTGTGTAAAGGACAGGATTGTATGGGAAAATGCACCTAGTAAACAATTTGAACCATTCACCTGGTGGAAGCAATCATGGATTGATTCTTACTCTTAAGAATACTTTTGTTAGTCTATATCTTAACCATCACATCCATGAGTTGAAAAAACTAAAGCCAAACCACTTGGTTAAATGTGTGTGGAGTTATCCAAACCATTAATAAGATGGATCCAACATAGATGAGCTTTTATTTACAAATTTAATATTCATGTAATATATTATTTATCAGGATGAATTTAACATTGACGTTGAAGTCGATAACGTTAAAAAAGGGGCAAAATATGTATTTGGGCAACTCGTTCAGGCAAAATAAGAGCCAGTGTCATTCCTATTATAAGAAAATGGGAGGTCATGAGGGGGCATGACAACACCCGTATGATGACATCTCCCTCAAGGATTGTGATAAAATTTACAACATTTTCGAGTCCAATGCATTCTTGGTGATATCAAATTTTCATTAATGTTTTGTTTTCAATAACTTAGTTATAAGTATTGTAATAACTTGTTTGTAGTTTTAATGCAGAAAAGGAGTAAGATAAATACAGAGAATCGCTCCAAGCTTATGGTGAACCATATGGCTAGTTCAAAGCCATTTGTTTGGCTTCGTAATGAGATGGTTAATTTACTTTATTTTTCTTACATTTATTAATTTATTTTATTAATCACATTACTTATTATAACATTGTAAATATGATATTTTTTGTTTAAATGAAATAGTGTGACCAGGAGACCCAGCAGGAGCCTGATCTTATTACTTTCTATCGGAATACACACATTAGGAAGATGACGGACACTTAGGTGACTCTGCATTGTGAGGAGTTATATGTAAGAATGACTTTAACTTTAAATTTGTTTTATTTCTTATTCATTTCATACTAATAATGCTTTGTTAATATTACAGAATGAAATGATACAAATCCATACTCAATCTCAGTCGGAGGACACTGCATCGTTAACAGTAGACGAAACATGTTTTAGGGCCCTTTACTCTAGATCTGGCTACGTTCGTGGTCTGGGGTATGGGGAGGTACCTGCATCAACCCATCGTAGCCATGCTAAAGTGGATAAGGCTACGAGGAGGGCCGTCCAGGCAGAGGCTACGTCGACTGGGCTTAGGGCTGAGGTGCAGGTCCTGTGAGGGACGATAAATAATATGTAGACACGATATACTCAATTGGAGGAGATGGTGCATACCCTCATGTCACAGCAACCCCAATTAGAACCTCAGTGCTAAGTTGAATGTCATATTTAAATTATATATGCAAGTAATATAGAATAGTCACTATCATATTTTATTTTAATTATTTTGTAGATATTCCTATAGACTGGTGTTATCTTCTTACGTCCCACAACATTATCGAAGACGCACATTGCTTTTATTTTTTTATTGGACAATTTGGACATGTGTACTTTTTTGTATTCTGGATAATTATAAATTTAGTTTTAATTTAATTACATTATTTTTATATTTTAATGGATGATGATGAATATTGATTAATATAGGTTATTTTGTTTGATTAGTTAGTTCAAACAGGAAAAAATATTGCTAATAAATAAATCAAAATAATTCACGATGACCAATACTCGTTGACAAAAGTATTTGGCAATGTGTTTGGAATTTTTAGCGACGTGTATACTCATAGCGCAAAGTCTTTATTAGCGATACGATTTGTAATATGTAATGGTGACATGTCAACTCGTCACTAATATTTTACGACAATTTATTAGGTCGTGGTAAATAATTAACTCATTGGCGACAACTTATTGTTTTTATCACCAATCAGAATTTGTGACATCGTATTTGGTGATGATCAACACTCGTTGCTAAAAAGGCTTTCGCGACGACTTTATGATTTTTTAGCAATAAGTGGATTCGTCGCAACACGTCTTTATTTACAACGAGTTTTATGTTTAGCGACATTTCACGATATGTAATAGCAACGTGTAAACCCATCACAAATAAGCTATGTTTAGCGACAACTTATTAACCGTCGCAAACAATTAGTATTTGCAACGAAATTGACGATAAGCAACACTCGTTGCAAACAAACTTTTGCAAAAAGTTTTATGTAACGCCCTGAAATTCGAGGGTCGAGTAGCAACTCAACTCTCGAGTTCCAAAACATCACTTATGCAACATAGATAATGATGATTGAATGGTGTCTGTGTTAGAACAATAAACATGAGTGAGATTATACCAAAACAGTAATTCATACTCCAGATCAATTGTATAAAGGCAATCGGAAGACTGAATCTGTATGTATATGTATGTAAAATAAAGAAAACCATCTCAAACTCCAAAGTATGAACCCATCTGAATCACCATATACATATATCTGTTTTATGAACAAAATGTCAAAAGTACAACTAAGGAAATAAGTCATGTAAATCCCGTCGATCCAAGCAGCCTAGCCAAAGCCACCAGAATACTGCATAAAGGAGAACTCGTCCTGGTCCTCGTCATAGTCCGGCTCAGTCTCCTGAGTCGTCATCTCATCTGTACCTAAGGCAGAGTCTGGTTGGTGTGTACAACACCGTCCCGTTACGTGTGAGTGAGTATCTAACTCAGTGGAACAATAAAGCATAGGTCATCATGTTATCAATTCAGTCAAGCAGTAATGATAAAGTAGTACAATCAAACACTCCTAACTACTCTTATTAATGTAAGTATGAATGCTATCATAATGTATGCCCTCACTACACACTCCCTCGTGCGACACCATCTTACGTTAGCGGCATGCTTTCTTCCCTCAGTGCTCCACATCTTCCAGGCATATGTAATGCGATGATGAGCATAATTACCGAGTTGTTATTAGTCCATTTCAGACAACAAGATTGGGAAACTAAGGTACCTCCCTTGTATCATTCGCAAACATGATCCATTCCAGGGTCGTCAGTCCTAGTTAATCTCATACGATAGTGTATTTCTAGGTCGATGCAAAGGCTGCCAAGGCTGTTACGCACAATGGTTACACCACTACCCCATCACCTTTTCAACGGTTCATCACTAAGCTGATACAGGCCTATTTCATACTCTATACACTGCGGCAAAACTCGTCGCCTCACCGCAAATTCAAAGTATGCTCGAGGTCATTGTCACCAATCAGTGTAGGCCGATAACTCGAATATAGTATCCCATACCACCATAATCGGCTCATGAGTCTGGTTGCTCACTGGTCATTTCGAGGAGGCACGTGGCCCCAGCGTAGGCCGACAGCTCGACCACGGTGTCCCATACCACCATGCCCGGCTCATGAGTCTTAGCGGATCAAGGTACAATGGTTAACGGGATTTCACTGGTAAGTTTGTTACCCTAGGTTCAAGCAGTAATGTCCAAACATGGTGAATATACATTAGACATATCGGGTTACTTGACGAGCTCGGCTAGCTCGAGCGCACAACAAGTTGAACGATATGAAGCGCATAAGCACTTCGTGTGGCCAACCACTATCGCCAACCGAAGTATGACTCGGGTTCGTTGAACACATCTCACATGGCAAATGAATCTCAGCCACGAATTCAATTCCGTTACCGATTGTCTGGACTATGATCATAGCCCCAAACACAATCAATCCTTATTTAGAGCATGTAGAGTAAAGCATATTAAACAAAGTAATTCAAGCATGTTAACAAGCATATCATAAAGTATGTTATAAAACAGGTTATAAAGCACTATATAAATAGGAATACAAACACATATATTTCATAAGTAAGCGGTAACATTAAACGGCCAACATGGAGGAAATCATATACGTCTCTAAGGTAATTGAGAATTCCATCTCAACATCTACCTAAGGCACTATCATCCAAGCACTTACTCTCACAAGCATTTTCACAAACACTTAGAATACACTATTTCAACATACATAGTGTATGTTAGTAAAACATATGTAACGACTTAAAATTTTCCATACTGTGGCTCGAGTACCACCTCGACCAGAAATCACTTAGGATTAAATCATTTAGAAATTTGACAAAGTTAACTAAGTGTTAAGCTAGATTAGCCATGAAATCCGTTGGAATCGCTTTAAATACGATCTGCAGACCCAAAACTTGTAGAATCATTAACGCTAGGTTACCCTAAAGTCTAGGATCAAACTCATTACCCGACTGCTCTCGAGAACAAATTGAAACTCCGTATCAGGTCTAGACCGCACATCGGGAGTCCGAAAAATACGAAGTTAAGGAATTAGGACCGCCTCACTAGGCTTGATAACCATCTCGGAAATCAAATCCAGACAATGTCCCACGGCTGTTCGCTCGAGCCCAAAGCGAGAGAGTGTGAAAACCCTTATTTTCTTTACAAAATAAATATCTTGAATAGTGATCTGGCACATGTTGCTTGCAGGCATCTTATAAGCAACCAGACCGTCAGAATCTGACCCAAATACACCTCGGATCAGGGAAAATTTTACAAACATTTATATGTACTTGGAATTTCGGATCGAGACCCGCTGACCATTGAACTGAAACTGGTCCGCCATGCGTGATCTGGGCATCCGACTGAAACGAAAACTTAACTTTACCTGGATCAATGGTCGGTGAGCTTAAGTCCAACTTTTGGCTCGAGGAGGCCCACCAGAAATCCTCCGTTGATCTGAAAGAATGCCGCTTTGGTTATAACCTAGGTATACCTTAACCTTAAGTCTATTTCAGAGAGTTTTTAGGTAATATAAGGACCTTAGAACACCCTCTCTCACAGTCATACGAATTTAGAAAAAACCCTAAGTAAGAAGAGAGAAAAAGAGAGAGAAAACTAGAGAGTTGTGGGAGAATCTCCCTACTACTGTTTCCAGCCACTACAGGGGCTGCACCATCCCTTTCTTATCGCTTTCCCGGCGATACCGACTTCGTTTTAAGGTAAGAAACTCTAACCCTAAATCTGTTTTGGGGTGTGAAGGTTATAGGTTATGAAATAGCTAACCGGTTTCACTCTTTAGGCTACAAAACTGCCGAATACGGAAGCCAAGCGAACCTAGCTGATTCGTTGTGATTCTACGGTGTAAGGTGAGGACTTTAGGTGTATAGGTTACGGTTTTCAACGCTTTCAATGTCAGATAATGATAGATTCATGATCTGCATGCAATTGCACATGTACAAATTGCTGTTTGTTTTCCATTTCGATTAAAGATGTAGAATATGGAATTTTACATACTCTAGGTATTCGTAGAAATACTGTATACGTATAAATTTTGGAAACGTGTTTGCCATGATTATTTGTTGTATGAATATGTGGTATATGGATAAAATACTTATTTGGCGAAAGGATTCGCCATAATACATGTTTACTAATATACACTATGTATGTAGAAATAGTGTATTGTAGAAAGTACCGTATATGTATATAATTTGGAGATGTGTTTGCCATGACTAATTGTTGTATGAACATGTCATATATGCATAAAATACTTGCTTGGCAAAAGGATTCGCCCTAACACATGTTTTACTAACATACACTATGTATGTTGAAATAGTGTATTCTAAGTGTTTGTGAAAATGCTTGTGAGAGTAAGTGCTTGGATAATGGTGCCTTAGATAGGGGTTGAGATGTGATTCTTAACTACCATAGAGACCTGTATGATTTCCTCCATGTGGTTGTTTACTTTAAGCACTTACTTATGAAACACATATGTTTGTATTCTTGTTTACATAGTGTTTTACAATATACTTTATAACATGCTCTATAACATGCTTTATGATATGTTTGTTAACATACTTGACTTACTTTGTCTACTATGCTTTACTCTACATGTTCCAAATAAGAATTGATTGAGTTTGTGGCTATGTCTATAGTCCAGACATTCGGTACCAGACTTGAGATCGTGATTGAGATTCATTTCGCCACGTGAGATGTGTTCAACGAACCCGAGTCGTACATCGGTTGGCGATAGTGGTTGGCCACACGAATTGCTTCTGCACTTCATATCATTCAACTTGTTGTGTACTCGAGTTAGCCGAGCACGTCAAGTAGCCCGTTATGTCTTATGTATGTTCACCATGATTGGTTGCTACTGCTTGAACCTAGGGTACCAAACTTACAAGTGGAAATCCCATTAACCATGGTACCTCGATCCGCTATGACTCATGACCGAGCATGGTGGTATGGGACACCATGGTCGAGCTGTCGGCCTACGCTGGAGTTACGTGCCTCTCTGTAATGACCAGTTAACAACTAGACTCGTGAGCCGATTATGGTGTTATGGGACACTATATTTGAGCTGTCGGCCTACACTGATTGGTGACGAGGCCTCTGTAGTGACCTCAAGCATACTCTGAATTTGCAGTGAGGCGACGACTCTTGCCGCAGTATATAGAGTACGGACTAGGCCTGTATTTATATAGTGATGAACCATTAAAAGGGTGATGGGGGAGTGGTGTAACCTTTGTGCGTAACAGCCCTGACAGCCTTTGCAGTGACCTAGAAAAATTCACCATCGTCTGAAATTAACTAGGACTGATGACCCTAAATGGATCATGTTTGGGAATGATACAAGGGAGGTACCTTAGTTTTCCAATACTGCTATTTGAAATGGACTAATAATTACTCTGTAATCATGCTCATCATCACACTGCATGTGCCTAGTAGATGTGGAGCACTAAGGGATGAACGCATTCACGAACGTAAGATGGTGTCGCATGAGGGTGGTTTGGTAAGAGCATCCATCATGTCATTTCATAATTCTATTTAATAAGAGTAGTTAGGATTGTTTGATTGTACTGCTTTATCATTACTGCTTGACTGAATTGATAACATGTTAACCTATGCTTTATTGTTCCACTGAGTTAGCTACTCACTCCCACGTTACGGGACGGTGTTGTACACACCAACCAGACTTTGTCTTAGGTATAGATGGTACGTCGATTCAGGAGGCGGAACCAGACTACGATGAGGACCAGGACGAGTTCTCATACATGCAGTACTCTGACGGCTTTGCTTTGGCCAACTGGATCGCGGGGATTTCAGGATTCATCTTGTAGTTGTATTTTGACTTTTTTGACTCAGAAATAATACATGTATATGGATACTCAGTTAGTGTTCATACTCTGGAGTTCATGATGGTTTTGTTTCCTTTCATACCTTATACATACAATTTCAGTCTTCCGCTTGCCTTTATATAATTGATCTGGAGTATGAATTATTGCTTTGGTATAATCTCACTCATGTTTATTACACTGACGCAGACAACATTCAATCATCATCATCTATGTTCCATAAGTGATGTTCTGAAACTCGAGAGTTGAGTTGCTACTCGACCCTCGAATTTTAGGGCATTACAAGTTGGTATCAGAGCATGATTTTGATTAAACCGGACTTGAGTTATGTTTCCACGACGTACGCTGACACATTACAACCTAGGAGGGTGCGAGAAAAATATAGAAACAGTTCTAAGTCTTCCCGATTTCAGCATTCGGCGAAGTTCTTCGAAAATAGGCATTTTGATCGAGTTCGTACTCGATCCTAATCGAACGTATCGATCCCAAATCACTTCTAGACCGTCTATTGATGTGTCTAGATCACAATACACCTTATCTCAGCAGTCAAAAATCTGCAAATGTCGGTATGTGTACGAAAGTGCCCGAAACTGCCCGAAATAGAGCGAATCGAGGTCGGGGGCCTACCCACGCTAATCCAGGGGTACCTAAGGTGGGACTCAGTGATTTTTAGGGCCTAGGGGACTGGAGGAACACGACCATGGGGCCCCATTTTGAAAAATCTAAAATTTTTCAGCGAGGCCTCGCCACTTTTCTGGCTGGGCCGGGCCCGCGGCTTGGGCCGATTGTCTTTGTGGGTCTTATAAACCCCCTGGTACCCATCCCGTCCCATTTTCATCTCCCAAAACATGAGCTCCTTCACAAACCTCCCCTCCAAGCCATTTTCTCTCTCCAACCTTGCTGTTTTTCTTCAAAAACGCCCTTCCGATCATCCTCCCTACTGATTTCAACCACAGCCTACCTACTCTCATCGTGCATTGCAGCCCTCCTCTCCTTTACCTCTTCGTTTCTCTCATTTGGACCCCGACACACCCACTTGGAGCTCAAAACTCGTGTGAGCTTCCTCACCCACCTGTTCTCTCCATTCTTTTTCTTCGTTCCCTGTCTTTTGGACCTTTTCAACACCTGTTAGGACAGTTGTTCATGGAGAACCAAAGAAGTCAACCCTTTCTCACCTTTTCCTTCATTTTCCATGGCCCTTTTTGAAGTCATGACGGCCATTTTCTCCATCTCCACCATCCTCTCTTGTATGGGTAAGAGGAAGAACACCGCTGAAGAGGCTAGGCCTAGTCGCCCTACACGATCAAGGCGGCCGAGAGACACCGCCGCTAGCTCGAGCTTTGCTCAGGAGTTTCGCATGAAGCGGGACCTTGATCCCCGAATCCCTGCTGAATGGGCACAGTTGGCGGCACTACCTCATGGAGTTTGTGAGGACCGTAGAGTTCTTTTTGAAGCCCAGGTGGATGGTCGGCTCTTCGGGGAATACTTTTTGTTCGAGCAAGTGGAGGCTGCTCACTGGGGTCCGCTATTTGATGTCAGAGGTCGCACCAATCCTGGCATTGTCAAAGCCTTCTATGCCAACATTCGTAAGCCCACACTGGAACCCTTACAGTTCCGGCTCTTGGTTAGGGTGGATCTGTTTGTCACTATTGATGTAAGAGTGATTACGTGGCTTATGAATATGCCTATTGGTGACGTATATGCTAGCGAGCAGAATTTGGGGACTGTTTATGAAAGGGATCGTCGCATACGTTACCTTTGTGGTGGCTGACTGGCTGAGTGGCAGGCGAACAAAAGCCTACTAGCATCCCACATGTCAGATAACTTTCGCCTATTACATCATATCTTCACATACAACCTCTACCCCAGGCACAGTAATCGCAGCGAGTGCACGCGACTCATGGTAGATTTTCTGTACCAAGTGGGGGAGGGGGCGAACTTGTGCATGCCTACATTCGTGTTGCGACAGATCGTGAATATTTCACGCTCCACTAGGAGCTCTGATTCACTTCCCTTTGGCCGACTCATATGTAGGATTGCACGGGAGTATGGTTACAGTTTGGGGGTGGAAAGGCCAGTATCGATCCACCAAATCGATGAAAGTACTCTCCATTAGATGGAACTTGGGGCGTGGCGACGACGGGCCCAACATGTGGAGAGCGAGCATGAGATTGAGAGCGAAGGAGACAAGAGTGAGGATGGAAGTGAAGCTGAAAAAGATGAAGAGGAACCTGAAGCCCAGGACATAAAGGAGAGTTCGCCTCCTGCGGCTTAGGAGCAGGACATCGTTCGGGCTGCCATAGACGCGCATTTAGCCCATCTCGAGGAGGGCTAAGACGCCCCGCAACAGGAAGTCGGGCGGGTCCGAACCAAGCTCAGCAAGGTGTCTCGCACCTTGAAGGCTATCCTGTGCTATCTAAAGGACAAGAATGCTCCTCCTCCATTGCCTGATTCGGATGCCTAGTCATCCAAGTTGTTGTTTGTGGTTGTTTTTGGTTACCGCATTAGGCGGTTTATGTTTTCATGTTGATGATCTAGTAGTTAGTAATATGTTTTAAGTGTTTGATGTTGTGGATGTAATTGGCTTGCATATAATTTCTGTCATGATTCATGTATCTTTGTATTCCATGTATTATGACAATTTTGGGTAAATGAAAAGCATGCAGCCTCTTTTGCTATGAGATGTGTGGAATGCTTTAAGTGCTTGAATAATGTGTTACTATGCTTTATCTCACATATGTTGCACCCTATGTTGTATAGGGCATGCCGCGGCAGTATATGCGGAGCATGACACACCTCCTTCTTACTGGATCGATGGACCAGACTCCTTCTGGTAGAGGTGGTCCTACGGGCCAGGGTTCTGGCTCTGATCAGCCTCCTACTGGTCCTACTGGTGGATTGCCACCTTATACACCCCCAGTTCACGAGCAGCACCGGGCATCTTCGTCTACATAGCATGACCCACAGGCTGCTCCACCTCCTGATAGGTTTGAGCAGATGATGATGCTGATGCAGCAGCAGCATCAGCAGCTTCTAGCAGTTTTATCGACTCAGGGTGGCAGTGCGGCTCCACCTTCACCATCTATACAGCCAGAGACCACAGAGCCTCCTGCTCAGGCTGAGGCTACACCTCCCCCTGCGCCTTATGTACCCCCTATTGGAGATGTCGGTACACACGGCCTACTCGAGCGATTCCAGCGCTTGAGGCCTCCCACATTCATGGGTTCTCACAGACCCGAGGAGGCTGATTTTTGGCTGGACCGCATCTTTAAGATGCTTCAGATGCTGCACTGTACTGAGGCAGAGTAGGTTGAGTTGGCCACTTTCATGTTCGAGAGGGAGGCCAGTTTGTGGTGGGACAGCGTGTTGCGGTCTATCGTAGAGGACTATGTGTGGACTTGAGAGGCAATTGAGTTCCGGTTCCATGAGAAGTATTTCTCGCAGACCTACAAGCACGAGCGGGAGGATGAGTTTTTACGCCTCAGGCAGGGAGGCATGACAGTCACAGAGTACGAGCATCGCTTCACCAAGTTCGGCCGCTTTGTCTCGACTATCCTTGGTGATGAGCAGATGCGGATGCGCCAATTTTCTTAGGGTTTGCGACCTGATATATGGTTGAAGATATGCTGTATCAGTATACCTTCTTATGCGGCGTTGGTTCACATGTTTATGACGGCCGAGCAGGATGTGGATCGGCTGACACATTCTCGTGGTGCTATGGTTACGAGGCCACGACCCGAGATGTAAAGCGGGCCTTTCTTAGGCAAGAGGCCTCGCATCGACTCTCTCCCAAGAGCCGCGGCGCCAGTAGTTCTGATGCGGTGCCCAGCAGTGACTTGTTCTTTCTGTGGGAAGCTGGGTCATCCCGCGGAGAGTTGCTTTTCACGGATGAGGGCTAGCGGGTTCTCACCACCGCAGAGGCTAGATCGCCCTCACCCTCAGGCCATATCAGTTCCACCTCTACAGACTGCCCCTGCTCATCCTTCCTTCCGACCTACTGTATCGTGCTTTAGGCCGCCTCAACGGCCCATGGTACCTCAGGCTAACCGATCTCAGCAGGTGCGTGTTCATGCGCTTAGAGCAGAGGAACCAGAGACGGCACCTGTGGCCTTCAAGGTCACTGCGCATGTTCAAGGTACTCCTGTCTATTTATTGGTGGACACTAGGTCCACTACTTTCATTATTTCATGTGTGGCGGTTAAGCGTCTAGTTTTACATACTACTCCCGTGAAGGGAATGAGACTCACTACGGTTACTGGGACTTTTTCGGATGTCACACGGGTATGTGAGGGTTGCTCCGTGGATTTGAGTAGCAGGACAGTGCTCGTCGACCTTATTGTTGCCCCACTGTGGCACTACGACATTATCCTCGGTATGAACTGGCTCACTAAGATGAGGGCAGAGATAGATTGTGACACTCGGGTCGTGATGGCCTATGGATCTGACGGCACAACTTTCAAGCTTCCAGTGCAGGTCAGTTGGTCCTGCCGTGTTGAGTGTTATACTGCTTTGTTAGCGCTGATTGATGGTCCGACATTAGAAGATACGCTGGTGGTTCGGGAGTTTACAGATGTGTTTAAGACGATTCCTGGTTTGCCACCTCAGCGCGAGATTGACTTCACCATTGATCTTACGCCTGGTGTGACACCTATCTCTTTGCCGACTTATCGTATGCCTCTATGTGATATGGAGGAACTGCGGAGACAGAGTGACGAGCTAGTAAAGAAGGGTTTCATATGACCTAGTGTGTCTCCTTGGAGAGCACCTGTGCTATTTGTGAAGAAGAAGGACGAGTCACTACGGTTATGTATTGATTACCGTAGGTTAAACCAGGTCACGGTGAGGAACAAGTATCCTTTGCCCAGGATAGATGATCTGTTTGATCAGTTGAGGGGGGCGAAGTATTTTTCGAAGATTGATCTGCAGTCGGGGTACTACCAGTTACGCGTCAGAGATGAGGACGTGCAGAAGACAACTTTCAGGACATGCTTTGGAAACTATGAGTTCCTCGTGATGTCGTTCGGTCTTACGAATGCACCGGCCGTGTTCATGGACCTGATGAACCAGATATTTTGGCTATTCCTATACCGATTCGTCATCGTCTTTATTGATGACATTTTGATATACTCTACGAGTCGGGAGGAGCACGAGGAGCACCTGAGAGCGGTGTTAGATACGTTGAAGAAGAAGCAGTTGTTCGCACAGTATAAGAAGTGCGACTTCTGGCAAGAGGAAATCAAGTTCCTCGGACATGTGGTGTTCAAGGATGGGATAGCAGTGGACCTTGCTAAGGTAGCGCGGTTCAGGATTGGCAGCAGCTTGGTTCGGTTACCGAGGTGAGGAGTTTCCTTGGTTTGGCGGGGTATTATAGGCGCTTCATTTGGGATTTCTCGAAGATTGTCAGGTCGTTGTCTCAGTTAACACGGAAGGACCTGAAGTTCACCTAGAATGAGAAGGCGGAAGTAGCTTTCAAGGAACTGAAGGACAGGTTGACGTCCGCCCCTGTGCTAGTATTGCCAGAGCAAGGGGTGAAGTACACAATATACACTGACGCGTCTCGCGTTGGTTTGGGTTGTGTCCTTATGCAAAAGGACAGGGTGATTTCGTATGCCTCGAGACAATTAAGGAAGCACGAGGAGAATTACCCTACACATGACCTGGAGTTGGCAGCTATCATCTTTGTATTGAAGCTCTGGAGACATTACCTCTATAGAGAGGAGTTCGAGCTTTTCTGCGACCACAAGAGCCTTAAGTATATATTCACGCAGCGAGACTTGAATATGGGACAACGTCGATGGATGGAGACCTTGAAGGACTTCAAGTTCGAGGTTTCCTACCATCCTGGCAAGGCGAACCATGTGGCAGACGCGTTGAGTCATAAGAAGGCTATAACATTTGCGGCTCCGTTGATGATAGCTGAGTGGGACATGGTTGAGTTCGTGCGGGACTTCGAGCAGAGACTCACCGTGGAGGAGCCATTTGAGTGCGTTGCGCACGTTCGAGTACGACTACTTATTGATGACAGGATCATTGAGGCCCAGAAGGGCAATGTGAGGTTGTCTGAGCTTCGAGAGCAAGCTAGCGACGCCGAAGACTCCGAGTGGAGAGTTGGTTCTGATGGGGGTCTATGATTCCGTGGCCACCTATGTGTTCCTGATATTCCTGACTTGATACAGAAGCTTCTCGAGTCTGCCCATAACTCGAAGCTTACGATGCGTCCTGATAACACGAAGATGTACCAGGATATGAGACGGTCGTATTGGTGGGATAACATGAAGGCCCACATCGCTGAGTTCGTTTCTCATTATCTGACATGCCAATAGGTCAAGGCAGAACATCGCCGACCTCCTGGACTGCTTCAGCCCATGCCCATAGCTGAATGGAAGTGAGACTTCATTTCCATGGATTTCATATCGGGACTGCCGAAGACGAGGAAGGGACACTATTCCATTTGGGTGATTGTGGACCAGTTGACCAAATCGGACCATTTTCTCCTTATCAGAGTCACGAACTCTGCAGATAAGTTGGCTAGATTGTATATCAGAGAGATCATCCGTCTGCATGGAGTTCCTTTAGAGATCGTGTCTGACAGAGACACTCGGTTCACATCTATCTTCTGGACTCGTATCCAGGAAGCGAAGGGTGTGAAGTTGAAGTTCAGTACGACATTTCATCCTCAGGCTAATGGGCAAACAAAGCGGGTGAATCAGATTCTGGAGGATATGTTGCAGGCATGTGTGTTGGACTTCAAAGACAGTTGGGATGACTGTCTTCCTTACGCAGAGTTCGCCTACAACAACAGCTTCCAAGCGAGTATTGGTATGGCGCCATATGAGGCCTTGTATAGTCGTCCTTGCAGAGCACCGCATTGTTAGGCTAAGGTTGGCGAGCGTACTCTGATTGGCCCGGAGTTGGTATAGGCGACTACAGAGAAGGTCGACATTCTCAGGCGTCGACTTCTTCTAGCGCAGAGCAGGCAGAAGAGTTACGCTGATACGAGGTGGCGACCGCTTGAGTTCGAGGTCGGGGATCATGTATTCCTCTGTGTTTCCCCTATGAAGGGAGTCTTTTGGTTTGGGAAGAAGGGGAAGCTCACACCAAGGTTTATCGGTCCGTTTCAGATACTAGATTGAGTGGGTGATGTGGCATATCGTCTCGCTTTGCCCACGTCACTTGCAGCTGTACGCAACGTATTTCATGTATCTATACTGAAGAAGTACGTTCCTGATCCTTCACATATCATCAGATGGGAGCAGGTACAGCTGAGCGTGGATGCTACGTATGAGCTGCACCTGACGCGTATCCTTGACAGGAAGGAGCAGGTACTGCGTAGCAAGGTCATTCCACTTGTAAAGGTACTATAGACGCATCATTCAGAAGAGGAAGCTATGTGGGAAACAGAGGCTGAGGTCAGAAAGAACTACCCTCAGATTCTTGAGGAGTACGAAAAGGTACAAATTTCGAGGACGAAATTTTTATTTAAGGGGGGTAGATTGTAACGACTTGAAAATTTCCATACTGTGGCTCGAATACCACCTCGACCAGAAATCACTTAGGATTAAATCCTTTAGAAATTTGACAAAGTTAACTAAGTGCTAAACTAGATTAGCCATGAAATCCGTTGGAATCGCTTTAAATACAATCTGCAAGACCCAAAACTTGTAGAATCATTGACGCTAGGTTACCCTAAAGTCTAGGATCAAACTCATTATTCGACTGCTCTCGGGAACAAATTGAAACTCCGTATCAGGTCTAGACCGCACATCGGGAGTCCGAATAATACAAAGTTAAGGAATTACGACCGCCTCGCTGGGCTTGACAACTATCTCGCAAATCAAATCGAGACAGTGTCCCACGGCTGTTCGCTCGAGCCCAGAGCGAGAGAGTGTGAAAACCCTTGTTTTCTTTACAAAATAAATATCTTGAATAGTGATTTGGCACATGTCGCTTGCGGACATTTTATAAGCAACCAGACCGTCAGAATCTGACCCAAATACACCCTCGGATCAGGAAAATTTTCACAAACATTTACATGTACTTGGAATTTCGGATCGAGACCCGTTGATGTTGAACTGAATCTAGTCCGCCATGCGTGATCTGGGCATCTGACTAAAACGAAAACTTAACTTTACCTGGATCCATGGTCGGTGAGCTTAAGTCCGACTTTTGGCTCGAGGAGGCCCGCCAGAAATCCTCCGTTGAGCTGAAACAATGCCGCTTTAGTTATAACCTAAGTATACCTTAACCTTAAGTCTATTTCAGAGAGGGTTTAGGCTATATAAGGACTTTAGAACACCCTCTCTCATAGCCATACGAATTTGGAAAAAACCCTAAGTAAGAAGAGAGAAAAATAGAGAGAAAACTAGAGAGTTGTGGGAGAATCTCCCTGCTACTGTTTCCAGCCACTACACGGGCTGCACCATCCATTTCTTATCGCTTTTCCGGTGATACCGACTTCATTTTAAGGTAAGAAACCCTAACCCTAAATCTGTTTTGGGTGTGAAGGTTATAGGTTATGAAATAGCAAACCGGTTTCACTCTTTAGGCTACAAAACTACCGAATACGGAAGTCAAACGAACCTCACTGATTCATTGCGATTCTACGGTGTAAGGTGAGGACTTTAGGTGTATAGGTTACGGTTTTCAACACTTTTAATGTCAGATAATGATAGATTCATGATCTGCATACAATTGCACATGTACAAAGTGCTGTTTGTTTTCCATTTCGATTAAAGATGTAGAATATGGAATTTTACGTACTCTAGGTATTCGTAGAAATACCGTATACATATAAATTTTGGAAACGTGTTTGCCATGATTATTTGTTGTATGAATATATGGTATATGGATAAAATACTTATTTGGTGAAAGGATTCGCCATAATACATGTTTACGAATATACACTATGTATGTAGAAATAGTGTATTGTAGAAAGTACCGTATATGTATATAATTTGGAGATGTGTTTGCCATGACTAATTGTTGTATGAACATGTCATATATGCGTAAAATACTTGCTTGGCGAAAGGATTCGCCCTAACACATGTTTTATTAACATACACTATGTATGTTGAAATAGTGTATTCTAAGTGTTTGTGAAAATGCTTGTGAGAGTAAGTGCTTGGATAATGGTGCCTTAGATAGGTGTTGAGATGGGATTCTCAACTACCGTAGAGACCTGTATGATTTCCTCTATGTGGTTGTTTACTTTAAGTACTTATGAAACACATGTATTTGCATTCTTGTTTACATAGTGTTTTACAATATGCTTTATAACATGCTCTATAACATGCTTTATGATATGTTTGTTAGCATACTTGATTTACTTTGTCTACTATGCTTTACTCTACATGTTCCAAATAAGAATTGATTGAGTTTGGGGCTATGTCTATAGTCCAGACATTCGGTACCAGACTTGAGATAGTGGTTGAGATTCATTTCGCCACGTAAGATGTGTTCAACGAACCCGAGTTGTGCTTCGGTTGGCAATAGTGGTTGGCCATACGAATTGCTTCTGTGCTTCATATCGTTCAACTTGTTGTGCACTCGAGTTAGCCGAGCACGTCAAGTAACCCGTTATGTCTTATGTATGCTCACCATGTTTGGTCACTACTGCTTAAACCTAGGGTACCAAACTTACAAGTGGAACTCCCGTTAACCATGGTACCTCGATCCGCTAAGACTCATGAGCCAGGCATGGTGGTATGGGACACCGTGGTCGAGTTGTCGGCCTACGCTGGGGTCACGTGCCTCCCCGTAGTGACCAGTGAGCAACCAGACTCGTGAGCCGATTATGGTGGTATGGGACACTATATTCGAGCTGTCGGCCTACACTGATTGGTGACGAGCCCTCTGTAGTGACCTCGAGCATACTCTGAATTTGCGGTGAGACGACGAGTCTTGCCGCAGTATATAGAGTATGGACTAGGCCTGTATCTGTATAGTGATGAACCGTTAAAAGGGTGATGGGGGAGTGGTGTAACCTTTATGCGTAACAGCCCTGGCAGCCTTTGCAGTGACGTAGAAAAATTCACCATTGTCTGAGATTAACTAGGACTGACGACCCTAAAATGGATCATGTTTGGGAATGATACAAGGGAGGTACCTTAGTTTCCCAATACTGCTGTTTGAAATGGACTAATAATTACTCGGTAATCATGCTCATCATCACACTGCATGTGCCTAGTAGATGTGGAGCACTGAGCGATGAACGCATTCGCGAATGTAAGACGGTGTTGCATGAGGGTGGTTTGGCGAGGGCATCCATCATGTCATTTCATACTTGCATTTAATAAGAGTAGTTAGGATTGTTTGATTGTACTGCTTTATCATTACTGCTTGACTGAATTGATAACATGTTAACCTATGCTTTATTGTTCCACTGAGTTAGCTACTCACTCCCATGTTACGGGACGATGTTGTACACACCAACCAGACTCTATCTTAGGTATAGATGGTACGTCGATTCAGGAGGCAGAACCAGACTACGATGAGGACCAAGACGAGTTCTCATACATGCAGTACTCTGACGGCTTTGCTTAAGCCGACTAGATCGCGGGGATTTCAGGATTCATCTTTTAGTTGTATTTTGACTTTTTTTGACTCAGAAATAATACATGTATATGGATACTCAGTTATTATTCATACTATGGAGTTCATGATGGTTTTGTTTCCTTTCATACCTTATATATACAATTTCAGTCTTCCGCTTGCCTTTATACAATTGATCTGGAGTATGAATTACTGCTTTGGTATAATCTCACTCATGTTTATTACACTGACGCAGACAACATTCAATCGTCATCATCTATGTTGCATAAGTGATGTTTTGGAACTCGAGAGTTGAGTTGCTACTCGACCCTTGAATTTCAAGGCGTTACAACATGTATTAGGGCGACTCCTTTCGCCAAACAAGTAATTTACGCATATATAATATGTTCATACAGCAAATAATCATGGCAAACTCATCTCCAAAATTTATACGTATACCATACTTTCTAAAATACACTATTTCAACATACATAGTGTATATTAGCAAAACAGGTATTAAGGCGAGTCCTTTCGCCAAATCAGTATTTTATCTATACATAATATATTTATATAACAAATAATCATGGCAAACACATTTCCAAAATTTATATGTATACAGTACTTTCTACAAATGCCTAGAATATGTAAAATTCCATATTCTTTATCTTTAATTGAAACGGAAAACAAACAGCACTTTGTACATGTGCAATTGCATGCAGATCATAAATCTATCATTATCTGACATTGTAAAGCGTTGAAAACCATAACCTATACACCTAAAGTCCGCACCTTTTATCGTAGAATCGTAACAAATCAGATAGGTTTGCCAAGCTTCCGTATCCGGCAGTTTGGTAACCTAGAGAATGAAATAGGTTAGCTATTTCATAACCTACAACCTTCACAACTCCAAAACAGATTAGGGTTAGGGTTTCTTACCTTGAAACGAAGTCGGATTCGCTGAGAAAGCGACGAGAATGGGTTAGTGCAGGTTGTGTAGCGGCAGGGGATAGTGGTAGAGAGTTTCTCCCACTTCTCTCACACTTTCTCTTTCTTTTCTCTCTTCTCTCTTTAGGGTTTCTCTCAAATTTGTATGGCTGTGAGAGAGAGGGTTCTAAGGTCCTTATATAGCCTAAAACCATATTAAAATAGACTCATGGACAAGGTATACTTAGGTTATAACCAAAGTGACCCTTTTCCAACTCAATGGAGGACTTTTGGCGGGCCTCCTTAAGCCAAAGGTCGGACTTAAGCTCACCAACCTTGGATCTAGGTGGATTTAAGTTTTCGTTCCAGTAGGATTCCCAGATCACGCGTGGCGGACCAGTTTCAGTTCAACGGTCAGCTGATCTCGATCTGAAATTATTAGTACATGGATATGTTTATGAAATTTTTCCTGATCCGATGGTGTATTTGAGTAGGATTCTGACGGTATGGTTGCTTACAAAATGTCCGCAAGTGACACGTGACAGATTACTATTTGAGATATTTATTTGTAAAGAAAATCAAGTATTTTCACACTCCTCGCTCCAGACTCAAGCGAACAGCCGTGGGACACTGTCTGGATTTGATTTCTGAGATGGTTGTCTAGCCCAACGAGGCGGTCCTAAGTCTTTAACTTCATATTATTCGGACTCTCGATGTGCGGTCCAGATCTGATACGAAGTTTCAATGTGCTCCCGAGAGCAGTTAGGTACTGAGTTTGATCCTAGACTTTAGGGTAACCTAGCATCAATGATTCTACAAGTTTTGGATCTTGTAGATCGTATTTCAAGCGATTCAAAAAGATTTCATGGCTAATCTAGTTTAGCACATAGTTAACTTTGTCAAATTTCTAAAGGATTTGATTCTAAGCGATTTCTACCTGAGGTGGTACTCTGGTCTTTGCACGAAAATTTATGAGTCGTTACAATCTACCCCCCTTAAATAAAAATTTCGTCCTCGAAATTTGTACCTTTTCATACTTCTCGAGAATCTGAGGGTAGTTCTTTCTGACCTCGGCCTCTGTCTCCCACGTACCTTCCTCCTCTGTATGATGTGTCCACAGTACCTTCACGAGTGGAATCACCTTGCTACGCAGTACCTGCTCCTTCCTGTCAAGGATACGCATCGGACGCAGTTCATACGTAGCATCCACGCTCAGTTGTACCTGGTCTCATCTGATGATATGTGAAGGATTAGGAACGTACTTCTTCAGCATAGATACATGAAATACGTTGTGTACAGCTGCAAGTGTTGTGGGCAAAGCGAGACGATATGCCATAACACCCACTCGATCCAGTATCTGAAACGGACCGATAAACCTCGGTGTAAGCTTCCCCTTCTTCTCGAACTGAAGGACTCCCTTCATAGAGGAAACTCTGAGGAACACATGGTCTCCAACCTCAAACTCAAGCGGTCGCCGCCTCGTATCGGCGTAGCTCTTCTGCCTGCTCTGCGCTGTAAGAAGTCGACGCCTGATAATGTCGATCTTCTCTGAGGTTGCCTGAACTAACTCTAGGCCAATCAAGCTACGCTCGCCAACCTTAGCCCAACAATGCGGTGCTTTGCAAGGGCGACCATACAAGGCTTCATATGGAGCCATACCAATACTCGCCTGGAAGCTGTTGTTGTAGGCAAACTCTGCATAAGGAAGACAGTCATCCCAACTGTCCTTGAAGTCCAACACACATGCTCACAACATATCCTCCAGAATCTGATTCACCCGCTCTGTCTGCCTATCAGTCTGAGGATGAAACACCGTACTGTACTTCAACTTCACACCCATCGCTTCCTGGATACGAGTTCAGAAGATAGATGTGAACCGAGTGCCTCTGTCCGACATGATCTCTAAAGGAACTCCATGCAGACGGACGATCTCTCTGATGTATAATCTGGCAAAATCATCTACAGAGTTCGCAACTCTAATAGGGAGAAAATGGGCCGATTTGGTCAACTGGTCCACAATCACCCAAATGGAATTGTGTCCCTTCCTCGTCTTCAGCAACCCCGATATGAAATCCATAGAAATAAAGTCCCACTTCCATTCCGCTATGGGCATAGGCTAAAACAGTCCAGGAGGTCGGCGATGTTCTTCCTTGACCTGCTGGCACGTCAGACAACGAGAAACGAACTCAGCGATGTGGGCCTTCATGTTATCCCACCAATATGACCGTCTCATATCCCGGTATATCTTTATGCTACCAGGACGCATCGCAAGCTTCGAGTTATGGGCAGACTCAAGAAGCTCATGTCTCAAGTCAGGTGTGTCAGGAATGCATAGGCGGCCACGGAATCGTAGACCCCCATCTGAACCAACTCTCCACTCGGAATCCTCGGCGTCTCTAGCTTGCTCTCGAAGCTCAGACAACTACATGTCGCCCTTTTGGGCCTCGATGATGCTATCGTCAATAAGTGACTGCACCTGAACGTGCGCGACACACACAAATGGCTCCTCCACGGTGAGTTTATGCTTGAAGTCCCGCACGAACTCCAACATATCCCACTCTGATATCATCAGCAGAGCCGCAAATGCAATAGCCTTCTTGCGACTCAACGAATCCGCCACAAGGTTGGCCTTGCCATGATGGTAGGAGAACTCGAACTTGAAGTCCTTCAAGGTTTCCATCTATCTGCGCTGCCTCATATTCAAATCTCGCTGTGTGAATATATACTTAAGGCTCTTGTGGTTGCAAAACAGCTCGAACTCATCTCCGTAGAGGTAATGTCTCCAGAGCTTCAATGCAAAGATGACAGCTGCCAACTCCAGATCATGTGTAGGGTAATTCTCCTCGTGCTTCCTTAATTGTCTCGAGGCATACGAAATCACCCTGTCCTTTTGCATAAGGACACAACCCAAACCAAACGCGAGACGCGTCAGTGTATATCGTGTACTTAACCCCTTGCTCTGGCAATACTAGCCCAGGGGCAGACGTCAGTCTGTCCTTCAGCTCCTGAAAAGCTGCTTCTGCCTTCTCATTCCAGGCGAACTTCAAATCCTTACACGTTAACTGTGACAACGGCCTAGCAATCTTCGAGAAGTCTCAAATGAAGCGTCGATAATACCCTGTCAGGCCAAGAAAGCTCCTCACCTCGGAAACCGAGCCAGGCTGCTTTCAATCCTAAACCACGGCTACCTTAACAAGGTCCACAACTATCCCATCCTTGGACATCACATGTCCCAGGAACTTGACTTATTCCTGCCAGAAGTCGCACTTCTTATACTGCGTGAAAAATCGGTTATTCCTCAGAGTTCCAACACTGCTCTCAAGTGCACCTCATGCTCTTCCCAACTCATGGAATATATCAGGATGTCATCAATGAATACGATGACGAATCGATATAAGAATGGCCGAAATACCCTGTTCATCAAGTCCATGAACACAGCCGATGCGTTCGTAAGATCGAACGACATCACCAGGAACTCGTAATGCCCGAAACATATCCTGAAAGTTGTCTTCCGCACGTCTTCATCTCTGACGAGCAACTGCTGGTACCCTGACTGCAAGTCGACCTTCGAGAAATACTTTGCCCCCTTCAACTGATTAAACAGATCATCTATCCTGGGCAAAGGATACTTGTTCATCACGGTGACCTGGTTCAACCTACTGTAATTAATACACAACCGTAGTGAGCCATCTTTCTTCTTCACAAATAGTACAGGTGCTCCCCAGGGAGACATACTAGGTCTTATAAAGCCCTTCTCTACTAGCTCGTCAATCTGTTTCCGCAGTTCCTCCATCTCACATGGAGGCATGCGATACGTTGGCAATGAGATAGGTGTCGCACCAAGCGTAAGATCAATGGTGAAGTTGATCTCGCACCGAGGAGGCAAACTAGGAATCATCGCAAACACACCTGCAAAATCCTGAACCACAGGCGTATTTTCCAACGTCAAACCATCAACATGCTCTAATAGGGTAGCATAACATCCAAGGCGACATGGCCAACTAACCTGCACAGGAAAAGCAAAGACCGTGCCATCAGGTCCGTTGGCAGTCACAATCCGAGTATCGTAATCAATCTCTACCTTCATCTCGGTGAGGCAGTCCATACCGAGGATAATGTCGTAGTGCCATAGTGGAGCAACAATGAGGTCGACGAGCACTGTTCTGTAACCCAAATCCACAGGGCAACCCTCACACACCTGTGTGACATCCGAAAAAGTCCCAGTAGCCGTAGTGAGTCTTATTCCCTTCGTAGGAGTAGTATGTAAAGCTAAATGCTTAATTGCCCCACATGAAATAATAGAAGTAGTGGAGCCAGTGTCCACCAACAAGGAGACAGAAGTACCTTGAATGTGGGTCGTACCCTCAAAAGCCATCGGGGCCGTAATCGATGTCTCAGGAGCCTCAGCTACAAGCGCATGCAGTTGAGCCTACTGTGATCGGTTCGGCTGTGAAACCATGGGCCGTTGAGGTGACCTGAAATGAGATGCAGGAGATTGGAAGGAAAGATTAACAGGGGCAGTCCGTAGAGGTGGAGCCGATAGAGCCTGTGGGCGAGAACGGCCAATCATCTACGGTGGAGAGAACTCGTTATCCTTCATCATCGCAAACCAACTCCCAACAGGATGCCCCTGTTTCCCACAGTACGTACAGGTCACAATAGGGTGCCTCATCGGAGCCACTAGCGCTGCGATCCTGGGAGGCGAGTCAGCACGAGGCCTCTTGCCTAGGAAAGGCCTGCCTTGAACATTTAATCATGGTCTCATAATCATAGCACCATGGGATTGTTTCAAGCGGTCCACATCCTGCTCTGCCTGGATGGACATATAAATCAACTCCGTATAAGATGGTATGCGGACACAGTACATCTTCGACCGGATGTCAGGTCGCAATCCCTTAGTGAAGCGTCGAATCCACATCGACTCATCAGCTAGTATAGTCAGGACAAAGCGGCCCAACTCCGTAAAGCGATGCTCATACTCTGTAACTGTCATGTCTCCCTGTCTAAGGCGCAAAAACTCATTCTCCCTCTCGTGTCGGTAGGCCTGAGGGTAATATTTCTCGTGGAAATGGAACTCAAATGCTACCCAGGTCCACACATAACCCACTACGACGGTCTGTAGTATACTGTTCCACCATAAGCTAGCCTCCTTCTCAAACATGAAGGCGACCAACTCAACCTGTTCAGCCTCAGAACAATACAGCATCCTCAGTATCTTCGAGACGCGGTCCAACCAGTACTCAGCCTCCTCGGGTCTGTGAGAACCCGTAAAAATCGAAGGCCTCAAGCGCTGAAATCGCTCGAGTAGGACGTGAGTACCCACGTCTCCCGTAGGGTACGCAACAGGTGTGAGCGGAGGCTGAAAAGGCCAAGATATATGTCCTAGAGGGGGGGAGGGTGAATAGGACAATGCCAAATTTAAAATAAAATTAGCGGAAATAAATTAAACCAATAGCCTTACAATATGAATCAATTCACTAAGCTAAATTTAAATCACCTTGATAAATAGGTATTGAGAGATTGATTCAAATTCGGTTCTAACGACAACCTTACACCATAATAAACAAGGGCTTATGGTAGGACAACCTTATTTCTAGAACCTCTTTTGGATCAAGGACTTAATTTTAATATAAGTAAATGAAATAGCAAGGAATTGAAATTAAATGCAGAAGTAAGAACTAAATTATTACAACAATCCCCACACTTGCTTGAAATGTAAATAGTTACAACATTCACATTCACTTGTACATTCCACACAATCGAATGATAAAAGATATGAAAATTAAGCAAGCATTCAAACCACAAGGCAAAGAGTTATTGTGGTTCGCCTGTGTGTACAACAACTGTTTTCCAACAGCCACACAAAAAGCTACTCCACTCCTAATATCCTCACACAGGGGATATTAGCGTTCACTATCAAATAGGTTTTCACAAGTTCACCAAAAACCTTTACAATTGTGTCTTTTTCACTTGGGCTTACACAATTCAAAAACCCCCCTTTTCTGAGTTTTCTGGTTTTCCTCAGACAACCAATACAATGAGATTTTTCTGGTTCAACCTCAAACAAAACCAGTACAATGAGATTTTTCTGGCTTAACCTCAAACAAAACCAAAAGAAATGAAATTTTACAGAATTATAAAATACCTGGATTTCTCCTTTTTCGTAGCAGCCCGGTAGAACCAATCGGAGTAGATGATTTGAATGTCAAAGTTCAATTTCCAATACTCACATTCATAAGGTTCTAAATTCTAATTGATTTTAGATTTTAACAAGTTGGGCGTAGCTATATTTGATTTTGATTCTAAGAAGAAGGAATAAGATAATTCCTCTTTTCAAATAAGATTGGAATATATAAACAAAATCAAATTAAATAAGCTAGCAAAAAGGAATATTAAATAAGCACAATGTAGCTTTAAAATATACACAGACTTATCTCTGAGTGATTACTTGAAAATTCTTGAATTGAATGGAGTTGAAGTTATAAAAACTCTGAATTTCGTGTTCAATTTATAGAAGCAGAAATCGCTCCTACGACTGGTCTTAGAAACCTACGACTGGTCGTAGCTCTAACAGATTTTTGAAAAAATAAGCGCGATCTTTGAAAGCCGTTCCACGACTGGTCGTGAGTAGCCTACGACTGGTCGTAGATTCCTGCGACTGGTCGTAAGACCAGAGATTTCGTTGCTGGACTTTGAGTCATAGATCCACGACTGGTCGTGGACGAGTCGAAGCCACTCCTACGACCGGTCGAAGGATCTCCAGGACTGGTCGTGGGTGTACCAAAAATTTTGAAAAATCTTCAACTACTTAGGACTGGTCGTGGAATTTCTTGGACTAGTCGAACCAATGCTAGGACTGGTCGAACAAGAGCTAGGACTGGTCGTAGAATAGACCAAACTTGTGTAAAATAAATATTTGATTTATGTATCCAAAGTGACCTACTTAAAGGGTCAACCTAAGGTCATTCAAACCTGAACCATGTCATTGAACTTCAACCATTCAACGAATGTAGATATTTTGAACCATATCAGGCTTGAAATCTTGAGCTTGTTTTGAACCATATCAGGCTTGAAATCTTGAGCTTGTTTTGAACCATATCAGGCTTGAAATCTTGAGATCTTTATCAACATAAAACAACTTCATGCGTTGCTTCTTCAGACTTGAATCTTCAACATTGTAGCTTCTTAAAGACTTCAACATGTAGCTTCTTGAGACTTCAACATGTGGCTTCTTGAGACTTCAACATGTAGCTTCTTGAAGTGTTTAAGCAGTGTCTTGAATTCATATAAATCATCATACAAGCACAGGACACAGATAGATGTTTTGGCACATCAAAATTTGACAACCAAAGGAGCATGAGACCATAGCACTTACAATCTCCCCCTTTGTCAAATTTGTGACAAAACACCCAAATAATAATACTTCCAATTTAAACTAAGTACACACAACAAGTTCAACAATAGAGAAGCATGCACAGTTATATATGATAAGTAATAACTAGCATCATTCACCCATAACTACCCCTGAGAAGTTTAACTCCCCCTGAGTAATAGGAGCATAATCATTAAATTCAAATAAAGCCAAATGTTTCTCAAAACTTCTCCCCCTTTTTGTCACAAAATGACAAAGGAAGAAGAGCAACAATGCTAAAGAAAATATGAGATGATTCAAGAAAGCATAATGCATAATTCAAAAAGTCAATAACCATGTAAAGTTCAGACAAAACAAAATATTACAGACCCATCAAATATTCAGTCAGAACCAGAAGAGGGAGCAGGATTAGATGGATCAATTTTGTGTAAACCCTTAACAATACGCCTCATATATTTGCGTAGATAAGAAAATTGCGAGTCTTGGGTAACACGAATTTGAGCCACCTGCTCTTGAAGGGAATTCAATCTCTCATCAAAATCAGAGGGCTGAAAATCAGGATCATCAGCCGAGTCTGACTCAAGTTCTTCAAATAAATCATCCATATTCACGTCTTCAGTAGGATCACCAGCTTGTCCTGCATCTCCTGTTGCAGCACCACTGCTACCAGCATCCACTTGGCCATCAGCCAATTCTAAATGCATCTTGTTAATATTGGAATTATTTAAAGGAAGACGATGGATGGGTTTCTCTCTAGTAGGCATAGCCACGAGCATATGATTTGCCAACATAGTCAACAAATAACCAAAGGGTATATCACTATGTCCAGGATGGTGACGAGACAAAATAATGGAATGACAAATTAAAGAAGGTAAACAGATTTTTGCACCAGAGATAACAGAATGCAAAACACGAACCATAAAAGCAGTGAGTTCGGTTTTATTACCAGCACGTGGATAAAGATTTGAGATGAATATCCTATGAAGTACCCTGTGTCTGGGTAACAAAAACCTTGAGGGAAGTGCATGACCTTTATGAGTCCAGTGAACATCCAAATTACATAAATCTCTAGTAAGCATTCTTCGTTCAGATTCTGAGAGACTGTCATGTAAAATATCAATTGGAATGCTCTCATCATTGACAGGTATTTCCATAATGTCAGCAATCAAATGTCGATCCACTAAAAACAATCCTTCTTGAGTATCAACTTTAAAAGTTAAATTCTCAAGAGAAAAATCACAGATACATGCAAACATGGATTGGGCAATGGACTGGTATGCAGCTCCACCCCAATGCAAGATGTTATCCCATCCCACAGATTCCAACAGAGGAGGGATACCAAATGAAGCAATGTGATTAACATTCACAGGACGTTCAACAATAACATTGTGCATACGCAAATCCCGAGCATTAGAAGGATCATTTTCGGGAGACCGAAGATGACGTTGTGTAATAGAAGCTGATCTAGATGAAGAGGGACTTCTAGTAGTTTTCTTTTTACCTTTAGCATCCATTTTCAATGGAGGATTTCAAGGAAACAACAAGATGCAAGATAGAACAAATGGGTTTTAGATAGAACAGATTTTTCAAGAGAAAACCCCAAACTTGCAATGAATGACCAAATAGATTCCACAAGAAGGAGATTTGAAACACTAATATCAAGAATCTACAATAAAAATGCAAAGGAACCACTAACCTTGAAGTACTAAGAAGGTGGGTTCGACCGGTCGTACTTAGAGCAGTTGGATGGTAAAAAGAAATGAGGAAGAAGAGTCAAAATCCCCAAATTAAAGTGAAATCCCGAGTTTCACGACCGGTCGTGTAAGTGTTCGACCGGTCGTAGCACGACCGGTCGTGTACACTCACGACTGGTCGAGTACGACTCAAAAGTTGCAAAATTTTTTTTAAATAATTGTCAAATTTAAACAAATACATCATCAAACTTATGTACATTATGATACACCAAATCATGCAAATTCAATGTAAATTGCACATACCGAGATCAAACTTTAATTTATTAAACCTGCTTTTGTCGAGCGGTTTAGTGAAAATGTCAGCAAGTTGAGTCTCGGTTGGAATGTAATCCAAATATATTACCTTTTCTTCCACTAATTCACGAATGTAATGAAATCTAATGTCAATATGCTTAGTACGTGAATGCTGAACTGGATTTTTAGAGATATTTATTGCACTGGAATTATCGCAAAATAAAATCATAGAATCCTGAGTAATTCCATAATCGCTTAACATTCGTTTCATCCAAACAAGTTGAGTACATGCATTTCCAGCAACAATGTATTCAGCCTCAGCTGTTGATAGCGATATAGAACTTTGCTTCTTACTAAACCAAGAAACAAGACAATTTCCAATGTAGAAACAACCACCACTGGTTGATTTCCTATCATCAATGTTTCCAGCCCAGTCAGCATCTGAGTACCCAGCTAATTGAACATTAGTCTCATGTGGATACCAGAGACCCAGTTTAGTAGAACTTGCGACATATCGCATAATCCGCTTAACAGCAGTTAAGTGAGATTCTTTAGGATTTGATTGATAACGAGCACAAATACCAACACTCAAAGCGATATCTGGTCTACTAGCAGTCAGATAAAGTAAACTACCAATCAAACTACGATACAATTTAGGATCCACATCATTACCTGTAGAGTCTTTTGAGAGTCTCAAAGTTGTACTCATAGGAGTATCAAAATTTTTACCTTTCTCAAATCCAAATTTCTTGATTAAACTCTGAGCATATTTGGTTTGAGAGATAAAAATTCCATCAGGTTGTTGTTTTACTTGCAACCCTAGGAAATAGTTTAATTCTCCAACCATGCTCATTTCGAAATTAGACTTCATCAAATCTGCAAACTCAACAGTCATGTTAGTACAGGTTGATCCATAAATAATATCGTCAACATATATTTGAACCATTAGAATATCATCGTTATACTTCTTAACAAAGAGCGTCTTATCAACACATCCCATCTGAAAATTATGACTCAGTAAAAACTTAGTCAGTTTTTCGTACCATGCTCTGGGAGCTTGTTTCAGACCATAGAGAGCCTTCTTAAGACGATACACATGATCAGTAAATTTAGGATCTTCAAACCCTGTAGGTTGTTCAACATATACCTCTTCATGTAAATCACCATTCAGAAAGGCACTCTTTACATCCATTTGGTAAATTTTAATCTTCCTAAAACATGCAATGGAGATAAAAAGTCTGATTGATTCAAGACGAGCTACAGGGGCAAATGTTTCATTATAGTCAATACCTTCAATTTGTGTATACCCCTGGACAACTAGTCTTGCTTTATTTCGAATAATATTTCCAAGTTCATCAGATTTGTTTTTGAAAATCCATTTTGTTCCAATAATATGTTTATCTTTAGGTCTAGGAACAAGGTACCAAACATCATTTCTGACAAGCTGATTAAGTTCTTCTTGCATCACAAGAATCCAGTTTTCATCCGAAAGTGCTTTTTTTACGTTAACCGGTTCAATCTGGGATGTAAAGCACACGTAGTTACATATGTCCTCTAGTTGTCTACGAGTGCGCACACCAGTGAGAGGGTTTCCAAGTATTAGAGAAGTTGGATGATCTTTAACAGTCCTTAATTCAGAATTAGGTTCACTTGATGAAGTTTCTTGTTTTTCAAGTATAAGCACTTCATCATTATCTGAACTAGGGACAGGTGTATTCAAAAGATCGTCAATCACAACATTTATTGACTCTTGAATCACACCGGTCCTGTTGTTCAGAACACGATATGCACGACTGTTTAAAGAATATCCTAAAAAGATCCCTTCATCACTTTTAGTGTCAAATTTTCCCAAATTTTCACGGTCACGCAAAATATAGCACTTGCTGCCAAAAACTCGAAAGTATTTGACAGAAGGCTTTTTCTCAAACCACATTTCATAAGCCGTTTTATTATTAGTTTTACAGATATAAACACGGTTAATAATGTAGCAGGCTGTATTCACTGCTTCAGCCCAGAGATTCCTAGGGAGCTTCATGCTATTTAACATAACATTTCCCATTTCTTGAAGCACTCTATTCTTCCTCTCGACAATTCCATTTTGTTGAGGAGTTTTAGGTGCAGAGAATTCATGCGATATTCCCTGATCGCTACAAATTTCTCAAAACCGCTATTTTCGAATTCGGATCCATGATCACTACGGATCTTGTTGACTTGAGAACATTTTTCAGTTTGAATCGTTTTATAATTTTTTCACTTCATCAAGGGTTTCTGATTTGTCTCTCAAGAATGAAACCCAAGTGTATCTTGTATAATCATCTACAATAACTAAGATGTACTTTTTGCCACCTCGACTTTCCGTTCTTGTTGGTCCTATAAGATCCATGTGGAGAAGCTCGAGTGGTCTTGTGGTGGTATTGGAGTTCACCTTTTTGTGAGAGCTCCTAGTTTGTTTACCATACTGGCATTCACCACAAATCTTGTCTACTTTTTGTATCTTAGGTAGACCTCTAATTAGTTCTCCTTTGCTCAATCTGTATAAATTTCGATAGTGTACATGTCCGAGGCGTTTATGCCATAATTCTGTCTCATCGGTATGGACCATGTAGCACGTTTGTTTAGATGAGCTACTATCGCTTACTATATAGCAGTTTTCAGAAGTTCTGCGACCAGTTAATATTACAGAACCCTTTTCATTTATTATTTTACAACCTTGATTAGAAAATTTAACATTATGGTTGTGTTTTAAACCCTCAACATATAAAACATTTTTAAATAAGGGAAGGTTATAGAGTTGGACCGTACCTTTGCCAATATCTTGCAGTTGCTACCATCACCAAATGTGACTGACCCATCAGTCATATCTTTAAGATCGGTGAATAGTGCTTTGTCGCCTGTCATATGTCTGGAGCATCTACTGTCTAGGTAACATTTCGAATGGCTTGTAGCTTTGAAAGCAGTGTGAGCAACCAAACAGGCAACCTTAGGAACCCATTTCAGTACAGTTTTAGGTTTAGGAGAATAATTGGTCTTCTTTTGTTTATAGTTGTAAGAGTGACCTACAGAGTTAGATTTTAATAGCTCCTTAAGTAAATCAACAATTTTTTCAGCTAGTGGGTTTCGAATCTGATTTTTGAAATTTATATAGCTGCTTTTGGGTTTTTGAAAAGTTTTTATATTTTTAGAAAAAACTTACTAGTACTTTTCCTTTTGAGTTATAAGTCTCTCCTTTCACAAAATTGGAAGGAGTATTCTTCTGTTTAGAAGATGTGTTTTTATCATAGCCCAACCCGGATCGATCGCCACATTTTCTTGATCCGGATAATAATTTTTCTAATTTTGGATCACCTTGGGCATATTTCCATGTGTCCTTCAAACTCAGAAGAGATGATACTTCATTTTTAAGTTTCTCATTTTCAGATTTCAAATTTTCAATTAGGGAGGTTTTGAATAGTAGATCACACTTTAATTTTTCAAAACTATCTGAAATTTGAGATTTTTCTAAAACAAGAGTTTCAAAACATTCTTTAAGTTTAAAAAACTTTTCTTTTTGAAGTTTAAGTTTGACAGCAATTTTACAACTTTCCTTATATAAGGCATTGTAAGCATCTTGAAGATCTTCATCAAATTCATGATCACTATCCAAATTTTCTTCACTTGTTGAATCATCGTGATCGGAAAAAGTAAACTTGGCTAGAGTCATAAGGGCCTTAAGTTCACTGCCCGACTCAGTTTCTGAATTTTCTGACTCAGAAGAGGCTTCAGAATCAGACGATTCATCCCAAGTAGCCAACATACCCTTCCTTTTGAATCTGTCCTTTTTAGGACATTTGTTTGCTAAATGCCCATATTCTTGACAGTTGTAGCATTGACTATCTTTCAATGATTTCCAAGTTTTAGACTTAGGTTTGGAACGTTTCTTTTCATTTGCCTTTTGAAAATCGACTCTTTTCTTACTTTTGAAAATCTTATAAAACTTTTTCGCCAAAAGGGCCATATCATCTTCAGACTTTTCTGAATCTGAATTTTCTTGAGTAATACTTTTAGATGACTTCAAAGCAATAGATTTACCTTTAGGAGCTTTAAAACTTAATTCATAGGTTTGTAAAGAACCAACTAATTCTTCTACCTTCATATTATCCGTATCACGAAGTTCCTGGATTGCGGTTACCTTAGAATTGAACCGTTCAGGAAGAGAGCGTAGTATTTTTGCACACACTTTACTTTCTGGGATCTTATCGCCAAGACCCCACATTGAGTTTACAATGTCATTCAATCTAGTGTAAAAGTCCATAAACATTTCATTTTCCTCCATATGAATTTCTTCAAATTTAGTTGTGAGGAGTTGGACTTTAGATTTCTTGACAATTGATGTACCTTCGTGTGTCATTTCTAAAATATCCCAAGCTTGCTTTGCAGTATCACAGGATATGATTCTTTTGAACTCATCCGGTGATAGTGCGCAAGTGATTGCATTTAGTGCTTTAGCATTAGCACTACTCTCATTTTTCTGAAGTGTGGTCCATTGGTAATACGGTGTAATTTTCATAGATTTTGAACCATCAACACCAGTTACTTCCATGATAGGAGGTTTCCATTCAGTCACTGTGGCTTGCCACACACTTTCATCCATTGATTTGAGGAAGATCCTCATTCTGGCTTTCCAATAGGCATAGTTGGAGCCATCAAAGGGAGGAGGTCTAGTAACTGAAAGGCTATCAAAATTTGACATCTTTTTATATAGCTTAGATCGTTAGCTCAGGAAATAAATCCAAATAAAAAGCAACAAATATGAGCTATTAGGCTCTGATACCACTTGAAAAGGCCAAGCTATATGTCCTAGAGGGGGGGGGGGGGGGGTGAATAGGACTATGCAAATTTAAAATAAAATTAGCGGAAATAAATTAAACCAATAGCCTTACAATATGAATCAATTCACAAAGCTAAATTTAAATCACCTTGATAAATAGGTATTGAGAGATTGATTCAAATTCAGTTCTAAGGACAACCTTACACCATAATAAACAAGGGCTTATGGTAGGACAACCTTATTTCTAGAACCTCTTTTGGATCAAGGACTCAATTTTAATATAAGTAAATGAAATAGCAAGGAATTGAAATTAAATGCAGAAGTAAGATCTAAATTATTACAACAATCCCCACACTTGCTTGAAATGTAAATAGTTACAACATTCACATCCACTTGTACATTCCACACAATCGAATGATAAAAGATATGAAAATTAAGCAAGCATTCAAACCACAAGGCAAAGAGTTATAGTGGTTCGCCTGTGTGTACACAACTGTTTTCCAACAGCCACACAAAAAGCTACTCCACTCCTAATATCCTCACACAGGGATATTAGCGTTCACTATCAAATAGGTTTTCACAGGTTCACCAAAAACCTTTACAATTGTGTCTTTTTCACTTGGGCTTACACAATTCAAAAACCCCTCTTTTCTGAGTTTTCTGGTTTTCCTCAGACAACCAATACAATGAGATTTTTCTGGTTCAACCTCAAACAAAACCAATACAATGAGATTTTTTTGGCTTAACCTCAAACAAAACCAAAAGAAATGAAATTTTACAGAATTGTAAAATACCTGGATTTCTCCTTTTCGTAGCAGCCCGGTAGAACCAATCGGAGTAGATGATTTGAATGTCAAAGTTCAATTTCCAATACTCACATTTATAAGGTTTTAAATTCTAATTGATTTTAGATTTAACAAGTTGGGCGTAGCTATATTTGATTTTGATTCCAAGAAGAAGGAATAAGATAATTCCTCTTTTCAAATAAGATTGGAATATAGAAACAAAATCAAATTAAATAAGCTAGCAAAAAGGAATATTAAATAAGCACAATCTAGCTTAAAATAAACACAGATTATCTCAGAGTGATTACTTGAAAATTCTTGAATTGAATGGAGTTGAAGTTATAAAAACTCTGAATTTCGTGTTCAATTTATAAAAGCAGAAATCGCTCCTACGACTGGTCTTAGAAACCTACGACTGGTCGTAGCTCTAACAGATTTTTGAAAAAATAAGAGCGATCTTTGAAAGCCGTTCCACGACTGGTCGTGAGTAGCCTACGACTGGTCGTGGGTCACCTACGACTGGTCGTCGATTCCTACGACTGGTCGTAAGACTAGAGATTTCGTTGCTAGACTTTGAGTCGTAGATCCACGACTGGTCGTGGACGAGTCGAAGCCACTCCTACGACCGGTCGAAGGATCTCCAGGACTGGTCGTGGGCGTACCAAAAATTCCGAAAAATCTTCAACTACTTAGGACTGGTCGTGGAATTTCTTGGACTAGTCGAACCAATGCTAGGACTGGTCGAACAAGAGCTAGGACTGGTCGTAGAATAGACCAAACTTGTGTAAAATAAATATTTGATTTATGTATCCAAAGTGACCTACTTAAAGGGTCAACCTAAGGTCATTCAAACCTGAACCATGTCATTGAACTTCAACCATTCAACGAATGTAGATATTTTGAACCATATCAGGCTTGAAATCTTGAGCTTGTTTTGAACCATATCAGGCTTGAAATCTTGAGCTTGTTTGAACCATATCAAGCTTGAAATCTTGAGATCTTATCAACATAAAACAACTTCATGCATTGCTTCTTCAGACTTGAATCTTCAACATTGTAGCTTCTTGAAGACTTCAACATGTAGCTTCTTGAGACTTTAACATGTGGCTTCTTGAGATTTCAACATGTAGCTTCTTGAAGTGTTTAAGCAGTGTCTTGAATTCATATAAATCATCATACAAGCACAGGACACACATAGATGTTTTGGCACATCAAAATTTGACAACCAAAGGAGCATGAGACCATAGCACTTACAGAGGCACGTCCTCAAACTGGGTAGGAGGCTCGGCAGTCTTGGTAGGGCATGTAGATGTCGGAGGTGGAGTCGCACTCCTACCCTGAGTGATAAGACCGCAAGAAGCTGCTGGTGTTGTTGCTGCATTAGCATCATCATCTGCTCAAACTTGTCAGTAGGTGGAACAGCCTGTGGCTCATACGGCGTAGAAGTGGATGCCTGGTTCTGCTCGCGAACCGAGGGTGTATAAGGTGGCAATCCACCAGTAGGACTAGCAGAAGGCTGATCAGAGCCAGAACCCGGACCCGTAGGACCACCCCTACGGGAAAGAGTTTGTCCATCGAGTCAGTGAGCAAGAGGGGTGCCGTGCTCCTCGTAGATCTTCGTGGCATGCCCTATACAACATAGGTTACATTGCATGTGAGATAAAGCATGACAATACAATACGCAATCACTTAAGCATTCCACACACTTCATAGCAAAAGAGGTTGTATGCATTTCATTACCAAAATTGTCATAAGACATGGAATACAGAGTTACATGAATCATGACAGAAGATGCAGGGGAGATAATACAACCAAGTTTCAACTACTACAAAAACACACTACTAACTACTACATCCATCAACATGAAAACATAAACCGCCTAAAGCGGCAAGCAAAACTAACTACAAACAATAGTATGGATGGCTAGGCATCCTAATCAGGCGATGGAGGAGGATCATCCTTGTCTTGTACACAGCACAGGATAGTTTTCAATGTACGAGATACCTTCTTAAAACTTCTTTTCATGTAGGCTTCGGTCACCTCAAGCTTGGCCCGGGTCTCACCAAGCTCAACCCGAACCTGTCCAATCTCTTGCCGTAGGGTGGCTTGATTCTCCTCAATGCGAACCATACGAGCATCCCTCGCAGCCTGAGCAGCGTTCGGCTCTGGTGCTCCAGGAGGAGAGCTCTCCGCAGTATCCTGAGCCTCTTCTTCCTCTTCCTGTATCTCATCACTGTTTTCTTCTTCGCCTCCTGCCTCGAGGTCAACACTCTCCTCACTGGCGCTATCCGACTCATCTCCAGACTCGTCGAGTCAGGCTTGCTGCTGTCGAGGGCCGATCTTCATATTGTTAAGCGTGGCCTCGCTTATGACCCGGACTGGTGCAAGGTCTTCCATGTTCAACCTATAGTCGACATCACGAGCCATCTTGCATATCAGGTGGCTAAATGGGAGCGAAAGGTCATTCCTGACAGATCGAACGACCTGAACTATCTGAAATAGGATGAACGTGGGCAGGCATAAGTTGTCCCCTTCTCCCATCTTATATAGGAAGTCCACCATCAACCGAGTACATTCCGTGCGGTTACCCCACCACGGATACACATTATATGTGAAAATGTGGTGAAACAAACGGAAGTCCTCTGTCAACTTCGACGCCGCAAGACAATTTCCTTGCTTCCAAGAAACTCCTCGACCACAAAGGTATCGCATAAGGCGATCCCTTTCTCGCGTACTCCTGGAGAAGTTGTCATTAGGAAGCACTTCACCACGTGGGATCTTCATGACCTGAGCCATCTCAGCCACAGTAATTGTGCACCTTATGCCCGTCACAGAAACAGTGAATTGAAGAGGCTCCAACGATGGGTCTACGATATAGGCGTAGAAGGCACGAACCGTGTTCTCACATGAAGGAGACTCACCTTCAAATATAGGACCTCATTCAATGTCCACCAAGTGGTCCATCATCGGGTGTAGCCCAAACATTCTCTCATCCACATGAGCTTCAAACACAATCTTACGGCCAGCAAAACGACCGTATTCGATGCCTATCGGAAAAGCATTTCTGATCAGATGTTGAGGATTCAGGTCTCGCTTCGACCTAAACTCCTGAACTGTGCTAGGGCTAGCTTCATCGTCCACTTCTCTCCTTGAACGGGTTGGACGGCTAGGCCCAACTTCATCTGCTACGGTTTCCTCTTTCCCATAAGAGAAAGGGCGGCGGAGAAGGAGAAAATGGCCGAAACAATGGCGAAGAAAGCCATGTAAAGTGACGATAAGAGAGAGAAAGGGCTGCTCTCCTTGCTTCACCACGAATTTAGGTCTCCACAGTAGTTGTAGAGGCCCAAACGACCAAGATTTAAGAAGAAAGAAGAAGAAATGAAGTGGGGTAGGGGGTGTGCACGATTTTGGAAAGAAATGGGGAGTGTATGGGCTGAAAAGAGAGAAAAATGGAAAGGATAGGGAGGTAGGGTTGCTGTGAACAAAGGAGAGGGGTGGGTTGTGACCGAAAAATGAGATTTTTAATGATTAAAAGGGAGAGTTGAGAGAGAGGCAGCAGTTTGGAGGGCTTGGAAGGGTGAAATGAGAAGTGGGGCTCCAACTGGAGAGAAATAGGGGCCCCCTGAAAATTTCGCACGCACCAAACGTGTGTAGGGGTCAGGCCGACCATGACCAGGCCCGGCCCAACCCTAGTGAACCAACCTGACCGCGGCCTGCAGCGGTGACCGCAGTCCCGCCGCGGTCCGCTTTGCCCGGCGTGCTACTGCCGCGATTGGGTGGTGTTCCCCAACCTCCCAAGGTGCCAAATACACCTTAGCTCTACCCTGGGTCCCTATAGATTTAAGTGGGGAGGCCCACGACTCCATTCTGTTCCAGATCGGGTAGTTTCGAGAATTTTCTGATCTAGACTGACCCTTGGATTGTGATTTAGACTTGTCAATAGATGGCGTAGGAATGTTTTAAGGTCGACTCGTGCGACTAAGGTTGAGTACACACTCGATTTCGGCGTTCACTTGACTGAACTTTGCCGTTGGACAAAACTGGGATGCCTAAGACTGTTACTACATTGTTCTCGCACCCTCCTATGTCAACAGGTGTCAGCGTACGTAGTGGGAACATAACTCAGGTCCGGTTTAATCAAAATCATGCTCTGATACCAACTTGTAATGCCCTGAAATTCGAGGGTCGAGTAGCAACTCAACTCTCGAGTTCCAAAACATCACTTATGCGACATAGATAATGATGATTGAATGTTGTCTGTGTTAGAACAATAAATATGAGTGAAATTATACCAAAACAGTAATTCATACTCCAGATCAATTGTATAAAGCAAGCGGAAGACTGAATCGGTATATATATGTATGTAAAATAAACAAAACCATCTCAAACTCCAGAGTATAAACCCATCTGAGTCACCATATACATATATCTGTTTTATGAACAAAATGTCAAAAGTACAACTAAGGAAATAAGTCCTGTAAATCCCATCGATCCAGGCAGCCTAATCAAAGCTACCAGAATACTGCATAAAGGAGAACTCGTCCTGGTCCTCGTCATAGTCTGGCTCAGCCTCCTGAGTCGTCATCTCATCTGTACCTAAGACAGAGTCTGGTTGGTGTGTACAACACCGTCCTGTAATGTGGGAGTGAGTAGCTAACTCAGTGAAACAATAAAGCATAGGTTATCATGTTATCAATTCAGTCAAGCAGTATAATCAAACACTCCTAACTACTCTTATTAATGCAAGTATGAATGCAGTCATGATGTATGCCCTCACCACAAACTCCCTCGTGCGACACCATCTTACGTTCGCGGCATGCTTTCATCCCTCAGTGCTCCACATCTTCCAGGCACATGCAATGCGATGATGAGCATAATTACCGAGTTGTTATTAGTCCATTTTAAACAGCATGATTAGGAAACTAGGGTACCTCCCTTATGTCATACCCAAACATGATCCATTCTAGGGTCGTCAGTCCTAGTTAATCTCATACGATAGTGTATTTCTAGGTCGCGACAAAGGCTATCAGGGCTGTTACGCACAATGGTTACACCACTCCCCCATCACCTTTTTAATGGTTCATCACTAAGATGATACAGGCCTACTTCATACTCTATACACTGCGGCAAAACTCGTCGCCTCACCGCAAATTCAGAGTATGCTCGAGGTCACTACAAAGGGCTCATCACCAATCAGTGTAGGCCGACAGCTCGAATATAGTGTCTCATACCACCATAATCGGCTCATGAGTCTGCTTGCTCACTGGTCATTACGGGGAGGCATGTGGCCCCAGCGTAGGCCGATAGCTCGGCCGCGGTGTCCCATACCACCATGCCCAGTTCATGAGTCTTAGCGGATCGAGGTACCATTGTTAACAGGATTTCACTGGTAAGTTTGGTACCCTAGGTTCAAGCAGTAGTGTCCAAACATGGTGAGCATACATTAAACATATCGGGTTACTTGACGAGCTCGGCTAGCTCGAGCGCACAACAAGTTGAACGATATGAAGCGCATAAGCACTTCGTGTAGCCAACCACTATCGCCAACCGAAGTACGACTCGGGTTCGTCGAACACATCTCATGTGTCAAATGAATCTCAGCCACGAATTCAATCCCGTTACCGATTGCCTGGACTATAATCATAGCCCCCAACACAATCAATCCTTATTTAGAGCATGTAGCGTAAAGCATATTAAACAAAGTAATTCAAGCATGTTAACAAACATATCATAAAGCATGTTATAAAGCATGTTATAACTCACTATATAAACAGGAATACAAACACATATATTTCATAAGCGGTTACATTAAACGGCCAACATGGAGGAAATCATATACGTCTCTAAGGTAATTGAGAATCCCATCTCAACACCTACCTAAAGCACTATCATCCAAGCACTTACTCTCACAAGCATTTTCACAAACACTTAGAATACACTATTTCAACGTACATAGTGTATGTTAGCAAAACATGCATTAGGGCGAGTCCTTTCACCAAACAAGTAATTTACGCATATATAATATGTTCATGTAGCAAATAATCATGGCAAACACATCTTCAAAATTTATACGTATACCGTACTTTCTAAAATACACTATTTCAACATACATAGTGTATATTAGCAAAACATGTATTAAGGCAAGTCATTTCACCAAATCAGTATTTTATCCATACATAATATATTCATACAACAAATAATCATAGCAAACACATTTCCAAAATTTATACGTATATGGTACTTTCTACAAATACCTAGAATATGTAAAATTTCATATTCTTTATCTTTAATCGAAACGGAAAACAAACAGCACTTTGTACATGTGCGATTGCATGCAGATCATGAATCTATCATTATCTGACATTGAAAGCGTTGAAAACCATAACCTATACACCTAAAGTCCGTACATTTTATCGTAGAATCGTAACAAATCAGATAGGTTTGCTAAGCTTCCGTATCCGGCAGTTTGGTAACCTAGAGAATGAAATAGGTTAGCTATTTCATAACCTACAACCTTCACAACTCCAAAATAAATTAGGGTTAGGGTTTCTTACCTAGAAACGAAGTCGGATTCGCCGGGAAAGCGACGAGAATGGGTTGGTGCAGCTTTTGTAGCGGCAGGGGATAGTAGTAGGGAGTTTCTCCCACTTCTCTCACACTTTCTCTCTCTTTTCTCTCTTCTCTCTCTAGAGTTTCTCTCAAATTTGTATGACTGTGAGAGAGAGGGTTCTAAGGTCCTTATATAACCTAAAAACACACTAAAATAGACTCATGGAGAAGGTATACTTAGGTTATAACCAAAGTGACCCTTTTCCAGCTCAACGGAGGACTTCTGGCGGGCCTCCTTGAGTCAGAGGTCGGACTTAAGCTCACCAACCTTGGATCTAGGTAGAGTTAAGTTTTCATTCCAATAGGATTCCCAGATCATGCGTGGTGGACCAGTTTCAGTTCAACGGTCAGCGGATCTCGATCTGAAATTCCAAGTACATGGATATGTTTATGAAATTTTTCATAATCCGAGGGTGTATTTGGGTCAGATTCTAACGGTCTGGTTGCTTACATAATGTCCACAAGCAACACGTGCCTGATTACTATTTGAGATATTTATTTGTAAAGAAAATCAAATATTTTCACACTCCTCGCTCCGGAATCAAGCGAATAGCCGTGGAAAACTGTCTGGATTTGATTTCCAAGATGGTTGTCAATCCCAGCGAGGCGGTCCTAAGTCTTTTACTTTTTATTATTTGGACTCCCGATGTACGGTCCAGATCTGATACGGAGTTTCAATGTGCTCTCGAGAGCAGTCAGGTAATGAGTTTGATCTTAGACTTTTGGGTAACCTAGCGTCAATGATTCTACAAGTTTTAGGTCTTGTGGATCGTATTTAAAGCGATTCAAATAGGTATCATGGCTAATCTAGTTTAGCATATAGTTAACTTTGTCAAATTTCTAAAGGATTTTATTCTAAGCGATTTCTGCCTGAGGTGGTACTCGGGTCTTTTCACGGAAATTTACGAGTCGTTATATTTTAGGTTGTTAACAATGGCGATGACTCATCGCAAAATGTTCTTATTCACAACAAGTTTCATATTTAGCGATGTTTTACGATATGTAATGATGACGTGCAAACTCGTGGCAAATAAGCTATATTTAGTGACAACATATCATAACAAATAATTAGTAAGCAACACTCGTCGCCAAAAAACTTTTGCGACAAGTTTGGGATTGTTAGCGATAATGATAACTTGTCGTAAAACGTTCTTATTTGTAACAATTTTCATATTTAGCGATATTTTACGATATGCAATGACGACGTGTCAACTAATCAGTACATAGATATATTTTGCGACAAGTTATTACGTCGTCGCAAATAATTGAGTTATTGGAAACGGCTTGACATTTTCGTCATAAAATAGAATTTGTTACACCGTATTTGTAACAAAATTGGCAACGATCAACACTCGTTGCAAAAAGTTTTTAACGACTAATTTTGAGATTTTATCAACGAGTTGACTTGTTGCAAAAAGTTTGAATTGTTGTAGTGATCCTCGAGTTGGTTCAGTTTCTGATAGCTGTCTGTACATTAATACGAGATATGAAAGTTATTGCAAGTGTGGGATCGCTCTGCTTAGAAAGTGGAAGAAATTCTTGGTACCGTATCAGTGAGGGAAACGACTTTTAAATGCCCGAGATCCATCGTCCATCAGGTACAACATCCCTTGGCTACTCACCCTGCCACTAGCTAATGGCAGGTAGTCAGTGCTCTATGGGCTCCACCATGATGTATGTGTTTCATCAATATGGTCCATCTATTTTTATTTTTATTTTTTAAAAACAAATGAGGTACATCACATCCTCAAATGACCACATTACATGAAACAGTGTTGAATGAACGTCTACCATTAAAAACTTTTTGGGGTCATAAAAGTTTTGGATCAAGATGATCTTTGTTTCTTGCCTTCATCTAGATCTGTATGATCCAATAAACAGATTGGATGTCAAATAAACAGTACAGTGGGCCTTAGGAGGATTTTAATGGTGGATATCCAATCACTATTGTTTTCCTGTGGTGTGGTCTACCTGAGATTTATATCCCTCTCATTCTAGGTATTACGCCCTGAAATGATCTTTTAAAATGGATGAAACACATACATCATGGTGGGTCCACAGAGAACCGACCACCAGCCATCGGGATGGTGTCAGGGGGTAGCCAATCCGTTTCCGGTTCAACAGCACTCTGGTGGGCTACCCCACTGGGTGTTATACATAAACCTCGTAATGGCCCACCTGAGTTTTTGAATAGTGTGGTTTTAGCTAATGCTTTCATCGTAACGAGACAAGTTAGATGAATGGACTGGATGAAACACAAAGGACAGTCGGCCTTACACAAAATTAATGATGGTCGTTCCATAACAATTCTGTTTTTTTTTTTTTTCATGATGATTTATGAGAAAAAAAAGAAGAGAAAAAAAGAGACAAGTTAGATGAATGAACTGGATGAAACACAAAGGACAGTGGCCTTACACAAAATTAATGATGGTCGTTCCATAACAATTCTGTTTTTCTTTTTTTTTTTTCTTTTTTTTTCATGATGATTTATGAAAAAAAAAAAAAACATATCCTACAATTATTAATGGACCATTAGAAAAGCATCTTTTCCCTTATAATTGTTAGACCATTTTCAAATATCATAGTTGTTCAGACGGGTTGGGTTGACTCCAAGACTTGACCTAGTTGGACTTGGTTTGTCTCTGAGATCACTATATAAGTTATAGTGCTCGTAGTTTCATTGGGACACTTATAGGGCTCAACGCATTGATCTAGACCGTTCATGAGGTTTAATAGGCATTTCATGGAATACAACGGAAAAATCACACCAATCCCACAAATATTTATTATTTCATCAATTGCATTTAATATTGATGCTCTAGGTCATTTACACAATTTTTTTTTTTTTTTTTTTTTTAAAGTTCATTCAAACAAAATAGGTCCAATAAAACATTTGGTCCATCTATGTGTTAGAGATCCATTATGGACTTCATGGTTCTAAAGAAACACTTTTGTTAGGCAATTGTAAGTTTGCCCATCCATGGGGTGAGTGTGTGGTGGTGTGTGTGCGTGTGTAAAAAAAAAATAAATAAATTTGCCCATCCATGGGGTGAGTGTGTGGTGGTGTGTGTGCGTGTGTAAAAAAAAAAAAAAAAAAGTTTGCCCATCCATGGATTGGAGAAAAGAATGACTATAAGAAAATAAGGTCAAATAAATGATGGATTGGATCATCCAATCCGTACAATTTTTACATGGCCCGTGAGATATGTTTTGTACTTAGTGGACGGTTGGCATCGATCAGTTGTAGTGTCCAAGTTAGGCTATGCAACTAGAGCACTAATACTTAACAGTGCCATGAGGGTCCAGGAGTATGTGATAAATATTTAAATAGAATTTTACAAAAACTACCAACCTATTATAGAATTTACAGTCCAGTACCTTTATAGTTTTGAAAAAACTATCTCATTGGTTAAGTAACTATCCTTGGAGTACATTCCTTGATTAATTATGGGCTTGGAGATGCTAGCAAAGGGGTTGGCAGATCTGGTGGGCCCCAATGTGATGTTGATGTGAAATCCACCCTGGCTACCAGGTGAGTCAGGCTATGTTAGGCCTAGGCCCAAACAATTAATTCCATACATGTATGATTAAGGTAGACCACATGATTGGAAGCATGGTACAAAGCAACTATCACCCTCCAAACTATTTCCCTTGAAGCGGCATATATAAATCACCTATGGGACTGAACTTTTAGTTTTGGTATTATGGCGGCATTTAATGATTGGTTTAAATTTCACATGATCATTACGACGGGCTTCATAAAAAATGGCTATCTTTACATGCTATTTCTGTTAGTATGGACCACCTATTCCATATTAGCTCGATTTGTTGTCTTTAAGACTATGGTGAGATTACACATTTAATGGTTAGAGTGGGCCTCACGTGGGCCCTATATAAAAAATGAGGGGCGGGTATCCCATGAAATTTCTTTTTCTTTTTTTCTTTTTTAATGGTTTTATTGGGAACATCGGGCCTTTGATTTTTTAAAGCTTATTATGATGTATATATACGTGAAATCTACTATAACCATTAGATTTATAATCCCTCCTTAGGTCCAAGTTCGCAAAATTAAGTTGACCTTTGATTCTAGTAAGGCCACACCAAAAGAAACAATTAGGAGAGAAGTTCACCCTTGATTTTTATCAAGTTCATGGTGATGATTATATAAAATTCACTCAGACTATTATATGCCGAACCAAAATTTAGATATGGCCCCAAAACCTCATGTAGATCCATGATTCACATGTAACACACTCAGAGAAATAATTTAGAGTTGCCTTGTACACTTTTTTCCAACCATGTCATCCACCCGAATCATAGTTGGAAAGGGATCCCTGGCCCATCCGAGCCACGAAAAAGAAATCCAACGTGAGGTACTTTAACATGGATGGAGTGGGTCATGTAGCTGGTTGCACCCAAATCTTGATACCAATGCAAATCGCATGACATAGGGGTATTGCTGTACTCTTTTGCGGACGTGGTCAGGCATGAATAGCACTGAATGTTGTGCGTCGTTTTTTGGGAATTGGCTATATCAAAAATAGCAATTAGGGGCTGAATGACTTCTTTTGTGGCAAATTTCACATCGCACAGGTGGCCCTAACGATAGTTACTTGAATTAATGGAGATAGCTTATTGAAAGCTGGTTTGAAAACGATACCATAACGTCAATTCTATATTAAGTACTATGTTAAGTAGGTAATGTTTTGCAAAATTTCCGTATCTAGTTTGGGAAACGGATTGGCTACTCCCCTGCCACCAGCCAATGGCTGATGGTCGGTGCTATGTGGACCCCACTATGATGTTTGTTTTTCATCCATGCCGTCCATCTATTTTTCCATATAATTTTATGATAAGAGACCAAAAGCGAGGTATATCCCAATCTCAAGTGGACCACATTACAGGAAACAGTGTTGAATGAGCTTCAAGCATTAAAAAACCTTTTGGGGGCATAAAGGTTTTGGATCAAACTGAACTTTGTTTTTTCCCTTCATCTGGGCCTGTATGACCTAATCAACAGATTGGATGTCAAATAAACAGTACAGCAGGCCTTAGGAGGATTTTAATGGTGGATATCCAATCACTATTGTTTTCCTGTGGTGTGGTCCACCTGAGATTTATATCCCTCTCGATTTTGGAATAAAACCTAAAATGATACGTAAAAATGGATAAACGGAATGGATGAAACACATACATCATGGTGGGGTCCACAGAGCACTGCCCATCGGCCACCGGGATGGTGGCTGGGGAGTAGCCAATCCGTTTCCGATTTGTACCATCCGTGCAATACTCGAAATGCTCCGGTGCTCTCAGCACTACTGATTATAGTGCTTCTTAGTTGCATCGGTTTACTCGAATAGTTCAATCAGTCAATCTGAACTGTCCATTAAGTCTGGAACACATTTCATGGACTTCAATGCAAAATTCATAGTCTGGACGATGCAATCTATATATCATTTGGCCTTTTATTCTATAGCCATCCTTTTTTTCCAATACATGGTAGGATGGTTATAGTTGGCTAGCAGAAGCGAATTTTTTAGAATTATATGCAATCCACGATGGCTCGTAACAACTAGATGGATTAAATAGTTGATTGGACTTATTTATTATTATTTTTTTGTGTAATTGGTCTTGACCATCCAAAGACCCTTATCAAATGGATAAAATTTTTATTGGCGTTCGGTTTGTTTCCTGTCATGTGTAGTATGTGCAGGCTGTCAAAATTGATAAAGTGATTTGATCCAAATTGATCAACTTTGTCCTCAAGTGCTAAAATAAGCAGATATTTCTAATATAAACGTATAATATGACTAAATTTTAAGAAGATCGGTCGTTTTCTCAATCACATGCAGAATTTTATAATGATCATTTGATAATCGGAGGGTGAGGTTCTTCCTCCCAAGATGGGTTTCCTTATGCCTTCCACTAGAAATGACTTTTCAGAATTAAAGTGCAATTAAATAAAAGAAAATACTCACAATTGAATGCATTTCTTGAAAGAACTGTGTGATCTTCGATAAAAGACAAATCTAACATATGATCATAGATTTGGATTACGACAAAAAGATTAGAGCAAAGAATTACTGCTACTAGATTATCGGTACTCCCAGAACAAACTGAGATTATTATTAAAAAGATGTCTTAAATCTGGATATCTTCGATTAGCCCTGAGAAAGTTTGGCTCGAAGTCCAGTAACAATATAGTTGGAATTCCTGAGATCTTTGACTAGTCGAAGGACTGGCTCGACCAGTCGAAACTCTGGCTCGACTAGTCGAGGTTACGCAGATTATACGCGGACTGCGTAAATTTGAAGCAATTTCTAGGGATGTGCGTAAGTGGGAGTTCCCCAACTATAAATTGGAGTCCCTAGGGCCATTTTAAAGTATTATAAGGCGTTCTAAATGTATTACAAGGGTTTCTAAAAGGGTTCTAGGATTTTCAAATGGTGTAGTAAGAGTGAAATTTGAGGTTGTTCGAATCAGGTAAGTCCTCTCTCTTTGTAATTTACGTTTTCATAGTGGATTTTTGTCGCTTTGTGTTGTGGTTTTTTCCCGAAAAGGTTTTCCATGTTAAATCTTTGTGTTCTTTTGTATTTACTTGATGCTCTTGGATTGCTATCCTAGATCCATCTCTATGTGATTCCGTAGAACAAATCCCAACAAGTGGTATCAGAGCTATCATTGGGGCACAAATATGGATCTACAGGATTAACATCAATGGGAAGCATTAGGTATGATATTGAGAAGTACTTAGGGAAAAATAACTTTGAGTTATTGAAGATCAAGATGATCAGTTCTTTAACCAAGCAAGGTGAAGATGGTACTCTTGAGGAGCGAAAGTCTACTATGACTGATGATGATTGGAATACCCTTAATAAAAAGGCCTTATCATCGATCCATTTATGTCTCACGGATGAGGTTCTCTGCAATGTTTTGTGAGAGAAAAATGTGGCTAGTTTATAGTCGAAGTTAGAGGATATCTATGCAACAAAATCCTCTGAAAATTACCTACACTTGAAGTTACAATGGTATAACTTCAAGATGGTAGATGGTGGAGATCTGAAGGCCCACATCTGCAACTTTAATAAATTGGTTTACAAACTGGTGGATATAGAGGAAGTGATCAAAGATAAGGAACAAACATGTATGTTGTTGAATTCTCTTCCGGCATCGTATGAGTCATTTAGGCACACAATGTGCATCGCAAATAAAACCCTGAGTGTTGACACCGTTATCTCAGCCCTTCAAGGGAAGACCATGAGAAAGTTAAACGGCGACATGAGGACATCTTCTGATGTACTAATTACAAGGGGCATGAATATTGATCGAGGTACAGGATCCTCAAGACCTAGATCCAAATCCAAGGGTAAGGGCAAAAAAAAAAAAAAAAAAAAAAAGTGTTGGAACTATGGGATGACTGAACACATGAAAAAGGATTGTACCAATCTTAAAGCGAAGAAAGAAAACTCAGAGGCTGCTTCTAAGGAGGCTAATGTTGTTACATTTGATGAAGAGACAAGTGGTGGTGATGTTCTGTTAGTGTCCATGGTCGGACACTTGCATGACAATCTTAGAAATATGTAGATCCTTGACACAGGAATATTATATCATATGACTTCTCCTCGAATTTGGTTTGCCAGTTACAATGAATGCGATGGTGGACAGGTTTTTATAGGCAATGACAATGCCTGTAATGTTGTGGCTATTGGTATTATGAGCATCAAGATGTTTGATGGGATGGAGCGCACCTTAACTGATGTCAGGCACGTTTCTGATATGAAGAAAAGTCTGATTTCTCTAGGTGCACTCGAGGCTATAGGGAGAAAGTTCACTGGTATTGATGGTGTCCTTAATGTTTTAAAAGAGGTACTCGTGGTTATGAGAGCACAAAGGCACGAAAACTTTTACAAGTTAATCGGGAGCACTTCAACAAGTGGAACTGCATCAACTGTTGCAGATTCCATGTCTGTACGTATGTGGCATGCACGCCTGGGCCACATGAGCGAGCGGGGCATGAAGGTACTATCTAATCATTGTTTGATTCCATCTTTTAAGAATTCTGATTTAGATATATCTGAGCATTTTATATATAGTAAACAATCTAAATTATCTTTTAAATTTGAAAAACATGTATGTAAGGGAGTGTTTCATTATGTGCACTTTGACATATGGGGGCCATCACCAGAGGTTTCCATTGGGAGGTCGTCATGGTTTGTTTCATTCATTGAAGAATACTCCAGGAAAGTTTGAGTTTACTTTATGAAATGTAAAAATAAAGTTTTACCATATTTAAACAATGGAAGCAATGATGGAAAAACAATCAGGGCGGAAAATAAAGGTTTTGATGTTTGACAATGGTGGAGAATTCACTTCCACTGAGATTAATGAATATTATAAAGATGAATAGATCATTAGGTACAACACAGTATGTCATATGCCCGAACAAAATGGTGTGGCTAAGCGGATGAATCGGTCTCTCTTAGAGAGGGCTTATGCATGCTAAGTAATGCCGCGTTGGGCAAGGACTTATGGACCAAGACCATTAACACGACTTGCTACTTGGTAAATTAATCTTTGTTTACGGCAATTGAATATAAAATAGTAGAGGAACTACGGAGTGGTCATACGCTGGACTACTCAGATATGTGCATATTTGATTGTAAGACCTACTCTCATGTACCGTCAGTTGAGATAGATAAGCTAGACCATAAATCCAAAAAATAAATCTTTGTTAGCTATGGTATTAGTGTTAAAGGTTATACGTTATTCGACAAGGGCACACGTAAAGTCATCACTATCCGTGATGTCAGATTCAACGAAAGCTCCCTATTCCACAAGAATGATCAAGAGGAGCTAGAAAGGTTGATCGTATACATCCAAATTGACATAGATGATGCTCAGGCAGAGACAGATGTGTAGACAGGGGTATAGGAGTAAGTGAAGCAGCCACCTACGAGAAGAAACCTACCGTGTGATCGCAAGTTACTGGCAAGATACATGGACGACTCTAATATCGCATATACCCTTATTACTGATGAGGGAGGACCCATCTACTATGTAGGAGGCTCTTAATGAACCTAATACAGAAAAGTGAAAGGCAGATATGGACGATGAGATGGACTCATTGCACAAAAAACCACACATGGGACCTGGTGGAGCTTCTAGTGGGCCGAAAAGCAATCGAATACAAGTGGTTATTCGAAAAGAAACAAGACATACAAAGCAAGGCTGATAGTGAAGGAGGATGATCAACGAGAAGGAATCGACTTCATAGAGATATTCGCGCTAGTGGTTAAGCAAGTATTTATCAGATTCGTGTTAGCGCTAGTTGCCCAATACAATCTCGAGCAGGAACAAATAAATGTCAAGACTGTATTTCTACACGAGAAGTCGGAAGAGAAGATCAACATAAAGCAATTAGAGGGCTACGAAGTTAAAGGGGTAGGGAAAAACGTTTGTAGGTTAATGAGGTCATTGTACGTCTTGAAACAGTCCCCTAGGTAGTTGTATAAAATTTTTAATTATTTCATGTTGAGTTAGAAATTTACTCGGCATGAATACGATCACTGTGTCTATTAAAAGACACTGAGTAATTGCAAATTCATCATCCTAATATTATATGTTGATCACCAGTCATGATATGTCTAAAATCAATGTACTGAAGACTCAGTTATCAGAGACATTCGATATGAAAGATCTGAGGGCTGCAAAGAGGGTTCTTGACATAAATATTTATAGACACTAGAAGAGGAGTAGGCTTTAGTTATCATTGGTAGAATACCTTGAAAATGTGCTGATCGAGTATGGGATGGACCAAGCAAAGCCGGTGAGCGTTCCCCATGTGGCTCACTTGAAGCTTTTTTCAAAACAATGTCCTAAATCAATTGAGAAAAAGCAGGTTATGTCTCATGTGCCTTATTCGAATGCGGTTGGTAGTTTAATGTATGTCATAGTCTGTGTGAGACCAAATATTTCACAAGCAGTTGGTGTTGTAAGTAGATACATGTCAAATTCCGGCAAACAACATTGGGAAGCAGTGAAATGGCTACTTCGATACATTCGAGGTACAAAAGAAGACGTCTTAACTTTTGAAAAGATAGGGACAAAGCTGGTAGCCTATGTGGATTCAGATTACGCAGGCAGAGTGGATTCTAGAAAGATAACTTCTTATTACTCGTTTGTACTAGTGGGTGGAGCAATTAGTTGGATGTCGAAGCTTCAGTCTGTGGTAGCTCTTTTCATGATTGAAGCAGAATATATGATAGTGACGGAAGTATTTAAGGAAGGTGTTTGGTTAAGAGGTATGATAAATCAGTTGGGACTTCAACAGGATGCCGTTCCAGTTAATTGTGGCAGTGAGAGCGCTATCAATTTGGCTAAAAAATTTGTTTATTACTCACGTACTAAACACATTGATGTTCATCACCACTTTATTCTACAGGTGCTTGAGGAAGGAAGCATAACACTAGAGAAAATCACACTAGCGTGAATCTGGCAGACATGCTCACCAAGGTCATTCTTATAGAGAAGTTCAAGTTTTGTGCAACTTCTCTAGGCTTGGCGATGGCGTAAAAGAATGATGGAGTATGCATGAGATGCATTGATTAAAACTATGATGTGATGCAACGATAAGAGAAGAGGTCAAGAAGCTACATGTTTGAAGATTGAAGATACATTGAAAATTGTTGTTAAAAAGATGTCTTAAATCTGGATATCTTCGACTAGCCCTGAGAAATTTTGGCTTGAAGTCTAGCAACAATGTATTTAGAATTCCCGAGATCTTTGACTAGTCGAAGGACAGGCTCGACCAATCGAAGCTCTAAGTTTGACTAGTCAGGGTTACGCAGATTATGCGCAGACTGTGTAAATTTAAGGCGGTTTCTAGGGTTGTGTGTAAGTGGGAGTTCCCTAACTACAAATAAGAGTCCATAGGGCCATTCTAAAGTATTTTAAGGCATTCTAAAGGTATTCCAAGGGTTTTTACAAGGGTTCTAGGGTTTTCAATGGGTATAGCAAGGATGAGATTCAAGGTTGTTCGAATCGGGTAAGACCTCTCTCTTTGTAATTTATGCTTTCATAGTGGATTTTCGTCGCTTTGTGCCGTGGTTTTTTCCCAAAAGGGTTTTCCATGCTAAATCTTTGTGTTCTCTTATGTTTGCTTAGTGCTCTTAGATTGCTATCTTAGATCCATCTCTGTGTGATTCCGCAGAACAAATCCAACAGAGGTCAAGTACATTGATAGGTTTGTTTTGATTTGTTGGTGTGGGACTTCTAGATGCTTGTTGGATGTATTTCCCTTGCTATTTATAGATTTCTCCGGTAGCCCATTCTTCCGGATGCTTCTTCCATTACTCTGGCGGTTACAGTAGTCGAAGAGGCTCTCTCTAGATCATTTTCCTATTACATTTCCCTTTTGTGATTGTTCATCTATTGTCAGCCAAATTTTGTATCTCTCGGTCGCCTCTTGTATCTTAAACTACCCGACCATGTTTCTCTCTTTGCTCATTTAACTTTTGGATAACTCATTTGCATCACTTCGTTGACCATCCATAGGCGTGTAAAATTAGATTTACACCAACTATGTTTCCATAAAATGTACTTCAAATATCTTAAAGATCTTTTCATCCACCTCATATTTCTCATGCGATGCCACATGTTGCCCTCCTATTGGTTATTTCCAAAATGGCCAGAAATAGGGTACAACATTGCCCCCCACGTCGCCTCACCTTTATGAAAAAGATGAAAGTGATGTTGTTCTATTGCCCAATGTAATTAATGTAATATGTCATTGGTCCATGTGTTGTTGTCATAGTGACTCCTTCCGACCGAGGTTGTGCTAATAGATATTCTTTGCCTCTTTCCTCTAAGTTGTCTATGTGATAAGTTGCATAAAATCGTATCGTACGATCAGTTATGATTGCCATTTCATAAATGCGCATGTATCGCGACTGATACATAAACAAAACTCTAAGTTGGTGTTTACCTTTCTTCACCCTTTGCTTCTTCTCTCTTGTGTCTAAACTCCATTTCCAATCTTTTTCCTCTCAATTACCATAGTTGTATCTTCCTCCTTATGTGTTCTAACCTTTCACCTATAATCGTTCATAAAAAATCTAGATGTTCTATCTTTAAGAGTGGTCAATGACCTTGTTTTCAATAATCCTATCAAACTAAACAAGCCATTGTTAACACATGGTCCAACCATTCACCCTGCGGTTACTCACAAATAGCTTCATAAAATCGAACCATGTTTTTCAAAGTACCCTGATGAAGTATTACTTGTTCAATCGATAATTTACTAGACCATTTCAATACTTTTAAGTCTCCAAGATTATGGGCAAAATTGATGAATGGTTAGGCAGAATTGTTTACTCATCTTGAGGCATAGCATGGTGACATATGGAAGCAGGCAGGAATCTGTGAATGTATCAAACTTTCCTTGCACGGATATCCAACCAGTATCTTGCTCTTTAGAAAAGTTTTAAAATTTTAGATTCGGTTAACTAATACATTCCATTTTGGATGTGGCCCCGAGGGTCTAACAATCATGGATGTGCATTCACCCATCCTTTCCCCTTTGTTGAGCTTGTTTATCCATGCTTTGCTTTAAAGAATCAGCATCACTTCACCCTTTCGGACAAGACCAGTAAGGTGCATTCTACTTTCATGTCTCTACAACGCAAATCTCGATATGAAGTTGATGAGCAGGAACACACGGCTTTTCTTTTGACGTGGATTTGTTGATTTCTACTTGTAACATCCCGGATTTTTGCCAACCTGGGATTAGACGTTCTAGGGCAATGGGTCGATCCTAAGACCTTATCAACTTGTCAAATCTAAATCCCACAGTCTAAAATCGCTCCTGAACCCATTTCCTTCACAAATCCCACCCCTTTACTACCTTGTGCTTTCAATTTTTCAAAGCACTTTCGCCCTAGACACTAACTTAAGCTAGCTAAGTAGAAAAACTTGGATCACTTTATATACAAACTGCAAAGGCCTAAGTACCATCTCTACCAGAAAACAATTAGGATTAAATCCTTTAGAAATTTAACAAAGTTAACTAAGTGCAAACTCGATTAGCCATGAAATCCGTTGGGATCGCTTTAAATACGATCTGCAAGACCCAAAACTTGTAAAACATGTGACTCTAGGTTACCATAAAGTCTAGAGCCAAACTCATTACCCGTCTGCTCTCGGGACTGAAACGAAACTTCGTATGAGGTCTAGATCGCACATCGGGAGTCCGATTAACACGAATCTAAGGAACTAGGACCGCCCCACTGGGCTTGACAATCATCTCAAAAATCAGCTCCGACCGATGTCCCACGGTCATTTATTTCGATCCGGAGCGAGGGTGTGTGAAAAACACTATTCCTTTGAAAAGAAAATATCTGGAATAGTGATCTGGCACCTTTCGCTTGCGCATCAGTATTAAGCAACCTGACCGTCAGAATCAGACCAAATTACACCCTCGGATCAGGAAAATTTCAGGAACATTTACATGTACTTGGAATTTCGGATCGTGGCCCACTGACCGTTGAACTGAAAGTGGTCCGCCACGTGCGATCTGGGAATCCGATCGAGTCGAAAACGTGATCCCTCATAGATCCATGTGTGGTGAGCTTAAGTCTGACGTTTGGCTCAAAGAGGGCCACCAGAACACCTCTTTTGAGCTGGAAAAGTGGCGAATATCCTATATTAGCAGTAACCCTTGAACAGGAGTCTATTTCGGTGAAGTTTTAGGCTATAAAAGGACCTTAAACCCTCTCCCATTCCAGCCATACGAATTTAGATTTGAGAGAGGGAAAAGAGAGAGAAAGTGAGGGAGAAGTGGGAGAATCTCCCTGCCGTCCTTCCCTGCTGCTATCCATGCTCCACCGCATCCTTCTTGACGCTTTTCCGGCGATTCCGGCGTCATTTCTAGGTAATAAACCCTAACCCTAATCTGATTTGGGGCTTGGGTGGTTGTAGGTTGTGAAATAGCTAACCTATTTCGTTCTCTAGGTTGCCAAACTCCCGTATACGGAAGCTTAGCGAACCTATCAACTCCGTTACGATTCTACGACAAAGGGTGAGGACTTTAAGCGTATAAGTTACGTTTTTCAACGCTTTCAATGTCAGATAATGATAGATTCATGATCTGCATGCAAATGCACATGTACAAAGTGCTTTCCGTTTCCTGTTTCGATTAGCGATAAAGAATATGGATTTTCACATACTCTAGATATACGTAGAAATACCGTATACGTATTTTTCTTGGGAAAATGTTTGACATGTTTATTTAATGTTTGATTATATCATGTGTGGATAAAATGCTAGTTTGGCGAAAGGGATCGCAAAAATACATGTTCATGTGTAAATGTCATGTATGTAGAAATTGCGCATTCTAGAAATTCCGCATACGTGCGGATTTTGGAAATGTATTTGTCATGATTAATTGTTGTATGAATACGGTATACGCGGATAAAATAACCGCTTGGCGAAAGAGTTCGCCCTAACACATGTTTGCTAACATAAACTATGTATGTTGGAATAGTGTATTCCAAGTGTTTGTGGAAATGGCTGAATGAGTATAGAATTCTCATTCGTGCTCGCCATGACTAATTGTCATGGATATATGATTGTTGTAATGGCGATATCCCTTTGATGAAAGGATTTGCCCTAAATCACGCCACGGCCATTATACCCTATATATGCTAAAATGTGTGGCCCAAGTGTTTGTGGAAATGACTGAATGGATATGGAACTTGGATTCCTACTTGCCATGACTATCCGTCGTGGGTGTACGCGTGTTATGATTGGGGCAACTCCCTAGCGAAAGGATTTGGCCTAATGCCTATGTGATCGACATATGTCATGTATGTTGATGTATGTTTGTTTAAGTGTTTCTTGAAATGTCTGAATGTGTAGTAGTTGGCAAATTGTAATATATAAGGGTGTTGAGATATGATTCTCAACCTCTTTTCACTATGTGTATGATCTCCTTTAATAGTTGTGTGATTAGGATTTGAACATGTACCAACTCATGCTTGTGTTGTGCTCCATAACATGCTCAACTGTTCTATGATTTTAACTATGTAATGTATATGTTTGAATTTATATTTATGTTGTATGATCCGTCATGGGTGATGGGGGAGCGGAGCAACGAGTGCGTGCAACAGCCCTGGCAGCCCTAAACGGATAATACCCGACTGATTGTATGATTTGAATCCTGATCTATTACTGCTTTATATCTCTGTAATTGATTGTGTTCGGGGCTATGATTATAGTCCAGGCAATCGGTAACGAGATTGAACTCGTGGCTGAGATTCATTTGCCACGTGGGATGTGTTCGACGAACTCGAGTCGTGCGTTGCCTGTCGGCAGTGGCTAGGCCACACGAAGTTGTTTATGCACTTCATGTCGTGCAGCTCAACGGGCGATCGTGCTAGTCGAGCTCATCAAGTAACCCGATCTGCCTTATGCATGTTCACCCTGTTTGGTCGCTACTGCTTGAACCTAGGGTACCAAACTTACCAGTGGCGATCCCCGTTTAACCATGGTACCTAGATCCGCTAAGTCGCATGAGCCGGGCATGGTGGTATGGGACACCGTGGTTGAGCTGTCGGCCTACGCTGGGGCCATGTGCCTCCCCGTAGTGACCATTGCGCAATCAACTCGTGAGCCGAATATGGTGGTATGGGACACTGTATTCGAGCTGTCGATACTTCGGCGAGAGCCGAGTACGGTGAGATCTGTGCTCGTGCTGACGGGCGACGAGTCCTCCGTGGTATCATCGAGTACACTCCAAGGGTCTGTGATTGGCCACGAGTCTTTCACAGCAACTAGAGTGTGAGTTGAGCCGAGTACGGTGAGACCTGTACTTGAGCTGACGGCTAGTGATTGAGCCGAGTACGGTGAGACCTGTACTCGAGCTGACGGCCAGCAATTGAGCCGCATACGGTGAGATCTGTATCCGCGCTGACGGGTGATGAGCCCTTTGCGATGCCTTCACTACGCTTCTCAAACCATAACATCGTATGAGAATAACTAGGATTGACGACCCTAGAATGGATCATGTTTGGGAATGATACAAGGGAGGTACCTTAGTTTCCCAATACTGCTGTTTGAAATGGACTAATAAAAACTTGGTAATCATGAGCATCATCGCACCGCATGTGCTTTGTAGATGTGGCGCACTAAGGGAGTAAGCATTCGCGAACGTAAGATGATGTCGCTTGAGGGTGGTTTGGCAAGGGCATACAGCATCATGTCATTTCATTCTTGCATTTAATAAGAGTAGTTAGAAATGCTTGATTTGTACTGCTTTATCATTACTGCTTGATTGATTTGATAACATGTTAACTTATGCTTTACTGTTCCACTGAGTTGATCACTCACTCCCACGTTACGGGACGGTGTTCCGAACACCCACCAGATTTGTTGAATTTCAGGTGATGGCGATGCTTATGAAGCAGAGCCGGACTTCTATGATGTGGAGGAGGAGTTCTCCTACATGTAAATTTCTGACAGGCCAATGAAGACCTGGTATTGTATTGACGGGGTTATGGTTCTTGGGATAGAAGGCATTACACTTCCTCACATTTGGTATATTCTAGAACTGCACTTGTATTTATTTAACCTGGCAATGTTATCACACTCTGGAGACTCATCATAAGTTATATATTTTATCTATCTATCACAGTCTTCCGCTTGCAAATTTAACTGTCTCTGGAGTATGATATGCTGTTTTGGCTTAATCTCACTCATGTTCAATGCACGAATACAGTCAACATTCAATCATCATTCATTTTGTTGCATAAGTGATGTTCTGGAACTCGGGAGTTGAGTTTATGCTCGACCCCCGATTTTCAGGGTGTTACAAGATGGTATCAGAGCATGATTTTGATTAAACCGGACCTGGGTTATGGTCACACTACGCACTCTGACGCAATCTGACTTAGGAGGGAGCGACGGATTGTAGAAACAGTCTTAGGCATCCCGGTTCCATCCAACGGCTAGTTCGCTGAAAACGAACGCCGAGTATGTATTCAACCATGGTCGCACGGGTCGACCTTAAAACCCTTCTAGGTTGTCTAGTGAAGGGTCTAGATCATAATCCACCCCATCCCAATCATTGAGAATCAGTAAAAATGTGCGATAAACGTGATGAGGATAACTACCCCGAATCCTTGGAGCTTCTCTGGACTCCTCCCAGAGACTTCTCGAATCTACAAGAGGAGAAAGCAGGAAATAGAAATAAATTCTGATTAATACTAAAAACGAGTTCACAACCCTTTAAATAAGGATACCAAGTAATGAGAATGAAATCAGAAACAAACTACAGCTAAAACTCCTAGAATTCGCGACTTACTATAGGGTCGTGATGTCTATTAAGTGTGCAAGGCTTTCAGCCAAAAATAGTAAGTGTCCTATTTTATTTCACTAAACCATTCTCCTAATTATTCTAAGCTCTTTACACGATGCGCACAACTCCTAAAGCCCAACCGATGAAGAGTAATTAAACAAAAACTACTATTTTAGCAAAACGAAATTGAAGCGTGGAAAATGACCATCAATCAGTGGGTTTCTCGCAATTCCGGGCTGCGCAACCCTGCATAGCTGGGTTGGTTGGTTTCATTAGCTCGTTCTACCCCAAAATTCATATATTTTATGTCAGACAACTCATTCCGGATCGTAAGATATGTCTGATTGTTCCGAAAATACCCGAAATGGAGCGAATCGGAGTCGGGGGCCTCTCCACTTAAAACCAATGGGACCCAGGGTCGAACCAGGGTGCATTTGGCACCTTGGGACCATGGAGAACAGGTCCCCACCGCGGCGGCGCGGTTCCGGCCAAGTCCGGCCGCGGCGGCGCCGCGGGTCGGGCGGCGCGCCGCCGCCCGGTTGCCTTTCCGGTGGGATTCCGGCCATGGGTTTGGTCGGCCTGACCCCCCCAACACGCTGGCACGTGCGGTTTTGTGTTTTGGTTAGAATAAATAGGGTTGGAAGCACCCCTTTCATTTCACCCTCTTTTCAAACACCTCCAAACCCATTTTCGATTTTTCTCAAAACCCATCCCTCCAAACCTTGCAATCTTTCATTTTCTTCCATAACCCACACCCATCCATCCTTCCATAATGTTTACAACATAACTTACCCCCTACCCTCTCCATCCTCTCTCATTTGAGCGCTTACATGCCTCATTTGAAGCTCTAAAATCGTGCAAGCTCTCAACCCATCCCATCCACTCATTTTCCTCCTTCAATCCCTGTCCGTTGGGGCCTTTACAATCATATGTTGAGGCTCACATCTGTGGAGAACCAAAAACTCCAGCCCCCCATTTCCCTTATCCACATTTTCCATGGCTCTATCCGAGCTCATCCATATGTTGTCTTGTAGTTTGCATGGGCTACTATCTTAGGGTGGTTATGTTTTCCTGTTGATAGGTGTAGTAGTTGGTAGAATGTTTTAGTTATTTGAGAACGTTTAGGGTCCGTTCGGCCAAATTACATTAGGTAAGTTTACGGTGGATAGAATTGTAAAAGTAATAATAAATGTATATGTAGGGTATGGCCCCTAGATTGGGTGTATCCTATGTCTTCCGACACCATGTTTAGAATGTACGCAATTAAGGGTAAATTCCGAGAATTCTTTTCCAATAACACTTAGAAATTCCCCATCGTGAGATATGGAAATCCCATCTCACGTTTTTCCGACACCAGGCTCATTTTCCAAAGCCTATACCAATAATTTTGATCCCCACCCACCCTCCTACCAACCATGTGTCTCCCAATCCTGAGGTAGGATTAGTAATACGGTCCCATTTAATACAACTTAAGACCACTGGCCAAATAGGGTTGAAATGATAAAGTCCCTTGTTACACATTAACCCACCACACTCTGACAGTTTAAGCTTTTATAGTAAAGGGTTGTTCGACAAATAGAGCCATAGAGTTTGGACCCAGAGCAGTGTTTTGACAGACTTGACAATATAGGAAATCCAACCAATTAAGAACGTGAACTCTAGAACCCCCTTTGTGGTTGGTTTGAGCATGTGTGACTTGCTCGGGCGTAGTTAAATTCAACTTTAGGCAACTCAATTCCAATTAGACAACTTTGATCCTAAGTGATGAAACCCTTCCTTGTATTAAAAATGAAGTGAAATCATCTAACGCATAAGCATCGACTTTGGACTCACCTATGGATTCCCGCTACTCCTCAATTAAGACTAGGCTACTGGTTAGGCTAAGGAAAGTAAAAACTAATTATGCTAAGCCAATTGAATAATAGACTCAGTTATTCGGCTTAACCGACTCAGACCCACTACACAATTTTCTTTCCGTGTTGGCCCGACCATTTACAATTAAGAGTTTATGATTTTGTCTTTGAAAAGTGTTAGGAGTATATTGCTGATAGAGACTTTGTCTTTTAGGCCTAAGGAATTGCCCAAATGGGCAACAGACAGTTAGGGATTAGGTCCCAAATCGCATGCCATGTTGGCATACATATTGTGTTTCTGAACGTAAAGAGATAGCCTGCCTATTAAGCTAGACATAATTAAATAGGATAAGTCTGGACCGCGACAACACTCCTTGGTAGAATTAGGCATCTTGCCTCAAACTCACACCCATCCGTGATAGCCCCCTTTCTATAATCCTAGGTACCAAGACTGATGTAGGGGGAGACCGTATTTCATTTCATGTCAAGGATAAGACTTAAATTACACCTTGTTCCGACATACGGAGCAGGGCATAAATCTTGAGCCTTAAGGGCGAAAATAAAATTTTAAGGGGGGTAGAACATGATGAGCCCAATCTAGTTAGGTCACCTAATACACCTCTTTGATCTGGGTGGCGCAGCGGAAGCGCGGTGGACCCTACCCCACTGGCCCAAGATCGAAACGGTGCTCGTTGAATACGAACATTATAGAAGCCCTAGCTTGTCCTACTATGAGAAACCGATTTAGGATGATCTAGTAAGATTTGATTCACCATTTCCTTGGACATAGATAATAATGAGGACTCTCTTAGACTAAGACCTAAAGGGCAACCTTAGAATAAATAATTTGAGCCTTTCAATGATGGACATTCCCTACTCTTAGAGAGTGATCGGACTACGGAGTTACTGAAATATACAACTGCAAAGTTTTCGCGGCTTGACCCAATTCCCAATCCTGGGTGACTACCGATGGACTCTCTGCTGACGAGCGGACGACCAGGATCTACCAGGATTCGGAAGGGATACGATGAGCTTCCTACCCTGGCCCGGTAGATGATCGATGTATCGGGATCGAGCCCACTATTATCGTCTCTCCGTGTTGGTAAAATAATAAAAACAGCTATCTTAATCTAAATCGTTGGGAATTGTCGTTGAGACTCCAAATAGGTAAAGAAATAAAGGGTAGCAAACCATTAGGATATGAGAAATGGATAAAGAATTAGTTTTAAGGGGGGTAGACTAAAATGAACCTGCTGGTATATACCCTACCACGCGTAGAAACTTGGGATCAATAAGTCTTAGGCGAATGAAATAATAGAAATCTTCCCTTATTACCCTTAGCCAATTTCGGGGACGAAATTTTGTTTTAAGGGGGGTAGATTGTAACATCCCGGATTTTTGCCAACCTGGGATTAGACGTTCTAGGGCAATGGGTCGATCCTAAGACCTTATCAACTTGTCAAATCTAAATCCCACAGTCTAAAATCGCTCCTGAACCCATTTCCTTCACAAATCCCACCCCTTACTACCTTGTGCTTTCAATTTTTCAAAGCACTTTCGCCCTAGACACTAACTTAAGCTAGCTAAGTAGAAAAACTTGGATCACTTTATATACAAACTGCAAAGGCCTAAGTACCATCTCTACCAGAAAACAATTAGGATTAAATCCTTTAGAAATTTAACAAAGTTAACTAAATGCAAACTCGATTAGCCATGAAATCCGTTGGGATCGCTTTAAATACGATCTGCAAGACCCAAAACTTGTAAAACATGTGACTCTAGGTTACCATAAAGTCTAGAGCCAAACTCATTACCCGTCTGCTCTCGGGACTGAAACGAAACTTCGTATGAGGTCTAGATCGCACATCGGGAGTCCGATTAACACGAATCTAAGGAACTAGGACCGCCCCACTGGGCTTGACAATCATCTCAAAAATCAGCTCCGACCGATGTCCCACGGTCATTTATTTCGATCCGGAGCGAGGGTGTGTGAAAAACACTATTCCTTTGAAAAGAAAATATCTGGAATAGTGATCTGGCACATTTCGCTTGCGCATCAGTATTAAGCAACCTGACCGTCAGAATCAGACCAAATTACACCCTCGGATCAGGAAAAATTTCAGGAACATTTACATGTACTTGGAATTTCGGATCGTGGCCCACTGACCGTTGAACTGAAAGTGGTCCGCCACGTGCGATCTGGGAATCCGATCGAGTCGAAAACGTGATCCCTCATAGATCCATGTGTGGTGAGCTTAAGTCTGACGTTTGGCTCAAAGAGGGCCACCAGAACACCTCTTTTGAGCTGGAAAAGTGGCGAATATCCTATATTAGCAGTAACCCTTGAACAGGAGTCTATTTCGGTGAAGTTTTAGGCTATAAAAGGACCTTAAACCCTCTCCCATTCCAGCCATACGAATTTAGATTTGAGAGAGGGAAAAGAGAGAGAAAGTGAGGGAGAAGTGGGAGAATCTCCCTGCCGTCCTTCCCTGCTGCTATCCATGCTCCACCGCATCCTTCTTGACGCTTTTCCGGCGATTCCGGCGTCATTTCTAGGTAATAAACCCTAACCCTAATCTGATTTGGGGCTTGGGTGGTTGTAGGTTGTGAAATAGCTAACCTATTTCGTTCTCTAGGTTGCCAAACTCCCGTATACGGAAGCTTAGCGAACCTATCAACTCCGTTACGATTCTACGACAAAGGGTGAGGACTTTAAGCGTATAAGTTATGTTTTTCAACGCTTTCAATGTTAGATAATGATAGATTCATGATCTGCATGCAAATGCACATGTACAAAGTGCTTTCCGTTTCCTGTTTCGATTAGCGATAAAGAATATGGATTTTCACATACTCTAGATATACGTAGAAATACCGTATACGTATTTTTCTTGGGAAAATGTTTGACATGTTTATTTAATGTTTGATTATATCATGTGTGGATAAAATGCTAGTTTGGCGAAAGGGATCGCAAAAATACATGTTCATGTGTAAATGTCATGTATGTAGAAATTGCGCATTCTAGAAATTCCGCATACGTGCGGATTTTGGAAATGTATTTGTCATGATTAATTGTTGTATGAATACGGTATACGCGGATAAAATAACCGCTTGGCGAAAGAGTTCGCCCTAACACATGTTTGCTAACATAAACTATGTATGTTGGAATAGTGTATTCCAAGTGTTTGTGGAAATGGCTGAATGAGTATAGAATTCTCATTCGTGCTCGCCATGACTAATTGTCATGGATATATGATTGTTGTAATGGCGATATCCCTTTGATGAAAGGATTTGCCCTAAATCACGCCACGGCCATTATACCCTATATATGCTAAAATGTGTGGCCCAAGTGTTTGTGGAAATGACTGAATGGATATGGAACTTGGATTCCTACTTGCCATGACTATCCGTCGTGGGTGTACGCGTGTTATGATTGGGGCAACTCCCTAGCGAAAGGATTTGGCCTAATGCCTATGTGATCGACATATGTCATGTATGTTGATGTATGTTTGTTTAAGTGTTTCTTGAAATGTCTGAATGTGTAGTAGTTGGCAAATTGTAATATATAAGGGTGTTGAGATATGATTCTCAACCTCTTTTCACTATGTGTATGATCTCCTTTAATAGTTGTGTGATTAGGATTTGAACATGTACCAACTCATGCTTGTGTTGTGCTCCATAACATGCTCAACTGTTCTATGATTTTAACTATGTAATGTATATGTTTGAATTTATATTTATGTTGTATGATCCGTCATGGGTGATGGGGGAGCGGAGCAACGAGTGCGTGCAACAGCCCTGGCAGCCCTAAACGGATAATACCCGACTGATTGTATGATTTGAATCCTGATCTATTACTGCTTTATATCTCTGTAATTGATTGTGTTCGGGGCTATGATTATAGTCCAGGCAATCGGTAACGAGATTGAACTCGTGGCTGAGATTCATTTGCCACGTGGGATGTGTTCGACGAACTCGAGTCGTGCGTTGCCTGTCGGCAGTGGCTAGGCCACACGAAGTTGTTTATGCACTTCATGTCGTGCAGCTCAACGGGCGATCGTGCTAGTCGAGCTCATCAAGTAACCCGATCTGCCTTATGCATGTTCACCCTGTTTGGTCGCTACTGCTTGAACCTAGGGTACCAAACTTACCAGTGGCGATCCCCGTTTAACCATGGTACCTAGATCCGCTAAGTCGCATGAGCCGGGCATGGTGGTATGGGACACCGTGGTTGAGCTGTCGGCCTACGCTGGGGCCATGTGCCTCCCCGTAGTGACCATTGCGCAATCAACTCATGAGCCGAATATGGTGGTATGGGACACTGTATTCGAGCTGTCGATACTTCGGCGAGAGCCGAGTACGGTGAGATCTGTGCTCGTGCTGACGGGCGACGAGTCCTCCGTGGTATCATCAAGTACACTCCAAGGGTCTGTGATTGGCCACGAGTCTTTCACAGCAACTAGAGTGTGAGTTGAGCCGAGTACGGTGAGACCTGTACTTGAGCTGACGGCTAGTGATTGAGCCGAGTACGGTGAGACCTGTACTCGAGCTGACGGCCAGCAATTGAGCCGCATACGGTGAGATCTGTATCCGCGCTGACGGGTGATGAGCCCTTTGCGATGCCTTCACTACGCTTCTCAAACCATAACATCGTATGAGAATAACTAGGATTGACGACCCTAGAATGGATCATGTTTGGGAATGATACAAGGGAGGTACCTTAGTTTCCCAATACTGCTGTTTGAAATGGACTAATAAAAACTTGGTAATCATGAGCATCATCGCACCGCATGTGCTTTGTAGATGTGGCGCACTAAGGGAGTAAGCATTCGCGAACGTAAGATGATGTCGCTTGAGGGTGGTTTGGCAAGGGCATACAGCATCATGTCATTTCATTCTTGCATTTAATAAGAGTAGTTAGAAATGCTTGATTTGTACTGCTTTATCATTACTGCTTGATTGATTTGATAACATGTTAACTTATGCTTTACTGTTCCACTGAGTTGATCACTCACTCCCACGTTACGGGACGGTGTTCCGAACACCCACCAGATTTGTTGAATTTCAGGTGATGGCGATGCTTATGAAGCAGAGCCGGACTTCTATGATGTGGAGGAGGAGTTCTCCTACATGTAAATTTCTGACAGGCCAATGAAGACCTGGTATTGTATTGACGGGGTTATGGTTCTTGGGATAAAAGGCATTACACTTCCTCACATTTGGTATATTCTAGAACTGCACTTGTATTTATTTAACCTGGCAATGTTATCACACTCTGGAGACTCATCATAAGTTATATATTTTATCTATCTATCACAGTCTTCCGCTTGCAAATTTAACTGTCTCTGGAGTATGATATGCTGTTTTGGCTTAATCTCACTCATGTTCAATGCACGAATACAGTCAACATTCAATCATCATTCATTTTGTTGCATAAGTGATGTTCTGGAACTCGGGAGTTGAGTTTATGCTCGACCCCCGATTTTCAGGGTGTTACACTACTATGTGTGAGTACTCTTCAAATGACTAAGGAATAAATCCATCTAGCCGAGGCACTCACTCAAGGAAGTCAGTTTGCGCTTGCCCCTATTGTGCTTGGCCACCATCATCACAGCATGTTTGAAGCAACCACGAAGGCTTTTTACCACTCTAGCTGGTCTATCTGTCTTATCTGGATGTGGTTTTATGAACATTTTGGAGCAAAATTTATCAAATCTATTCTAACAGATGTAGAATTCACTTCCTTCAACCACCGCAACATCCTCTGCCCCAAAGTCAATTATTCCTTCGCCAAGTGTATGGGTTTTTTTCCTTTCTTTTACCTTTGATAAGTCCAACCATTACTTTTGTCTATTTTAAGATAAAGAATTCGATCCAACTTGGTTCATTGAAAACTACAGGCCGACCAATACTGAGTTGGCAAGCCTTAAATGCGGGTTGGAAAAGTTATTTGATATGCAGATACTTACCATATGGTGGCATAGTAGATATGGGCGTTAATGCCAAGGTTGGAATCAAACAATACTGCCTTAATCTTCTTGCTCGTCAATTTTACTTTTATTTTGCCTTAAGGCATCCCTTATCCATCTATTCATTGAACTTGCAACCAACCTCCAACTGATTGACCAATTATAGATTCAGTAATCACATTTCAGACACTCCACAGATGATTTGATTCTATAAGCTCTTCTTTTATGCTTCCTCTCTTTATCAACTATCCTCATTAGCTAGAGTCATTTCACTCTTAGATGAAAAATTATTATGCGACTTTGATTAGTGGGTCTTAGGAATTAATCATCGGTTAGCTTTCTCCTTCATCCAAAGTGGAGAAACTCATAACCAAGAAGAAGAAAATGACCAGAGAATGCACCAAAGAATTGACTGCACCTTAGTGTTGAGTGTGAAATATTGCATATTTCCCCTATTTATTCCTTGGTTTTATAAACATGATAGTGCTTAATTGATTTAATTACGCATGTTTTCATGTGGAAATGATTTCAAGAGCTTAAGGTAAAATTAATGCCAAAAGGAAGATTTATGCTCTAAAAATTACTAAATGAAGATTTGGAGATTTAGAAGTCATTAATGAAGAATTCACATGCCAAGAATCCAAGGAAAACAGATGATGAATGAAGAGAATCAAAGATTTGAAGTGCAAAAAAGGAATCCTGAAATTGTGCTGAAAAGAAAACCTATTCGTGAAATTATTCTGAAAGAACATGTTCTGAAACTCCGAGTCTAAAAAATGAAAGTTCTGAAAGTATATTTTGGGAACTGCGTAGAGTGCGTAAATTTGAGCCATTTTTTAGATTTTTTCCAACTCAGTGCGAAAGTTGGAGTTCCATTATAACGTTTCGAAAAAATCCGTACAAGGACCCAAGTACCACCTCAGGCAGAATCACCTAAGGACCGTATCCTGTCGTAATTAAGACAAATTTTAGTTAAGTGCTAAACTGAATAATCGGTGGATTAAGCTTGGACCATCATTTCCACAAATGAGAAGACCTAAAACCATTAATACCACTGACGCAACGTCCCTTAAAGACCTAGAAAAAATCCCATGAGCCTATCGCTCTAAGGAGTACATTGAAACTCCGTATCGGACATAGACCGCACATCGAGGGTCCGATGACCGTGAAACTATAGAATTATGTCCGCCTTACTGGGCTTGACAACTATTACGGGAATCGAGCCCAGAGGGTGTCCAGATATGTTCAATTTGAATACTGAGTGAAGTGTGTGAGAAACTCGAATATCTTTAGAAAATGTATTGAAACTTAAGTGAATTGAGTCATTCGCTCACATGCGAAATTGAAGATTTCGGATAGTCAGTTTCTGACCAAACTTCACCCATGGGGAAATGAAATTTTCATGCACATATCCGTATAACTGTAGCCCATATCGAGTAAGTATGACCGTTGATCTAACATGGGTCCTCTATGGTCGATCTGCTTATCCGATCACACTGAAATCACATCCTGGCATAGATCTATTGTTAAGGAACTTACCCTACGACGTATGTGAGAAGTGGCCCTCCCTGTGAGCCCCGTTTGTCGAAAACAACTGCCCAAAGGGTGTAATCCAGGTATATAGTGACCCTAGGGCCACTTACATCACTATTGTGCCTATATATAGCCCATATAACACCCCATCTCTCTCCCATACGAATTTCTCCAAACCCTAGGAGAGAGAAGAGAGAAAAGAAGAGAAAAGAGTAAGGAGAGGAGAAATATTGGGAGATCATTGTCGTGATTCTCTCCCACAACTCCATGCCTTGAATAACCTTCCCATTTCACTACCCCATCCGTTTCAGCTACGATTTGGGTAAGAAATCTTAGCCCTAATACCGTAGTTGAGATCTAGAATGATTGTTTGTCAACCTAGCTAACCAATTTCACCATTTAGGTACCCAAGGTTCTGTTTTCAGGAACGTAGAATTCGAATCGAGTCCGAATTGAGTATTTTGACGAAAGGTGCGGACTATAAATGTTTAGATTATGGTCTTCAACACTTTCAATGTCAGCTAATTATTTATGTCTGACTTGATTGCTGCCATATTGTCTTAGATATGCAAATTTTGAGATATTTTACATGTATGAACTATGTTGAACAAAATATGCATCCTATGTGTTTGTTGAAATGTTTGAATGAACATGCGAACATGATTTGTGCTTGCCATGACTATTAATCTAGGATTCATGTTTGACATATGCATGATGACCGCTTTGTGTAAGGATTTGCCATAATATATTTCATAACTAACCTAGTCTATGTATGTTGGTGAAGTACAACATAAGTGTTTGAAAAACTATTTAAATGAGGAATTGTTGATGATATGTAGTTATTAAGGGTATTGAGATAGGATTCTCAATTACCTTGTTCATGTGTATAGTTTCCTTCATGTAATCTTAATTTCGTCCACTCAATTTATGGATAAAATGCAAATGTTAGGTATATGCTCAATGTGTATGATAAAATGCTCAAATGAGAGATTTATTTGGATCGTTTGCTAAATGCTGAGATCATTATTACATTTTCTTACTTCCTACATCTGAGTAAGATTGAGGCTATGATGTAGCCCAGACAATCGATAACAGTCCCCGTTTAGGTGGCCGAATTAGTCTCACCATATTAGGATATATTTGATGAATCCGAGTCACACGATGATCGTCAACAGTGGTTAGGCCATGAGGGGCGCTTACGCGTTCCATGTCGATTAAGTCACCGTGCGCTCATACCAATCGAACTTGTCTAATAAACCGATTGACCTATTGTATGTTTACCATGTATGGACCTTGCTGCTTGAATCTAAGATACCCCCTACTAATGTAAAGACCCACTTTAACCATGGTACCACGATCCGCTAAGACTCATGAGCAGGGCATGGTTGTATGAGACACCGTGTTCGAGCTGTCGGCCTACGCTGGGGTGACGAGCCTCCCCGTAATGACTAGTGAGCCAACTCAGACTCGTGAGTCAGACATAGTGGTATGGGACACCGTGTTCAAGCTGTCGGCCTACACCGAGGTGATTAGCCACTCCGTAGTGACCACGAGTATAAACTTTGAACTTGTCTATCAACTGCTTTTCATTAGGAGTGATGCCCTACAACTTGTCTATCGTATGTGTTTGACTAGGAGTGGCGAACCTAGATGGATCCTTTGGTTCGGGTTAGTGATATAAAGGGAGGTACCCTAGCTTCCCATATTTGTTGTATGAATAAGCTTAATTAAGTATTTGGCTAACACGACCATGCATTGCATTGCATTAGTTAGGATGTGCTTTTGGCGAGGAAGGTGTACTTTAGGGAGTGCAGTCATACGCTAAATGTGCAGTCACATGACCATGTTAACCTTTGCCTTATTTTACCACTGAGTGGATCACTCACTCCCACCCTAGGACGGTTGTTTAAAACACCAACCAGACCCTGGTTTAGATGCAGGTGTTGATGAAGTTTATGCGACAAAGCAGGACTTCATGGATGAGGAGGAAGAGTTCTCCTATGTTCAACTCTCAGGCGGGTCTATGTAGATCTCGTACCGACACGCGTGGACTATAGGGATTTTTGGATCAGTCGAACACATTTATTTTCCGTATTTTGTATATTTTGTAACAACACATGTATATATGCAGCCCAGTTACATATTCATACTCCGGAGATTGTGAAACGCTTTTATATTTAAATATATATGCTTCAAACTTCCGCTTACTTAGTTAATTATATCCGGAGTATGATATGTTGTTTTAGTATAATCTCACTCATGTTTAACTCATTAATATGGATGAAATTTGAATATCATTATCCAAGTTGCATAAGTGATGTGCTGGATCTCGGGAGTAGAGCTTTGCTCGACCCTCGAAATTCAGGGCGTTACAAGTTAGTTTCAGATCATGATTTGGATTAAATTGGACCTGGGTCATAGGTAACACGACGCACTCTGATGCACTCTGACTTAGGAAGGAGGCATTGGAATTAAGAAACGATCTTAGGATCCCAAAGTTTCTCCGACGGGCGAGATGGACTATCGTAGTTTAGCCCATACGCATTCTAGATCTTGTGGATTGATCTCAGTCACCTTTAGACCGTCAGTCAGCGGGTTTGAACCATTAGTCAACGACTTTAAAACTTGAAACATGCCTAAAAGGCACGAATATGCGCATGTTGAATTAGGAAATTGGACCGTGCGGGCTTAAAACCCCAAAGCACGAAATTCGGTGGGGCCCAGGGGGCCCCACACATCAAATTAGCACCCCGGGAGGGGGTGCCACCGCCCCAGGGCGGAGCCATCGCGGGACACCCGAGAGGGATGCGACAGCACCACCCGGTCGACAATGCACAGCCAACTACCACAGATGGGCGCAGTAGCACCTCCTGATCGGCGGCACATCACCGCCAGCCGACGTGGGTGGGTCCCTTCCATGTGTGGGGGGCCCCTTTTAACCCTCCAAACACCCCCATTTGCTTGTTTTGCCCTATTCCTACCCCACAAACACCCCCAGACCCACCAACAACTCCCTTTCTCTCTCAAAGCCTCTTCTCCATACACTTAAACCTTTCATTTCCCTTAAATCTTACACTCACCCACCACTATTCCTCAAAAACTACCCTTTACATCTCTCCATCTCCATTATTCTCACCTATTTGAGCACAAAAACCCTCTTTTTGTGTCTCACAACTTTCATATCCTCACATCCACTTCATTCTCAAGCTTTTCCACCTCAATGGCTCTCTTTGAGCTTGTAACCGCCATTTTCTCCATCTCAACACTCCTTTCCCTTATGGGACAGAAGAGAGTGGCCCCAAATGAGGTTGGGCCTAGTTGTCCAAGCCACTCTACGAAGAAGACGAGTGCTAAGACAAGGGCAAGCATCGAGCAAAGGTTAAAACGAGACCTCGATCCTCAAATTTCGATATAAAGGTCTTTACTAGCGGGCGCCGAACTCGGTAAGTTCCATGATCGGAAGGTTGTGTTTGAAGCTCATGTTGATGAAAAGTTATTTGGGTTGTATTCAGTAATCGACCTCCTTCTGGAGACCGGGTGGGGTTCCATATCTGAAGGAAAGGCTCGTGCAAGTGAAGGCACTGTATTAACCTTCTATGCTCACGAATGGAACCCAACTCTAAAGCCCCTCTAGTTTACTATTCCGTTGAGAAGGCAAGAAGCCAGAGTCGATGTGGATGTCATGGCCCGCATCATGGGAATAGAGTGTGGTGTTGTAGATGCTAGTGAAGTTAACCTCGCTAGTGAGCGAGAGAGAAATCGCTGCACCCGTTTCCTTTGCGGCCAACTTGAGGAGTGGAGGTGAGGGAATAGCCTTGCATCGACCAGTATGGCAGCGGATTTCCGCCTGCTCCACCGCATATGCACATACAATGTGTATCCCAGGTGGAGTAACCGCACAGAATGCACCCGATTTATGATGGACTTCTTGTACAGAGTTGGACAAGGGGAAAATGTGTGCCTGCTGTTGAGGTACAAAAATATCTCATTGTAGTGGTCAGAGAATTCCATGATACAGGGTTGCATAATCTGTATTTTGGTAAAAATCCACTTCGAGGGTATTTTGGTAAAAATCCATGTTAGGGGTATTTTGGTAAAAATCCATGTCAGGGGGTGTTTTGGTAAAAATCCATGTCCAGGGGTAGTTTAGGTATTTTGGTAAAAATTCATGTCCAGGGGTAGTTTAGGTATTTTGGTAAAAATCCATGTGCAGGGCTAGTTTAGGTATTTTGGTAAAAATCCATCTCCTGGGGTAGTTTAGGTATTTTGGTAAAAGTCAGTGTCCAAGGGTAGTTTAGGTATTTCAGTAAAAGTGATTAGAAAGGGTATTTTTGGTAATAAAGCATGCACAAGTGTCATTTTAGTAAAGAGAGGCTGTACACCACCATTTAAGAGGGAGTTTAGTGGACACCATGGTTTATGAGAGGAAGATGTCTAAATGTGAAGGGATAAGTGGTGGTGATCACCACTTTCTAAGAGTGGTGGGGCCTATAAATACCCCTCCCTGATTCATTTGAAGGGTTAGATCATTTGGATCAGTTGGAAGAGAAATGGAGAAGAAGTGAGGAGAGAGAGGTATGCAGTTGCGCGACCCACGCAACGGAGGAATGCCGTTACGCGACCCGCGCAACGGAAGAAGTTGTTGCGAGACCCGCGTAACGGAAGAAGTCGTTGCGGGACTTGCGTAACGGAGAAAGTAGTTGCGCGACTCGCGCAATGGAAGAGAGCCCTACGCGAACTGCACAATAGAAGACAGGCGACACGAAGCTCTGTATAACGGAAGATTCCTGTTGTGTGATCCGCTCAATGAAGGAAAGCCCTTGCGCAGCCCATGTAACGGGGAAATTGGTTGCGCGACCCGCACAACGGGAAAATCGGTTGTGCGACCCGTATAACAAAAGGATCTGTTCAACCGCCCGTGCAACGTATTCTTGAGAGGGTTTTAACATCTCAAAGAGGAATGACTGGAAGGATGCTCAGAGCTGATTTCAAGCCCAGGATTAGCTGATCAATTCAGCAACTCCTCCTAAGTATCTAGGAGATGACCAAGATAGCGTCGGAATGCTGCCGAAATTTCTATCTCATTGGAGATTAGCTGATTAATTCAGTAATTCCTCCTAAGTATCTAGGAGATGAGCGAGATAGCGTCAGAATGCTGCCGAAATTTCTATCAGGGTATCTTGTCTGTTTTGATTGATTGTGCTCTGTTTTCAGAATCAAGGGAATCTGAGGATGTAAATGAACTCAGATAAATGTGATCAATGTTCTCTTAACAAATTCTTTATTATCATTGAATAAATCCCCCAAATCAAACACATTTGTTTTCTTGTCGAAACAAAATGGCGACTCTACTAGGGACTTCTATTCAATGGTAACTTAGAAAATGCTTAGACAACATTTATCACTTTTTGACGTCTGTATAGATGCCAAAATGGCGACTCTCAGTGGGAACATCCTCCCCTTCATCTCTAAAAGCAAAGTACAATTTTATTTAAATAAAATAACTAGCATTCTGTTATAAATGACAGGTATATAGTAACGACCTTTTTCCCTACTAACGTGGTTGTCTACTCTCATCCAACGGATTTCCACCAAAAAATATCGGAGAAGATTAAATCAGTTGTGATCAAGGACGGACAATGTCAGGGTTCAATCTGCCGAGTATGGATAATAGGTCAATCATGTGAAATGTTATGAGGTGCGGTTTTTCCTCACTCACTCAGTTCATCCTCCTCGATTGCATCAGCAATACAGTTTTCACTTCCTCCTTTGATATCAGTGCATTCGAAGTGTATAGAAAAGAGAAAATTTGCCAGCAAATGTTGATTAGTCTACATCAGATGAGCATGTTACTGAAGAAATCCCCAACTTTCCAATAGCAACCACCGTGAGCAACAGTAAATCTTGAGAAAAACATTCAGATGAGAAGTTAGTTCGACTGAATCATACGCTGCTCGCTGACAAGTAGACGAATTAATTAATGAATTAACAAATTCATTAGCCAATAGAGAATCCAGGGGGCATTGCCACAACTTTCTAGAATAAAAGAGAAAAGAGTTAAGAGTAAATAGAAAGCGTTAGAGAAAGCAAAGTCTCACTACAAGAAAAGGGGATTTTAGCCTCGATTTAAAATTGAGGCTAAAAAGGTTAAAAACTGAGGCTAAAGCCTTTAGCCTCAGTTTTGCCTCAGTTATCCAAACCGAGGTTGAAACCCCTATGGCTAAAGGCTTTAGCCTCTGTTTTAGCAACCGAGGCTAAAATGACTTTTATAGCCTCGGTTCTTCAAGTGAGGCTAAAAACCTTTTCAGCTTCAATTTTCTCGAAATGAGGCTAAATCAAAATTTTAGCCTCCATTGTTTTCAACTAAGACTAAATCCAAATTTTAGCCTCAATTGCCTCCAACCGAAGCTAAATCTATTTTTAACCTCGGTTCTCAACAACCGAGGCTAAAGTCTTTAGCCACGGGAATTTCAACCTTGGTTATCAATAATCGAGGCTAAATTCAAGCCTCAGTTACAAATTGAGGCTAAAAATGTTTTTTTTTTTTTTTTTAATATTTATTCAATCCACTCATGAAACAATCAATCATGAAAGCCACAATACCGATAAAACAGTTAACAACAGTCTATTCAAAGTTTAACTCAATCAAACTGTTACACAACATTAGGTTCCATAAATAATACAAAGTCATGGTCGCGCCAGTCATCACCGGTGTCGTCGTGCTTGGTGGACCCTGAGATAACAGTGCCTGTCCATCTTCTGCTGCTTCCAGGCCAAAGTCATCATTGCCTCTACCAGCATTCTCCATTCGAATTGTGCGTAGCAGGCCTTGCAACCTTAGCTCTGGCCTGCTGGCTGCAAGACATGCTTGGCGATATCCTAGTTCTAGCTGTGTAGCAAGGCCGGCACAACCTGCTCTAGGGCCTAAAGATATCCTCCGATCTTCAACTACTGCAGGAGCAATAGTAGGCACAACAGTCTGTGAACTATTGCAAGTGTCCTAAATAAACAAATCAACATCAAAACCACACAACCATGGGATTTAAATGATTATGGAGGATCTTTTGTTCACTTAGTAAAATACCTTGAAAAGCATATACGGCTCATTGGGAGAAGAGTATATCTGAAAGACAGATACCATAACAGTAAGAAAGCCTTTAGGTTTGCAGCACAAAACATATTTTTTTTTGTAATAAGCTTACCTGATTAACCTGGAACTCTGTGCGATCAAATCTAGATATAACAATCTTACAAAATATCTTCATTTCTGGAACCTCGGTTGCTAAGTTGCACCTATAAATAATGCCTGGAGTAAGGAAGCTAGTGACGCTAATGAAAAATATGGATGTTGCAATAGACCTGTTTCAATAGACCTGTCTAGAGCGGTACCTATGTCTAGCGGTGAGGTTCCAGAAATGAAGATATTCTGCAGAAGAGGTCTATTGTTAGACATAGGATGGGATCCAGAAATCCTGTAAACGGTATCTATGTCCAGCGGTATGGGATGTTGAAATAGACCTGTTTCCAAGTCCCTTATCTGCAGAACATACTTGCAATCGCTTAAATAGCTCGCTAAAAGTTGGTTACCATTCACAGCATTTGTCGATTTGAGCACGCTCTTTTAAGGTTCTTGGAGCACATCAGTCCATACACTTGGCTCCCTGAGAAGATATTGTAGGTTCGAATAAAATAAGCTACTTGGCTAGAAAAACTTTGCACAAATCTTCCAGTCTATACTATAGAAAATAAGATGAAGATGTAATGTGATGCACTTATTTATGACACAAAAATGTATAACTGGTAACTTTGATGATTAATGACAAGTCATAAAGCACCGACTTATTTCTATTTGAAATGTCGAGTTCTGCAATGTAAGCTATTGTAATGGTAGTAAAATGTTCAAATATGCATGGTTAGAAGCATTCAACTGATATCCAATCGGGTGCAACGGAAGAACAAAATTCTCAGCCCAGAAACTTTGAATTATTAACTTCTAGCAAACACTGTAAATAGAAACCGTATATCCAAGAAAGAAACAGAAATTTCACCATGGAATAAAATGGAAGAGAATCACAACAAACACAAAATCATAAGACCGAATCATTTTAGGCCGATTGATGAATTGAATTTCATAGATAAACAAGGTCTACTACACTGATATGGGCTTTCCACCATTTCTTGGTGTTGCTACCAAGAAACATGGAATGAATGGAATCCTCTTCTCATTCCACATACAACAACTATATTACCTGTAATTCGTATGAGCGCCAGCTCCATTCCAATCTCCCTGGCAACACCAAACACAATATGAATGGAATCAAAATACAAAGAGAACCACAAGATGTTGTAAAACAATGAAAAAAAAAAGAAAGAAAGATAGGTGGCATCCAAAAATAAATTTACCTGGATAGGCTTCGGGTCAAATGAGAGAACAATGCCAGCAATCTCTGTAATCCTCTATTTACGAAATGTAGAATCATACATATAATTAGATTCTTTTAAAACAAGCAAGACATTCCATGTAATTCCCCTTTTCAGACCTATATATATATATATATATATATATATATATATATATATATATCAAAATTAAGGTCTCCACAATAGCCATGGACTGTAATTCTCTATTTACATAGCAAAGAGAACATATGAATCATACATATACTATGATTCTTTTAAAAATTTCACACAAGCAACATTCCATCTTATAGAAATCATACATACAGTAGGAATCCCATAACAGGTTGTAGGAATCATATGTCTGGTACGATTCCTTTTGAGACTAATTTTAGAAAATGGAGACAGGAAACATACATATAGTAGGAATGCCTGTCTGTTTTTTGAAAATGACACCATATCTACATTCAAATAAATAATAAAGACAATCAAACCAGAGGATCACACCATGATCGTTAAAAAGAAAAGCTTAAGACAGTAGGTCTGCTTATTTCAACTTAATGGAACGTCTGCAGCCAAGAGAATCCTTAAAAATAAATTCAAGTTACATAACTTGAATCCTTCTAATGAATGCAAATCTGTCAAGATCAAGCTCAAGGGACAGGAACATTTTCAGCCATCCATCAACAAAGGCTGTCACCAGGTACCATTTGTCAAGAACTTCAAACACAAACGATCAATTTATATCTACATAAATGATCATATATCTAGACAAATGATCATCATGAAAACGACAGAATCAGACAATAAAAGGAACCATTTTCAACTCTATCAATAACAAGCACAATTATAAAACACTCCACCAACACGATGTCCTACTATACAATCAAAGATTATTAAGTTATAGATATTAGAAATATGACAAAAGACAACAACAACCAAAACAGCAAGAATTCTTCAGGATTAGGACGCTTCCATCCTTTCCAAAAGAAATATACATGTGAATTGGAGAGCAACACCAGAAACAGAACGTCCTCCCAAATTGGAGGAGATGAGTTAAAGTGTTCCTAAAAGTCGAACACGAAGAGAAAGAAACTTACTCCAGAAACACAACTTTTTCAAGACTGCAAATAAAACAAATTCGAAGTCAATGGTCAACACCTAAGACCATAACTACAACTTCATGTTTGCACAGATCCATTCCCAGATGCATATTGGGAACATTTCGACAAAAAACTGAATGGTTCCATGCTTTGAAAATTAAACAAAAAAAGATCTTAAATACAAAATATGTTTTTATTGGGAGGACTACAGAGGCACAATTACTTCAAAACCATTGAAATGCATATATCAATGATGACTTCAGGGAATGCTATCAGGTGGGGCTTCCAAAGGAGGAGCCCCATGATACTAAACACTTTCCATCTCCGTGCTCTATAGGAAAGATCTCCTGTGTGCATGAGGAAACTCCAGTTTAGGGGGCAATATGGCATATTTGGGATTGTGATGCACCTTGCTGATAACCCAGAGAGCATTTCATCATGAACAAAATTTACTTTCACTCATTCAAAAGAAAAGGGGAAAAAAAAAAAAAAAACAATGAAAAGAATATTAGTTGACAAGGAGACAGAAAACCAAAAGTTTACCTTCAATCCAAGAAATACCTGATTCTATACTAGAAAAATAGCTAAGAAATTTCATATGTATTACAGTAACAGAAACTATTAGTTCTGAAATGGATATACATCCCAAAAGACCAAACAGGCACACATATGCACACATGTACGAGTGGACACACCAGCAGAGAAGATCTCATTCCAAGAAGTAAATAGAGCAGCTTCTCAATTAATGGTTGTCCCAACTATGCTCCAACTAATGCATGCAAAAGTTCAATTCCATAATATATATTTTAAAAAAAATATATATTCCAAACAATAAGAGATTAAAAAAAAACCTCCCGACAATTGATTGTGCTCCTGAAAGTACATATAAATCAGAGCAACATCATAAATACTTTCAGACCATAACAAGTTGTACTTCTTCCACCTTAGCAGTAACCCAAAACCATCCAATTCGAAAGAACCTCTTTATTTATTTTTTATTTTTTATTTTTTACACACATTCACCCCTCCCACATACACTCACACCCCACACACTCTCGCACACTCGCACCACAAGGGGTGCTCCAATCCGAGAGCCATGTTGGTGAAACTTCCCTAAGATCCACCCACCCATTAGGTAAGCTACCTCATGTTCACCATATAATCCAACAATCAGGTGGGCCACACCATAGGAAACAGTTGAGATGGGACACCGGCATTAATTTTGTGTAAGGCCTACCATGGTGTTTATATGACATCCAATCCATCCACCTAAAATACATCATTAGGATGAATGAGCCTGATATTTGGAATCAAGGTAAAACAATGGGTGGTGTGCCTAATGGATGGCGTGGATTTCATGCATGTCAAGTCATTTCCCCCACATTAGAGAAATTAACCTACTCACCTAGTAGGTTAATTTCCCCCACATTAGAGAAATTAACCTACTCACCTAGTAGGTTAATTTCCCCCACATTAGAGAAATTAACCTAGTAGGTATCTAGGCGAGGTCGGCAAGCAATTCATCCACAATTCAACACATTCCCAACCTCAGATCCTTCAACCACAATTCAACACATTCCTTCCAAGAAATTAAAGGCTTCGTAAATCAAGAAAAAAAAAATACAACAAAAAATGCAAAAAATAAAATAATAAAAATAAAAATAAAAGAACAAAACGAAATTACCGATTTTCCACAGATAGAACAAATTGCCTTTCAATCCATCACAAATTCAGTTTACACACCAAAAAAGGTACGAAAATCACAAGACTAGACGGGATTTACTGCAAATCGAACAAAGTATCATCCAATTCTTCCAGGATATCCAAAACAGCAATCGAAAATGGTGAAAACTTTCAGAAAAGAAGAAAAAGGGGGCTAATATACTGGTCTTTAAAACCTAACTGCCATCAGAAACCAAATTCTTCTCTCCAAGTCCGAAAATTTAGGGTCTCATATAGGACAAAATGTATACAAAGTATAGAGAAACGATCATCAAAATGAAGAAAATGAAAAATAAGAACAATGAGAAGTATTTCCAAAGAAATTCGCAAAATTTCAAGTTCCACTCTCTAAATTTCCACTTCTAAAGTCACGAATCAACAAAAACTCAAAATAGCAAAAAAATCATTAAAAGAAAAAAGAAAATGAGAAATCAAGAGCAAGAGTAAGCAAATTTTCCCAACATTTTAAAAAATCAACAAAATTTCCAAGTGAAATCTCCGTTTCCAGGGTTTCGACTAGAAAAAACTCGAAAACATGCTAAAAGAATCAAAATCTACAAACAAGGAAATCGCAAAGGTCTTCTTTATGGGAATCCGACAGAATTCCACAAAAAAAATAAAAAATAAAAAAATAAAAAAATAAAATCTCTGCATTCCTCTCTAAACTAGACGATCTAGGGTTCTCGATCGAGAAAAAATAGAAAAGCAGCAAAGAAATTCCAAACAAATCAAGAAAAACGAAATTGATAGCTAGAACATCCGATCTTCGACAAGATTTAACGAGAAAATGCGGGAATAAGAGCAATACCGACCTGCACGTCCGAGAAACGAGAATTCCGAAGCTCCTTTCGCCATCAATCGACGAAATGGTTGGAACTGAAGAAAAAAATGGCGATTTCTGAGCAGAAATTGAGAGAAATGAGGGTTTTGGGAGACTTGCTTGGACTCGCAGAGACCTTTTGCCCGAAAAGCCTCTGAGTGAGAGATTGTGGCTTTCTTTTGTAGCTGGGCTTTACGAGAAATAACAAAAACGCAAGGTCGAAAGTACCCTTGCTCCTTTCTCAGTATAACGGCATGTGTCTAGGGCGATATTGGCCTCAGTTTTCCATAACCGAGGCAAAAAGGGCATTGAACCAGAGACCTCTGTAGGGCCCACCATGACATGGCATCCGCTCCATCCATCTCTCATGACATATTATTTTAGAATAGGACCCAAAATAGTAGGCTGATTCAACACTCGAATGGGCCATAATGCATGGATCAGTGATAATGGGACCATTTACCTTTGAAATCTTACCGTGGCCCACTGTGATGAGTTCAATAAACTCAAGAAGGCTTCAATGATACACGTCTTCAAGAAATAATTTTTCTGTCCACTTCCATAAATGAGTTTCCAAAAATGATGGACAGACTTTTAACCTCGGTTACTAACTAGCCGAGGCAAAATGACAGACTTTTGGCCTCAGTTACTCACTAACCGAGGCAAAAGGGTAGACATTTGGCCTCAGTTGTTCACCAACCGAGGCAAAAGGGCAGACTGTTAGCCTCGGTTGCTCACCAGCTGAGGCAAAATGGCAAACTATTGGCCTCAGTTTCTCACAAACCGAGGCGAAATGACAGACTTTTATTCTCGGTTTCAATAACCGAGGTAAAAGGGTAGACTTTTGGCCTTAGTTGCTGACTAACCGAGACAAAAGGGTAGACTTTTGGCCTCAGTTTTCAATAACCGAGGCAAAAAGACAGACTTTTGGCCTCAGTTTTTAATAACCGAGGCAAAAGGGCAGACTTTTGGCCTCAGTTACTCACCAACCGAGGCAAAATGGCAGACTTTTGGCCTTAGTTTCTCACCAATCGAGGCAAAAGGGCAAACTTTTAGCCTCGGTTTCTTAACAACCGAGGCAAAATGGCAGACTTTTAGCCTCAGTTGCTCACCAACCAAAGCAAAAGGGCAGACTTTTGGTCTCAGTTTTCACCAACCGAGGCAAAAGGGCAGACTTTTGGCCTCAATTTCTCATCAACCGAGGCAAAAGGGCAAACTTTTTGCCTCGGTTCTCAACAACCGAGGCAAAAGGGCAGACTTTTAACCTCAGTTGCTCACCAACCGAGGTAAAAGGGCAGACTTTTGGCCTCGGTTGCTCATCAACCGAGGCAAAAGGGCAGACTTTTGGCCTCAGTTCTCAACAACCGAGGCAAAAGGGCAAACTTTTAGCCTCAGTTGCTCACCAACCGAGGCAAAAGGAAAGACTTTTGGCCTTAGTTGCTCACCAACCGAGGCAAAAGGGCAGACTTTTAGCCTCAGTTTCTCACTAACCTAGGCAATAGGGAAGAGTTTTGGCCTCAGTTTCTCATCAACCGAGGCAAAAGGTGAATTTTTAACCTCAGTTCCTTTACAACCGAGGCTAAAAACCATATTTAGCCTCCTTTTTTTGAACCAAGGCTAAAAAATTAAGGCTAAAGGCCTACTTTCTTGTAGTGTCTGCTGTGATCAAGAGTAGTGAATTTCATATAATGGACGGAACAATCTCTATTTCGCCAGTAGCTGAAGAAGATGAGGGAGAATGGAGGATGGTAATATCCAAAAATCGGAAAGTTTGATCTGCTTCCGCAAGGCCATCTCACCAAGTACTGGGTCAATTATGCGAAGTGCCATGAGATACATTCCTGCTTTGGTCATACAGTCATCCCATTTGAGAAAAACGGAAAAGCTCGTCACTCCAAAAGGTCTTCTGATACCATTAACTATAACTGTAAAGACATCCTCTACAGAATCATGGCAAGTTCAGAACAACAAAGGGAAGACGACCGTAATCAATGAATGTTCACTCACAACACCTCCTACCAAAGATTTTACACAAACTCATGCATTGAGAATGCCACGATTTAAGTCAGTTAGTTCTTCGAAGCGACAGTATGCTGGTTTCAAATTAGATAATAGTTCATCTTCTTCAACAGCGTCAGCAGCGTGGCGCTTGCTTCCTGCTTCAATATCAAGACAATCGAAGTATAAAGAAGTAAAAAGCCCGTCGACAGATATTAATCAGCCCGATCAGTTTTCGCTAGATAAGCATGTGACTGAAGAAGTCCCAAATATTCCGACAGTGATTGCTGTGAACAACATTGAACCACAAGTAGAAAGACCACAACCGCAAGTGGTTAAATTTTAAAGACCGATGCCTAATATTACTCAGAATATAACACAAGAAGAAATTTGGCAGATGGTTATTGAGTCTACTTATCTAGAGAATGAATGAAGTCAGAATAAAAGGTTTCGATATCAGACACCGTATCCCCTTGAAATAGAAGATATGCCATTTCCTGTTGATTTCAAACACCCGGATTTTCAGAAATTTAACGGGAATGGATCACCAGAAGAGTATATGATGCATTTCATAGCAAAGATGAGAAATTTCTCTAGAATTTCTCAATATTGTCTACAATTATTTGGGTCTTCTCTGATAGGAAGAGCTTTCAGATGGTATTCAGATTTAATCCCAGGATCTATTCATACTTGGGAACAAATGCAGGATGCTTTTATATCAAACTTTTTATCTTCGGATCGAGAAGTTAGTTTGGCTAAATTAGCCTCTATTCACTTAGAAGAAAATGAATCAGTTGAAGAATTTATCAGTCGATGGAAAGACTTGGCAACATCATGTCGACATCCTCTGCGGGAATCGAAACAAGTAGAACTATGTTTAGAAGGCATGAGACCAGAACTGGCATGCCACCTGGTTAGTAAAGATTGGAGAACCTTTTGTAATTTTGCTATGAAGGCTTATGCTCTTGAAAAGATGATGGGAAGAGTGTCTGCTTTTTAGTCAAAATCAGCGCACATCACTCGAAAAGAAGAAATTAAAAAAAATTATCAGAATGTTGAAAGAGAAAACAATGAAGAAGATACAAATGGTCGTGCAATTATAATGACATATAAAAGGTCCAGGCAAAATAAAATCATATGAAGTATTCGTTTACAAGAAAAGATATACTTCCTATGCTGAATTAATTGTTGGCTATAAAGAGTATTGAATTACCTCGGCCAAGACACATTGAAGAAATCGAAAAAACGAGAGGAATGGATTATTGCCATTATTATCGTAAATTTGGGCATCATACGAAAAATTGTAATTTCCTCAAGAAAAATCTACAGACGATGATCGATAAGGGAGAAATTGCTATGGAAAGAGCATGACAAAAAGAGAAAAATGGAGAAAAATGATAGAAACTCGATAAAGAAAATTCTGGGGGCATCCGCGTTAAAAGACGATAACATGTTTCGTATGGTAAATCGTCAGTAATTGACAAGATCGAGCTATCATAGCCTAAATATTCAAAAGAAAAGAAGCAAGTGAGGCAAAAGATGTCAAGCTACGATAAAAAGAATATTCGTTGCAGATATGCATTGCAATACCTGCCAGTTCAGGAAATGACCGCTATTTTGATTTGAAAGTTATCAGTATAATACTTCCAAAATCAAAAGGGGGCAAGACAGGTGAGTAAACATTAAGTAAAAAATTGTGAAATGTGTTTCTCACCATAGAATGTATTTGAATGAAATGCAGGCTTTCAAGCATATTAAGTCATCGCCAAAGAAAGACAGGTAAGTAAAAAACTATGAAATGTGTTTCTCACTATAGAATGCATTTGAATGAAATGCAGGCTTTCAAGCATATTAAGTCATCGCCAAAGCAAGACAAGTAAGTAAGAAACTATGAAATGTGTTTCTCACTATAGAATGTATTTCTTTTGTATTTGAATAAAATGCAGGCTTTCAAACATATCAAGTCATCACCAAATAGAAGCATTCGCATGCAATGACAATCGCCAAAATGAAAAGCCAATCACCAAAATTAGCAACTATCGCTATCGCCATCAATCGCTTATCAAAAAATGTTATCATTGCCAAAAATTACATTCTCAGAGCATATCAGCAACGGCAAAATATCATTTATTGATTCTCAGAACATTATCAGCAGCGGTAAAATATCAGCTATGGATTCTCAGAACATTATCAACAGTGGTAAAATATCAGCTATGGATTCACCATTCATGGCAATGAAATAAGCAGTGGAATAAACCTACATGGTCAACCACACAAATTTTATGACAGCGATGGCAGCTCATCATTTAAGGAAGCCTAGCCAAGCCTATATGGCCAACTATGCATAAGACCTATAATCATTTAAGGCAGCCTAGCCAAGCCTATATAGCCAACTACGCATAAGACCTATAATCATTTAAGGCAGCCTAACCAAGCTTATATGGCCAACTATGCTTAAGACCTATCATTTAAAAAGCCTGAAATTGACTAGCCCGAAATCGGCAGTAAACTATAATTGCTCCTTGAGCCCATTGCCCGAAATCGACAGTAAACTATAATTGCTCCTTGAGCCCATTGCCCGAAATCGGCGGTAAACTATCTTGCTCCTTGAGCCCATTGTCAAGTCCAATTCAGTCGTCAAGTTCAGTCAAGTCTAGTCAAGTCAGGTCAAGTTCGGTCTTGTCCAGTCAAAGTATGGTCAGTCAAAGTACACTTGCACCATTGCTCAAAAGCATCAAATATGCTCAAAAGCATCGATTACGTGTAGCATTCAAATTGTTGCTGATCCACATTTCAATTTAGATATGCTCAAATATGCAATTGCCTGATGAAATTTTTAAATATTAAGTAAACAATATCTATGCAAAAATGTGTTTCTCTTGAATCAGGTTCGAATTACAGTGACAGTAAATGCCTTCAAGATATTAGCAATTATCTATTCAAAAAGTTCAACTCTTCAAGGTCGATTAATATATTAACAAGAGCTATTTGGATGTATTCTTTGGATTTGTTAAAAGGAGCAGCAAAAAATTATCCATCCTTCAGGAGTATCTGCAGGCTTCACTTCAGAAATATTATCTTATAAAGAAATCTTTATGTGAAGATTGACCGGGAAAGGGGGCAACATTTATGTCTTCAAAGAAATCTATGCCTTGGTCTTTAAAAGTAATCTATGCCTTGGTCTTCAAAGTAATCTATGCCTTGGTCTTTCTGATAATCTCTTATGCACGATGAAGGAATTTATATACCGAGAATTATGAAGTATGATTTAATGTGAACGTTCAAAAGTTGCTTCTATATTAAAGCTCAGTTATATGCCGTTATCGTAACTTCTCACTATCCTAGCAATGATATCGCAGGACTCAAGTACCATAACTGATGGAGACAAAGAACAAACACAATCATCATCAGTAACTTCTATGTCCTTTAAAAAGCTAATAAGAGAAAATTGAGAGAAGTCTTGTCTATTTTTCAGAATCAGCAAAGATCCCAGGAAAAGTCTATGAAGAAATGCTAAAGAGCACTAACTAGAAAAGACTCGACAAAAGACTCAGTGGTTGAACCTTTGGAGTTGGGGATGAAATCTCCAAGAGCGCGATATAAAGAATATAAAGAATGCAATGCGAAGCAGGATGACAAACGCAAAGATGAAACGATTAGATCATTATCATATTACGAATATCACAATTAGCCTAAAAGAGAAGAGAAGTTTTCAATACATATTTCAAAATTATCAATGCTTCTTAAGGCTAAATTGAAAGTTATAATGTCTTAAGAAACTAATTCCGATTAGTTTGGCAGGAAAGATCATCATTTGAAAGATTGAATTATGCAGATCATGAATAAAGGAAACAATAAAAAAGGTTATTGCAGTAAGAGTAACAGAGTTGATCAAAGAGACCGTTGTAGAATTGAAGGAAAAAGTCGCTGGAGTTGATCAAAGAGACCGTTGCAACAGCAGCGGTGTTGAAAGATAGTTCTCTAATTAAGTTGCTCAAAGACAAAGTCGTCACAACTGTTCCAGAGATGTGTTTCAATGAAAAGAGAACTTCATCTTCTTTAGTGAAGCATCCACTCGGCACTACTGGTTGGGGGCATTCCAGTCTTCTGTTCGAGCGCCATCATTCAAATCTTCTGTTTGAGCGCCATCATTCAAATCTTCCATTCGAGCACAATCATCAAATCTTCCGTTCGAGCGCAATCATCAAATCTTCCATTCGAGCACAATCATCAAGTCTTCCGTTCGAGCGCAATCATTCAAGTCTTCCATTCGAGCGCAATCATTCGAATATTTCATTCGAGCGCGAACATTCAAATCTTTCAAATACAAGTATTCCAATCTTCTGGTCAAATACGAGCATTCCAACCTTCGGTCAAATGTGAGCATTCAAATCTTCCGGTCAAGGACGAGCATTCCAGTCTTCTGATCGAACGCGATCACTCGATCTTCTGATCAAACGCGATCATCTAGTCTTCCATACAAGCATGATCATCCAGTCATCCTTCAGTTGCAGTTCATTCAAGTTATTCGGGCGGAGGAAGATCGATCCTCCATTTGATTTCAGGAATCAATTAAAGAAGGTCGAGGGGGCATCTGTTGAGGCACAGAAAATATCTCATTGCAGTGGTTAGAGAATTCCATGATACAGGGTTGCATAATCTGTATTTTGGTAAAAATCCACTTCGGGGGTATTTTGGTAAAAATCCATGTTAGGGAATTTTGGTAAAAATCCATGTCAGTGGTATTTTGGTAAAAATTCATGTAAGGGGATGTTTTGGTAAAAGTCCATGTCTAGGGGTAGTTTAGGTATTTTGGTAAAAATCCATGTCCAGGGGTAGTTTAGGTATTTTGGTAAAAATCCATGTCCAGGGCTAGTTTAGGTATTTTGGTAAAAATCCATCTTCAGGGGTAGTTTAGGTATTTTGGTAAAAGTCAGTGTCCAAGGGTAGTTTAGGTATTTCAGTAAAAGTGATTAGAAAGGGTATTTTAGTAATAAAGCATGCACAAGTGTCATTTTAGTAAAGAGAGGCTGTACACCACCATTTAAGAGGGAGTTTGGTGACACCATGGTTTAAGAGAGGAAGATGTCTAAATGTAAAGGGATAAGTGGTGGTGATCACCACTTTCTAAGAGTGGTTGGGCTTATAAATACCCCTCCCTGATTCATTTGAAGGGTTGGATCATTTGGATTAGTTGGAAGAGAAATGGAGAAGAAGAAGTGAGGAGAGAGAGAGGTATGCAGTTGTGCGACCCACGTAACGGAGGAAAGAAGTTGCGTGACCCGCGCAACGGAGGAATGCCGTTACGCGACTCCCACAACGGAACAAGTCGTTGCGCGACCCGCGCAACGGAAGAAGTCGTTACGCGACTTGCACAATGGAGAAAGTAGTTGTGCGACTCGCGTAATGGAAGAGAGCCCTACGCGAACTGCGCAATAGAAGACAGGCGACACGAAGATCTGTCCGATGGAAGATTCCTGTTGCGCGATCCGCTCAGTGAAGGAAAGCCCTTGCGCGGCCCTCGTAATGGGGAAATTGGTTGCGCGACCCGCGTAATGGGAAAATTGGTTGCGTGACCGGAGTAACGGGGAAATCGGTTGCGGGAACCATGTAAAAAAAGGATCTGTTCCACCACCCGCGCAACGTATTCTTGAGAGGGTTTTCACATCTCTAAGAGGAATCACTGGAAGGATACTCTGAGCTGATTTCAAGCCCAAGATTAGCTGATCAATTCAGCAATTCCTCCTAAGTATCTAGGAGATGACCAAGATAGCGTCGGAAATGCTGCCGAAATTTTAATCTCATTGAGATTAGCTGATCAATTCAGCAATTCCTCCTAAGTATCTAGGAGATGACCAAGATAGCGTCGGAATGCTGCCGAAATTTTTATCTGGCTATCTTGTCTGTTTTTGATTGATTGTGCTTTGTTTTCAAAATTAAGGGAATCCAAGGATGTAAATGAACTCAGATAAATGTGATCAATGTTCTCTTACAAACACTTTATTATCATTGAATAAATCCCCTAAATCAAACACATTTGTTTTCTTATCGAACACCTACCTACTCTCGCCTTGTCTCAGATAATCAAGACCGCATAATCCACTCGGGGGACTCATCCCTCCCATTTGGTCGACTCATCTGCAAGATCCCCCGCAATTTGATTTCAGCCTTCATATGGATAATCTTGCTCCTATCCACTTCATCAATTAGATTGCACTCAACAATATAGGAATTGGCCCTAGACAACGCCAAGCTCGAATCGATAAGTATGGGGAAGAGATAAAAGAAGAGATTAAAGAGGAAGAAGGCAGTGAAGAAGAGGAAGGAACGAAGAGGAGGAAGGCAGTGAGGAAGAAGAAGGAGGCCCAAGACTTAGATGGGGGACCTTCTACTACACACGAGGACTGCCAATCGGGATGCCCTGGAAGCCCGCATGGCCAAGATTGAAGAAAACTGGCCCATTTGAAGCTTGAATTTGACAGAGAGAGCTAAGCCTATCTGAAATAAAAGTTTAAGAGAATGTCTCGCACCCTGAGGACCCTCCTGTGTTGTATGCAGGATAAGGGTGCACCTCCGCCTTCGCTAGAATCGAAGCACTAGATGTGTATTTGTAGTTGTTTTCTTATTTTCCTTGTAATAGCCTTGGTTAGCTAGATGGATGTTAGGTTAGTAAGTGTTAAAGCCTTTTGTTAAATTAGCTCACATGCCTTCTCTGTCATAATTCTTGTAATACTACATCATATGTATTATAGTAAATTTTGGTTAAATGAAATGCATGAAGCTTCTTTTGTTTAGAAATGTGTAGAATGTTTGGAAATGGTGGATGATGTATCATAATCCTATAAACGTTGCACCCTATGTTGTATATAGGGAATGCCTCCGAAAACCACTCGGAGTATGACACGTCTCCTGCTTGGCGGATAGATTGACGGGGCACCTCCCCCAAGAGATAGCCACACGAACCCCAGTTTGGGCCCAGGTATTGAGACAATGTCGAATTCACAATCAGTCATTGCCCCAAATGGGCCAACACCGAGTGCACCACCGGTTCTGGGTCAGAACCATGCGTCTTCGTTGACGCACACGAGCTTCAGGCGGCCTCTTCCCCTGATAGGTTGGAGCAAATGATGCTCCTAATGCAACAACAACAACAAGTTTTTACTATATAGTGGGGGCCATTGCCCAAAACATGAATGTGGTCCCGCCTATGTCACTCGTGCAGCCTGCTGGAACTATGAATACAAGTGGCCTATTTGAGCGCTTTCAGCGCTTCCTCCCTCCTACTTTGTAGGTACTCACAAACCCAAGGAGGCTGAGTACCGTATATCCAAGATGTTGAAGTCGTTGCACTGTACTGTAGCAGAGCAAGTTGAGCTTGTTACATATATGTTTGAAAAAGAGGCTAGTCTTAGTGGGCTAGCATCTTACGAACCGTTCCCTTAGGATTCGTGTGGACGTGGGACGTGTTCTAAACCCAGTTTCATGAAAACTACTTCCCCCTCACTTACCGTAATAAAAAGGAGGGTGAATTTCTCTACCTCCGACAAGGTGGAATGACCGTGGCAGAATACGAGAACCATTTCACGGAGCTGGCCAATATGCCCATTGATCCTAGCAAATGAGCTGACGAGAATGTGGTGGTTTTCAGAAGGTCTGCGAGCTGATATCCGTACTAAGATGTATTGCGCTAACATTCCCAACTATGCTGAGTTAGTGAACATATCCCTGCGAGCTGAGCAAGATGTGAGAGAGTGTCTCGGACACGTATGCCAATGGGCCCGAGGCCTCGCCTGAATTACAGAACCCACCGCTACTCTGTAAGAGGCCGCATGCGAATTCGCCACGTAGACATTGGCTTCGCCAGCCCAGCAGAGGTGATTTGATCTTTGGTGCATCTATTGTAACAAGACGGGTCATACA
>JAJHSJ010000009.1:56110089-56145582 GCA_021015155.1 Magnolia officinalis | reverse complement strand
AATATCTACGACTGGTCGTAGGACCAGTGATTTCGTCGCTGGACTTTAAGTCGTAGCTCCACGACTGGTCGTGGACGATCGAAGAAGCCACACCTACGACCGGTTGAAGGACCTCCAGGACTGGTCGTGGGCGTACCAAAAATTTCGAAAAATCTTCAACTTCTTAGGACTGGTCGTGTGGAATTTCTTTCTTGGACTAGTCGAACCAATTTCGGACTGGTCGAACAAGAGCTAGGACTGGTCGTAGAATAGACCAACCTTGTGTATTTTAATATTTGAATAATGTACCAAAGTGACCTACTTAAAGGGTCAACCTAGGTCCATTCAAACCTGAACCATGTCGTATGGACATTGAACTTCAAACCTTTCAACGAATGTAGATAAATTGAATTATATCAGGCTTGTCAGGCTTGAGATCTTGATCAACATAGAACTACTTCATACGTTGTTTCTTCAGATTTGAACTTCAACATTGTAGCTTCTTGAGGCTTCATCATGTAGTATTTTGAGGCTTCAACATGTAGCTTTTTTGAGGCTTCAACATGTAGCCTTTTTTGAGGTGTCTTGAATTCCAATAAATGATCATACAAGTACAGAACACCGATAGATATTTTTGGCACACAAAATTTGACAACCAAAAGAGCATGAGACCATAACACTTACACTAAGACAATATGGCAGTAATCAAGTTAGACACAAATCATTAGTTGACATTAAAAGTATTAAAAACCATAACCTAAGCGTTTATAGTCCTCACCTTTCGTCGGAATACTCGATTCGGACTCGGTTTGAATTCTACGTTCCCGAAAACGGAATGTCGGGTACCTAAATGGTGAAATCGGTTAGTTAGGTTGACAAACAACCATTTTGGATCTCAACTTTGGTATTAGAGTTAGGATTTCTTACCCAAATCATAACCGAAACAGGTTGTATAGCGTAATGGGAAAGTGATTCAGTGCGTGGAGTTGTGGGAGAGAACCACTACAACGATCTCCTAAGATTTCTCCTCTCCTTACTCTTTTCTCTTCTTTTCTCTTCTTTTCTCTCTTCTCTCTCCCAGGGTTTGGAGAAATTCGTATGAGAGAGATGGGGTGGTATAAGGGCTACATATAGGCCCAGAAGTGATGCAAATGGCCCCAGGGCCACTATACACATGGGTTATACCCTTTGGGCAGTTTTTTTTTTCGACAAATGGGGCTCACAGGGAGGCCCACCACTCATATATGTCGTAGGGTAAGTTCCCTGATAATGGATCTATGCCCGGATGTGATTTCAATGCGGTCAGATAAGCAAATCGACCGTGGGAGATCTGTGTCAGATCAACGGTCGTACTTATTCGATTGGGGCCACAAGTATACGGTTCGTGCAGGAAAATTTTCTTTTCCCATGGGTGAAGTTTGGTCAGAAACTAATGGTCTAAAATCCTCAATTTCATGCATGAGCGAATGATCCAATTCACTTAAGTTTCATTTCATTTTCTAAAGGTATTCACGTTTCTCACACACTTCACTTAGGGCTCAAGTTGTGTGTTTCTATACACCATCTGGGCTCGATTCCCACGATGGTTGTCAAGCCCAGTACGACGGATATAACCCTATAGTTTCGCGGTCATCGGACTCTCGACGTGCGGTCTAGGTCCGACATGGGGTTTCAATGTACTCCTGAGAGCGATAGGCTCATGGGATTTCTATTAGGTTTTTAAGGGCAGTTGCGTCAGTGGTATTAATGGTTTTAGGTTGTGCCATCTGTGGAAATGGTGGTTTGAGCTAAATCCACAAATTATTTAGTTTATCACTTAACCAATTTTTGCCTAAATTATGACAGGGTACGGTCCTTAGGTATTTTTGCCTGAGGTGATACTCGATTCTTTGTATGGAATTTTTTGAGATGTTACAAACCCTACACTTATGGTTGTGAACAGCAGAACTGAACTGCGTTTATCCCATAATCTCAACTAAAGATCTAAGAGACTGACTCTAGTACGGATCTAATCGAGATTCTAACCAAGGATCCAGAGAGATCCTCCCACCAAGCAAAGAGTCCGAATCCTACTATGACTCGTCCCTGCCAAACAAGGAAAGGCTTTCTACGCCACCGCCTCTCCAATGGTGAGAGGTACTTACAATCTCTAGCCCAAAGTTCTCCATTCAACTGAGACCCAGATTCCAAAACCTGACTTAGGCATCAGAGGGTCCCCTGCATGAGCTAGGGTCTTTCTTGTTTATTCTTTATGCAGGTTCACTAGTCCAAGGGGACTAACCAAATTTCTGCATCAATAGTTTGGCACCGTCTGTTGCAACGACATTAAAAAGTTGTTCCCATACTCTCTCCAAGCTCAACAATGGCGAAAGGGAAGAAGACAGCCCCCTTTATCGCTGCCGCTGACCTCGCATAGTTAGATCAGTCTGCTAGCCATCAGGATTCCACTTCCCAATTTTAGGCTAACTTTGCGCCCGCGAGACCAATGCAGTAGTCTAGGAACCGGGGGGGGGGGGGGTCGGCTTGTCTCCCTTGAACAACAAGTTGAGGCTCTGAATAATAACATGAACTCAATTAAGCAATTATTAGAGCAATTGTAACCTCACCCCATCCAAAGGATTGGACAAGCTACGGGACGAGCGACTATGAAAATACCCAACTCGTTCGAAGCACCTGCTGGTTTCCGAAGAAGTAGGCAAGTTGGAACCTTAAAGCCAGCGCCTCTCACGTCTCGAGCACCGTTGCCTTGGCTATATCCGACCTATGCCACGATTTGGAGAAAAAGAAACACAACGAAATTCCCGAGGCAACGTGTAACGCCCTGAAATTCGAGGGTCGAGTAGCAACTCAACTCTCGAGTTCCAAAACATCACTTATACAACATAAATAATGATGATTAAATATTGTCTATGTTAGTGCATTAACCATGAGTGAGATTATACCAAAACAGTAATTCATACTCTAGATCAATTGTATGAAGGCAAGCGGAAGACTGAAATTGTATATAATTGTATGTAAAAGAAACAAAACCATCACAATCTCCAGAGTATGAACCCAACTGAGTCACCATATACATGTATCTGTTTTACGATCAAATTGTCAAAAATACAACAAGAGAAGTAAGCTCTGTAAGTCCCATCGATCCAAGCATCTAGGCAAAGCCACCGGCATACTGCATATACGAGAACTCGTCCTGGTCCTCGTCATAGTCCGGCTCAGCCCTGAGTCGTCACCTCATCTGCACCTAAGATAGAATCTGGTTGGTATGTACAACACCATCCCGTAATGTGGGAGTGAGTGGCTAACTCAGTGGAACAATAAAGCATAAGTTAACATGTTATCAATGCAGTCAAGTAGTAATGATAAAGCAGTACAATCAAACAATCCTAACTACTCTTATTAATGCAAGTATGAAATGCAGTCGTGATGCATGCCCTCACCGACATACTCCCTCATGCGACACCATCTTGCGTTCGCGGCATGCGTTCATTCCTCAGTGCTCCACATCTTCCAGGCACATGCAGTGCGATGATGAGCATGATTACCGAGTTGTTATTAGTCCATTTCAAATAGCAGGATTATGAAACTAAGGTACCTCCCTTATATCATTCCCAAACATGATCCATTTTAGGATTGTCAAACCTAGATAATCTCATACGAAAGTGTGGTTCTAGGGCACTGCAAAGGCTGCTAGGGCTGTTACACGCAACCGTTACACCACTCCCCCATCACCTTTTTAACGGTTCATCACTAAATTAATACAGGCCTACTTCATACTCTATACACCACGGCAAAACTCGTCACCTCACCGCAAATTCAAAGTATGCTCGAGGTCACTACAAAGGGCTCGTCACCAATCAGTGTAGGCCGACAGCTCGAATACAGTGTCCCATACCACCGTATTCGGTTCACGAGTCAAGGTTGCTCACTGGTCACTACGGGGAGGCATGTGGCCCCAGCGTAGGCCGACAGCTCGACCACGGTGTCCCATACCACCATGCTCAGCTCATGAGTCTTAGCGGATCAAGGTACCATGGTTAACGGAATTTCACTGGTAAGTTTGGTACCTTAGGTTCAAGAAGTAGCATCTAAACATGGTGAACATACATTAGACATATCGGGTTACTTGACGAGCCTGACTAGCTCGAGCGCACAATCAACTGAACGACATGAAGTGCATAAGCACTTCGCGTGGCCGAACCACTATCGCCAATGAAACTACGACTCGGGTTCGTCAAACACATCCTACGTGGCGAAATGAATCTCAACCACGAACTCAAGTCTGGTACCGATTGTCTGGACTATAATCATAGTCCCAAACGCAATCAATCCTTATTCAGAGCATATGGAGTAAAGCATAATAAGCAAAGTAAGTCAAGCATGTTAACAAACATGCCATAAAGCATGTTACAAGCACAATGTAAACAAGAAATACAAACATATATATTTCATAGTAAGCGATTAAATTAAACACCCAATCATAGAGGAAATCATATACATTTCTAAGGTGGTTGAGAATCCCATCTCAACACCCACCTAAAGCACCATCATCCAAGCACTTACTCTCACAAGCATTTTCACAAACACTTAGAATACACTATTTCAACATACATAGTGTATATTAGTAAAACATGTATTAGGGCGAGCCCTTTCGCCAAGCAAGTATTTTACACATATATAATATGTTCATACAGCAAATAATCATGGCAAACACATTTCCAAAATTTATACGTATACGGTACTTTCTATAAATACTAGAAATACAGTATATTCAACATAGTTATCATATAATCGAAAAGCAAAACGGATAGCACTTTGTACATGTGCAATTGCATACAGATCATGAATCTATCATTATCTGACATTGAAAGCATTGAAAACCATAACCTATACACCTAAAGTCCGCACCTTTCTTCTTAGAATCGTAACGAATCCGATAGGTTTGCTAAGCTTTCGTATTCGGCAGTTTAGTAACCTATAAAATGAAATAGGTTAGCTATTTCATGACCTACAACTATCACAACCCAAAACAGATTAGGGTTAGGGTTTCTTACCTAGAAACAAGGTCGAAATCGCCGGGGAAGCGATGAGAATGGAGTGGTTGAGCTTGTAGAATGACAGGGGAAAAGGGTAGGAAGAATCCCCCCACAACTCTCTCACTTTCTCTCACTTTTCTAGGGTTTTTCTCAAATTCGTATGGCTGAATGAGAGAGGGTTCTAAGGTCCTTATATAGCATAAAATCATACTAAAATAGACCTAAGGTTAAGGTATACTTAGGTTATAACCAAAGTGGGACTGTTCCAACTCAACGGAGCACTTCTGGCGGCCCCCCTTGAGCCAAAGGTCGGACTTAAGCTCACTAATACTGGATTTAGGTAACATTAAGTTTTCGTTCCAGTAGGGTTTCCAGATCACAAATGGCAGACCAGTTTCAGTTCAACGGTCAGCAGATCTCGATCTGAAATTGTAAGTACACTGCCATGTATATAAAAATTTTCCTGATCCGAGGGTGTATTTGGGTCAGATTCTGACGGTCTGGTTGCTTACAAATTGTCTGCAAGCGACATGTGCCAGATTTCATAAATTTGTATTTTACCTTTAATTAATTTCACATTTCTCACACTCTTCGCTCCGAGCTCAAGTGAATAGCACTGGGAGATTATCTGGATTTGATTTCCGAGATGGTTATCAAGCCCAGTGAGGTGGTCCTAAGTCTATAACTTCGTATTATTCGGACTTCCGATGTGCGGTCCAGATCTGATACGGAGTTTCAATGTGCTCCCGAGAGCAGTCGGGTAATGAGTTTGATCTTAGATTTTAGGGTAACCTAGCGTCAATGATTCTACAAGTTTTTGGTCTTGCAGATCGTATTTAAAGTGATTCAAACAGATTTCATGGCTAATCTAGTTTAGCACTTAGTTAACTTTGTCAAATTTCTAAAGGATTTGATCCTAAGCGATTTCTGCCTGAGGTGGTACTCGGGCCATTATACGGAATTTTTTGAGTCGTTACACAACGACTAAGGTGATGACCGAAAGCAGAGACCCTTGGGAGGTTGAGCTCAATGATTTGCGGGGCCAGATCGTTGATATACAGCAGGCTTACTATTCGATTGCATGCCATCTACCACCGAGATTCCAGATGCCACATCTCACCCAGTACTTCGGAACCACCGACCCAACCGAGCATCTGGAATCCTTTAGGGCATGGATGGAACTCCACGACGCATCAACCGCAGACATGTGCTAAGCATTTTCCTTAACCCTAACAGGAGCAACTTAGAAGTGGTTCCGGCAACTAAAGCCATAATCGATCAACTCTTTCACACAACTCAGCAAGGTATTCATTACCAACTTTATTAGAGGAAAAGAGAAACTCAGGCTGGCTTCCCATCTCCTCAATGTCATCTAGAGAGACGATGACCTGCTGAAAGACTACATCAAGCATTTTTATCTAGAAACGATGCAAGTATAAGAATATTTGAAGAGATCACCTTGACCGCCCTTATGGGAGGCCTCAGGGAAGGAAGGTTTCTCTTTTCGCTTGACAAAATCCTCCTTCAACAATGACCAACCTCCTCAATAGAGCCCATAAATACACTAATGCTGAGGAACTTGCTAGTTTATGGAAAGCTGTTCGGAACAAGGGAGGCTTGACCAAAGAAAAATGACCTAAGGAGGAGCTGACTTCAACCAACAACAACAAAAGAAGGAAAAGGACGAGCCCCCCAGGGGCTAGCGCTCGAGTAGACAACCCGAGAGTAGGTTCAGCTTGTACACCCCTCTCAAAACCACACTTGAGTAGGTCCTCATGGAAGTTCGTGACAAATGGATTCTTAAGTGGCCAAATAAAATGAAATCTAACGCCCATAAGCGGTACAAGTGTAAGTATTGTCACTTCCATCGTGACCACGACCATTCGACTAGCGACTTATTTGATCTGAAAGAAGAAATTGAAGCCCTCACCCACAATGGGCCCTTGCGAGAATATATCACTAAAGAGAAGAGCGGGCAAACCCAAAGAACAAGCAACCCATCCACAGTGAACCCAATGGGAAAATCCATACTATCTTCAGCGGACCCGCTGGGGGAGGCGATTCAAATAGAGCTCGGAGGACTCAGGCTCGAAATATCATCCTTTGTGGCCCAGAACACCAGATCTGCATCACCAGCATGCCTTCAAAAGATCAGAGAATAACACCTTGAGACTTGGCTTTTACCGAAGAGGATGCCTGAGGTGTTCACCACCCCCACGATGACGCATTAATGGTGACTATGACTATAGTCAACCGTAAAGTGTTTCAAATCTTGGTGGACACCGCTAGCGCCACATACATCCTCTTCGTCAAGGCATTCGACAAGATGGGGGTCGGAAGGTCTCGACTCTGACCTATTAGAACACCTCTACTTGGGTTTGCGAGGGATAAAGTCACTTCAAAAGGTTTGATTCAGCTTCTAACCACCGCGGGAGAAGAGCAAAACCAAATGACAACTATGATTGACTTCCTGGTGGTCGACTGCCCCTCCATCTATAATGTCATCCTTTGACGACCTTCCCTCAACATTCTCTGAGCAGTTGTGTCAACATATCACCTAGTGATAAAGTTCCCAACTGAGCACGCCATCGGGATGATTAAAGGTGATCAATAGGAAGCTTGGCAATGCTACTCCTTGGCGTTGAGAACACAAAAACGAGCAATGACCATCACTTCCTTCGACCCCCGGGAAGACTCGGTTGAGCGAGGGTGCCCAATGGAAGAACTCATGCCCATTTCGTCAACGAATTCGACCCAACCCTTACTGTCCACATCGGGTCATCACTAACGCCAACACTATGGGATGAGATGATGAACCTCCAACGACGACATTCTGATGTGTTTTCCTGGTCACATCAAGACATGCCCAGAATCGACCCGAAGGTGATGGTTCACAGATTAAATGTCAATCCCGATCACCGACCGATCAGGTAAAAATAAAGAGCATTTAGAGCCGAATGGTATGCCGTCATAGGGGAAGAGGTTGGGAAACTCCTTGAAGTAGGTTTCATGGAAAAATATATTATCTAGACTGGATTGCTAACATCGTCCTGGTGAAAAAATCTAATGGAAAGTGGCGGGTTCATGTAGACTACATCGACCTGAACAAAGCCCACCCTAAGGATAGGTTCACTCTCCCTAGGATCGACCAGCTTGTCGATAACACGGCCAAGCATGAGCTCCTAAGCTTCATGGACGTCTATTCAGGCTACAATTAAATTGTAATACACCCCTATGACAAACAGAAGATAACTTTCGTTACCAACAAAGGCCTTTACTATTATAAAGTCACGCCCTTCACGCTGAAAAATGCTGTGGCCACATACCAACGACTTGTCAACAAAATATTCGCTCAACAAATCGGGCACTTCATGGAAGTCTACGTCGACGATATGTTAGTCAAGAGCATCAAAGCTGCAGACCACCTCTCGACCTTCAGGAGATGTTCATGATCCTTATGAAATATAAGATGAAATTAAATCTAAGAAATATACTTTTGTCATCAATTTTGGGAAATTCCTCGAGTTCCTGGTCAGCCAGAGGGGGATAGAGGCAATCTTGATAAGATCCAGGTCCTACTCGACATGAGCTCACCGAGAACGATGAAAGAGATTCAGTGCCTCATAGGAAGAATAATTGCGCTCAGTCTTTTTGTCTCCTGAGCCACGGACAAATGCCTTGAAACAATTGAAAGGAAATCAAAATGCAGAATGGATAGAAGAATACGAGTTCACCTTCTAAAAGCTCAAGCAATACATGGGGTGTCCACCATTGCTTTTGAAGCCTGAGCAGGGTGAGCCACTTCTATTTTATCTAGCAATCTTATTGGTTACAATCAACTCAGCCCTCATCAGGGAGAAGGGAGGTAAACAATTGCCCGTGTACTATGTCAGCAAGGCCCTAGTACTGGCAGAAATTAGGTACCCACATATTGAGAAACTCTCCCTAGCATTAGTTGTTTCAGTACGATGTTTACAACTATACTTCCAAGCCCACACCATCATGGTCCCAACAGACCAACCCCTCCACCATGTGCTCCAAAAACCTGAAGTATCAGGAAGACTCACGAAATGGACGGTCAAACTCAGCGAGTTCGATATCAACTACCGACCCCGAATAGCCGTCATAGGCTAAGAAGTGGCTGAATTCATTGTCGAGCTCATGTCCAAAGGTGATCTGGAACCTAACTCGTACAGACTGAACAATCTGAAGATCAGACTGCCAAGTTGGATTTACAGACATGGACATTGCACATAGATGGTTCTAAAGGCAGTGGGGTCGAGATAGTGCTAGAGGCTCCTGACCAGACTTGGATACAATATGCTTTAAGAATTGGATTCCAAGCGTCGAACAATGCAGCAGAATATGAAACCCTGTTAGTTGGACTCAGCCCGATAGCAGCGATGAGAGCCCAACTCCTGAAAGTCCATAGCGACTCACTGCTCGTCGTAAACCAGATAGCTAGTGAGTACCAAGCTAAAAAGGAAATGATAAAAGCCTACTTACGAAAATCTCAAGAACTGATCGACAAATTCTCAAAATGCAATATCAGCCTAATCCCCAGGTAAAAAAACTCCAAGGCAGACAAGCTATTAAAGCTTGCCACAACAGTAGATGACGTTATCCCGAAGTCAACCCTAATCAAGTTTTTAACTAATCCGATCATTAACGAGACTGACCGAAGCGCAGTCTTTCCAATAAATCCAGGACCGACTTGGATGGACCCAATAATCGACTATCTCAAAGAAGGAAAATTGCCCGAAGATCGACTGGAGGCATGCAGACTTCGTGTAGCGTCTCGATTTCATGTAGTTAATTATACATCTACAAATATTATCTACCATATAAAGAACATAGTGAAAATTTAAACATAATGAATCAGTATAAATGCTAGAAGTAATTAAATTCGAGGACAAAGTTTTAGTTAAGGGGGGTAAATTGTAACACCCCGAACTTTTAACACCCGAGTATTGAAAGTTCTCGAGTGTCACCATGAAGTTTAACTTGTACATGTGTACAATTTCAATTTAGTTATCCTAACCCTACATCTATTCTCCAACATGAATCTGATCATTGAGAATGATCTTTATCCATAAATCAAGTCATCCAACTATTGATTTTAAGACAAGATCATCATATGTCCAAGTATTCGCACTTGTCCATCATAACCAATCGTTCAGCCAACTATCCACTGATAGGTAAAGATATCTGACCGTTCCCTTTGAGTTTGGACCACCCGATCATAGTAAACTAACTACTTGATATCTACATCCGCTTGTACACATATCAAATTGAGATTTTGATCCATTAATCTTGTGCACCACCTATGAATATGCTTAACCTACCATCAAAACTACAATATGAGAAACTTACACATATAAACAAGTCACTTGAATCTAATAGTATACATGTTATACCTTTTAATTATTCCAAAAACCTACTTATGATCATCCATTTACAAAACTAACCGTACACCCACTTACATACATGATCAGAGTACTAACCATTAAATTTTTCTATTTTTACCATGTTATCAGACCATACATTATGTTAACTGATATATGTACATTTCCTTAATTAATTTGGTGAATAATTCTTTATTCATAATAATTTACATATAAGTTCTTTTATAAGAATTACTTAGAAACATGCCTATAACTACGTAGAACCATTAGATTTTCCAAAACTCTCATATCAGCAATAATTATAAAAATGCCATTAAATTAGACCATTGAATTTTAGATCACATGGTTTCCACAATCCGTTTGATGTGAAATTTTATAACAGGCATATGTATCATAAATTAACCATATATGTCAAATTTCAGCAACTAGATCATTCCCAAAGTGACCCAATTGATAAATCATTCACTTAACCGTTGATTTTAATGGCCATCAAGTGAAGAAACCTCGTAGGTAGTCATAGCACGATATCTCCCTTCATATGAACGACTTGGATTGCCCATCATATAGACCAAGTGTGAAATATGAAGACCTTACTTTGGTAGGTTTTTCCTTAGGCACAAAGTTAACCTTCCGAGGCTTATCAACTCCTTGTAAATCGGGATCTTTCGATTTAACCACTTCATTCCATCGATTACAACTCAAATTTGAAATATACTTTGGTCTCATATGACTACGCGGTTATACAAAATTTAGACTATGATCTATGATCCTACACCGTTGAATGTTGAAGTCAGTTCCTTCCTTTCAGTGCAAAAGGTGAAATTTCATATTTAAGCTTTTCCACCATTGATCAACCACCAACTTTTGTCCTACCATTTGCCTATCCTAACTGCACATTTCTCCCAAAATTGGGCCCTGATCATTATGTATGGACCGTTAATTGAGATTAAGTTCGCTTTTGACACCCATTAGGAGAATTTTCAAAATAGGTCAATCTAAATTTCAGATCACCAAGAAAATCATACACCCCGACCCTATTCGACGACCCTGACACACTAGATGAATTATATTTTAAGAAAGATCGCTAGAAAATATCAAATTGGAGAAACCCAATATAAGTGGGATGTGAAAGACACCCCCTCCCACACACCCACTCCTTTATACAAGGAGGAGTGTGTTTGGCCAGTTGAACATGACCATTCGGCCAGCCTGAGTTTTGTTCAGTAAAGTTTGCAGCAATGCAATTTTTTGAATTCCAAGCAATTGGGCAGTTGAATTTTGGCTCAAGCCAGCTGAAAATTTGATTTTCTTATCCCATAGAATCCGAAGGCCGTTAGATCGCAATCCTTGAAATCTAGCCAGCCGAACTAAAAATTGGGCTGACCAAATTTCTAAATCCTTTTGCTGTAAATAGAGGTGTTCTCTCATTCATTTCAACAACGAAAATTGGTGAATAACATACTCAAAGTCAGAGAGAAAGTTAGGCCCTCCTTAAGCTATTCGTGCATTTATTTTATTCTCCTTCTTGAGATAGTTTCAATTGCATTTAAGAGAGTCATCTAAACTCTACTTGAGATTCAGATAATAGAATTTACAGCAATTAGGGTTTTGTTTATTATATTGAAAATGCATTAGATCTTTGTATTCTTTCAAGTTAAACATATACTGCTTCATCAATTTTTCAAGAAAGAAGATTGCTGCAATTAACCTTCAGTTACATCTTCGATTCAGCATCTGAAGAAAAGTATCATGTATTTATTTTATTTCATTTGGGTTTTTCTGAGATAGCTTAGAAATCTCACCGGGTTGTCTTGTGGTGAGCTCGTGAAAATCACAAAGTGGGTTTTGTTGTGATAGTCCATGAAAATCACAAGAAATATATCAGGTTGTTAAGGTGATCTTATGAAAACTTTGAAATAGTGAAAGCCAAAATTACGAAGGTAGTAATTTTGGGAGTGGAGTAAGTGTGGGGTTAAGCACCGAACCACTATAACTCCTTGTGCATTATTTGTAATTGATTATCTCTTTTATTGCGAATGCTTTATTTATTTTGTCTCTTATAAGTTTAAAAGTTTGGTCTCAAAGACGTCATGAAATAAGGTTGTCTTGCCTAAATCTTTTAGGTGAAGGTTGTGCTACGAACTATTTGGAATCAACGTTTCAATACACCAAGCAATTGAAAGTAATTGTTTATTTATTCCACATTATATCAAAATATTTGGTATTATCCTATTCACTCCCCCTCTAGGATATCAATAGCTCATTTTTTTGGTAAAAGGATGCTTTCATTCCAAATATCAAAAAAGATGTACAGGAGATGAAACCCAGCACCTAAGATTCGGGCTCTCCCAAGCTAAAAGGATAGGAGAGCCTATCATAAGGACCAAAGAAGAAGAAAAACTAACACGAGGCCGGGCAGACCACAAAACTAATAGAAAATCAAGAAACTAGGTCCCCCTCCTAATAGTGCCAAGACTCATCCTGTCGAGGAAAAGAAGGCCCCTGGTGGTCGGCGGGAGATCGGCGTGGCTTAGAAATAAGGCCGATCTCTAGTTCAAACTCCCCATCCTGGCTAAAGCATCTACCGGCCCATTCCCCTCTCTAAAGATATGAAAAACTTTACATTCCCAGTTTTGCTGAGGATGTTGATCCTATTTATCCAACACTTACATTTCCAACCCAAATTGGACCAACCCAGGAGGAAGTTCACCACCAGAAGGGAATCAGATTCCACTATGATATTAGAGTAACCTACATGGAGATAATGCAAAAGCCCGTAATGGATGAACCGGAGTTCTGCTCTTGTGTTAGAGGCGACGCCATAGCCTGCATAAAAAGCAAAGCAGAACTCTCCCTTCTCCCCTCTACAAACACCTCCTCCCCCAGCCTCCCTCGAGTTGTCCTTAGATGATCCATCTATTTTTAGTTTGAACCAGCCCACTGGGGGTCTCTTCCAAATGATCACTTGGGTTGGGCTTCTTGACCGAGGCTCCACCACCATACCCATGGCCATAAGTGCCTTACTTGCCAAATCAACTTGAGAGCGAGGAATACCCCATCTATTGGCTAAGAGCCGAATCCAGCCGCAAATGCGGGAGATGAGAACACCCATCTTCATCAACTTCCCGTCGAATTTCACCTCGTTCCTGCTTTTCCAAATCTCCCAAAGAATAAAACAGGGCATCAACTTCTTAAACGGTGGTGACGGCCCATTAGAAGATCGACACACCCACCAGTGGTTCAGCCAGCCCTTCACCGAATTAAAGGAGGCAGACTGGATGCCAAAAATCTGAGCAAAATGGGACCAAAATTCCCTCGCCAGCTTGCTATGCAAAAATAGATGGGTGTAAGACTCGATCGGTGGACTCTGTGTCTGATTGTTGTCATCGTTACAGCAGCAACATCGGGACGCAATTTGAATGCCCCAAGATTGAATGCTCTCGTTCATAGGAAGAGCTCTCAAGATAATTCTCCAAACTAGGAGAGAGATCTTCGGAGGAACCTTGACGCTCCAAATCTTAGCAGCCCATGCCGTGCTGGGCTTGAGCGCTCTGCTGATTTCCCACCCCGACGCCACCGAGAAGGCACCTGAAGGGCTCACGGGCCAGAAAGGCTGATTAGGGCCATCCAAAAGGCAGTGACCCTCATTAAATATGGAGTCAATGTCCTGTTGGGACAGGACCATGAGCATAACTGAAGCGGCCCTGACTTGCTGAGGAAATCTTTAATTTTTAGGTTCTCCATGGGAGGACTGATAGTGGTAGTCGCTCTATGCATCAATGGACCTAAACCCGACCAATTAACACGCCATAGATTCTGCTCACCATCACCTATCTGCCATTGCGTATGAAGATCCAACACCAGGAAGAGGTTTTAGATTTTTTTTTTCCATAACGAAGAGACTGACGAAGATGCCTGGACATGGCCCCCAAGCTGAAGATCTTGGGCATATCTATAGTGCATGAAGGAAGCCCATAGCCCTTTCTGAGTGCTAAATTTCACTGCCCAAGCCAATTTGAGGCAGAACGTAGTCATGACGTCGAACAAGCTTTTGATTCCCAGACGTCCTTCCAATTTTGGGGCTGATGTGTGTTTCTAGCTCCTCGAGTGGAGATTTTTCCTGCCTTCACCCCAGCCCCAAAGAAAATTAGCAAACCTGCTTTCCAAGGTTTTTAGAATCCCAGTTGGAATGTGAGTTGCAGCCAAAGAATGCACTGGGACGCTAATCAGGACATGCTTCACTAAAGTGACTCTACCTACCATAGATAGGCAACGGGCTTTCCAACCCTTGATGCGGCCATCCATCCTATCAATCAACCTTTGAAACATAACATTTCTCCTCCTACCCGCTGCTATCGGGACCCCCATATAGATGATACTATCTACCGATCTCCCCATTTCCAACTCCCTTTGGATTGCAGCATCCCTGGAAGTAGCCATGTTCTTAGCACAAAGGAAGACGCTCTTCTGAAGATTGATTTTTTGACCTGACACCCGTTGGTATTCATCTAGAATAACCTTAGCTGATCGGATGGAATGGAGGCCCCCGTTAAGGAAAAGCAATGTATCATCAGCAAAAAGAAGATGCTACACCACTTCGTTGTTACGACGGCCTTTGAACGGGAGACAAGAGCCAAAAGACACTAGATTTTTAAAGCCATGACTAAGAACCTCAGAGGCTAATATAAAGAGACTGGGAGAAAGCAGATCTCCCTGCCTAAGACCATGCATGGATTTGAAGAAGCCCCTACCTCACCGTTAATCAGAACCGAGAACCAACAATTACTCCAACACCTCTTGACCAGATTAATCCAAGGCATGGAGAAGCCAAAAAGGCAGAGCACCCTTTTGAGGAATAACCAATCCACTCTATCATAGGCTTTCTCCATGTCGAGCTTCACCATGATGTTCCCACCTCTTACTTTTCTATTTAACTCTCTAAGAAGCTCTTGGGAAAGGGTAATGTTCTCTGAGATGGAGCGGCCCTGTACGAAAGCTCCTTGTTTAAGAGAGATAAGGGAAGGCAACAACTTGCTCAATCTGATCACAATAATTTTGGCAAAAATCTTATACACCACGTTGCATAGGTTGATGGGCCTGAAGTCTGAAAAACATTTGAGCGCCGCCTTCTTAGGAATGAGAGTAATCAGGGTTGACGTGAAGGCCCTAGGCATAGAGCCTTCTAGAGAAACATTGCAGCTTTTAACAAGTCTTTCCCCACTATATCCCAGCATCCAGAGAAGAAGGCGCCAGAAAATCCATCCGGACCCGCCGCTCCATCTCTAGGAATAGAGTTGACCGCCTATTACAGTTCCTGGATTGTAGGCCTGGCCATCAGATGCTCATTATCTTCTACTGTAACTAAAGAGGGGATGGAAGAGAGGAGGTCTTCCCCCTGGTCTACCGCACCTGATAAGAATAGGCTGTGAAAAAATCTGAAAGCCTCGGTCTTGATTTCCCCCTACGACTCAATAATCTACCCCGAATCCAGCTCGATGGAGGTGATAACAGCTTTCCTGACTCTCTTAGAAGTTGATGCATGGAAGAATCCCATGTTTCTATCTCCTTCCCGCATCAAGTTGTTCCTGGCTTTCAGCTTCAAAAACGTTTCCTCCATAAGCTCCAATCTGGAGAGGGAGGCTTGAGCTTCCAAAAGATTGCTCTAGATCGGATTAACAACCATGACCAGTCCCTCATCTTCTTGGACTTTCTCTTCCAAATCAGACGACCCCTGTTCTGCTATTTTAATTGCCTCGAAGATGTTACCGATTGTCCCTCTGTACCAAACCTTCAACTGAGTTTTGACAGCCTTAAGCTTGGTTAAAATGTTGATCATGGGTTGACGGTCATCAACCGATGACCATGTAGCCTTAACCAGCAGGAGAAAACCATCGTGGAGAAGCCACATCTGCTGAAAGCGAAAAGGCTTTGGGCCTGCATACTGCTGCCTAGGGAAAATAATTAAGAGAGGAGCATGGTCAGAGTTGTTGCGAGGGAGATGGCGTACCTGAAGCGAGGGGAACGTATTGCTCCAAGACATGTTAATCAGCACTCGGTCCAGTCTAGCACAAACCCGGGCTGGGCCAGCCTGATTATTGGACTAGGTAAATTTACTCCCGTAAAACCTGCATCGAGAAGACCCACAACATTGATGGCTTTCATGAAATCCCAGGAGTTGCCACTGTCGAATCTCTTTCTGTTGCATCACTCAGAAGCTTCCGTGATGGCGTTAAAATCGCCCCCCACTACCCAGGGGCCCTAGACCAAATTAGACAGTGACACCAAATCTTCCCAAAGCATTCTGCGGTTGATTCTCTAACAGCTCGCATAGACCACTATCAGTGTGATTGGGTTGATGAAATGCTGAAGGCTGATAGTCAGGGAGATCATCTGGTTTGTGGATGACACTGTAGTTACAGCAGCCTGATACTTGGAAAAAATCCAAATCTTCCTGCCCATGTCCATGTTAGAGTAGGTAATGGAACCCTAGGCGGAGTCTGGTCTGAATTCTCTTGGACTCCCTAATCATGGGTTTAAGAATTGCCACGATCCATGGGTTGTGGGACTTTAATAGTCTGTTAATAAATCCGATAGTTGGCGAATTTCCAACTCCTCGAGCATTCCACAATAGAATGTTATCTGAGATTGAAATGGCCAAGCTATATGTCCTAGAGGGGGGGTGAATAGGACAATGCCAAATAAAAACTTATAATAGCGGAATTAAACAAAGTATGATAGCCAATGAACTAATTAAATAAATTGCAATGCAGAAATGAAATGCAACCTCAAACAACTGAATTTGAGAGGTTGATACAAACGTTGTTCTAAGGACAACCTTTCACCAAAAACCCAATGTTTATGGTAGGACAACCTTATGTCTAAAAATGTCTTTGTATCAAATTCTCAAATCAAAGAGGAATAAAGAAATAAATACAAACTGCACTGAATAAATTGATTTTACAAATGTCTTGTTCTAGGGACAGCCATACACCATAAAAATGGCAGGGCAACCTTGCTGGAACAATTTTGGAATTTAAAACTTGAATCAATAGAGAGAATTGCTGGAAATAAATTGTAGAAATAAATCACTAAATTATTACAACATTCCCACACTTGCTTGTAATTTCAAACTGTTACAACATTCACATTCACAAGGAAAATAGAACTGAATGATAAAAGATAAGGAATTAAATAACCATTCAATCCACAAGACAAGAAGTTATAGTGGTTCGCCTGTGTGTTCACCAACTGTCCTCAAACAGCCACACAGAATGCTACTCCACTCCTAATATCCTCACACAGGGGATATTAGCGTTCTCTAATAAAACTGGTTTTCACAGGTTCACCAAAAACCTTCACAATTGTGTCTTTATCACTTGGGCTTACACAATTCAAAAAACCCCACAATCTGAGTTTTCTGGCTCTCCTCAGATAACCATACACATAGAGATTTTTCTGGCAAATCTCATACAAAACCAAAATAGAAATTACAGGAATTGTAGAATACCTGGATCTTATCCTTTTGCAGTAGCCCGGAAGAACCGATCAGAGTAGAGATGATAGTTCAATGTCCAATACTCAAATTATTGAGGTTCTAAGTTCTAATTGATTTTAAATGAAATCACAAAGGGCTAGCTCTATTTGATTTTAATTCCAAGAAGAAGGAATACACGATTTCCCTTTTCAAATATGATTGGAATTTAGAATAAAATCAAATGCAAAAAGCTAACAAAAGGAATTAGAATGAAGCGCAAATTAGCTTAAAATTAAACACGACTTATCTCAGAGTGGAGCCTTACTTTGATAGATTTTTCGATGATTAAACTCTGAAATTCGTGTGCTATTTATAGCTACAGAAATTCGTCTTCGACTGGTCTAGGAGTTCCCACGACTGGTCTTAGAAGAAACAGATTTTTGAATTTCTGCGCGGAATCAGGAAAACCGATGTTCGACCGGTCGTAGGCAGTCCACGACTGGTCGAAGGTCGTCCACGACCGGTCGAGACCCCTTCTCGACTGGTCGAGCGACTGTGAATTTAGTCGCTGGAGTTTGAATCGAGGCTCCACGACTGGTCGAGGTTCGAGTCGAGGACATCCCACGACCGGTCGAGCAGACTCCAAGACTGGTCGTGAGCGAACCAGAAAATCCGATAAATTTGAACAATTCCAAGACTGGCCTAGGAAATTCTTAGACAGGTCGAGCCAGTGCTAGGACTGGTCGAACCAGACCCAGGACTGGTCTAAGAGCAGATCAAAAACATGTTTAAATACATTTGAATAATGTATCCAAAATGACCTACCCTAAGGTCAATGACTATGGTCAATCAAACCTGAATAATGAAGTATGGACATTGAACTCTACTTCATTCAACGAATGATAAATCTTTTAGTACTTGAAGCCTGAAGTACGAGTCGTCCAAAAACTTGACACCAACATTTATCTTGAGTTTGCTTTTGAGCTTCACACCTTCAAACACTGCTTGTATCTTGAACTTGAATAACCTTTGCGTGAATAAAGAATACCGTGTCTTCTTTATATCTTCTTCTTTATATCTTATTCTTTATATCTTCTTCTATATATCTTTTTCTATATATCTTCTTCTTTATATCTTCGAAATATACCTTGAAGTCGCTTGAAGAGTCCATGGTTGTCTTAAACATAGAACACACCAAGACATAGAACATACCAAGGTTTTGACACACAAAATTTGACAATCAAAGAGGTATCATATAATAGCACTAACAATCTCCCCCTTTGGCAAATTTGTGACAAAACATATATATAAAAGCACAATATAAAAGAATCATGAATCAGTTGTCAATACATGTCAACACATGACAACTATACACAATATGAGAGATGAATAGGTCCCCCTCAATAAGACTCCCCATTAAGGAATGATGCACCCCATTAAGGAATGATGCACACACCATCAACAACACAAATAACATATATATATACCATTCTTTTCTCCCCCTTTTTGTCAAAAATATGACAAAGGAAGATCCATAAGCTCAAGAAGTAAAATAGAGAATGTGCATAAAAGTGTTAGGAGAAGATATTACAAACCAAAGTCACAGTTATAAGTTTAACAGTACCAAGAGAAATTCAAAGTGAAATCAGTTCAAACTATAGTTAAAAAAAATTTTAATCAGACCCTGAAGACGGAGCAGGAATGGTAGCATCAATATGATGAAGGCCTTTCTGTAAGCGCCTCAAATACTTATGCATTTTCTTAAATTGTGCATTATGGCCAACATGCATATTTTCTACCTTTTCTTCTAATGCACTTAGACGTGCATCGAAATCAGAAGGAACAAAATCTGGATCATCTTCAGATGCAGACTCAATATCATCAAAAAGATCATCCATGTTGATATCCTCATCAGGAAGATCATCTCCTTCATTCGCATCTCCAACTCCAGCAGCTCCACCACCTTCGACATTATCAACTTGACCAGCGGCCAATCTCAACTTCATTTTATTTAGGTTGGAGTTGTTGAAAATAAGGTGTTGGATAGGAGCTTCACCAACAGGCATAGTGACCAACATATGAGTAGCTAAGACATTTAACAAATATCCAAATGGAATGTCACCATGACCTGGCTGAGACCGAAACTGAATAATAGAAGAACAGATCAACGAAGGCAAGCAAACATTGGCACCACTAATGACTGAGTATAGTATACGAACCATCAGAAGAGTCAACTCAGTTTTGTTACCAGCCCGAGGATACACATTAGACGTAAAAATACGATGAAGAACTCTGTATCTGGGCAACAGCCACCTGGATTTGAGAACAGTACCATTGACAGACCAAGGTGCATCCATATTACAAAGGGCTCTAGTAAATAGACGTTTCTCAGATTCAGTAACTTTATCACCCAACGTGGAAGGGTGAATTCCATCATCAATTACTGGAATATCCATTAAGCCAGAAATCAAATGACGATCCACAGTAAAAGGCCATTCTCTTGTAGTAACAATAAAAGTTAATTCCTCAAGAGAAAAGTCTGTAATACATGCAACCATGGCCTGAGCAATTGACTGAAATGCCGGCCCTCCCCAGTTCAAAATGTTAACCCAACCAACAGATTGAAGGAGAGGAACAAGATTAAATTGAGCAATATGATTAATACTAACTGCTTTCTCAACAATAACCTTCTTAGTACGAAAATCACGAACTTGTGGAGGGTCATCATTAGGATCTCTAAGATGACGGCGAGAAACAACATTAGACCTAGATGAAGAAGCACCTCTACTAGTTCGCTTTTTACCTCTAACATCCATATTCTTGAAAAGATTGAAGAAATTTCAAGAAAAACAAGATGTGTTTCAACCAAATCAGAAAATGAGGAAGAAAACCCCAAACCCTTGAAGGAAATATGAAATAATCAACACTAACAAGGAAGACAAGAAGCAATGTTCAAGATTCTTCAACAAAATCAAGAGAAATACTCAAACATGGAGAAATCCCATAGATGGGTACGACCGGTCGAAGCTAAGCCCGTTGGAGAAGAAGAGGGAAATGAGAAAAAGTGATTTTTTCCCTAATTAAAGGAACCAGCGCGATACACGACCGGTCGTGATTAGTCCTCGACCGGTCGAACCACGACTGGTCGAGACTATCCTCGACTGGTCGTGTAAGACCAAAACATGCATTTTTAATATTATTTATTTTATATATATATATATATATATATTTTAAAAATTTTTTTTTTAACAAAATGCATAATCAATCATCTTATATTACACATACCGAGATCAAATTTCAATTTATTGAACCTGCATTTATCGAGTGGTTTGGTGAAAATGTCAGCAAGTTGTTTCTCGGTTGGAATATATTCTAAACAAATTACTTTTTCTTCAACAAGTTCACGAATATAGTGAAATCTAATGTCAATATGCTTAGTTCGTGAATGCTGGATTGGATTTTTGGAAATATTAATTGCACTTGAATTATCACAATATAAAACTATCGAGTCTTGTGCAATACCATAATCACTTAACATGCGTTTCATCCAGACTAACTGAGTACATGCATTTCCTGCAGCAATGTATTCAGCCTCAGCAGTTGAGAGTGAAATGGAACTCTGTTTCTTGCTGAACCAAGAAACTATGCAATTTCCAATGTAAAAGCAACCACCACTGGTTGACTTTCTGTCATCCATATTACCAGCCCAATCAGCATCCGAGAACCCAGCCAATTGAACACTAGTATCAAAGGGATACCAAAGACCCAGATTAACTGAACTTGCAACATAACGAATAATGCGTTTAACAGCAGTCAAATGAGATTCTTTAGGATTAGACTGATATCTAGCACAAATTCCAACACTAAAAGCAATATCAGGTCTACTTGCTGTTAAATACAGTAAACTACCAATCATGCTTCGATATAGTTTAGGATCTATATCTTTACCTGTAGAGTCTTTTGAGAGCTTTAGAGAAGTACTCATAGGAGTATCAAAATTCTTACCATTTTCAAATCCGAACTTCTTAACTAAATTTAGAGCATATTTAGTTTGAGAAATAAAAATTCCATCAGATTGCTGTTTAACTTGCAATCCTAGAAAATAGTTTAATTCTCCGACCATACTCATCTCAAATTCAGATTTCATTAGATCTGCAAACTCAACAGTCATGTCAGTACAAGTTGATCCATAAATTATATCATCAACATAGATTTGAACCATTAAAATATCATTGTTCTGCTTTTTAACAAAAAGTGTTTTATCAACACTACCCATTTGAAAATTGTGACCCAGTAAAAACTTAGTCAAATTTTCATACCATGCTCTGGGAGCTTGTTTCAACCTATAGAGAGCTTTCTTAAGGCGATAAACATGATTAGAAAACTTAGGATCTTCAAACCCTGTAGGTTGTTCAACATAAACCTCTTCATGTAAATCACCATTAAGAAAAGCACTCTTTACATCCATTTGATAAATCTTAAACTTTTTAAAACATGCAATGGATATAAATAATCTGATTGATTCAAGGCGTGCAACTGGAGTGAAAGTTTCCTCAAAATCGATACCTTCAATTTGAGTGTACCCTTGCACAACCAGTCTTGCCTTGTTTCGAATAATATTTTCCAATTCATCAGACTTATTTTTGAAAATCCATTTTGTTCCAATAATATGTTTATCTTTCGGTCTTGGAACAAGATACCAGACATCGTTACGAACAAATTGATTAAGTTCTTCCTGCATCGCAACTATCCAGTTTTCATCAGAAAGAGCTTCTTTTACATTAACCGGTTCTATCTGAGATGTGAAACACACGTAATTACAAAAATCTTCTAATTGTCTACGAGTGCGTACACCTGTGAGAGGATTTCCAAGGATTTGTGTAGTTGGATGATCTTTGACAGTCCTCACATCATGATTAGATTCACTTGATGAAGTTTCTGGTTTTTCAATTATGAGAACTTCATCATTATCTGAACTAGGGGCCGAAGTATTTAAGTGATCATCTATGACCACATTGATTGACTCTTGAATAACTCCGGTCCTTTTGTTCAGTACACGATATGCACGACTGTTTAATGAATATCCTAAGAATAATCCTTCATCACTTTTAGTATCAAATTTTCCCAAGTTTTCCCGGTCACGTAAAATATAACACTTACTGCCAAAAACGCGAAAATATTTGACTGTAGGTTTTTTGTCAAACCACATTTCATAGGGCGTTTTATTATTTGATTTGCAAGTATAAACACGATTAATAATATAGCAAGCAGTATTAATCGCCTCAGCCCATAAATTCTTAGAAACCTTCATGCTATTTAGCATAACAATTCCCATTTCTTGAAGAACTCTATTTTTTCTTTCCACAATACCATTTTGCTGTGGAGTTTTAGGTGCAGAGAATTCATGTGATATTCCATGATCATTACAGAATTTCTCAAAACTACTATTTTCAAATTCAGATCCATGATCACTTCGGATCTTATTTACTTGAGAACATTTTTCAGTTTGGATCCGTTTGATTATCTTTTTCACTTCATCAAGGGTTTCTGATTTGTCCTTTAAAAATGAAACCCAAGTGAATCTGGTGTAATCGTCTACAATAACCAGAATATATTTTTTACCACCTCGACTTTCCGTTCTAGTTGGTCCTATTAGATCCATGTGGAGAAGTTCGAGTGGTCTTGATGTGGTATTGGAGTTCACCTTTTTGTGAGATCTCCTAGTTTGTTTACCATACTGGCATTCACCACATATTTTATCTACTTTTTGAATCTTTGGTAGACCTCTTATTAGTTCTTCTTTGCTCAATCTATATAAATTTCGGTAGTGTACATGTCCAAGGCGTTTATGCCATAATTCAGTTTCATTGGTATGGACCATGTAACACATTTGGTTAGATGAGCTGTCATTTCTCACTATATAGCAGTTTTCAGAAGTTCTGAGACCAGTTAATATCACAGACCCCTTTTTGTCTATAATCTCACAACCTTGATTGGAAAACTTCACACTATGATTGTTATCGCATATTTGAGATATGCTTAACAAATTGTGTTTTAAACCCTCAACATATAAAACATTCTTAAATAAGGGTAGATTATAGAGTTGAACCGTACCTTGGCCAATAATTTTGCAATTGCTACCATCACCAAATGTGACTGACCCATCAGTCATATCTTGTAGATCGGTGAAAAGAGCTTTGTCACCAGTCATATGCCTGGAGCAACCACTGTCTAGGTACCACTTTGAAAGACTAGTTGCTTTGAAAGCAGTGTGAGCAACCAAGCAGTCAACTTTAGGAACCCATTTCATAACAGTTTTAGGTTTAGGAACATAGTTGGTCTTCTTTTGTTTATATTTGTAAGAGTGACTTACAGAGTTAGATTTTAAAAGTTCCTTGAGTAAATCAACTATTTTTTCAGCTAAAGGATTTTTCATCTGATTTTTGAAGTTGACATAGCTGCTTCTAGGTTTTAAATTTTTTTTTGTTTTGACAAAACCTTGTGAAGTGTTTTTCTCTTTTGAATTAGAGGATTCTCCTTTCACAAATTTAGGTGGAGAATTCTTCTGTTTATGAGGTATTGTTTTATCATACCCCAACCCGGATCTATCGCCACATTTTTTTGAACCGGATAGGAGTTTTTCTAATTTAGAATCACCTTGGGCATACCTCCAAGTTTCCTTTGAATTCAGAAGAGAAGACACTTCATTCTTTAGTCTCTCAATTTCAGATTTTAAATCAACAATCAGAGAGTTTTTGAATTCTAAATCACTTTTTGATTTTTCAAAATAATCTGATATTTGAGATTTTTCTAAAACAAGCAAGTCAAAACAATTCTAAGTTTAGAAAATTTTTCTTTCTGAAGCTTAAGCTTCACAGCAATTTTACAACTCTCTTTGTATAAGGCATTGTAAGCATCTTGAAGATCTTCTTCATTCTCATGATCATTATCCAAATTTCTTCACTAGTAGAATCATCGTGATCAGAGAAGGTAAACTTAGCTAGAGTCATAAGGGCTTTTACCTCATTGCCCGACTCGGTTTCAGAATCTTCTGATTCAGAAGAAACTTCAGAGTCAGATGATTCATCCCATGTAGCCAACATACCCTTCTTTTTGGGTTTGTCCTTATTAGGACATTTGTTTGCTAGATGCCCATACTCATGACAGTTGTAACACTGACTGTCTTTCAAAGATTTTCGAGTTTTAGATCTAAACTTCTTTTTATCATTTGATTTTTGAAAATCAACTCTTTTCTTACTTTTAAAAATTTTGTAAAATCTTTTTGCAATAAGAGCTAAGTCATCTTCAGAATCGGATTTATCTTCTACCGTATTTTTGGAAGATTTCAAAGCAATTGATTTTCCTTTAGGAGCTTTAAAATTTAATTCATAAGTTTGTAGAGACCCAACGAGTTCTTCCACCTTCATTTTGTCCGTGTCACGAAGTTCCTGGATTGCGGTTACTTTAGAATTGAACCGTTCAGGAAGAGAGCGTAGAATTTTTGCACACACTTTACTTTCTGGGATTTTATCACCAAGACCCCACATTGAGTTTACAATGTCATTTAATCTAGTATAGAAGTCCATAAACATTTCATTCTCCTCCATATGAATTTCTTCAAATTTAGTTGTGAGGAGTTGGACTTTAGATTTTTTGACAATCGATGTACCCTCATGTGTCATTTCTAAAATATCCCAAGCTTGCTTTGCAGTATCACAGGATATGATTCTTTTGAACTCATCCGGTGATAGTGCGCAAGTAATTGCATTAAGTGCTTTAGCATTAGCACTACTCTCACTTTTCTGAAGAGTGGTCCATTGAAAGTATGGTGTAATTTTCATAGATTTAGAACCATCAATTCCAGTTACTTCCATGACAGGAGGATTCCATTCAGTCACTGTGGCTTGCCACACACTCTCATCCATTGATTTGAGGAAGATCCTCATTCTGGCTTTCCAATAAGCATAGTTGGAGCCATCAAATGGTGGAGGCCTAGTGACTGAGAGGCTATCAAAATTTGACATTATTATATATAGCTTAGATCGTTAGCTCAGGAAATAAATCCAAATATAAAGAAATAAAAGCGAGCTATTAAGGCTCTGATACCACTTGAAATGGCCAAGCTATATGTCCTAGAGGGGGGGTGAATAGGACAATGCCAAATAAAAACTTATAATAGCGGAATTAAACAAAGTATGATAGCCAATGAACTAATTAAATAAATTGCAATGCAGAAATGAAATGCAACCTCAAACAACTGAATTTGAGAGGTTGATACAAACGTTGTTCTAAGGACAACCTTTCACCAAAAACCCAATGTTTATGGTAGGACAACCTTATGTCTAGAAATGTCTTTGTATCAAATTCTCAAATCAAAGAGGAATAAAGAAATAAATACAAACTGCACTGAATAAATTGATTTTACAAATGTCTTGTTCTAGGGACAGCCATACACCATAAAAATGGCAGGGCAACCTTGCTGGAACAATTTTGGAATTTAAAACTTGAATCAATAGAGAGAATTGCTGGAAATAAATTGTAGAAATAAATCACTAAATTATTACAACATTCCCACACTTGCTTGTAATTTCAAACTGTTACAACATTCACATTCACAAGGAAAATAGAACTGAATGATAAAAGATAAGGAATTAAATAACCATTCAATCCACAAGACAAGAAGTTATAGTGGTTCGCCTGTGTGTTCACCAACTGTCCTCAAACAGCCACACAGAATGCTACTCCACTCCTAATATCCTCACACAGGGGATATTAGCGTTCTCTAATAAAACTGGTTTTCACAGGTTCACCAAAAACCTTCACAATTGTGTCTTTATCACTTGGGCTTACACAATTCAAAAAACCCCACAATCTGAGTTTTCTGGCTCTCCTCAGATAACCATACACATAGAGATTTTTCTGGCAAATCTCATACAAAACCAAAATAGAAATTACAGGAATTGTAGAATACCTGGATCTTATCCTTTTGCAGTAGCCCGGAAGAACCGATCAGAGTAGAGATGATAGTTCAATGTCCAATACTCAAATTATTGAGGTTCTAAGTTCTAATTGATTTTAAATGAAATCACAAAGGGCTAGCTCTATTTGATTTTAATTCCAAGAAGAAGGAATACACGATTTCCCCTTTTCAAATATGATTGAAATTTAGAATAAAATCAAATGCAAAAAGCTAACAAAAGGAATTAGAATGAAGCGCAAATTAGCTTAAAATTAAACACGACTTATCTCAGAGTGGAGCCTTGCTTTGATAGATTTTTCGATGATTAAACTCTGAAATTCGTGTGCTATTTATAGCTACAGAAATTCGTCTTCGACTGGTCTAGGAGTTCCCACGACTGGTCTTAGAAGAAACAGATTTTTGAATTTCTGCGCGGAATCAGGAAAACCGATGTTCGACCGGTCGTAGGCAGTCCACGACTGGTCGAAGGTCGTCCACGACCGGTCGAGACCCCTTCTCGACTGGTCGAGCGACTGTGAATTTAGTCGCTGGAGTTTGAATCGAGGCTCCACGACTGGTCGAGGTTCGAGTCGAGGACATCCCACGACCGGTCGAGCAGACTCCAAGATTGGTCGTGAGCGAACCAGAAAATCTGATAAATTTGAACAATTCCAAGACTGGCCTAGGAAATTCTTAGACAGGTCGAGCCAGTGCTAGGACTGGTCGAACCAGACCCAAGACTGGTCTAAGAGCAGATCAAAAACATGTTTAAATACATTTGAATAATGTATCCAAAATGACCTACCCTAAGGTCAATGACTATGGTCAATCAAACCTGAATAATGAAGTATGGACATTGAACTCTACTTCATTTAACGAATGATAAATCTTTTAGTACTTGAAGCCTGAAGTACGAGTCGTCCAAAAACTTGACACCAACATTTATCTTGAGTTTGCTTTTGAGCTTCACACCTTCAAACACTGCTTGTATCTTGAACTTGAATAACCTTTGCGTGAATAAAGAATACCGTGTCTTCTTTATATCTTCTTCTTTATATCTTATTCTTTATATCTTCTTCTATATATCTTTTTCTATATATCTTCTTCTTTATATCTTCGAAATATACCTTGAAGCCGCTTGAAGAGTCCATGGTTGTCTTCAACATAGAACACACCAAGACATAGAACATACCAAGGTTTTGACACACAAAATTTGACAATCAAAGAGGTATCATATAATAGCACTAACAGAGATGGGCAACCTTGCTTACCTCAGTCCTTCTCTGAAGACTTCTCAATCTGGATAGCCAGACATCCCTAGAAATTGCACTTAAGGGATTTTGTGAGCCCTCCTGGCTCCCTTCTTCCGTTGCTGCTTCTTTTGGTTATCTGTGGAGAGTTTTCTCGGGGTAGGTTGAACTTAAGTGTCTGCATGGGTGGATGCCTCATCATTTGCATATCCCGTTCGCTAATACTCTGGCTACGGGTGCTGACAATTTAACCCTTCAAGCTTAGTCTCTTGAGGTTCTTTGGTTCTTTTCGATTCATCCCCAGATTGGGAGAAGAAAGGAGAGAGGTCAACCACTAAAGCTCTGCAGCTAGGGGAGTGAACCATGGCAGCAGGGAGAGAGGTCCTTGGGGAATCAGGGGAACGGTAATCTTCTGATTGGCTTGGTGAATATGGAGAACATTAGGCAGGATCAGTGATCCCCTTTGATGACGAGAGAGGAAGGTTCTCAGCTGATCTGGATCATGATATACCATCCCCAGTCTTCTGACGGGCATAACTCAACGATTTGCTGCACCTCGGCACTGCCTCATCTTCCTGACGCTTAGCACTCTGCTGGAACGCTCCCTGAAATAGATTCTAGTCCCTTGGGGAATTACCTTCTTGAGCACTTTTGTATTCAATTAGTACTGGACCACTCTCTGGAGATGTATTCAGTCTGCTGATGGGAGAACTTTTGGTGGAGTAGTTTTGTGTTGTTGTCTCACCAAATGCATTGCCTTTGAAAACAGTTAGTGGCCGACTCTGAAGGCTGTGGCCTGCCATATGGTTTTCTACCCGCATTTCCACAAACACCTCTATTACAATGTAAAAGGCACATGTCCTGACAAGGGGTCATGAAACAATCCTCCACCCATTCCTTAGTGCTGTTATAGTGCCTCTTCTTCTCTGTAACTGAATCTGTATCCGACTCCTTACCTTCTTTTCTCTCTATTTCTACCACGGCATGCATTGGGAAATTTTTGCCTTCCACTGATAACCTCAGAATTCTCTACAAGTTCACTCCAGGCTGTCGCTGAATCTTTAGCCTAGCGAAACCTTGAAATAAGCCAAACCTGCTGATTGAATCAATCATCAACACTTTACCGAAATAGTTACCCAGGTCCAACAGGACTGATTCGAACCAAGCATGGGTCAGAATACTAAACAGCCGTATCCACGTCCCCCCCCCCCCCACACACACACACACTTCCTCTTTTTTTGGCAACCATAGAAAAATAGCCACCAGCCCCATCCTCTTCTGCAGCTCCTCGTTAGTGGAGAAAATCCCCATATCTGTATTTGATTTCAATTTGATGAGGATAGAAAAGTTAGATAGGCATACTACGTCAATGCAAGAGGAGGCGAATTTGGAAGATCTGATTGTTTGGATTAGATTTAGGACCGATACGTATCTAGACGTCCACCCAATTAGACCTAGTTTCAGCTCATGTTTTTTCCTTTTTACTACCCCAGGGTCCACAATGGTGGTCTAATCATCACTCAGTTGGCTCTGAACATAGTTGGTGTTGACAACATCATGGTTCTCCTGGTTGCTTTTCTCTTTGTTCAAGCCAGCTACGGCAGCTGCAAACGATTTCGCCGTAGAAGCTGGTATAGGGAAGCTTTGCTCTGCTCGAGGTTTAGGGGGTAGAATAGATCTAGGGTTTACTGTCTTCACCGTAACACATCTCCCGTCTATCCTCTTTCCATTTAGCACATCCATAGCATTTTCCACCTCCTGTTCGTAGAGAAACCGTACGAAAGCAAAACCCCTCGAAAAATTGGTCGATGGATGAACTGGGATGAACACATCCTGGATTCTCCCATATTTTCCAAAAATCTAGTAGAGGTCCTAAAGAGAGCATTCAAAAGGCAGATTTCCAACATACAAGCTGAAATCTAGATGGTTTGGAATCCGCAGCCGCTTGATGGGTCTCCCTTTGGAGGGCGAATGCTGGGTGCCAGATCTGCTTCTCCTTCTAAGGTTATCCCGTCCCATGGGATGGGACATCGGAGAACACCTTCTCTGTTGCTCCGAGAAAAGGGGTTTTTAGAGCGCCGTCTCAACTCAACTTGTATCAAAACTCAAATTGTATGATTGATTATCTCTACGGATGTTGGGCGCCGAATCTGCTTCTCCTTCTAAGGTTGTCCCGTCCCCTGGGACGGGACATCAGAGAACGCCTTCTCTGTTGCTTAGAGATAAGGGATTTTCAGAGTGCCGTCTCAACTCGACTTACATCAAAACTTGAATTTTAAAATTTGGGGAGATTCAATAGCTCATCTTTCAAGTGGTATCAAAGAAATGTTACTCTTTTTGGGATTTATCTCCTTGAGCTAGATACAGAGCTATTAAATGTCGAATTTCGATAGTTTATCCATTTCAAAGCCACCTTCCTTTGATGGCTCAAACTATTCATATTGAAAAGCTAAGAAGACGATTTTCCTCAAATCCATTGATGAAAGTATGTGGCAAGCCATTGTGACCCAATGGATCCATCCTATGATGGAAGTAGTAGCTGAAAATGGAACCACGTCCATGAAAGAAATCTCTTATACTTTTTGGACGACTACTCAGAAAAGTGAAAGTAGTGCAAATGCAAATGCCTTAAATGCAATAACATGTGCTCTATCAACAGATGAATTCAAAAGAATCATTTCTTATGATACAACTAAACAAGCATGAGATATTCTTAAAATGACACATCTTTGGATTGACTTTAGAGATTGGTTCATACTATGTTTTTACTGGTATATTTATTAGAACTAACTCTTTGTCAAATACTGACAAAAAGGGTGTGAAAGATTAAGTCCCACCAAAACAATGAATTTTATCTTGCCGGTTTTGTTTGTTGTTGTAGGGATTAATGAGATAGGGGGAGCAAGTATGGGGGAGCATTATAAGTGTTATATGTCTTGTTTCCTGTATTTAAATTTGTAAATCAATCTAATCTTGGACATGTAATATTTTATTTTGTTTTGGTATGTCATTGGTATGGAACATGACATTGTCTTAGGTTAGGTTTTTGTCACATAATTGACAAAGGGGAAGACTATTAGTTCACTAATTTATGCACTCTATATGTCAATCACATGAGTCCTCGTGTCATGTAGTTGGTTAAACCCTTGGAAGCTGAAGACTGAATACACAAGTGAAGGTGGAGCATTAAGGAGCAAAAAAATAGGTAAAATATGGTGCCTTGTTGACCCTAGCTCTTGACCTAAAATAACGTAAATCTCTAGATGATCTTAAACCCAATAGGTAAAACCTTTATTGATCATCCCTTAAGCTATAAGAGCCTAAATTGACCATCCTTAAATTAACTTTAGAGGCCCCATGTTGCTGAGAAAACTATACAAATTCAGCAACCTTCAGTCCCATTGAACCCACTGTTAGTCCATTCGAAAATGGCTAAAACAGGACAGTGAGCTAAGGCAGAATTTTGAGTAATTCAATTACAACTAAGTGCTAAATTCGTTTTCACTGAAGACCACGTTTGGTGTGATGAAGACCACTTAAGTACGATGGAAAGGGCCAAAATCATTCAATAGCTTTCCTGTCTAATTCGGTTCGATCGAACTCCAAATTCGGTGTGACTGAACATACTTCAATACGACCAAATATCCACTTAGTGTGACCGAAGATTAGCCGTTTCTATCCATTGGAACTCGATTCCTTTATATATGAGATCCGATCTTTAGGCATTCTAGAGGGTTTTTGGTGCAAATGAAGCTTAGGTGAATCCCCAATCATATCACACATCTTAAGCTCCATATTCCATGAAATTTGATTCATCTTTTTTAACTTCACAACTCTAATGAGGATTCCGACCTCAATGTTAAAGATGGACTCAATCTCCACCATTTCCTAGATATTGGACCCAACCTGATTGAAGTATCATTTTTCTAAACACACTAGGAGACCATTCTAGTAAAATCGTATAGACCATTCTAGGAGACCATCTGAAGCCTAAACATAGATTTTAGTGTAAGACCTTAGCTCTTATGTAGGGTATAAATCAGAGTCCTTCTATAGGCCACCAAACACAGGTTCGTACCTATTAGTCTCGTGGGATACTCCAACAGGAGTAAACGTAGGTCATTGGTGTAAATTGAGCTATAGATGTCCAAGAATGGGGGTGAATGGGACTAAACAAAGTTTTGATAACCAATCGCAAAAAATAAATTCACAATAGTAATAGGTATTGAAATCTTTATTTCAATTGAGTCGTAAGACAACATTCACCTAAAATCGTAGGTCGGACAACCTTATTTCACGACATCCTTAAATCCAATATTTCAAGATAATAAAATAAAGAATAAGATTATCAATCACCAATACATAAAAAATTATAGCAGTTTGGTATTTAACACACCCACTCCACTCTCAAAATAACCACTCCACGTAATTTTGGCTTTCCACCATTTTCAAGGTTTTCATAGGATCACTTTAATAACCTCCTAGAGTTCTTGTGATTTTCATAGGCTTATCACAATAAAACCTCAAGTGATTTTCACCCGTCTAACCATTCCACAACCCGATGAAATTTTTGGGCAATCTTAACAAACTCAAAATGAAATTAATATACTAAAAGCAAACACTTATCTTCTTGTATACGAATGTCAATGCGAAGATACTGATGAAGCCTTTTAGAAGTAGATGCTTCAGTAGATGCACCGATCCTTTTTCTTAAATGATGATGAACTACTGTATACTCAACTAAGAAGGACGTAGGGATATATGATTTCTCAAAGAGTAAAACCCTAAAACCTATAGATTCAATTATCTAATCTCAAGTCGATTATAACTCAGTCTCTAATTGAATTTAAATTTACTTAAGAAGAGAATTAAATAAGCTATAAAAGAAATATAAGAACGACTAAGCAAATAGATTGAAAAAGACTAAAATTTATCTCTTTTGTTTGTGAAAGAATTCTCTCTAATTTTCATGTTTTAAACAATAAGAAATATTCTCTTTTTATAGCTAAAGATTTGGATCTTCCGTCAGCCTAAGAATCCCTTCGGCTAGTCGGATTTTCATGATACTATTCCAACGACTATTAGATTTCACGGGATTTAATTTTCTCAAAACTTAGGTTGACTCGAGTAAAATGTTGCACTTTATCATAGGGTCTTTTCTAAGGCCATCTTTACATGTGGGTTGGCATACAATTGATCCTTCTCTTGAAATCATCTTGAACCTTTTACTCTAAAGATGTCGAGTCACGCTCTAATCTTAAAGTGTCGAAGAGAGCTAAAGTGTATTGAAGTTCTATACCATATACATTTTTTTTTTTTTTAAAAAAAAAAAAAAGAAGAAATTTGACAACTACTTGTGTGCTTAAAACATTAGCACTTACACTTATATTAGGATAGAGGTTGTTGGTTAGCTTAAGTAAAACCAACTAAAGTCTCTTGCAGGAGCCTCCAGCTAGAGTGTATGCCATTAAGTTCTTGTGTAAGACCGATGTTTGTGGTGAGCCTATAGAAAACTACGGAAAGTCTCTTACGAGAGCTGGTCCCTGTGTAGGATTGTAAAAGTTAGAGGTTAACCTGATTTAAGACCTCCGATAGTAAAATCCAGTACACTCATGGGTAGAGTGCATTTGTCAGGAGTGGAGTATGGAAAACAAACCACTATATAAGCTTGTGTTTGGGATTGTTATTTAATTATGCTTATGTGGTGAATGTTTAATTATATGTATACATGATTGGATGATTGCTATGAGTTGATAATAAACACGTCGCACCCACACATGTACACTATCATGTTTATAAAATAGTTGAATAATTGTCATATCCTTTGTAGTTTATGTGAGTGGAATCTTTAATGAAGCCTTAAAGTTAATTGCTTTCTTAGTTTAAATTATGTATTTGTTTAGTTAGGCAATTATGTTTTAAAGCTTAATTTTTTTAATTAGTCCTAATCACCCCTCTTGGATAGAACCATCATTCTTTAGCTCCATAAAGCTTCCGCGCACAGTCGTTATATCCCATTCTACGCAATTTTAGAAATATGAGCATAACAATTACTTTATTTGTGGTCACATATGAATTAATGCTTTCATCTACCTATCTGCTTGAGTTGAAGTTACTCCCACCAAGCTAAAGCTCCGCCCTGCAACTTGTACGCCACCAATTTAACCTTCTTCTCTTAAGGAATTTTTATGTAGTCGAATAAGTGTTCGACTTCCAACAACCAATCGATGAAGTCCTCGGTGTGGAGTTGGCTATTGAAAATAGGAAGATCGACTTTCATGTTGAATTCTCAATCCATCCGATATATCTGATCAATATCTCGTCCAAGATGTTGGGGAATCATATCGCTGGATCCCACCTTCTTAGGTGTGATTCTGCGATTTATCGACGGCATTGCCCTACGATCAACGTGATTATGAATTTCAACACCTATCGGGGGCGAATCATCACCACGAACATGAAATTACCCTAGGGCATCCATCATGTGATCAATGGAAGTCTGCAACCTTTACATGACTTTCCGATGCTCTCATTGTGCCACCTTAAAAGCCATCGCTATTAAAGGATAACTCACTGGAGCACCGTCCATGGGATTTTGCCCGACCCATCGTTAAAAGCTATAGATTGAATGAGAAACTTCTCTTTGATACCAATTGACACAGGGGAAGGATGTGATGAGTTTGATCATCATCTTCCTCGATCGATAAATACCTTGAATCTACAAGGTGCTCTTGAATCCATAAGAGAAAATATCGAATTCATCAGAAGAAATAGAATTTGTATGAAGCTCTTTAATTGATAGATTGAATAAAAAATAAAAACAAGTTTAACACCTTTAAATAATCCTAAACAAATTCTAAAATCATGATCAAAGAGTCTTAATCAAATAAGAAAACAATTTCAAAAAAGAACAAAAATTTTCGCCAAAAAGTGCCCAAATATTTAAATTAGAAATTCTGTGATTCTCGACCTATTGACCCAATTTGTTGATTTTTCAAATTAGATTTTAACATATCGACGAGATCTGTCAACCTGTCTAGACTAGAAGAAATCAGCCAACAATCAATCCGAAATAGTATTTTGACGTGTCGAACAGTATTTTGACTGGTCTAAACTAACGAAAATCAGCTAGCAAGCAATCTGTAATTTCTGGTAGAATTTTGACATGTCAGCCGGATTTATCAACTCAATCAAACTATGCTGAATTTTGTTAATTTCTCCTTGAGTTTCTTCCGGATCCAATCCACATGTGTTAGTATCCGTGTCCTAAATCATTTGCAGATAAAAAAAGGCCATCCAAACGCATGTTATAAATAATTTACTGGTAAATCATTTACAACTTCACTTACAAGTATCCGAATGACCCCTGAAGGTAATGTTAGTCAGCAAC
>JAJHSJ010000009.1:56027589-56107589 GCA_021015155.1 Magnolia officinalis | reverse complement strand
CTCTCTCTCTCTCTCTCTCTCTCTCTCTCTCGACCAGCGGGCGGACGCTGTCCAACCACAGTCCGACGCCCCCTCAACACCCTCACTCTCTAACCTCACTCTCTAATCTCTCTCTCTCTCTCTCTCTCTCTCTCTCTCTCTCTCTCTCTCGTTCGACCAGCGGGCGGACACTGTCCGACCAGGCGACCACAGTCCGGCACCCTACTCGGCGCTCTCACGGTCTCACCTCTCAATCTCACTCTCTCAAAGCTATCTCCACCTTCTGAAGAGGGAGAGGTGAATGAGTACGTATATGAAGATTTAGATAGCAGCTCGGGATCAGTAGATGAATTTCCTCAACAGTAGTAATCGGTAGTGTATGACTGTATTTAGTTTGTATAAAATATTTTATTTTATGCTTTGTCAAATGTATGTAAATGTCCTGACTAGTTAGATTTTTTGTGGAGTCTATAGTTCAACTATCTAAACCGTTGATCGAGGGCCTTGTAATGAGATGCGGATTACCTGCCAAAGCCCTTCCCATGAACTTGCTGTAAGGTTTGAAACTGGCTCGAACTCGAAGGTTCAAAATTGGCCCAAACTCAGGTTCGAAACTGGCCCGAACTTGAAGGTTCGAAACTGGCCCGAACTCGGCCCGAACTCACGCCGGGCCCGGTTCAGGCTGGAGATGTTGGCCTGGTGACCAGGGCCAGTCGAGTTCGGGCCTTGTGTCGCTGTTGAACGGGCCTGGACAGGCTGAGGCCAGTTCGACTCGGCCCAACCCATGTACACCCCTACTCCATTGTGTTACTTTTTTATTGGAAAAAAGAATTTTAAGGGACGCCGTATTTTGATTTTTAATGGGGCTCATCTTGATGTTTATGCATGATCCACTTCAACCATTAAATATGTAATCTTATGTCCGGTACATGATCTAAAAATCAAGTCTACTTGTGATTCATGTGTGGCACACCAAAGAAAGAGTTGGTACTCGAACCCTTGACCACGTGTTGAAACTCCTGAGACTCTACCACCGAAGCAAGCATAAGGACCAAATTCACCCTTGATTTTTATAAGACCCACCATGGAGATTATACCAAATTCACTCTAATCACTAGATGCCACACTAAAACTTAGGCCTAGGGTTTAAAATTCAGGTCCATCCATCTTTCAAGTAGGCCACATGAATATAAATAATTTGAAAGGTGAGCTTTTCTTTATTAACTATTTCTAGTCATGTGGTCTATCTAAGCACCGATGGGCCTGCTTTTTGAGCCTAGGTGTAACGTGAGGTGACCCTCCCGATGTTCATTTACCAGGTAGATTTAAAATTAACACACGGTGGGTTGACTAGAACTGGCCACTTTTTCCCAAAGCATGCGATTTAAATCACTCCTCTACTGGCATTATGGACGCCGATTAGCTACTAACAGGTTGAGCAGCCAGTCTCGCTAGTGATGTCACCGAGTTCCATGGGCCTCACTGTGATGTATGTTTTGTATCCACACTATTCATCCATTTGAAGAGATCATATTAAGGTATGATCCGAAGAATGTGTCAGATCCAAAGCTCGAGTGGATCCCACAACGGAAAACATTGGGGAGAGTGACGCCCACCATTAAAAAGTTCTAAGGGCCACGAAAGTTTTCGATCAACCTGATATTTTTTGTTTTCCCTTCTTTCATGTCTTAGTTAACATATGAATAGCTTGGATCTCAAATTAACATTATGGTGGACCTTATGAAGGTTTCACCGGTGGCCGTCACTCTCCCCTTTGTTTTCTGTGGCGGGTCCACTCCATCCTTGGATCTGCCTCATTCTTTGGGTCATGCCCTAAAATGATCTCTCCAAATGTATGGATGGTGTGGATATAACACATACATCATGGTGGACCCCACAACTAGGTGACACTTCAGTAGCGAGTTGGCTACTCAACCTCTCGGTGGCTGGGTACTTAAGCCCCGTTTGTTAAATCTGAAGTCTAAAGCCTGAATTTGAAATCTGAAGCATGAATCTGAAATTTGAAGTAAAAAAACTTGTTTGGTAACTATGGCTGAAATCTGAAAATTAAGTACCGAATTTGAAACAATCTGTTTGTTAACAAACATCTGAAATGTCTGAAATATGTTAATTTGACACATTTGCCCCTATCTATCTCCTGTTTTGAAATGCTTTACATTATAAAGAAACTATTTTTTATTAAATGAAAATATAATTATTCTATTTAATTCAAATAAATTATAAAGTACTTAATAAAAAATTAAAATATCATTATTCATAATAACAGATAAAAAAGTAATGATTTGCATGCATAAGTGTGGCGGCAATTTCTTCTCATATATTGGACATAATAGTTTGTTCAAAGTTTCCAAATACTCCTTCCACTTCAGGCATATCATTCTCTGATTCGATATTCATCTCTGAAAGAACATTTTCATCATTGTATTGTTAGAAGAGTGGATCGGAGATGGATTCTTTTCTGATGTAGTTGTGTAGTGTCATGCATGCAATAACTATGTCTCTTTGCGTCGGGAAGGAATATGGTGCCATTCGCTTCAAAATTGCAAAACGCGCCTTCAACACGCCAAAAGACCTTTCGATTATATTCCATAACTTTGCATGCATATTATTAAAAACCTCCTTTTTACTGGTAGGCCGCCCACCACTATGAAAGTCACCTAACCAATACCGAACATTACGGTATGGTGCCATAAATCCTCTTGTGTGAGTGTAAGCAGCATCAATGAAATAATATTTATCTACATAAAAAAATAAATGACATTTTAGCAAAATTTCAAGTTATAATTTTACCAAGTTATATGAAAAAATATATTAAATATTACTAGGAGGGGGCAACGGAAATTTCTTTGTTGGATCAAGTACAACATCCATAAGTACCCTTGAATCATGTGCCACCCCTTCCCATCCAGCTATGACATATGTAAAAATCATATTAAAATCACAGATGACCATAACGTTCTGAGCACATTCACCCCTTCCTCTTCCTCTGTAAGGTATTTGTTTATCTATTGGGATACATGCAGGAATGAGGGTTCCATCTAACACACCAATGACACCCTATACATTAAAGGTACATTATTAACCCTTGAGTAGGATGATTCAATTATAAGTAAATATATTTATATTTTTTTTATATGAAGTTTTACCTTAAATATTTGCCGATGATGTCGGTGTGTTCTGATTTCTTGGACATTTTGATCAAATGATGGAGTGACAATCATTTCTTTGGCAAATTTTAGCATAGTAAATAACACCTCATGAAAGTACTTATGCACCGTTTGTGTTGAATGTACAAATCGATTTCTTACCAATCTATTCCGAAGGTTATGACTAATTGTTATTATAAACATGACAATCTTTTCCTCGAGTGATACATATCTACTATCAAATAACCACCTTCGAATGCGAAACAAGTTACACAAACTATTGAATGTATCTTTCTCCATCCTAAACAATTCGTAGCAAACTAAAGATGGACCGTCTAGCAATTCTTTCACAAAATATGATCCAGGTAATGCAGGAGAACTTGCTTGTATTCTATTGGCAGACGTCTCTAAATAATTAAATAGCAGCTTTAATACAATAATCTTCAATAATTTCTTCTATTCATTTGTTAATGCCATAATGTCAACATTGAAAGTAAAAACTTCAATTAGATGTTCAAACAATTAACTAATTAAGATTAACAAATCTCTTAAATAGATTATATCGACAAAAATTGATATGCTCTACATAATAATCTTCAGCATGTCGATAAATTAAGAGTTACAGTGGAATTAAAGACATTCATGAGTGAAAGAAATAAAATTATTAAATGAATATTAAAATTATTCAAACTGAACAGTACACTAATATAAAGTCTATAAGCAAAACCAATGTCAAAACATTAAAGAAAAAGAAATAAAACTAATGTCAAAAATATGAAAAAATAAACCACACGCTAATCTAAAGTCTCTATCCAAAGCTTCATATCCTCTTCTTCCTCTAGAAGCATCCACACTTCTCTGTTCTCCTTCTTCTGGGTAAACAATTTTAGAACTTTAAAGTACAATGGATTTGATCTTCTTATTGATAACACGCTGTTTAATTTCATTAAACATTCTTTGATAGTGGGTCCTTCTGCATCTGTCTTTTCCAACTGATGTATGAGTTCATCTACACTACTTTGGATATCCTTCTTCCTATTTGGTTTGTGCCGTTTGCGTTGATGAGCTTCTAAATCGACAAGTGGTGCCTGTTGGCATTCTTTAATAGCTGGATTTATGTTAACATCGAGACTGTCTAAATTGATTTCATTTTCAATCATAGGTGTATTTGAAGGTATTTGAAATGACGACCCAAAATACTCCTCACGAAGATTGTCGCTATGTGTTATGTAGGCTTCAGCACCAGTTGCAACAAAACCTTCAAATAAGGCCCTCAATTTGTTCTCAAATGCTAGTGGTCTATTCGGAATTGAGTTGCATTCTTATTTACCTACAATAAAAATATCATAAAATCATGTCTTAATTTGATGAAAGGAAAATTCTTATTTAACTATATAACAAAAATTTCATAATTGCCTTTATGTATTCATCACATCTTTCTTCAGGCCAATCGAATTAACCCGTCAATGAATTGTACCCATGTCCTGTAATGCTTTCAATTTAATCCACGTAGTATACTGTACTTTCAAATAATCCATAAATTCTTCAATTGTTTTGATTAAATTCCTTCCCGTACGCTTTTTCAACTCAATTATTAATTTGTTCCATGCTTGTTTGGTCCAAGCTTGACCCTGACCTACCACCCTTATGTGCTTCTTCAAGAAATAATCAATATATATTTTTTCTCTAAATCACTCCATCTTGCCCTGCCCACACTTGAAGTCATCGCTACAATAGTCTATTATAAACTGAGAATTGTTTGAAGAAGAACAATTGGGTAAAAATCTTTTAATAATTTACTTGATTAAAATAAATAGAAAAGACAAAAACTGAAGAAAATCAAGTCAAATTTCAAAGATAGAGAGACTGTAATACCTGTCGAAGAGAAATATTTATAATCTTTTATAAAGATGCTGAAAAAATAATTGATGATGCAACGGAGAAGTGAATGAGAAGCCTGTTATATTTTAGAAGAAAATAAACGTAAATTGGTACTACACCAGATGATTTCCTGCCAACTTTGATCTCCTCAAAACCATCTACCAGATGATTTCCCGCCAACTTTGATCTCCTCAAAACCATTCGTACAACTTGAGCTCGATGAGCCCATATAGGCTTCCAACACAGGAACTTTGTGCGAAGAGGAGCAGATGCAGATTTCCTGCTAAAGCCTTTCGTAGGGAACTTAGGTGGGACCCACCGTAATGTTTGTCAGGAATCCACTCCGTTCATCTGTTTTGTGAGCTAATTTTAGGAGATTAGACCAAAATTGAAGAGGATCCTAGACTTAAGGGGACTGTATTAAAGGAAAAGGTATTTAGGGAAATTCCTACCATTGAAACCTCCCTGATTCAACAGTGATGTTTACATGCCATCTATACCGTTAATAACATCATTCCTACTGGAATGAACTAAAAACACAAATATTAGCATGATTCAAAACTTCTGTGGCCCACAGAGCACTGACCATCAGCCACTGGCCGGTGGCAGGGGAGCAGCCAGTCCATTCCTGTCTTGTTAAACAAGACGAGGATTTCCTGCGCAAGTCTTTGGCAGGAAGTTCCTGCGTTGGGAATGCATGGTGTGGGCCATGGTGATGTTTATGAGAAATCTAACCCGTCCATCCGTTGTTTTAGCTCATTTTAGTACATATGACTAAAAATTAAGAGGATATAAGACTCAAGTGGGCCATGCGAGATGAAACCGTGGGAAAGGAATGTCCACCGCTGAAACCTTCATAGGCTCCACCTTGATGTTTATATTCCATCCAAGCCGTTTATAAGGTCATTCTCACTGGGATGAAGTGAAAATATCAAAAATTAGACTGAGACAAAACCTTCGTGGCCATATAAATGTTTCAACGATGGTCACTATATCTCCACTATTTCCTCGCGTGTGGTCTTTTCGAGTTTTGAATATACCTTATTTTTGGCTGCATATCCTAAAATGATCTCTAAAATTGGATGGACGGTGTGGCATTTTCACAAACATCTCAGTGGGCCCCACTTGCCCTGCGCAGGAGCTTCCTGCAAAGGCTTTCGCAGGAAATCCGTGTCCGTGTTTAACGAGGACACGGATTGCGTACTACTCCCGCCCGTCCCTAGCTCCGAACGGGCAGTTCTGTGGGCGGGCCCACTGTGATGTATATGTACATCCAAACCATCAATCCCTTTTCTCACATTATTTTAAGGCATGAACACAAAAATAAGGCAGATCCAACGCTCAAGTAGACCACACCAAATAATAATCTTGGTTGCATTAAAATGCACCAGTTGCATTAAATGCAAGAGTCATTTGTGATGTGGTCCATTTGGTTGTTGGATTTGACTCATTTTTGTTTTGATGCCTTTAAATAATATCAGAAAAAGGATAGAGTGTTTGGATGTACAGATACATCACCGTGGGCCCGCCCACAGAACTGCCCGTTCGGAGTTAGGGACGGGCTGCGTCCGAACGGTTCAAAGAGATCAAAGTTACATGGGCCACTGTGGTTTAATATATATATATATATATATATATATATATATATATATATATATATATATACTATCCAACCTATTCATTAGGCCATGTAGACATGGATGAAGTGAAAACACAAATTCAGCTTGATCTGAAACTTATCAAGCTCTCAAGAAGTTTTTAACGGTGGACGTTCAATCCCCACCTTATGGTTCAATTAATCATTGGACCTGCTTCTTTTATTGGATCACACGTTAAATTATTTGAAAAAGTTGATGGACGATGTGGATCAAACACATAAATCATGGTGGGGCATAAAGAAGCTTCACAAGTTAAAGGTTGATTTTGTATTGCGCAAATAAAAACCTTACGTGGTAACTTGAAAGGGGTACTTTTAGAAGCAAAAAATTAGAGTTTAATGAAAAATCACGGAGTGCATTCCGCGTTCACCATTAAGCCAGACTCCTATCACGGAAAGAATTCAGTGAAAAACCACTTAACACTTTCCGTCTTCCGCATTTACAAAGCATTAACAAACACCACTAAACACGAAAAATTTTCCCAATTTTGCGTTAAGTGCAAAAACTAAGTGTTAACAAACACGGCGTTACTCTTACTTTTTTTTTTTAGGTTAGCTTGTCAGTACACACACTCCATGTTAGCCACCCCCACTAGGGATCGATACCAAGACCTCAAGTGTTGAAATGAGGTATCTCTACTCAGTCTGCTAGTTGAGTTATGGATCTGGGTGGTAGACTCTTATGAGTTTCAACACCTGGTCAAGGGTTCGAGTACCCATAGGTTGTGAAATCCCACTACAGTGTGAGTGTGTGTGTGTGTGTGCATGTGCTGAAAACATCCACACACACACACACACAAACAAAAAAAACAAAAAAAAACCTCTCATTAGCTAATCCGCCTGGCATTATGAGGATTAATTACCAAAGTAACGCCACTTCGCATTACAAGCATTAATTACCACTTTAAATTACGCAAAGTGGTAGCATTCATTATCACATTAAATTAATAGAATACCCAAGTCGTGGGCCCTTTTCCCTGCCAAAATGAAATTAGTCTACAGTGGAAGCATGTACTTACATTAATTAAGAGGGAATTTTTTTCATTAAATGTATGGCTAGTTGGATGAAAATGTAGGGTTTGGATTCGGTAGTACCCCTGCCCGTCTAGAGTTTAGGACAAGCTAGATGTATATGTAACTCCTTAATTGGTGGAGAGTGGTTATGTTAAATGGCAGAGGACACATCAGCAAACAGAATGAAGTTTTCTATAAATAAATTTTATTTATTTTTTTTAAAAGAACACAGACGCCACTTCTTCCTCTTTTTTTTTTCTTTTTTTTTTTTCCCGTCTTCCATGCTTTTTTTCTCTGTTCGCACTCCCTCTTTACGTATCCCTGTGATTTCTCTTTGATTCTCTATCTCTCTCATCAACCCATTTGTAGACTACTATCATCTTGACAGAGCTTTCATCATACCTCTGCATATAACAGGTAGGGTTTCTACCCTAGATTTTTTATTTCTTCATCCTATTTACATGCTTAGATTAGAAATTTAAAATTATGGCTTTTCCTTTGGAAAATGCATTGGGATTTTGTCTTTTGTGATTGGAATTTAGAGTTTTTCATTTGGAAATGCAATTGCAATTAGGGTTTTGGGATTGAGATTGGAATTGGGATTAGTAAAAATTCTTTCCCTTTATATAATCTCATTCATTTGATTAGTGGCCTATCCGAAATTCAGTGGATAAAAGAAAAATCCATTGATTGTTATGGGCATGCCTTCTTTGTGATGGATAAGATTTTTAGGGCATGCCCTATTTGTGATGGGCCTCAATGGAGAGCTTACAGTACAATTAAAAGAGATTCTTATTGAAATTTGCATTTTCTATAATCTAATTTTTGAGGAATGGCCTGTTGTGATGGTCCTCACTAGAGAGTTGATAGTTTCATTCATTTGGGTTATATTATATTTTGGTGGGCCCTACTTCATATATTGGACGATAGAAAGGTTTAATTATGTGCATCTATGACACTTATGCATTTTTAAGTTTATGGCAATATTTGTTAATTTTTAATTTTAAATAGTCTAATTCCTTTTTAATCAAGTGCATCATTACTACCAAATGAGATGAGAAGTAAAACTAAATACATACATATAATAGATGGTTAGATCCTCATATACATATTATATATTATAAATGATTTTTGAAATGGTGAATGATTTAAATGCCCTTTTCTTTTGAAGGTTAATTAGTGAAATGGATAATGATATCTTAAAGACTCAAGTATGTTCTCAACCATATCGGTTAGAGTTTGATATGGAAATAGATGATCAAGATGCAAACCAACAAGTAAATGAATATGAAGCAAGACAAGATGTACTGGCCAGTACAGCTGATGAGTTAGATGAAGAACCAAAACTAGGAATGAAGTTTATTTTTTATGATAATGCATACGAGTTTTACAATAGATATGCTGGGAAGAAGGGTTTTAGTACTCAAAAGTCATGGATAAAAAATTTCGATGATGGTGTCCTAGTTAAGAGGCATTTTTGTTGTTCCAAAGAAGGTTAAAGACATAAAATGAGACATTGATCAACCAAAGTTTATCCATCCAATTACAAGAACTCAATGTCTAGCAAGCATGATTATTAAACTTCAGGTGAATGGAAAATATCGTGTGACTAAGTTTGTGGCAAAGCAGAACCATGAAGTTGTTACACCATCAAAGGCGCACATGTTAAGGTTACAAAGAGGCTTCATTGATGAATAGAAAATTCAAGTAGATATAGCGGATACTTTAGGAATAACTCCCAAAGCAGCTGAAGAATTGATGAGTAGATGAGCTGGATGTCAAGAGAATCTAGGTTTTACACCTATTGATCACAAAAATTACTTACAGAGAAAGTGAATGAAAGCAATGGAAAATGGTGATGCAAGAGCTATTCTAGAATACTTTCAAAAAATGCAAGTAGATGATACATCTTTCTTTTATGTAATACAAGCAGATGAAGATGATCAAATCACTAATATGTTTTGGACAAATACGAAGTCAATAATGGATTATAATGTTTTTAGGGATGTAGTTTACTTTGATACCACATACAGGATAAATAGTTATGGATGACCATTTAGCCAATTTATTGGGATAAATCATTATAAGCAAACTATAATATTTGGTGGGGCCTTGATATATGACGAGACAATTGAATCGTTCAAGTGGTTGTTTCAAACATTTTAAAGTGCGATGTTTGGAAGACAACCAATCACATTCTTGACTGACCAAGATGCTACAATGGCTAATGCAATAGCTTCAGTGATGCCGGAAACATATCATCGTTTATGCATCTGTCACATTTACCAAAATACTATGAAACATCTTAATGGTGCATTTAAAGCTTCAAAAACTTTTGAATATGATTTTAATAGGTGCGTGTATGATTATGAGGAGGAGGAAGAGTTTTTAATTGTATGGAATAACATACTTGAGAAGTATGATTTAATACACAATAAGTGGCTACAGTATTTGTTTAAAGAAAGAAAAAAAATGGGATTTGGTTTATGGAAGAAATACATTCTGTGCTGATATGAAAAGTACGCAACGAAGTGAGAGCATGAATAGTCTTTTAAAAGAATATTTGAACTCCAAATACAATTTATTACGTTTCTTCACTCAATATGACCGAGTACAAGCTGATCGACTATACTAGGAATCCATGGCTGATTTTAGAATGAGGTAAAGTACCCTTGCACTATTTCTTGATGTGAACATGCTATAGGAAGCGGGAAAGGCATACACTCCAAAAGTGTTTGAAAATTTCCAAAATGAGTATAAAAAAAGTCTCGGTTATTCCATTTTTAAATGTAGTCAATTTGGCACGATTACAAAATTTCAAGTTACTTGTAACGAAAAAGATAAAGGATGTATTGTTAAATTTGACTCATTAGATTGTATTGTGACCTATAGTTGCAAGAAGTTTGAGTTTATGGGTATCTTATGTAGTCTTGTATTGAAAGTTCTAGATCATCATAATATAAAGGTGCTTCATCCCTATTACATTTTGAAGGGATGGCTAAGAGATGCAAAGGTAGATTTTACTAAAGATCATACTAAATTAACAATACAATGTGATTGCAATGTTGCTTTAGATAAGCGGAAAAAAAATTATGTCACAAGCTTCTTAAAATTGCAACAATGGTCGGGGAACATGATGAATTTGCAGATAAATTTCATGATAAAGTTATCTGATGTATAAAAATGATCAAGGAACTTCCATTGATGCCATCTCAAAGTCAATGATGAAAGCGTAGATGTTGATTGTGCATGCCGTGAGCAGATCGAAAGTATGAGTAATGAACTTGCACACCCTAAGATAACCAAAATTGTAGATGTTGAACGTGCACACTTGAGCCAACTGAAAGTGTAGCCTTGCAAAAAAAAAAAAAAAAAAAAAAAGAAAAAAGAAGAAGAAAAAAAGCAAATTACTTTTGTAGATAGTCTGAGTTCACAAACCACAAGTGGCATTAAAGTAAAGCCTAGAGTTAGAGGTAGACGTCATGCGTTTAAAAATCCGGTGGATAAAATAAAGAAGAAAATATCTCAAATTAAATCTGTTCAGCCACAAACAAATCATGAGAACCATACAAGGGCAGAGGCACCAATATTATGCACCATCATTCATTTCAACAACACCTTATCCATTTGCATTCCTCCAATTGGGTCATTTCAATCCGGTATTATTGCGAACTTGTTTATTAAAGCTTATCATGGTATATGGTTACTTTGTTAAAGTTTCTTATTCTATTTTTTTTCTTCTCTATCAGGGTTCACATATTATGGTGATAAATTCTTTTGGATGACCAAGTGGATACCCTGCAAGACATGGTCATCAAATGGTGAAGAGCTACATTCCTGGCCTGTAACATCCTGAATTTTTCACTGTTTTGGATTTCCAAAAATCCTTGAAATTTTCTTCTGTAATTAGCTTATAATATCACTTACTGACCATTAGCACCCAATGTTAATTGTACATGACCGGTACCAGTAAAGAACCACACAAGTCTGATTAATCAACCAAAGGAAGCCAACGAATCCACGCGGATCTTGACTAATAGACCAAATCAACCCTGTTACTCCTTTAGCCTAAAACCGACGGTTCAGAGTAATCATGACCTAATCTCCCCTTTCACTAGTTATAAATAGGCCACACTATGAACATACTTAATCCAAGCCCTAATCATTGCCCACGAGAAATCTCACTACCAAATTCATTCAAGAAATGCCCCGATTCTCCGAACAAGCTCTAGACCGCTCATTGGTGGGCCACTAGTTCTAAAATTATAGAGTAGTGTCCGTCTTACTGGGCTCGACATCCATCGCAAGAGTCGGACCTGGGTGGTGCCCAGAACTGCTCAACTTAAACTGAAGGACGAGTGTATGAGAAGTACATATACCTTAAAGAAAGGAGCTAGAACTTAAGTGAATTGGGTCGTCCACGCTTATGCAAAGTTAAGGATTTCAAACCGTTGGTTTACGACCAAACTTCACACATGGAGTAAGGATATTTTCCTGCACATATCCGTATAGCCGCAGCCTCGATCGACCATTGGTGACCGCTAAACAGACTTCTAATCGTATCTGTTGATTGACACATCCAAATGGTGGGCCGATCATATCCATACGTAGATCATCATTAAGGCTAACCATCCTATTGTGTATATCAACTTGTACACCCCATAGTGGGCTCTATATGCTAGAAAAACCCTCCATAGGGTTAGTATAGTAAAAATCCAACACTTGGGGCCATTTACACCAAATCTGGCATTATAAAAGGGGCTTCTTTGGGGCACCCCTCTACCCATACGAATTTGCCCTAGAGAAAGGAAAGAGAGAAGAGAGAAAAGGGAGAAAGAAGAAAGGAAGAAGAGAGGAAGGGAGAGTGTAGAAGGGGGGAAAGTGGACCATAGATCGAGGTAGGGCCCAAGGGAGTCTGATTCTTACAACCCATCACCTCTTCCTCAGCAAATCCTTCACCCACAATCGGAAGGACCCCTCTCTGCCGATTGAGTAGGTAAATCCCTCATCTCTTAGAAATCTCTCATGTTGAGGGTGGATTTACATGAGATTCTAATATGCAAGTACATTGTCTTAGGATTCCAACCCATCAACACCAAGTTCGGCGCTCCTAGGTCGTTTCCAAGCCTTCAATGATCCATAGGTGCAGACTATTGTTCCTAGGTGGCCTATGTTGGTGACTCGGCAGTCGAGGTCGCGATGAGGGAGGAGTGTTTTTCATACGTGATCGTTAGACGGAGTTGCTTCAGGGAGTGTTGTGGCGAGGGCATGCATCATATCATCTATGATGCATATGCATTAACTAGATTATTTAGGTATTTATGAATGCTTGCCTTTCATTAAATTCATAATATAACGGATGCTTGATTACAACTTAATGTTAATAGGATCCATTGAGTTGATCACTCACTCCTACTCTGGGATAGTGTTTTAAAACATCAACCAGACTCTCCTGTAGATGCAGGTGACACAGAGTACGAGAAGCCTGACGGATCAAGTCTTAAGAAGGAGGACGAGCTGTCCTACTTTCAGCTGATGGACGATCCTCCATCAGCCTAGTGGACGGGTTTTGGGTCGCTGAGTGGTGGAATTAGCGCACTATTCTTTTGGACTTGTCATTCTTTTGTGATTTTGTTGGGCAACGCCTTGTGACCCATTTATATTCTTTTGGACTTGTTTATGTATGACCTCTTTCATTTCAGTACACTAGTGGTGATTGTGTTTCATGTTCCAAGTAATTTCATGATGCGCATTTAGACCGGATTAAATGCAAAATAGTAAAAATTGGCTCTAAGTGATACCCGGGAACTTGGGAGTAGAGTGTGTACATGACCCCCAATTTTTAGGGCATTACAAGATGGTATCAGAGCAATAGTTTGGAATCAATTGGGCCATAGGTCATGAACTCACTAATGTGTCCACTCACTTGAGAGGAAACACAATAGAAAACACGAAAATGCTAGGAATCACTCCAGTCCCTGAGCTGACGCTCTCAGACTGAAGGTGAGACTCCAAAGTGTTAGGGTTGGGTAGCGAGAGTAAGTAATGATGCTAGGAAATAGGTCCGAGAATCTTACGAAGAGCTTAGACTGAGGAGAGAGAGCATAACAATATTAGAATTCAACTTGGGAGCCTTACGACATGTTTCAACCCATTCCCAGGCAAGAACTCGGGAACTTAACGGCAAGACCCGATTCAACTAACTAGGAAATTTAGGTGGTCCAGTCCATCTAATCCCTAAGGGCCCGTTTGGCCAACTGCGTTAGGTGGGATTAAGGTGAATGGAATTGTAAAAGTATCAATAAATGCATGTGTAAGGTATTATCCCAAGATTGTGTATATCCCATGTTTTCCAATACCATGTTTGGAATGCATGCAATTAAAGGTAAATCTTGAAATTTCCTTTCAAATTACACTTGAAAATTCATCATCATGGGATTTGGAAATCCCATATTACACCTTCCAACACAAGGCTCATTTTACAAAGCCTATGAAATTAATTTTAAATCCCATCCCACACTCATTCCAGACATGTCATACCCAATCTTGAGTTGGGATTAGCATTGAAATCTCATTTAGTACGGCTTAATGCCACTAGCCAAACAGTCCTAAGTCTAAATTCCTCTTTCCAACCTATCTCCTTAAAATCTTCACCTATCATCACTCTGTTCTTTAATTTTCCCAGTACATTGATAGGAACGAGTCGGGAATTGAGTAATTAGATGATCGAAGCCATCGTCCTAGACCAAATGAGTGAATATCGGGCCAAACTTGATAACTCTGACCCATTCGGGGATAAATACGTAGGGGCGAATGAACATTTACTGGAAATAGTGGAAATGTAGGAAAATTGGATTTTTGGCTTCTAACTGGGAGGAATTTTGTGAAATAGATAGGTTCATTGCGTAGATCGGCTTCTCCTACCCCAAAATAATGTATGGAACGTAGAATAACTCATCCCGGTTTGTAAGGTATGGCTGTCGCAAGGTGCGACCATCCAGCGTGCCGGGGCCACCACGCCCACCGGGCGCAGCCAGCGCCCGACCTTCCAACGGCCCATTTTCTACAATTTTCGTTCGACTTCAAAAATTCATATCTCCTTCATTATAACATCCAGATTGAAGCTTGATGAGTCTAGTTTTATATAAAAATAAGAAAAAAAATTAAAATAAAAATTGTAATATAGTTAAAATTAAGATGATCTGTCAACTGTTCAAAAATTATTAATTTCGAACAACTGTTGCTCCTAGAATTTTAATAATTTATTTGCAACTCCAAATAATATGAAATTTTGTGGGATGACTTGAAGCTTAATGATAAATCATCTTAAAAGTTTTTAAAATAATTCAAGTACTAAAAGTATAAGAAGTGTTACAATAAATATAGACATTTTTAAACTTAATGATGAATCATTAGTTTAGACAACTGTCACCTCCAGAATCTTAATAATTTTTCTGGTAATCGTGATGACTTTCCCTCATCTTACTACCTGTTGGTGCTACTCATAAGTTTGACAAATTCATTCATTCCGAATTATACCCCACCTCATCTTATCACTCATCCACTTTCACATCCACATTTGGCTACACTCATCCTACTAATGTGTTGTTTCTTGATTGCTGAACATACTATACATAAAGCATCCATTTCTAAATCTATCATTCCACGCGTCCACTTCAACATCCTCAATTTCGCTACATATCTTATGAATATATTACTTCTTGACTGCCTAATATTCTATCTATAAAGCGTAACTTGTCTTATAGCCAATCACATGAAAATGCTAGATGCAAATCTCCACTATAGCTACCTAACTCAAATTCAATGAACAACATCCTTCTCAAAATCCAAAATTATAGAGTAATGTCCGTCTTCCTGGGCTCGACATCCATCACGGGAGTCGGACCTGAGTGGTGCTCAGAACCGCTTAACTTGAGCCGAAGGGACGAGTGCATGAGAAGTGCATATACCCTAAAGAAAGGAGCTAGAACTTAAGTAAATTGGGTCGTCCACTCTTATGCAAAGTTGAAGATTTTGAACCGTCGGTTTACGACCAAACTTCACACGTGGAGTAAGGATATTTTCCTGCTCATCTCCGTATAACCGCAGCCCTAATCGACCATCGGTGACTATTAAATAGACTTTTAATCGTACCCATTGATTGACACATCCAAATGGCGGGTTGATCACATCCATGCGTAGATCATCATTAAGGATAACCATCTTACGATGTATATCGACTTGTACACCCCATAGTGGGCCCTAGAGGCTAGAAAAACCCTCCCATAGGGTTAGTATAGTAAAAACCCAACACTTGAGGTCATTTGCACTAAATCTGGCATTATATAAGGGGCTTCTTTGGGGCACCCCTCTCCCCATACGAATTTGACTTAGAGAAAGGAAAGAGAGAAGAGAGGAAAGGGAGAAAGAAGAAAGGAAGAAGAGAGGAAGGGAGAGTGTAGAAAGGGGAAAAGTGGACCAAAGATCGAGGTGGGGCCTAAGGGAGTCCGATTCTTGCAACCCATCACCTCTTCCTCAACAAATCCTTCACCCACAACCGGAATGACCCCTCTCCACTGATTGAGTAGGTAAATCTCTCATCTCTTAGAAACCCCTCATGTTGAGGGTGGATTTACATGAGATTCTAATATGCAAGTACATTGTCTTAGGATTCCGGCCGATCAACACCGACTTCGGCGCTCCTAGGTCGTTTCCAAGCCTTCAACGATCTATAGGTGCGGACTATTGTTCTTAGGTGGCCTAGCACCAATTTTAATATGAAACTAATGATTTTGATGGTTGGGTGACATATTTGGGTAATCTAGCAAAACCTAGACAAGACCTTACATTTTAGATCCTTCCCAAATTAATGTGGAATGATGATGGAATGCTTGTTGTTTGTCAAACAATGATTGGGTATGTTAACGATGATTTACATTCCTTGCTCGATTCATGTATGATGTTTCCCCCATAACATGTTTAGTACGTTAACCCTTGTGTATATTTTGGTATTAGGAGATATATGAAATACTTGCCTTCCTTACTAACCCACACAACACTTGTACCTTTATTCATGATACTGTTAGCATTTGCTTTGTAGAAAAATTTGGATTCTATGTTGGGAAATATGAATGCATGCTATTACTTATGCTAGTTGATAACCATAACTTTTGACATGTTATGATCTACCATCAAGCCCTTGGGTTAGTCAAAAATCTGAGGAGAGAGACGGTAGTCCCGTGGTAGGACTATCCTAAGACTAAACCTATGGATTTGGGCGGGTGTGTATGGGAGACAGTAGTTCGACTACATGGGTCGATCGTACCCGATGTCGTCTGTCACGTGCTTGCCTGAACTTGTGCGGTCTAGCCTACTTACTGACCAACCTTGTCAATTAACCCTGTTTGCTCATATATGTATGAAACATGGAACACCTTTCAACCATTGTAGGCCATTACTAGCTATTTGGAGCCGATCCACCGACTCATGAGCCGGGCATGGTGGAATGGGACACTGTGTGTAACACCCCGTACCATCGGTACTCGGGTGTTACCTTTTTAATCCACGTGAGATTTGATTAACAAACTAGCTTAAACACAACATCTGCAGGATGAAGATCTTGATCAAAATTAAGGCCATCCATCCAGGTCCTCCAGGAGCCAGAACACGCCCCACTACAATCAAGAAGATGAGGTAATCCGAACACTGAAATTTCGCCTTTTTTTTTTCGACTTATACTAGTACAACACATTGGTCACTGACCCTTGAGAGTTAATTAATGATGAATCAAACTTTCATTATAACTAGTACCTTATGTTAACCGTTGAAAATGAGTGTCAGACCCATCCACTCAATAGATCATGTTAAATGGGCCAAAGACGGTCCATAGGAGGGTGTAACGGTCCACCTGGGCCTCACCAACAACTTAAAGTGAGATGGGATCCCTGTGTGGGGTCCCCAGTGTGAATGAATGAAGTGGATCATGGTGATGACATCGCAGTGGGCCCCTATACAATGCGTGTGCACTGCGAAGGTTGAGACACGAGGTGCGCTGGAACTAATTGCTAGGTCAAGTGAGCTTTGATCGAGCTCCTCCCTACATTTGAAAAGGATTTCCTCCCGCCCAAAGCAGAGTCTCGAAGAGCCGACCTTTGAGCCCTTAAGTGGGCCACCGCAATCATTTTTCAAACCATCCGGTCTGCTCAAAGCCTCTACGGGGCTCGGTTTAACAAAACCCTATAGCCGATTTACCCCATGTAAACGGACAGGAGAGATGGGTCACCACAGTCCATTATACTACACGTGTAAGGCGCTTGTGTGGGGAGGACCACAACGCGATCGGTTGGGCAGATCACGATCGGTCCGATCATGTGATCCCACTCGTCCATCTTCCCTTTGAAACCATGCTTCTCCTATTGCCAAAAACGGCCAAACTAGACCTGTGGAAGAAAGAGAGAGAGAAAAGCTTTCCTCTTTGGGAAAGGCAAGAGCTGGTGCGATCTCGACCGTTCGCTGTAGGGAGAAATCTCCAACATTTATGCTCTCTCCCTCAGCTATAAAAGGGCACTGTAGCCCTAGGGATTCACGCCAAGAGTGAGAGAGAGAGAGAGAGAGAGAGAGAGAGAGAGAGAGAGAAGGAGAGAAGGAAAGAAAGTGTTGGGTTGGGGGAAAAGAAACAGAGAGCTGAGAGTGTGAGAGAGACAACCTGGTGCCGCATTACGTCGACCCAACCCATGCAGGTTGAGTCGAGTCAGTGTAGTCCGATCGAGTCTAGTTGAGAAGGTGAGAGAGAGAGAGAGAGAGAGAGAGAGAGAGAGAGAGAGAGACCAGCCGACGGTGGGGACTCGGTTTCCACTGCTTCAGCTCAGTCCCTGTGAGGTAGGACCGAGTCGGATTAGTCAGGATCGCAGCTTCACAGGTTGTGGGGTGGAGAGGAAAGAGAAAGAACCCACCCTGGTGAGTCCGGTTGTAACCGATGCAGGGGAGAAATACTCTCCCTGATCGCTTTTTTTTTTTTTGGCTGTTTTCACTCTTGTTTGGCTGCTGTTTCTCCTTGTAGTAGTTGCTTCCATTTCCTGTGTATTACTTGTCTTCCTGCGTATTGCTTGTCCTCTTGCAACCGTAGCTAGTGGTAGGTGATGTTCACCTGGGATCCAACAGAAGCTGAAATTCGGGCTGGAGAACAGCCAAAACAATGGCTAAGATCAGACCGAGCACAAAGCTGGAAGGCTGCCCAATTTCAGACCAGACCGGGCCAATCAATGTCTATGGAATGATCTGAGGGAGTGGTAGCATTGGGTTCCTGTTGTGTGTGGAAACAGGCCAAGTTGATGGCTGTGTTTCAAGACACAAGCAGGGCCGGATGGTGGCTCTGTTGCAAGCCAAACAATGACTGGAATTTGGCTCGAAGCAAGCTAAGGTAGGCACTCCGTTTGGGCTAGGACCGGCCCAAAACAATGGCCATGTAGGAACCCGAAACGGACTGAAATCAGGCCCTCAATCGGGTTGTGAGGGAGGCCAAGGTCAGACCGATCAATGGCTCCATGTCAAACTGAGATGCTGGTAAGGAGGAAAGACATTGCAGGTAAGTCATTGGGTGAATGTCGGGTTGAAATGACTTAGGTGAATGTCGGGTTGAAAACGGGTCGAAATCATGACCCTGTATTCAAGCAGACATCAGGCCATGGCAATGGTCCTGGTTGGCCATAGATAGGTAGTGGAAATGGCCCTCTGGTGGATTGGTTTGAGCCGGAAATCAGGGCCGAAGGACGGCTTCAATGGCATGCAAGAGGAGCCCTTTTTACATGAGGTTGGCACTGTTCGTGGGTCCTGCAAATGCAGCTGGGCTTCACCAAATATGCAGGTGGGCCTCACAAATTCCAGACGGGCTTGCACTGTCATGGGTCTCGCCAAAACGCTGGACTGCTTAGCGTTGGAATCCCATCTCCACATCCGCACCGTCCAAATCGTCGGACGGTAGGCCAGCGTGCCACGTGACTGCACCATTAAACAGAGCTGTGTGGGCCCTACCATGATGAATGGTCTGAACCCTCCAGCCGTCCAAATGGATGGACCGTGGGGGCCTCACCTGGATGTATATGAGTCATCCAAGCCATCCATTTAATTAGTGAGCTCGTCCTTAGGGTCAGGAAGGAGTGGATCAGATCTAGTCACCAAATGAACCACACAGCTATAACCAGTCAGAGAGTAAACGTCCACCGTTGGAACACATTAAGCACCAGATGCTCAATGCATGTGCTATGCATATGACCTGTGCATGCAGGATAATGCAAATGTTATATACCTGTGTATGCCTAGATACACTGCATCCATAACATATGACTTTTGTATGATGCAAACATAATACCTAAGACGTATTCATAGGAGTGCTATGAGAGGTATATACTATGTATAAAGTGTAGTATATGTATGTATGCAACGTACAAAGAGTGTACCAAGGTGATATGTGATGCTCATACTATATACATGATGCACACCCCTGCCATGTGGCACTAATGCAACATATGATGGGTGCATATGTATTAAGTATATACAACATATATAACGTGCACACATATGCCATATGGTGCAAATGTAAAATATATGGTGTACATATACATATGTAATATGCATGCTATGCGTACAGTATATATGTATGTTCGAGCCTTGGTTATATATAATATATAGTATCTATTCAGTGTGTACTATATACTCTTGTTGTGGTGACACGAGTTGGGCAGGATTGATAGCCCTTGACCTCTGTTTAGGGCCTTCCAATTCTTCACCTACCCTCACGTATTTAACCTTATGACTCACTGACTATTATGAATGAATTGATCAGGAAATTTCGAGAGCAGTGCAAATTCACCATCTTCCTTGCCTTTAGGAGCATTCTACCTCGCGTCTGGTGATGACTTCCTCCCCTTAAGCTTTCCATCCCTAACTAGACTAGAAATAGCAGTTTTAATAGTATAAATTACTAGTTAGAATCGTGTATGGAAATAAACTGTATTCACTTGATTCATTTGCTTAACATGATAATCCTTATGCTTCTTCTATCATTTAGAATATTTATTTCGTCGAACTGCCTAAATGAAAAACTCAGTCACTTATGTTATGCATTTTACGCGATTTCAGTTATTATTCCTTGGTCCTCTTCAAATTATTATACATGTTGCTATGACACACATATTGATAAAATCTCTCCATTGGCTTTCCCATCAAGGGAGAGTCCGTGCTTAGGGTGTATCTAGACTGGAAGTGATCTAAGTAGGCCCTTGACATGGAGGTTTTTGGTTGTGGTATTTGACCCTGGGGTTTACCATCCATATGGGGTTTCACCTATTCGACTTGGGATGAACTTCACAACTTTTTCTTTTCTAAATACCGTTGTTTACTAATCTTTGCGCCATTCATGCCGTCATGTTTACTCGTCACGTTTGGTAATTTCAACGTTCCACCCCCCGTTGGCATTGGTGGTGGCTCGTTCATGATGAAATGATTGGCCACATGTTAGTGGGTGCTACATACACCCTAAGGCGGCGGTCTCATGGGCCGGGGATGGTGGTAATGGGATAGTATACCGAGACGTCGGCCTACACTGGGCGATGCGCTCCCCGTAGTGACCGTGTGCTTATTAAAAATGGCTGAGTGTAATTGGATTAATAATGGACTGGCTAAACATGTATACATCGCACAGACCAGCATCTATTACTATCATACGTGGGGTACGTATTGTTTCCGACTGGATGACATTTTCCAGGTTCGATGATTGCATGGGTGATGGCCCACTGTCCGCACGGATGAGCATCCCTAGGGCGTGAACGTATTCCATACATCCATGCACTTAATAAAACTGCATCTACTGTGTTTTGGATTATCTGTATGCTTTTATGTTATTCCTTGTTTAGGGTAGCGGTGTGTAATCTTAGCGGTAGATCACACTGAGTTGGTCACTCATTCATCAATATTCAATCGTACAGAGGACATAGGGACGGAGGGGCTTGCGGAAGAGTCAGAGGTGGCAGGAGTCGAGGACGAGGATTATAATGAGGTGCCGTACCAGGAGGTAACTGCTTATTTTGGATTAAATCAGTAGCTTTCTCGCTTATTAACATTTCAACTCATTTTGAGACTTAAGGTTTTGTATATGGGCCCCAGCTGAGTGGCCCAGGATATTATTACTGTTTGGGTTTTATCTATACTACGCTTGGTTCTATTAATCGCACTTTGATTTAAGTTGATTATCCTTTTGCTTATCCGTTAACACTTAGGTTTTCAAGAGACGAGTGATATACTCGGGTCTTGAAAATCAGGGCGTTACAAGTTGGTATCAAAGCGGAGTATGAGAGAGCCTAGCTGTAGGAACAATATACAAACCTTAAGAGATCGTTAGGCAAAACTTAGAAACACTCCCCTTAGAAGGATAGCTAGGGTAAATGAACATAGAAGCAGGAACACTTAGGTCCCTTAGACCTTAGTAATAGTGGATATTTGAGCTATGAAGAGATCCTGGCTAGTTAGGAAGAACTTAGCATATGAATTACCTAGGGTTCCCTGGAAAATAACAAACTTAGGAACACAAACCATAGCCCCCTTAGAAAATCCAAACCAAAAGCGCCAACTGAAGGATGAACTCCCTCGCTATGTAAACTGCCAAATTTTCCCTTATAAATGACTTGTAATAACTAGGGACCATTCTCTTCACTCCTATTCTTGAACCATGAAAATCTAATCTCGCAGGAAGCCATGCCACCAGTAACGCGGTCGCGACAGACCCACATAGTCGACATTCACCCCATACCGTCGATGGAACACCAGAGAGAACGAAGTCCCGTCTACACAACCGGCCTCCCCCCTAGGGTGGTGAACAACGACACCGGTTCAGAAGCCCTAGGGGATTCCCCTTCCCCCCAATACGTCCCGTCAGGACTTCCCTCATAATATTTTGAGCTGCGTACACCCTCGGTAGATGCGCAAGCAGAGTCACCAACAGGGGAGGCAGCTTTCGCAGCCTTTATGCAGATGGTTGCCACAATGCAACAACAACAAGACACATTTGCAAGGCAGCAGCAGGATATGCACGCACCGATGATGGAGGCCCTTCGGGAGAGGGAACGCAGGGCGGTGTCTAGGGACAGGGATACCAGAGGTTCTAATGTGTTTGAACGATTCATGCGACTCCGTCCGCTAACTTTTGGGGGAGCACCTGACCCGGTACAGGCAGAACACTGGCTGGCGAGAATCGCCAAGATGATGAGACCTTTAGAGTGTACTGACTCTCAGAGGGTCACCTTAGCCGTGTACCTACTCAAGGGAGAGGCCGAGAACTGGTGGAGCAGCGTGTAGAGGGGGGTGCCAGCTGGCTATTCATGGACTTAGACAGGCTTCAGGGCAAAGTTCCTGGAGAAGTATTTCCCCACGATCATGCTCAAGCGTGAAAATCGCACAGTTCTTGAAGTTGGAACAGGGAAATATGGCGGTCGCCTAGTACGAGGCAAAGTTCGATGAGTTATCGCGATATGTGCCGAAGGCCCTCGAGGATGAGGAGTACAAACTAGAGAAGTTCAAGGAGGGATTGAAGCCCGGGATACAATCCCGTCTATGCACCTAGGATTTCGGGGACTTCCTGGAATTGGTGGATAAGGCAATGCGCATGGAAAAGGATTTTGAGCGCACCGTCTGCTCCCGCCTACCTGCTTGGGATGTCCTAAGGCAGCCCCCTCCTGCCCCACCTATTCCAGCAGGGAGGTTCAGGCCACTACTCGTGAGACCTCCGCCCATGCCTTCAGGTGGAAACTGTGACTACTGCGGTAGACCCAACCACACTTCCCGGACTTGATTTAAGCGAATGAGGGATCAGGGTATTCCACTTCCGGGGAACCGATCCCTGCAGAACCAGACGGCAGCAAGGGCAGCGCCCAGGCCTCAGTAGCCTAGGCAGCAGAGGGCTCCCCCTGCGTGAGTATATGCTGTCGCCACCACAGAGGCTGAATAGGACCCCCTTCGGACCATTCATGGTACTGCCCACATTAATGGTACCCCTGTACTCACTTTATTTGATTCTGGTGCAACTCTATCTTTCATTAATTCTGCTATTGCATTTAAATTAGAATTGAACACAACTCGGATGCATGCCCCCTTAGTTATAGCATCCCCTATGGGTAAATTTGTAGAAACAAATAAAATGTGTAGAGCATGTCCCATCACGCTTGCAAGTCAGGAAGTTACTGTGGACCTAATTATCATGCCAATTAAGTAGTTTGACATCATCCTCGGGATGGACTGGCTCACGTTAGTACGTGTAGTCATGGATTGTCGCAACAAAACAGTGACAATATCCATCCCAGGACATGCCTCCTTCACTTTGAAAGGAGGGGGCAGACACTAAGAATTTGAGAGCCTGTAAGCTTTAGAGGAAGCTGAGTCAGCAGAAGTCACCATCAGTCAGATACCGGTAGTCTGAGATTTCCCCTAAGTGTTTCAAGAAATATCATGGCTACCCCCGAGAAGAGTGATAGACTTCTGCATCGACCTCAAGCCAGGGACTGCTCTTATATCACTCCCTCCGTTTGCATTCCCCCTTGTGAGATGGAGGAGTCGAGGAGTCAGATTGATGAGCTGCTAGCTCAGGGCTTTATCCGTCCTAATGTTTCTCCTTGGGGAGCACCAATCCTCTTTATCAAGAAGAAGGACGAGTCGATGCGTCTCTGTATAGACTACAGGAGACTGAACGATGTGACGATCAAGAACAGATATCCCCTACTGCGTATCGGCGATCTATTCGATTAGTTAAAGGACATCAAATACTTTTCCAAGATAGACCTGCGTTCGGGATATCACCAGTTGAGGATCAGAGATGAGGACATCCCGAAGACGGCCTTTAGGACTCGCTATGGGCATTACGAGTTCCTAGTGATGTCTTTCGATCTCACAAATGCTCCGGCAGTTTTTATGAACTTAATAAACCGAGTTTTCATGCCCTACCTAGACCGGTTTGTAATTGTTTTCATCGATGACATCTTGGTCTACTCCAAGAGCCAGGAGGAGCATGGACAACATCTTCTTGCGGTCCTAAGTACGCTGAAGGATAACCAACTGTACGCCAAGTTGTCCAAATGTGAGTTTTGGGAATAAGAAGTGAAATTCTTAGGGCACGTAGTGAAGGCAGAGGAAATAACGGTCGACCCAGCTAAGGTGGAGGCAGTATCCAAGTGGGAGCAGCCCACTACAGTGACAGAAGTTCGGAGTTTCCTAGGGATGGCCGGGTACTACTAACGTTTCATCAAGGAATTCTCCCGCATCACTCGGCCGCTCACTCAACTAACGAAGAAGAACACCCGATTTACATGGGACGAAAATGCAGAGGCAACGTTCCAGGAGCTGAAGATGAGATTAACTTCTGCGCCAGTGCCCACTCTCCTATAAGAAGGGGAGAGATTCGTGGTGTATAACGATGACTCAAAATTGGGCCTTGGTTACGTTCTAATGCAGAACGACAAAGTGATCGCCTACACCTCTCGCTAATTAAAGAAGCACGAAGAGAACTACCCGACTCATGACCTGGAGTTGGAAACAATGGTGTTTGCCTTAAAAATATAGAGGCATTACTTATATGGAGAAGATTTTCAGTTATTCTACGATCACAAGAGCCTGAAATACATAGTCACGCAGAAGGATCTGAATATGCGCCAGCGTCGGTGGATGGAAACACTTAAGGATTTCCACTTCGACATCTCGTACCACCCTGGTAAAGCGAACTCCGTGGCTAATGCTCTGAGTCGGAAGAAGAAGCATGAGTTGGTAGCCACCCTGATGATCAAGGAGTGGGAGATGATGGAATTCGTACAAGACTTTGATATCTAGCTCACCCTTGACGAACTGGATACTTATGTGGCTTTATTAACTACGGAGCTAACCCTGGTCCGGTACATGATCTCCGTACAGGACCAAGACGAAGGGCTCGTTAAGATGAAAGAAAGATGCAAGAATGAAGAGGTACCTGGCTGGAAGGTCGGTAGCGACGGCAACCTTCGGTATCAGGGTCGAGTATGAGTTCCAAACGACGCCAAATTGAGGAAGGAAGTGATGATAGAAGCCCACCATTCCAAGTTAGCTATCCACCTAAGAAGTAGTAAGATGTACAACGATGTTAAAAGACAGTACTGGTGGAACAATATGAAGAGGGAGATTGTTGACTTTGTGACAAAATGCATGGTGTGCCAGAAAATCAAGGCCGAGCATCGCAAACCTGCTGGCCTCCTTCAACCATTACCCTTAGCCGAGTGGAAGTGGGACAACATTTCTATGGACTTCATATCTGGTCTCCCTAGAACGCAGAGGAAACACGACTCGATCTGGGTCATCGTTGACTGATTAATAATGGCTGCCAGGTTCCTCCCAATCCACATGGCGGATTCCACCGATAACTTGGCAAGATTATATATCCGGGAAGTCCTGCGATCCTATGGAGGAGATTATATCAGATCGAGACTTCAGATTTACTTCTGCCTTCTGGAAGAGGCTACAAGAAGAATTGCGCACAAAACTCAAGTTTAGTACAACGTTCCATCCTAAAAAAGACGGACAGATGGAAAGGGTGAATCAGATCTTGGAAGATATGCTGAGAGCATGCGTCCTGGACTTTCAAGGCAACTGGGACAACCACTTGGCACTGGTAGAGTTCGCGTACAATAACAGTTTCCAGTCCAGCATCGGCATGGCACCCTATGAGGCTCTTTATGGCCACCCTTGCTGAGCCCCTCAATGCTGGGTAGAAATAGGAGAAAGAAGCTTGTTAGGTCCAGAGCTGGTCCAGGCTGCTACTCAGGTCATTGATGTAGTTAGGGAGCGTCTGTGTACCGCCCAGACCAGACAAAAGAGCTACGCAGACAATCGACGTCGCGACCTAAAGTTTGCAGTTGGCAATCATGTGTTCTTAAAAGTGTCACCCATGAAGGGTCTGATGAGATTCAGACAGAAGGGGAGCTAGCACCGTGTTTCATTGGTTCGTTCGAGATTTTAGATAGTGTGGGAGCCATGGCATACTGCCTTGCACTACCTACTGCTTTGGCCGGCATTCACAACGTCTTTCACATATCCATGCTGAAAAAGTATATGCCTGATAAATCTCACATCGTTAGCTAGGAGTAGATCGAGCTGATAGATAACGCCTCCTACATCGAGGAACCTATCCGTATCTTGGACCGCAAGGAACAAGTCTTGCGGACGAAGACTATACCTCTAGTCAAGGTTCTTTGGTCACACCATGGGGAAGAAGAAGCAATGTGGGAGCGAGAAGAAGAAGTTAGGGAAAAATACCGTCACCTGTTCGATAGCACACCTCAGGTAATTTTGAGGACACAATTTTTTTAGGGGGGTAGACTGTAACACCCCATACCATCGGTACTCGGGTGTTACCCTTTTAATCCACGTTAGATTTGATTAACCAACTAGCTTGAACACAACATATGCAAGATGGAGATCATGATCAAAATTAATGCCATCCATCCAGGTCCTCCGAGAGCCAGAACACGCCCCACTACAATTAAGAAGATGAGGTAATCTGAACACTCTGAAATTTAGCCTTTTTTTTTCGACTTATACTAGTGCAACACTTTGGTCACCGACCCTTGAGAGTTAATTAATGATGAATCAAACTTTCATTATAACCAATACCTTATGTTAACCGTTGAAAACGAGTGTCAGGCCCATTCACTCAATAGATCACGTTAAATGGGCCAAAGACGGTCCATAGGAGGGTGTAACGGCCTACCTAGGCCTCACCAACAGCTCAAAGTGAGATGGGATCCCTGTGTGGGGTCCCTAGTGTGAATGAATGGAGTGGATCATGGTGTTGACATCGCAGTGGGCCCCTATACAATGCATGTGCACTGCGAAGGTTGAGACATGAGTTGCGCTGGAACTAATTACTCGGTCAAGTGAGCTTTGACCGAGCTCCTCCCAACATTTGAAAGGATTTCCTCCGGCCCAAAGCAGAGTCTCAAACAACCAACCTTTGAGCCCCTAAGTGGGCCACCGCAATTGTTTTTCGAACCATCCGCTTCGTTCAAATCCTCCACGGGGCTCGGTTTAACAAAACCCTATAGCTGATTTACCCCATGTAAACGGACGGGAGAGATGGGTCGCCACCGTCCATTAGACTACACGTGTAAGGCGTCTGTGTGGGGAGGACCACAAAGCGATTGGTTGGGCGGATCATGATCGGTCCGATCATGTGATCCCACCCGTCCATCTTCCCATTAAAACCACGCTTCTCCTATTGCCAAAAACGGCCAAACCAGACCTGTGGAAGAAAGAGAGAGAGAGAAAAGCTTTCCTCTCTGGGAAAGGCAAGAGCTGGTGTGATCTCGACCGTTCGCTGTAGGGAGAAATCTCCACCATTCATGCTCTCTCCCTCAGCTATAAAAGGGCAATGTAGCCCTAGGGATTCACGCCAAGAGAGAGAGAGAGAGAGAGAGGAGAGAAGGTAAGAAAGTGTTGGGTTGGGGAAAAAGACACAGTGAGCTGAGAGTGCAAGATAGACAACCTGGTGCTGCACTGCGTCGACCCGACCCATGCAGGTTGAGTCGAGTCAGTGCAGTCCGGTCGAGTCTAGTTGAGAAGGTGAGAGATAGAGAGAGAGAGAGGGAGTGTAGAGAGAGTGACTAACCGACGGTGGGGACTCGGTTTCCACTGCTCCAGCTCAGTCCCTGTGAGGTAGGACCGAGTCGGATCAGTCGGGATTGTAGCTTCACAGGTTGTGGGGTGGAGAGGAAAGAGAAAGAACCCACCCTGGTGAGTCCGGTTGTAACCGATGCAGGGGAGAAACACTCTCCCTGATGGCTTTTTTTGTTGTTGTAACGACCCATAAATTTTCGTACATTGGCTCGAGTACCACCTCGACCAGATATCAATTAGGATTAAATCCTTTAGAAATTTAACAAAGTTAACTAAGTACTAAACTCGGTTAGCCATGAAATCCGTTGGGATCGCTTTAAATACGATCTGCAAGACCCAAAACTTGCAGAATCAGTGACTCTAGGTTACCCTAAAGTTTAGAACCAAACTCATTTCCCCGCTGCTCTCGGGAATGAAACGAAACTTCGTATTAGGTCTAGATCGCACATCGGGAGTCCGATTAACACGAAGCTAAGGAACCAGGACCGCCTCACTGGGCTTGACAATCATCTCAAAAATCAGTTCCGGTCGATGTCCCACGGCCATTCGTTTCGATCCGGAGTGAGGGTGTGTGAAAAATACTATTCCCATCCTAACATAAATATCAGGAATAGTGATTTGGAATCATTCGATTGCGCGTCAGTATTAAGCAACCTGACCGTCAGAATCAGACCAAATTACACCCTCGGATTAAGAAAAATTTCAGGAACATTTACATGTACTTGGAATTTCTGATTGTGGCCCACTGACCATTGAACAGAAAGTGGTCCGCCACGTGCGATCTAGGAATCCGATCGAGTCGAAAACGTAATCCCACGTAGATCCATAGATGGTGAGCTTAAGTCTGACGTTTGGCTCAAGGAGGGCCACCAGAACCTCCCTTTTGAGTTGGAAAAGTGGCGAATATCCTATATTAGTAGTAACCCTTGAACTTGAGTCTATTTTGGGAATGTTTTTGTCTATAAAAGGGGCTTAGAACAGCCCCTCTCACAGCCATACGAATTTGGGAGAAAAACCCTAAAGAGAGAGAGAGAAAAGAGAGAGAATAGCCTGGGATTTGTGGGAGATCTTCCTCCTGCTGCTTTCATTCATCACACGGCCTTCACCGCCTCATTCCAGGTGTTTTCCCGGCGGTATTCATTCCGTTTGAAGGTAAGAAACCCTAACCCTAGGTCTGATTTGATGTAGGTTCGTTGTAGGTTATGTAAAGGCTAACCGATTCCGCTCTTTAGGCTAGAAAACTCCCGTATACGGAAGCTCTACTACCCTTGTTGATTCGTTGGAATTCCAAGGGCAAAGGTGAGGAATTTAAGTGTATAAGTTACGATTTTCAACGCTTTCAATGTCAGATAATGATAGATTCATGATCTGCATGTAAATGCACATGTATAAAGTGCTTTCCGTTTCCTGTTTCGATTAACGTTGTAGAATATGGAATTTCACATACTCTAGATATACGTAGAAATACCGTATACATATTTTTTTTGGAAAAATGTTTGACATGTTTATTTAATGTATGATTATATAATATATGGATAAAATACTAGTTTGGCGAAAGGAATCGCCAAAATACATGTTCCCTTGTAAATGTCAAGTATGTTGAAATTGTGTATTCTAGAAATACCGCGTATGTGCAAATTTTGGAGATATAATTGTCATGATTATTTGTTGTATGAATACGGTATACGCAGATAAAATAACCGCTTGGCAAAAGAATAGCCCTAATACGCGATTTGCTAACATACGTCATGTATGTTGGAATGGCGTACTCTAAGTGTTTGTGTAATTGCTTGTGTGTGTAAATGCTTGAGTGTTAGTGCCTTAGCGAGGTGCTGATATGGGATACCCGACTCCTTTAGAGACATGTAGGATCCCCCCTATGCGGTGGTTCACTAGAACCACTCATTTGTAGTCTGTATGTAATTGTATCCCTATGTGTATAGTGCTTTATAACATGCTTTACAACATGCTTACTTCATGCTTTGCTTCATGCTTTATAACATGCCAGCTAACATGCTTGTATTGCTTGTTTATCATGCTTTACTCCACATGCTATTGATGAGAACTGTTTGAGTTTGGGACTATGTCTATAGTCCAAACATTCGGTACCAGATTTGCAGTTGTGGCTGAGATTCATATCGCCACAAAGGACGTGTCTGGCAAACCCGAGTCGTACTTCGGTTGGCGATAGTGGTTGGCCACACGGAGTGCTTTTGCGCTCCATATCGCCCAACTTGTGGTGCGCTCGAGCTAGTCAGGCTCGTCAAGAAAACCGAAATGTATTTGTGTGTTCACCATGTTTGGTCGCTACTGCTTGAACCTAGGGTACCAAACTTACTAGTGGCGATCCCGTTTAACCATGGTACCTCGATCCGCTAAGTCGCATGAGCCGGGCATGGTGGTATGGGACACCGTGGTCGAGCTATCGGCCTACGCTGGGGCCATGTGCCTTCCCGTAGTGAGCATTGCGCAACCAAACTTGTAACATCGCGGATTTTTTGCCAACCTGGGATTAGACATCCTTAGGCATTGGGTCAATCTTAACACTTGATTAACTTTTCAAACGCTCAATTCAAAGCCTCAAATCCCGTCTTGAACCATTTTCTTCACAAATCCCACCCTTCACTATCTTGTGCTTTCAATTTTTCAAAGCACTTTCGCCCTAGACACTATCTTAAACTAGCTAAGTAGTAAAACTTGGATCACTTTATATACAAACTGCAAAGGCCTAAGTACCACCTCGACCAGAAATCGCGTAGGATTAAATCCTTTAGAAATTTAACAAAGTTAACTAAGTGCAAAACTCGATTAGCCATGAAATCCGTTGGGATCGCTTTAAATACGATCTGCAAGACCCAAAACTTGCAGAATTTGTGACTCTAGGTTACCTTAAAGTCTAGAGCCAAACTCATTACCCGTCTGCTCTCGGGACTGAAACGAAACTTCGTATGAGGTCTAGATCGCACATCGGGAGTCCGATTAACACGAAGCTAAGGAACCAGGACCGCCCCACTGGCTTGACAATCATCTCAAAAATCAGGTGATTCCGATGTCCCACGGCCATTCTTTTCACTTCGGAGTGAGGGAGTGTGAAAAACACTATTCCCATTCCAAAATAAATATCTGGAATAGTGATCTGGCACCTTTCACTTGCGCATCAGTATTAAGCAACCAGACCGTCAGAATCAGACCAAATTACACCCTCGGATTAAGAAAAATTTCAGGAACATTTACATGTACTTGGAATTTCGGATCGTGGCCCACTGACCGTTGAACTGAAAGTGGTCCGCCACGTGCGATCTGGGAATCCGATCGAGTCGAAAACGTAATCCCACATAGATCCATGTGTGGTGAGCTTAAGTCTGACGTTTGGCTCAAGGAGGGTCACCAGAACCTCCCTTTTGAGCTGGAAAAGTGACGAAATACCTATATTAGCAGTAACCTTTGAACAGGAGTCTATTTCGGTGAGTTTTGAGGCTATATAAGGACCTTAAACCCTCTCCCATTTCAGCCATACGAATTTGGATTTGAGAGAGGGAAAAGAGAGAGAAAGTGAGGGAGAAGTGGGAGAATCTCCCTGCCGTCGTTCCCTGCCACAACACGGGCTGCACCATCCCTTTCTCATCGCTTTCCCGACGATTCCAGCCCCGTTTCTAGGTAAGAAACCCTAACCCTAATCTGATTTGGGGCTTGGGTGGTTGTAGGTTATGAGATAGCTAACCTATTTCGTTCTCTAGGTTGCCAAACTCCCGTATACGGAAGCTTAGCGAACCTATCAACTCCGTTACGATTCTACGACAAAAGGTGAGGACTTTAAGTGTATAAGTTACATTTTTCAACGCTTTCAATGTCAGATAATGATAGATTCATGATCTGCGTGTAAATGCACATGTACAAAGTGCTTTCCGTTTCCTGTTTCGATTAACGTTGTAGAATATGGAATTTCACATACTCTAGATATACGTAGAAATACCGTATACGTATTTTTTTTGGGAAAGTGTTTGACATGTTTATTTAATGTTTGATTATATAATATGTGGATAAAATGTTAGTTTGGCGAAAGGAATCGCAAAAATACGTGTTCATGTGTAAATGTCATGTATGTTGAAATTGCGTATTCTAGAAATGCCGCATACGTGCAGATTTTAGAAATATAATTGTCATGATTAATTGTTGTATGAATACGGTATACGCGGATAAAATAACCGCTTAGCGAAAGAATAGCCCTAATACATGTTTGCTAACATACACTTTATATGTTGGAATAGTGTATTCTAAGTGTTTGTGAAAATGGCTGAATGAGTATAGAATTCTCATTCGTGCTCGCCATGACTAATTGTCATGGATATATGATTGTTGTAATGGCGATATCCCTTTGACGAAAGGATTTTCCCTAAATCACGCCACGGCCAGTATACACTATATGTGCTAAAATGTGTGGCCCAAGTATTTGTGAAAATAGCTGAATGAATATGGAACTTGGGTTCCTGCGTGCCATGACTATCCGTCGTGGGTGTACGCGTGTTATGATTGGGGCAACTCCCTAGCGAAAGGATTTGGCCTAATGCCTATGTGATCGACATATGTCATGTATGTTGATGTATGTTTGTTTAAGTGTTTCTTGAAATGTCTGAATGTGTAGTAGTTGGCAAATTGTAATATATAAGGGTGTTGAGATATGATTCTCAACCTCTTTTCACTATGTCTATGATCTCCTTTGATAGTTGTGTGATTAGGATTTGAACATGTACAAACTCATGCTTGTGTTGTGCTTCATAACATGCTCAACTGTTTTATGATTTTAACTATGTAATGCATATGTGTAAATTTATATTTATGTTGTATGATCCGTCATGGGTGATGGGGGAGCGGAGCAACGAGTGCGTGCAACAGCCCTGGCAGCCCTAAACGGATAATATCAGACTGATTGTATGATTTGAATCCTGATCCATTACTGCTTTATATCTCTGTAATTGATTGTGTTTGGGGCTATGATTATAGTCCAGGCAATCGGTAACGAGATTGAACTCGTGGCTGAGATTCATTTGCCACGTGGGATGTGTTCGACGAACTCGAGTCGTGCGTTGCCTGTCGGCAGTGGCTAGGCCACACGAAGTTGTTTATGCACTTCATGTCGTGCAGCTCAACGGGCGATCGTGCTAGTCGAGCTCATCAAGTAACCCGATCTGCCTTATGTATGTTCACCCTGTTTGGACGCTACTGCTTGAACCTAGGGTACCAAACTTACCAGTGGCGATCCCGTTTAACTATGGTACCTAGATCCGCTAAGTCGCATGAGCCGGACATGGTGGTATGGGACACCGTGGTCGAGCTGTCGGCCTACGCTGGGGCCTTGTGCCTCCCCGTAGTGACCATTGCGCAACCAACTCGTGAGCCGAATACGGTGGTATGGGACACTGTATTCGAGCTGTCGATACTTCGGCGAGAGCCGAGTACGGTGAGATCTGTACTCGTGCTGACGGGCGACGAGTCCTCCGTGGTATCATCGAGTACACTCCAAGGGTCTGTGATTGGCCATGAGTCTTTCACAGCAACTAGAGTGTGAGTTGAGCCGAGTACGGTGAGACCTGTACTCGAGCTGACGGCCAGCAATTGAGCCGCATACGGTGAGATCTGTATCCGCGCTGACGGGTGACGAGCCCTTTGCGATGCCTTCACTAAGCTTCTCAAACTATAATATCGTATGAGAATAACTAGGATTGACGACCGTAGAATGGATCATGTTGGGAATGATACAAGGGAGGTACCTTAGTTTCCCAATACTGCTGTTTGAAATGGACTAATAAAAACTTGGTAATCATGAGCATCATCGCACCGCATGTGCTTTGTAGATGTGGCGCACTGAGGGAGTTAGCATTCGCGAACGTAAGATGATATCGCTTGAGGGTGGTTTGGCAAGGGCATACAGCATCATGTCATATCATTTTTGCACTTAACAAGAGTAGTTAGAAATGCTTGATTTGTACTGCTTTATCATTACTGCTTGATTGATTTGATAACATGTTAACTTATGCTTTACTGTTCCACTGAGTTGATCACTCACTCCCACGTTACGGGACGGTGTTGTACACACCAACCAGATTTGTTGAGTTTCAGGTGGTGGCGATGCTCGTGAAGCAGAGTCGGACTACTTCTATGTTGATAGGAGGAATTCTCCTATCTGTATCTCTTTGGCAGGTCAATGAAGACCTGATATTGTATTGACGGGGCTATGGTACATGGGATAGGTGGCATTACACTTCCTCACATTTGGTACATTTTAGAACTGCACTTGTATTTATTTAACCTGGTAATGTTATCACACTCTGGAGACTCATCATAAGTTATATATTTTAGCTATCTATCACAGTCTTCCGCTTGCAAATTAACTGTCTCTGGAGTATGATATGCTGTTTTGGCTTAATCTCACTCATGTTCAATGCACAAATACAGTCAACAGTCAATCATCATTCATTTTGTTGCATAAGTGATGTTCTGGAACTCGGGAGTTGAGTTTATGCTCGACCCCCGATTTTCAGGGCGTTACAAAACTCGTGAGCCGAATACGATGGTATGGGACACTGTATTCGAGCTGTCGATACTTACGGCGAGAGTCGAGTACGGTGAGACCTGTGCTCGTGCTGACGGGCGACAAGTCCTCCGTAGTATCATCGAGTGTACTCCAAGTGTCTGTGATTGGCGACGAGTCTTTCACAACAACTAGAGTATGAGTTGAGCCTGTAAGTGTTATGGTCTCATGCTCCTTTGGTTGTCAAATTTTGTGTGCCAAAAACATCTATCGGTGTTCTGTACTTGTATGATCATTTATTGGAATTCAAGACACCTCAAAAAGCTACATGTTGAAGCCCCAAAAAGCTACATGTTGAAGCCTCAAAAAAGCTACATGTTGAAGCCTTAAAAAAGCTACATGTTGAAGCCTCAAAATACTACATGATGAAGCCTCAAGAAGCTACAATGTTGAAGTTCAAATCTGAAGAAACAACGTATGAAGTAGTTCTATGTTGATCAAGATCTCAAGCCTGACAAGCCTGATATAATTCAATTTATCTACATTCGTTGAAAGGTTGAAGTTCAATGTCCATACGACATGGTTCAGGTTTGAATGACCTTAGGTTGACCCTTTAAGTAGGTCACTTTGGATACATTATTCAAATATTTAAAATACACAAGGTTGGTCTATTCTACGACCAGTCCTAGCTCTTGTTCGACCAGTCCTAACATTGGTTCGACTAGTCCAAGAAATTCCACGACCAGTCCTAAGAAGTTGAAGATTTTTCGGAATTTTTGGTACGCCCACGACCAGTCCTGGAGGTCCTTCGACCGGTCGTAGGTGTGGCTTCGACTCGTCCACGACCAGTCGTGGAGCTACGACTTAAAGTCCAGCGACGAAATCACTGGTCCTACGACCAGTCGTAGATATCTACGACCAGTCGTAGGTGACCCACGACCAGTCGTAGGGTACTCACGACCAGTCGTAGAACGGCTTTCAAAGATCGCGCTTATTTTTTCAAAAATCTGTTAGAGCTACGACCAGTCGTAGGTTTCTAAGACCAGTCGTAGGAGCGATTTCTGCTTCTATAAATTGAACACGAAATTCAGAGTTTTCATAACTTCCACTCTCATTCAATTCAAGAATTTTTCAAGTGATCACTCTGAGATAAGTTTGTGTTTATTTTAAGCTAGATTGTGCTTATTTAATATTCCTTTTTGCTAGCTTATTTAATTTGATTTTGTTTCTATATTCCAATCATATTTGAAAAGAGGAATTATCTTATTCCTTCTTCTTGGAATCAAAATCAAATTTAGCTACGCCCAACGAGTTAAATCTAAAATCAATTAGAACTTAGAACCTTATGAATGTGAATATTGGAAATTGAACTTTGACATTCAAATCATCTACTCCGATTGGTTCTACCGGGCTGCTAAGGTATTTTACAATTCTGTAAAATTCATTTGCTTTTGGTTTTTGTTTGAGGTTGAGCCAGAAAAATCTCATTGTATTGGTTGTCTGAGGAAAACCAGAAAACTCAGAAAAGAGGGGTTTTTGGATTGTGTAAGCCCAAGTGAAAAAGACACAATTGTAAAGGTTTTTGGTGAACCTGTGAAAACCTATTTGTTAGTGAACGCTAATATCCCCTGTGTGAGGATATTAGGAGTGGAGTAGCTTTTTGTGTGGCTGTTGGAAAACAGTTGGTGTACACACAAGCGAACCACTATAACTCTTTGACTTGTGGTTTGAATGCTTGCTTAATTTTCATATCTTTTATCATTTGATCTTGTGGAATGTACAAGGGGATGTGAATGTTGTAATTATTTACATTTCAAGCAAGTGTGGGGATTGTTGTAATATTTAGATCTTACTTCTTCATTTAAATTCAATTCCTTGCTATTTCATTTACTTATATTAATATTGAGTTCTTGATCCAAAAGAGGTTCTAGAAATAAGGTTGTCCTACCATAAGCCCTTGTTGATTATGGTGTAAGGTTGTCCTTAGAACTGAATTTGAATCAATCTCTCGATATCTATTTATCAAGGTGATTTAAATTTAGCTTTGTGAATTGATTCAAGTTGTAAGGTTGTTGGTTTATTTTATTTCCGCTGAATTTTATTTTAATTTGGCATAGTCCTATTCACCCCCCCCCTCTAGGACATATAGCTTGGCCTTTTCAAGTGGTATCAGAGCCTAATAGCTCATTTTATTGCTTTTTATTTGGATTTATTTCCTGAGCTAACGATCTAAGCTATATAAAAAGATGTCAAATTTTGATAGCCTTTCAGTTACTAGACCTCCTCCCTTTGATGGCTCCAACTATGCCTATTGGAAAGCCAGAATGAGGATCTTCCTCAAATCAATGGATGAAAGTGTGTGGCAAGCCACAGTAATTGAATGGAAACCTCCTATCACGGAAGTAACTGGTGTTGATGGTTCAAAATCTATGAAAATTACACCATATTACCAATGGACCACACTTCAGAAAAGTGAGAGTAGTGCTAATGCTAAAGCACTAAATGCAATCACTTGCGCACTATCACCGGATGAGTTCAAAAGAATCATATCCTGTGATACTGCAAAGCAAGCTTGGGATATTTTAGAAATGACACACGAAGGTACATCAATTGTCAAGAAATCTAAAGTCCAACTCCTCACAACTAAATTTGAAGAAATTCATATGGAGGAAAATGAAATGTTTATGGACTTTTACACTAGATTGAATGACATTGTGAACTCAATGTGGGGTCTGGGCGATAAGATCCCTGAAAGTAAAGTATGTGCAAAAATACTACGCTCTCTTCCTGAACGGTTCAATTCAAAGGTAACCGCAATCCAGGAACTTCGTGATACGGATAATATGAAGGTAGAGGAATTAGTTGGTTCTTTACAAACCTATGAATTAAGTTTTAAAGCTCCTAAAGGTAAGTCTATTGCTTTGAAGTCATCTAAAAGTATTATTCAAGAAAATTCAGATTCAGAAAAGTCTGAAGATGATATGGCCCTTTTGGCGAAAAAGTTTTATAAGATTTTCAAAAGTAAGAAAAGAGTCGATTTTCAAAAGGGAAATGAAAAGAAACGTTCCAAACCTAAGTCTAAAACTTGGAAATCATTGAAAGATAGTCAATGCTACAACTGTCAAGAATATGGGCATTTAGCAAACAAATGTCCTAAAAAGGACAGATTCAAAAAGAAGGGTATGTTGGCTACTTGGGATGAATCGTCTGATTCTGAAGCCTCTTCTGAGTCAGAAAATTCAGAAACCGAGTCGGGCAATGAACTTAAGGCCCTTATGACTCTAGCCAAGTTTACTTTTTCCGATCACGATGATTCAACAAGTGAAGAAAATTTGGATAGTGATCATGAATATGATGAAGATCTTCAAGATGCTTACAATGCCTTATATAAGGAAAGTTGTAAAATTGCTGTCAAACTTAAACTTCAAAAAGAAAAGTTTTATAAACTTAAAGAATGTTTTGAAACTCTTATTTTAGAAAAATCTCAAATTTCAGATAGTTTTGAAAAGTCTAAGTGTGACCTAGAATTCAAAACCTCCCTAATTGAAAATTTGAAATCTGAAAATGAGAAACTTAAAAATGAAGTATCTTCTCTGTTGAGTTTGAAGGACACATGGAGATATGCCCAAGGCGATCCAAAATTAGAAAAATTGTTATCCGGATCAAGAAAATGTGGCGATCGATCCGGGTTGGGTTATGATAAAAACAAATCTCCAAAACAGAAGAATACTTCTTCCAATTTTGTGAAAGGAGAGACTTCTAACTCAAAAGGAAAAGATACTAGTCAAGTTTTTTCTAAAAATACAAAAACTTTTCATAAACCCAAAAGCAGCTATGTAAATTTCAAAAATCAGATTCGAAACCCACTAGCTGAAAAAATTATTGATTTACTGAAGGAGCTATTAAAATCTAATTCTGTAGGTCACTCCTACAACTATAAACATAAGAAGACCAATTATTCTCCTAAACCTAAAACTGTACTGAAATGGGTTCCTAAAGCTGTCTGTTTGGTTGCTCACACTGCTTTCAAAGCTACAAGCCATTCGAAATGGTACCTAGACAGTGGATGCTCCAGACATATGACAGGCGACAAAGCACTATTCACCGATCTTAAAGATATGACTGATGGGTCAGTCACATTTGGTGATGGTAGCAACTGCAAGATAATTGGCAAAGGTACGGTCCAACTCTATAACCTTCCCTTATTTAAAAATGTTTTATATGTTGAGGGTTTAAAACACAACCTGTTGAGCATATCTCAAATATGCGATAACAACCATAATGTTAAATTTTCTAATCAAGGTTGTGAAATAATAAATGAAAAGGGTTCTGTAATATTAACTGGTCGCAGAACTTCTGAGAACTGCTATATAGTAAGCGATAGTAGCTCATCTAAACAAACGTGTTACATGGTCCATACCGATGAGACAGAATTATGGCATAAACGCCTCGGACATGTACACTATCGAAATTTATACAGATTGAGCAAAGGTGAACTAATTAGAGGTCTACCTAAGATGCAAAAAGTAGACAAGATTTGTGGTGAATGCCAGTATGGTAAACAAACTAGGAGCTCTCACAAAAAGGTGAACTCCAATACCACCACAAGACCACTCGAGCTTCTCCACATGGATCTTATAGGACCAACAAGAACGGAAAGTCGAGGTGGCAAAAAATACATCTTAGTTATTGTAGATGATTATACAAGATTCACTTGGGTTTCATTCTTGAGAGACAAATCAGAAACCCTTGATGAAGTGAAAAAGATTATAAAACGGATTCAAACTGAAAAAAGTTCTCAAGTCAACAAGATCCGTAGTGATCATGGATCCGAATTCGAAAATAGCAGTTTTGAGAAATTCTGTAGCGATCAGGGAATATCGCATGAATTCTCTGCACCTAAAACTCCTCAACAAAATGGAATTGTCGAGAGGAAGAATAGAGTGCTTCAAGAAATGGGAAATGTTATGTTAAATAGCATGAAGCTCCCTAGGAATCTATGGGCTGAAGCAGTGAATACAGCCTGCTACATTATTAACCGTGTTTATATCTGTAAATCTAATAATAAAACGGCTTATGAAATGTGGTTTGAGAAAAAGCCTTCTGTCAAATACTTTCGAGTTTTTGGCAGCAAGTGTTATATTTTGCGTGACGTGAAAATTTGGGAAAATTCGACACTAAAAGTGATGAAGGGATCTTTTTAGGGTATTCTTTAAACAGTCGTGCATATCGTGTTCTGAACAACAGGACCGGTGTGATTCAAGAGTCAATAAATGTTGTGATTGACGATCTTTTGAATACACCTGTTCCTAGTTCAGATAATGATGAAGTGCTTATACTTGAAAACAAGAAACTTCACCAAGTGAACCTAATTCTGAATTTAGGACTGTTAAAGATCATCCAACTTCTCAAATACTTGGAAACCCTCTCACTGGTGTGCGCACTCGTAGACAATTAGAGGACATATGTAATACGTATGCTTTACATCCCAGATTGAACCGGTTAACGTAAAAGAAGCACTTTCGGATGAAAACTGGATTCTTGCGATGCAAGAAGAGCTTAATCAGTTTGTCAGAAATGATGTTTGGTATCTTGTTCCTAGACCTAAAGATAAACATATTATTGGAACAAAATGGATTTTCAAAAACAAATCTGATGAACTTGGAAATATCATTCGAAATAAAGCAAGACTAGTTGTACAGGGATATACGCAAATTGAAGGTATTGACTATAATGAGACATTTGCCCCTGTAGCTCGTCTTGAATCAATCAGACTTTTTATCTCCATTGCATGTTTTAGAAAGATTAAAATTTATCAAATGGATGTAAAGAGTGCCTTTCTGAATGGTGATTTACATGAAGAGGTATATGTTGAACAACCAACAGGGTTTGAAGATCCTAAATTTACTGATCATGTGTATCGTCTTAAGAAGGCTCTCTATGGTCTGAAACAAGCTCCCAGAGCATGGTACGAAAAACTGACTAAGTTTTTACTAAGTCATAATTTTCAAATGGGATGTGTTGATAAGACACTCTTTGTTAAGAAGTATAACGATGATATTTTAATGGTTCAAATATATGTTGACGATATTATTTATGGATCAACCTGTACTAATATGACTGTTGAGTTTGCAGATTTGATGAAGTCTAAATTCGAAATGAGCATGGTTGGTGAATTAAACTATTTTCTAGGGTTGCAAGTAAAACAACAACCTAATGGAATTTTTATCTCTCAAACCAAATATGCTCAGGGCTTAATCAAGAAATTTGGATTTGAGAAAGGTAAAAACTTTGATACTCCTATGAGTACAACTTTGAGACTCTCAAAAGACTCTGCAGGTAATGATGTGGATCCTAAATTGTATCGTAGTTTGATTGGTAGTTTACTTTATCTGACTGCTAGTAGACCAGATATAGCCTTGAGTGTTGGTATTTGTGCTCGTTATCAATCAAATCCTAAAGAATCTCACTTAACTGCGGTTAAGCGGATTATGCGATATGTCGCAAGTTCTACTAAACTTGGTCTCTGGTATCCACATGAAACTAATGTTCAATTAGCCGGGTATGCAGATGCTGACTGGGCTGGAAACATTGATGATAGGAAATCAACCAGTGGTGGTTGTTTCTACATTGGAAATTGTCTTGTTTCTTGGTTTAGTAAGAAGCAAAGTTCTATATCGCTATCAACAGCTGAGGCTGAATACATTGCTGCTGGAAATGCATGTACTCAACTTGTTTGGATGAAACGAATGTTGAGCGATTATGGAATTACTCTGGATTCTATGATTTTATTTTGCGATAATTCCAGCGCAATAAATATCTCTAAAAATCCAGTTCAGCATTCACGTACTAAGCATATTGATATTAGATTTCATTACATTCGTGAATTAGTGGAAGAAAAGGTAATTTGTTTGGATTACATTCCAACCGAGACTCAACTTGCTGACATTTTCACTAAACCGCTCGACAAAAGCAGGTTTAATAAATTAAAGTTTGATCTCGGTATGAGCAATTTAAATTGAATTTGCATGATTTAGTGTATCATAATGTACATAAATTTGATGATTTATTTGATTAAATTTGAAATTTATTTTAAAAAAAAAAAAAAAATTTTGCAAATTTTGAGTCGTACTCGACCAGTCGTGAGTGTACACGACCGGTCGTACTACGACCGGTCGAACACGTACACGACCGGTCGTGAAACTCGGGTTTTCACTTTAATTTGGGGATTTTGACTCATCTTCCTCATTTCTCTTTTCCCACCAACGGCTCTAGCTACGACCGGTCGAACCCACCTTCCTAGTTCTTCAAGGTTAGTGGTTCCTTTGCATTTTTACTATAGATTCTTGATATTAGTGTCTCAAATCACTCTCTTGTTGAATCTATTGGGTCGTTCATTGCAAGATTGGGGTTTTATCTTGAAAAATCTGATCTATTAAAACCTCATTTTTTCTATCTTGCATCTTGTGGTTTCATTGAAATCCTCCATTAAAAATGGATGCTAGAGGTAAAAAGAAAACTACTAGAGGTCCATCTTCTTCTAGATCAACTTCTATTGTACAACGTCATCTTCGGTCTCCCGAAAATGATCCTCCGAATGTTCGGGATTTACGTATGCGAAATATTATTGTTGAGCGTCCTGTGAATGTAAATCACATTGCTTCATATGGTATTCCTACTCTGTTGGAATCTGTGGGATGGGATAACATCTTGCATTGGGGTGGACCTGCATACCAGTCCATTGCCCAATCCATGTTTGCATGTATCTGTGATTTTTCTATTGATAATTTAATTTTTAAAGTTGATACTCAAGAAGGTTTGTTTGTAGTGGATCGGCATTTGATTGCTGATATTATGGAAATACCTGTCAATGATGAGAGCATTCCAATTGGTATTTTACATGACAGTCTCTCTGAATCTGAACGTAGAATGCTTACTAGAGATCTATGTAACTTGGATGTTCATTGGACTCATAAAGGTCATGCACTTCCCTCAAGATTTTTGTTACCCAGACACAGAGTACTACATAGGATTTTCATCTCTAATCTTTATCCACGTGCTGGTAATAAAACCGAACTCACTGCTTTTATGGTTCGTGTTTTGCATTCTGTCATCTCTGGTGCAAAAATATGTTTACCTTCCTTAATTTGTCATTCCATTATTCTGTCTCGTCAACATCCTGGACATAGTGATATACCCTTTGGTTATTTGTTGACTATGCTAGCAAATCATATGCTCATTGCTATGCCTACTAGAGAAAAACCCATCCATCATCTCCCCTTCAATAATTCCAATCTTAACAAGATGACTTTAGAATTTACTGATGGTCAAGTGGATGCTGGTGGCGTTGGTGCTGAAGCAAGAGATGCTGGTCAAGCTAGTGATCCTACTGAAGACGTGAATATGGATGATTTGTTTGAAGAACTTGAGTCAGACTCGGCTGATGATCCTGATTTTCAGCCCTCTGATTTTGATGAGAGATTGAATTCCCTTCAAGAGCAAGTGGCTCAAATTCGTGTTACCCAAGATACGCAATTCTCTTATCTACGCAAATATATGAGGCGTATTGCTAAGGGTTTACACAAAATTGATCCTTCTAATCCTGCTCCATCCTCTGGTTCTGACTGAATGTTTTACTAAGTCTGTAATATTTGTTTTTAACTTTACATACTCACTGACTTTTTGAATTATGCACTAAAGTTTTCTTGAATCTATACTTTAACTACTATATTCATTTTGATTGCTGCCCTTGTTCCTTTGTCATTTTGTGACAAAAAGGGGGAGAAGTTTTGGGAGTTCCTATTATCTATTACTCAGGGGGAGTTAAACAACTTCTCAGGGGTACGGGTACCTATTACTCTGGGGTAGGGGGAGTTAAACAACTTCTCAGGGGTACCTATTACTCTGGGGTAGTTATGTGAGAATGAAATATTTGACTTGCTTCTCTATATGAACTTGTGGTGTGTATGCTTCTCTATTGTTCAACTTATTGTGAATATGTTGTGAGTAATATGTTGTGAGTACTTCATTTTATTTGAAGTATTATTATTATTTGGATGTTTTGTCACAAATTTGCCAAAGGGGGAGATTGTAAGTGTTATGGTCTCATGCTCCTTTGGTTGTCAAATTTTGTGTGCCAAAAACATCTATCGGTGTTCTGTACTTGTATGATCATTTATTGGAATTCAAGACACCTCAAAAAGCTACATGTTGAAGCCCAAAAAGCTACATGTTGAAGCCTCAAAAAAGCTACATGTTGAAGCCTCAAAAAGCTACATGTTGAAGCCTCAAATACTACATGATGAAGCCTCAAGAAGCTACAATGTTGAAGTTCAAATCTGAAGAAACAACGTATGAAGTAGTTCTATGTTGATCAAGATCTCAAGCCTGACAAGCCTGATATAATTCAATTTATCTACATTCGTTGAAAGGTTGAAGTTCAATGTCCATACGACATGGTTCAGGTTTGAATGACCTTAGGTTGACCCTTTAAGTAGGTCACTTTGGATACATTATTCAAATATTTAAAATACACAAGGTTGGTCTATTCTACGACCAGTCCTAGCTCTTGTTCGACCAGTCCTAACATTGGTTCGACTAGTCCAAGAAATTCCACGACCAGTCCTAAGAAGTTGAAGATTTTTCGGAATTTTTGGTACGCCCACGACCAGTCCTGGAGGTCCTTCGACCGGTCGTAGGTGTGGCTTCGACTCGTCCACGACCAGTCGTGGAGCTACGACTTAAAGTCCAGCGACGAAATCACTGGTCCTACGACCAGTCGTAGATATCTACGACCAGTCGTAGGTGACCCACGACCAGTCGTAGGGTACTCACGACCAGTCGTAGAACGGCTTTCAAAGATCGCGCTTATTTTTTCAAAAATCTGTTAGAGCTACGACCAGTCGTAGGTTTCTAAGACCAGTCGTAGGAGCGATTTCTGCTTCTATAAATTGAACACGAAATTCAGAGTTTTCATAACTTCCACTCTCATTCAATTCAAGAATTTTTCAAGTGATCACTCTGAGATAAGTTTGTGTTTATTTTAAGCTAGATTGTGCTTATTTAATATTCCTTTTTGCTAGCTTATTTAATTTGATTTTGTTTCTATATTCCAATCATATTTGAAAAGAGGAATTATCTTATTCCTTCTTCTTGGAATCAAAATCAAATTTAGCTACGCCCAACGAGTTAAATCTAAAATCAATTAGAACTTAGAACCTTATGAATGTGAGTATTGGAAATTGAACTTTGACATTCAAATCATCTACTCCGATTGGTTCTACCGGGCTGCTACGAAAAAGGAGAAATCCAGGTATTTTACAATTCTGTAAAATTCATTTGCTTTTGGTTTTGTTTGAGGTTGAGCCAGAAAAATCTCATTGTATTGGTTGTCTGAGGAAAACCAGAAAACTCAGAAAAGAGGGGTTTTTGGATTGTGTAAGCCCAAGTGAAAAAGACACAATTGTAAAGGTTTTTGGTGAACCTGTGAAAACCTATTTGTTAGTGAACGCTAATATCCCCTGTGTGAGGATATTAGGAGAGGAGTAGCTTTTTGTGGGGCTGTTGGAAAACAGTTGGTGTACACACAAGCGAACCACTATAACTCTTTGACTTGTGGTTTGAATGCTTGCTTAATTTTCATATCTTTTATCATTTGATCTTGTGGAATGTACAAGGGGATGTGAATGTTGTAATTATTTACATTTCAAGCAAGTGTGGGGATTGTTGTAATATTTTAGATCTTACTTCTTCATTTAAATTCAATTCCTTGCTATTTCATTTACTTATATTAATATTGAGTTCTTGATCCAAAAGAGGTTCTAGAAATAAGGTTGTCCTACCATAAGCCCTTGTTGATTATGGTGTAAGGTTGTCCTTAGAACTGAATTTGAATCAATCTCTCGATATCTATTTATCAAGGTGATTTAAATTTAGCTTTGTGAATTGATTCAAGTTGTAAGGTTGTTGGTTTATTTTATTTCCGCTGAATTTTATTTTAATTTGGCATAGTCCTATTCACCCCCCCTCTAGGACATATAGCTTGGCCTTTTCAGAGACGAGTACGGTGAGACCTGTACTCGAGCTGACGGCTAGTGATTGAGCCAAGTATGGTGAGACCTGTACTCGAGCTGACGGCCAGCAATTGAGCCGCATACGGTGAGATCTGTATCCGCGCTGATGGGTGACGAACCCTTTGCGATGCCTTCACTACGCTTCTCAAACCATAATATCATATGAGATAGCTAGGATTGACGACCCTAGAATGGATCATGTTTGGGAATGATACAAGGGAGGTACCTTAGTTTTCAATACTGCTGTTTGAAATGGACTAATAAAAACTTGGTAATCATGAGCATCATCGCATCGCATGTGCTTTGTAGATGTGGCGCACTGAGGGAGTAAGCATTCGCGAACGTAAGATGATGTCGCTTGAGGGTGGTTTGGCAAGGGCATACAGCATCATGTCATTCCATTTTTGCACTTAAAAAGAGTAGTTAGAAATGTTTGATTTGTACTGCTTTATCATTACTGCTTGATTGATTTGACAACATGTTAACCTATGCTTTATTGTTCCACTGAGTTAGCTACTCACTCCCACGTTACGGGACGGTGTTTGCAACACCTACCAGACTCTGTCGCAGGTGTAGACGGCGCCTTGGTTCAAGAGCCGGAGCCCGACTTCGATGAGGATCAGGAGGAGTTCTCCTTTATGCAGTACTCTGACGGCTTTGCTTAAGCCGGCTGCATCGCGGGGTTTTCAGGGCTTCTCTTGAGAATTGTATTTTGGATTTTGACTTAGAAACAATACATGTATATTGGTACTCAGTTAGTACTCATACTCTGGAGTTCATAAAATTTTGTTACTTTACTTATTTTGAATATAAAATTTCAGTCTTCCGCTTGCCTTTATACAATTGAACCGGAGTATGAATTACTGTTTTGGTATAATCTTATTCATGTTTATTGCGCTAACTCAGACAACATTTAACCATCACTGTGTATGTTGCATAAGTGATGCGTTGGAACTCGGGAGTTGAGTTCATACTCGACCCCCTAATTTCAGGGCGTTACAGTTGTTTTCATTCTTGTTTGGTTACTATTTCTCCTTGTAGTAGTTGCTTCCATTTCCTGTGTATTGCTTGTTTTCCTGCAACCGTAGCTAGTGGTAGGTGATGTTCACCTGGGATCCAACAGAAGCTGAAATTCGGGCTTGAGAACAGCCAAAACAATGGCTAAGATCAGACCGAGCACAAAGCTGGAAGGCTACCCAATTTTAGACCAGACCGTGTCAACCAATGGCCATGGAATTATCTAAGGGAGTGGTAGCATTGGGTTCCTGTTGTGTGTGGAAATAGGCCAAGCTGAAGGCTGCGTTTTAAGACACAAGCAGGACCGGATGGTGGCTCTGTTGCAAGCCAAAGGCCAAGCCAAACAATGGATGGAATTTGGCTCGAAGCTAGCTAAGGTAGGCACTCCCTTTGGGCTAGGACCGGCCCAAAACAATGGCCATGTAGGAACCCAAAACGGACTGAAATCAGGCCCTCAATCGGGTTATGAGGGAGGCCAAGGTCGGACTGATCAATGGCTCCATGTCAGACTAAGATGCTGGTAAGGAGGAAAGACATTGCAGGCAAGTCATTGGGTGAATGTCGGGCTGAAAACGGGTCAAAATCATGACCTTGTATTCAAGCAGACATTAGGCCATGGCAATGGTCCTGGTTGGCCGTAGATAGGTAGTGGAAATGGCCCTCTGGTGGGATTGGTTTGAGCCAGAATTCAGGGCCGAAGGATGGCTTCTATGGCATGCAAGAGAAGCCCTCTTCACACGAGGTTGGCACTGCTCCTGGGCCCTGCAAATGCAGCTGGGCTTCACCAAATATGCAGGTGGGCCTCACAAATTCCGGACGGGCCTGCACTGTCATGGGTCTCACCAAAACGTTGGACTGCTCAGCATTGGAATCCCATCTCCACATCTGCACCGTCCAAATCGCCGGGCGGTGGGCCAGCGTGCCACGTGACTGCACCACTAAACAGAGTTATGTGGGCCCTACCTTGATGAATGGTCTGAACCCTCCAGCCGTCCAAATGGAGGGACCGTGGGGGCCTCACCTGGGTGTATATGAGTCATCCGAGCCATCCATTCAATTGATGAGCTCGTCCTTAGGGTCAGGAAGGAGTGGATCAAATCTGGTCACCAAATGGACCACACAACTATAACCAGTCGGAGAGTAAACGTCCACCGTTGGAACGCATTAAGCACCCGATGCTCACGTAACACATGTGCTATGCATATGACCTGTGCGTGCAGGATAATGCAAATGTTATATACCTGTGTATGTCTAGATACACTGCATCCATAACATATGACTTCTGTATGATGCAAACATAATACCTAAGATGTATTCATAGGAGTGCTATGAGAGGTATATACTATGTATAAAGTGTAGTATATGGTATGTATGCAACGTACAAAGAGTGTACCTAGGTGATATGTGATGCTCATACTATATATATGATGCACACCCCTGCCATGTGGCGCTAATGCAACATATGATGGGTGCATATGTATTAAGTATATACAACATATATAACAAGCACACATATGCCATATGGTGCAAATGTAAAATATATGGTGTACATATACATATGTAATATGCATGCTGTGTACAGTATATATGTATGTTTGAGCCTTGGTTATATATAATATATAGTATCTATTCAGTGTGTACTATATACTCGGGTTGTGGTGACACGAGTTGGGCAGGATTGATTGCCCTTAACCTTTGTTTAGGGCCTTCCAACTCTTCACCTACCCTCACGTATTTAACCTTATGACTCACTGACTATTATGAATGAATTGATCAGGAAATTTCGAGAGCAATGCAAATTCACCATCTTCCTTGCCTTTAGGAGCATTCTACCTCGCGTCTAGTAATAACTTCCTCCCATTAAGCTTTCTATCCCTAACTAGACTAGAAATAGCAGTTTTAGTAGTATAAATAACTAGTTAGAATCATGTATGGAAATAAACTGTATTCCCTTGATTCATTTGCTTAACATGATAATCCTTATGCTCTATCATTTAGAATATTTATTTCATCAAACTGCCTAAATGAATGACTCAGTCATTTATGTTATGCATTTTACGCAATTTCAGTTATTATTCCTTGGTCCTCTTCAAATTATGATACATGTTGCTATGACACACATATTGAAAAAATCTCTCCTTGGGCTTTCCTATCAAAGGAGAGTCCGTGCTTAGGGTGTAACTAGACTGGCAGTGATCTAAGTAGGCCCTTGACATGGAGGTTTTTGGTTGTGGTATTTGACCCTGGGGTTTACCATCCTATAACGACTCGTGAATTTCCGTACATTGGCTCGAGTACCACCACGACCAGAAATCAATTAGGATTAAATCCTTTAGAAATTTAACAAAGTTAACTAAGTACTAAACTCGGTTAGCCATGAAATCCGTTGGGATCGCTTTAAATATGATCTGCAAGACCCAAAACTTGCAGAATCAGTGACTCTAGGTTACCCTAAAGTTTAGAACCAAACTCATTTCCCGGCTGCTCTCGGGAATGAAACGAAACTTCGTAATAGGTCTAGATCGTACATCGGGAGTCCGATTAACACGAAGCTAAGGAACTAGGATCGCCCCACTGGGCTTGACAATCATCTCAAAAATCAGCTCCGGCCGATGTCCCACAGCCATTCGTTTCGATGCGGAGCGAGGGGGTGTGAAAAACACTATTCCCATCCCAAAATAAATATCAGGAATAGTGATCTGGCACCATTTGCTTGCGCGTCAGTATTAAGCAACCTGACCGTCAGAATCAGAACAAATTACACCCTTGGATTAAGAAAAATTTCAAGAACATTTACATGTACTTGGAATTTCTGATCGTGGCCCACTGACCGTTGAACTGAAAGTAGTCCGCCACGTGCGATCTGGGAATCCGATCGAGTCGAAAACGTAATCCCACGTAGATCCATAGGTGGTGAGCTTAAGTTTGACGTTTGGCTCAAGGAGGGCTACCAGAACCTCTCTTTTGAGCTGGAAAAGTGGCGAATATCCTATATTAGCAGTAACCCTTGAACCTGAGTCTATTTTGGGAATGTTTTTGGCTATAAAAGGGGCTTAACAGCCCATCTCACAGCCATACAAATTTAGAAGAAAAACCCTAGAGAGAGAGAGAGAGAGAAAAGAGAGAGAATAACATGGAATTTGTGGGAGATCTTCCTCCTGCTGCTTTCATTCATCACACGGCCTACACCGCTCCATTCCAGGTGTTTTCCCAGCGGTATCCATCCCGTTTGAAGGTAAGAAACCCTAACCCTAGGTCTGATTTGAGGTAGGATAGTTGTAGGTTATGTACAGGCTAACCGATTCCGCTCTTTAGGGTAGAAAACTCCCGTATACGGAAGCTCTAATACCCTTGCTGATTTGTTGGGATTCCAAGGGCAAAGGTGAGGACTTTAAGTGTATAAGTTACGGTTTTCAACGCTTTCAATGTCAGATAATGATAGATTCATGATCTGCATGTAAATGCACATGTACAAAGTGCTTTCCGTTTCCTGTTTCGATTAACGTTGTAGAATATGGAATTTCACATACTCTAGATATATGTAGAAATACCGTATACATATTTTTTTTGGGAAAATGTTTGACATGTTTATTTAATGTATGATTATATAATATATGGATAAAATACTAGTTTGGCGAAAGGAATTGCTGAAATACATGTTCACTTGTAAATGTCAAGTATGTTGAAATTGTGTATTCTAGAAATACCGCGCATGTGCAAATTTTGGAAATATAATTGTCATGATTATTTGTTGTATGAATACGGTATACGCGGATAAAATAACCGCTTGGCGAAGGAATAGCCCTAATACGCGTTTTGCTAACATACGTCATGTATGTTGGAATAGCGTACTCTAAGTGTTTGTGTAAATGCTTGTGTGTGTAAATGCTTGAGTGTTAGTGCCTTAGATAGGCGCTGATATGGGATTTTCGACTCCCTTAGAGACATGTAGGAGCCCCTCCATGCGGTGGTTCGCCATAACCACTCACTTGTGATGTGTATGTAATTGTATCCTTATGTGTATAGTGCTTTACTGCATGCTTTACAACATGCTTTACAACATGTTTTACTTCATGCTTTACTTCATGCTTTATAACATGTCTGTTAACATGCTTGTATTGCTTGTTTATCATGCTTTACTCTACATGCTATTGATGAGAATTGTTTGAGTTTGGGACTATGTCTATAGTCCAAACATTCGGTACTAGACTTGAGATTGTGGCTGAGATTCATGTCGCCACAAAGGATGTGTCTGGCGAACTCGAGTCGTACTTCGGTTGGCGATAGTGGTTGGTCACACGGAGTGCTTTTGCGCTCCATATCATCCAACTTGTGGTGCGCTCGAGCTAGTCAGGCTCGTCAAGTAAACCGACATGTGTATGTGTGTTCACCATGTTTGGTCGCTACTGCTTGAACCTAGGGTACCAAACTTACTAGTGGCGATCCCGTTTAACCATGGTACCTCGATCCGCTAAGTCGCATGAGCCGGGCATGGTGGTATGGGACACCGTGGTCGAGCTGTCGGCCTACGCTGGGGCCATGTGCCTCCCCGTAGTGAGTATTGCGCAACCAAACTCGTGAGCCGAATACAGTGGTATGAGACACTGTATTCGAGCTGTCGATACTTACGGCGAGAGCCGAGTACAGTGAGACCTGTGCTCGTGCTGACGGGCGACGAGTCCTCCGTAGTATCATCGAGTGTACTCCAAGTGTCTGTGATTGGCGACGAGTCTTTCACAACAACTAGAGTATGAGTTGAGCCGAGTACGGTGAGACCTGTACTCGAGCTGACGGCTAGTGATTGAGCCGAGTACGGTGAGACCTGACTCGAGCTGACGGCTAGCAATTGAACCGCATACGGTGAGATCTGTATCCGCGCTAACGGGTGACGAGCCCTTTGCGATGCCTTCACTATGTTTCTCAAACCATAATATCGTATGAGATTAACTAGGATTGACGACCCTAGAATGGATCATGTTTGGGAATGATACAAGGGAGGTACCTTAGTTTCCCAGTACTGCTGTTTAAAATGGACTAATAAAAACTTGGTAATCATGAGCATCATCGCACCGCATGTGCTTTGTAGATGTGGCGCACTGAGGGAGTAAGCATTCGCGAACGTAAGATGATGTCGCTTGAGGGTGGTTTGGCAAGGGCATACAACATTATGTCATTCTATTTTTGCACTTAACAAGAGTAGTTAGAAATGTTTGATTTGTACTGTTTTATCATTACTGCTTGATTGATTTGATAACATGTTAACCTATGCTTTATTGTTCCACTGAGTTAGCTACTCACTCCCACGTTACAGGACGGTGTTTGCAACACACACCAGACTCTGTCATAGGTGTAGATGGCGCCTCGGTTCAGGAGCCGGAGCCTGACTTCGATGAGGATCAGGAGGAGTTTTCCTTTATGCAGTATTCTGACGGCTTTGCTTAGGCCGGCTGCATCGCGGGATTTTCAGGGCTTCTCTTAGGAGTTGTATTTTGATTTTTGACTTAGAAACAATACATGTATATTGGTACTCAGTTAGTACTCATACTCTGGAGTTCATAAAATTTTTTGTTACTTTACATACTTTGAATATAAAATTTCAGTCTTCCGCTTGCCTTTATACAATTGAACTGGAGTATGAATTACGGTTTTGGTATAATCTCATTCATGTTTATTGCGCTAAGTCAGACGACATTTAACCATCATTGTGTATGTTGCATAAGTGATGCGTTGGAACTCGGGAGTTGAGTTCATACTCGACCCCCGAATTTCAGGGCGTTACAAGTTGGTATCAGAGTATGATTTTGATTAAAACCGGACCTGAGTTATGTCCCCACAATGTACGCTGACGCATTATACTTAGGAGGGTGCACAAAATATAGAAACAGTCTTAGGGTCTCTGTAAGTGTTATGGTCTCATGCTCCTTTGGTTGTCAAATTTTGATGTGTTAAAACATCTTTCTGTGTCTTGTGCTTGTATGGTGATTTGTATGTATTCAAGACACTGCATCAAGATACTGCATAAACTCTTCATGACATTATTGAAGTTCAAGATGCTACATGTTGAAGTCTCAAGAAGCTACAATGTTGAAGATCAAGTCTTAAGAAGCAACGCATGAAGTAGTTTCATGATGTTGACGATCTCAAGTTTAAAGCTACAACAAGTTCAAGATCTCAAGCCTGATATGGTTCAAAATATCTACATTCGCTGAATGGTTGAAGTTCAATGTCCATACGACATGGTTCAGGTTTGAATGACCTTAGGTTGACCCTTTAAGTAGGTCACTTTGGATACATAAATCAAATATTTATTTTACATAAGTTTGGTTTATTCTAAGACCAGTCCTAGCTCTTGTTCGACCAGTCCTAGCATTGATTCGACTAGTCCAAGAAATTCCATGACCAGTCCTAAGTAGTTGAAGATTTTTCAGAATTTTTAGTACGCCCACGACCAGTCCTGGAGATCCTTCGATCGGTCGTAGGTGTGGCTTCGACTCGTCCACGACCAGTCGTAGAGCTACGACTCAAAGTCCAGCAACGAAATCTCTGATCTTACGACCAGTCGTAGATATCCACGACCAGTCGTAGGTGTCCCACGACCAGTCGTAGGCTACTCGCGACCAGTCGTGGAACGACTTTCAAAGATCGCGCTTAATTTTTCAAAAATCTGTTAGAGCTACGACCAGTCGTAGGTTTCTAAGACCAGTCGTAGGAGCGATTTTTGCTTCTATAAATTGAACACGAAATTCAGAGTTTTCATACTTCAACTCGATTCAATTCAAGATTTTTAAGTGATCACTCTGAGATAAGTCTGTGTTTATTTTAAGCTACATTGTGCTTATTTAATATTCCTTTTTGCTAGCTTATTTAATTTGATTTTGTTTCTGTATTCCAATCTTTTATTTGAAAAGAGGAATTATCTTATTCCTTCTTCTTGGAATCAAAATCAAATATAGCTACGCCCAACTTTTTAAATCTAAAATCAATTAGAATTTAGAACCTTATGAATGTGAGTATTGGAAATTGAACTTTGACATTCAATCATCTACTCCGATTGGTTCTACCGGGCTGCTACGAAAAGGAGAAATCCAGGTATTTTACAATTCTGTAAAATTTATTTAGTTTTGGTTTTGTTTGAGGTTAAGCCAGAAAAATCTCATTGTATCGGTTATCTGAGGAGAACCAGAAAACTCAAAAAAGCGGGGTTTTTGAATTGTGTAAGCCCAAGTGAAAAAGACACAATTGTAAAGGTTTTTGGTGAACCTGTGAAAACCTATTTGATAGTGAACGCTAATATCCCCTGTGTGAGGATATTAGGAGTGGAGTAGCTTTTTGTGTGGCTGTTCAAAACAGTTGGTGTACACACAGGCGAACCACTATAACTCTTTGCCTTGTGGATTGAATGTTTGCTTAATTTTCATATCTTTTATCATTCGATTGTGTGGAATGTACAAGTGGATGTGAATGTTGTAACTATTTACATTTCAAGCAAGTGTGGGGATTGTTGTAATAATTTAGATCTTCTCCTGCATTTAATTTCAATTCCTTGCTATTTCAATTAGTTATATTAAAATTGAGTCCTTGATCCAAAAGAGGTTCTAGAAATAAGGTTGTCCTACCATAAGCCCTTGTTTATTATGGTGTAAGGTTGTCCTTAGAACTGAATTTGTATCAATCTCTCAATACTTATTTATCAAGGTGATTTAAATTTAGCTTTGTGAATTGATTCATATTGTAAGGCTATTGGTTTAATTTATTTTCGCTAATTTTATTTTAAATTTGGCATAGTCCTATTCACCCCCCCCCCCTCTAGGACATATAGCTTGGCCTTTTCAAGTGGTATCAGAGCTTAATCGCTCATTTTTTTTGCTTTTTATTTGGATTTATTTCCTGAGCTAACGATCTAAGCTATATAAAAAGATGTCAAATTTTGATAGCCTTTCAGTTACTAGACCTCCTCCCTTTGATGGCTCCAACTATGCCTATTGGAAAGCCAGAATGAGGATCTTCCTAAATCAATGGATGAAAGTGTGTGGCAAGCCACAGTGACTGAATGGAAACCTCCTATCATGGAAGTAACTGGTGTTGATGGTTCAAAATCTATGAAAATTACACCGTATTACCAATGGACCACACTTCAGAAAAATGAGAGTAGTGCTAATGCTAAAGCACTAAATGCAATCACTTGCGCACTATCACCGGATGAGTTCAAAAGAATCATATCCTGTGATACTGCAAAGCAAGCCTGGGATATTTTAGAAATGACACACGAAGGTACATCAATTGTCAAGAAATCTAAAGTCCAACTCCTCACAACTAAATTTGAAGAAATTCATATGGAGGAAAATGAAATGTTTATGGACTTTTACACTAGATTGAATGACATTGTAAACTCAATGTGGGGTCTTGGCGATAAGATCCCAGAAAGTAAAGTGTGTGCAAAAATACTACGCTCTCTTCCTGAACGGTTCAATTCTAAGGTAACCGCAATCCAGGAACTTCGTGATACGGATAATATGAAGGTAGAAGAATTAGTTGGTTCTTTACAAACCTATGAATTAAGTTTTAAAGCTCCTAAAGGTAAATCTATTGCTTTGAAGTCATCTAAAAGTATTACTCAAGAAAATTCAGATTCAGAAAAGTCTGAAGATGATGTGGCCCTTTTGGCGAAAAAGTTTTATAAGATTTTCAAAAGTAAGAAAAGAGTCGATTTTCAAAAGGCAAATGAAAAGAAACGTTCCAAACCTAAGTCTAAAACTTGGAAATCATTGAAAGATAGTCAATGCTACAACTGTCAAGAATATGGGCATTTAGCAAACAAATGTCCTAAAAAGGACAGATCCAAAAGGAAGGGTATGTTGGCTACTTGGGATGAATCGTCTGATTCTGAAGCCTCTTCTGAATCAGAAATTCAGAAACCGAGTCAGGCAGTGAACTTAAGGCCCTTATGACTCTAGCCAAGTTTACTTTTTCAGATCACGATGATTCAACAAGTGAAGAAAATTTGGATAGTGATCATGAAAATGATGAAGATCTTCAAGATGCTTACAATGCCTTATATAAGGAAAGTTGTAAAATTGCTGTCAAACTTAAACTTCAAAAAGAATAGTTTTTTAAACTTAAAGAATGTTTTGAAACTCTTGTTTTAGAAAAATCCCAAATTTCAGATTGTTTTGAAAAATCAAAGTGTGATCTAGAATTCAAAACCTCCCTAATTGAAAATTTGAAATCTGAAAATGAGAAACTTAAAAATGAAGTATCTTCTCTTCTGAGTTTGAAGGACACATGGAGATATGCCCAAGGTGATCCAAAATTAGAAAAATTATTATCCGGATCAAGAAAATGTGGCGATCGATCCGGGTTGGGCTATGATAAAAACACATCTCCTAAACAGAAGAATACTCCTTCCAATTTTGTGAAAGGAGAGACTTCTAACTCAAAAGGAAAAGGTACTAGTCAAGTTTTTTCTAAAAATACAAAAACTTTTCAAAAACCCAAAAGCAGCTATATAAATTTCAAAAATCAGATTCGAAACCCTCTAGCTGAAAAAATTGTTGATTTACTTAAGGAGCTATTAAAATCTAACTCAGTAGGTCACTCTTACAACTATAAACAAAAGAAGACCAATTATTCTCCTAAACCCAAAACCGTACTGAAATGGGTTCCTAAGGTTGCCTGTTTGGTTGCTCACACTGCTTTCAAGGCTACAAGCCATTCGAAATGGTACCTAGACAGTGGATGCTCCAGACATATGACAGGCGACAAAGCACTATTCACCGATCTTAAAGATATGACTGACGGGTCAGTCACATTTGGTGATGGTAGCAACTGCAAGATAATTGGCAAAGGTACGGTCCAACTCTATAACCTTCCCTTATTTAAAAATGTTTTATATGTTGAGGGTTTAAAACACAACCTGTTGAGCATATCTCAAATATGCGATAACAACCATAATGTTAAATTTTCTAATCAAGGTTGTGAAATTATAAACGAAAAGGGTTCTGTAATATTAACTGGTCGCAGAACTTCTGAAAACTGCTATATAGTAAGCAATGGTAGCTCATCTAAACAAACGTGCTACATGGTCCATACCGATGAGACAGAATTATGGCATAAACGCCTTGGACATGTACACTACCGAAATTTATACAGATTGAGCAAAAGTGAACTAATTAGAGGTCTACCTAAGATGCAAAAAGTAGACAAGATTTGTGGTGAATGCCAGTATGGTAAACAAACTAGGAGCTCTCACAAAAAGGTGAACTCCAATACCACCACAAGACCACTCGAGCTTCTCCACATGGATCTTATAGGACCAACAAGAACGGAAAGTCGAGGTGGCAAAAAGTACATCTTAGTTATTGTAGATGATTATACAAGATACACTTGGGTTTCATTCTTGAGAGACAAATCAGAAACCCTTGATGAAGTGAAAAAGATTATAAAACGGATTCAAACTGAAAAATGTTCTCAAGTCAACAAGATCCGTAGTGATCATGGATCCGAATTCGAAAATAGCGGTTTTGAGAAATTCTGTAGCGATCAGGGAATATCGCATGAATTCTCTGCACCTAAAACTCCTCAACAAAATGGAATTGTCGAGAGGAAGAATAGAGTGCTTCAAGAAATGGGAAATGTTATGTTAAATAGCATGAAGCTCCCTAGGAATCTCTGGGCTGAAGCAGTGAATACAGCCTGCTACATTATTAACCGTGTTTATATTTGTAAATCTAATAATAAAACGGCTTATGAAATGTGGTTTGAGAAAAAGCCTTCTGTCAAATACTTTCGAGTTTTTGGCAGCAAGTGCTATATTTTGCGTGACCGTGAAATTTTGGGAAATTTCGACACTAAAAGTGATGAAGGGATCTTTTTAGGATATTCTTTAAACAGTCGTGCATATCGTGTTCTGAACAACAGGACCGGTGTGATTCAAGAGTCAATAAATGTTGTGATTGACGATCTTTTGAATACACCTGTCCCTAGTTCAGATAATGATGAAGTGCTTATACTTGAAAAAAAGAAACTTCATCAAGTGAACCTAATTCTGAATTAAGGACTGTTAAAGATCATCCAACTTCTCAAATACTTGGAAACCCTCTCACTGGTGTGCGCACTCGTAGACAATTAGAGGACATATGTAACTACGTATGCTTTACATCCCAGATTGAACCGGTTAACGTAAAAGAAGCACTTTCGGATGAAAACTGGATTCTTGCGATGCAAGAAGAACTTAATCAGTTTGTCAGAAATGATGTCTGGTACCTTGTTCCTAGACCTAAAGATAAACATATTATTGGAACAAAATGGATTTTCAAAAAAAATCTGATGAACTTGGAAATATTATTCGAAATAAAGCAAGACTAGTTGTACAGGGGTATACACAAATTGAAGGTATTGACTATAATGAAACATTTGCCCCTGTAGCTCGTCTTGAATCAATCAGACTTTTTATCTCCATTGCATGTTTTAGGAAGATTAAAATTTACCAAATGGATGTAAAGAGTGCCTTTCTGAATGGTGATTTACATGAAGAGGTATATGTTGAACAACCTACAGGGTTTGAAGATCCTAAATTTACTGATCATGTGTATCGTCTTAAGAAGGCTCTCTATGGTCTGAAACAAGCTCCCAGAGCATGGTACGAAAAACTGACTAAGTTTTTACTGAGTCATAATTTTCAGATGGGTGTGTTGATAAGACGCTCTTTGTTAAGAAACATAACGATGATATTCTAATGGTTCAAATATATGTTGACGATATTATTTATGGATCAACCTGTACTAACATGACTGTTGAGTTTGCAGATTTGATGAAGTCTAAATTCGAAATGAGCATGGTTGGAGAATTAAACTATTTCCTAGGGTTGCAAGTTAAACAACAACCTGATGAAATTTTTATCTCTCAAACCAAATATGCTCTGAATTTAATCAAGAAATTTGGATTTGAGAAAGGTAAAAATTTTGATACTCCTATGAGTACAACTTTGAGACTCTCAAAAGACTCTACAGGTAATGATGTGGATCCTAAATTGTATCGTAGTTTGATTGGTAGTTTGCTTTATTTGACTGCTAGTAGACCAGATATCGCTTTGAGTGTTGGTATTTGTGCTCGTTATCAATCAAATCCTAAAGAATCTCACTTAACTGCTGTTAAGCGGATTATGCGATATGTCGCAAGTTCTACTAAACTGGGTCTCTGGTATCCACATGAGACTAATGTTCAATTAGCCGGGTACGCAGATGCTGACTGGGCTGGAAACATTGATGATAGGAAATCAACCAGTGGTGGTTGTTTCTACATTGGAAATTGTCTTGTTTCTTGGTTTAGTAAGAAGCAAAGTTCTATATCGCTATCAACAGCTGAGGCTGAATACATTGCTGCTGGAAATGCATGTACTCAACTTGTTTGGATGAAACGAATGTTAAGCGATTATGGAATTACTCAGGATTCTATGATTTTATTTTGCGATAATTCCAGTGCAATAAATATCTCTAAAAATCCAGTTCAGCATTCACGTACTAAGCATATTGACATTAGATTTCATTACATTCGTGAATTAGTGGAAGAAAAGGTAATATATTTGGATTACATTCCAACCGAGACTCAACTTGCGGACATTTTCACTAAACCGCTCGACAAAAGCAGGTTTAATAAATTAAAGTTTGATCTCGGTATGTGCAATTTAAATTGAATTTGCATGATTTGGTGTATCATAATGTACATAAGTTTGATGATTTATTTGCTTAAATTTGAAAATTATTTAAAAAAAAATTACAAATTTTGAGTCGTACTCGACCAGTCGTGAGTGTACACGACCGGTCGTGTTACGACCGGTCGAACACTTACACGACCGGTCGTGAAACTCGGGATTTCACTTTAATTTGGGGATTTTGACTCTTCTTCTTCATTTCTTTTTACTCTCCAACGGTTCTAGCTACGACCGGTCGAACCCACCTTCATTGTACTTCAAGGTTAGTGGTTCTTTTGTTATTTTCTTGTAGATTCTTATTATTTGTGTTCCAAATCTCATTCTTGTAGAATCTATTTGGTCGTTCATTGCAAGTTTGGGGTTTTATTTGAAAAATCTGTTCTATCAAAACCCATTTCTTCTATCTTGCATCTTGTTGTTTCCTTGAAATCCTCCTTTGAAAATGGATGCTAGAGGTAAAAAGAAAACTACTCGAGGTCCCTCTTCATCTAGATCAGCTTCTATTGCACAACGTCATCTTCGCTCTCCCGAAAATGATCCTTCTAATGCTCGGGATTTGCGTATGCGCAATGTTATTGTTGAGCGTCCTGTGAATGTTAATCACATTGCTTCATTTGGTATCCCTCCTCTGTTGGAATCTGTGGGATGGGATAACATCTTACATTGGGGTGGAGCTGCATACCAGTCCATTGCCCAATCCATGTTTGCATGTATCTGTGATTTTTCTCTTGAGAATTTAACTTTTAAAGTTGATACTCAAGAAGGATTGTTTTTAGTGGATCGACATTTGATTGCTGACATTATGGAAATACCTGTCAATGATGAGAGCATTCCAATTCATATTTTACATGACAGTCTCTCAGAATCTGAACGAAAAATGCTTACTAGAGATTTATGTAATTTGGATGTTCACTGGACTCATAAAGGTCATGCACTTCCCTCAAGGTATTTGTTACCCAGACACAGGGTACTTCATAGGATTTTCATCTCAAATCTTTATCCCCGTTCTGGTAATAAAACCGAACTCACTGCTTTTATGGTTCGTGTTTTGCATTCTGTCATCTCTGGTGCAAAAATATGTCTACCTTCTTTAATTTGTCATTCCATTATTCTGTCTCGTCACCATCCAGGACATAGTGATATACCCTTTGGTTATTTATTGACTATGCTGGCAAATCATATGCTCGTGGCTATGCCTACTAGAGAAAAACCCATCCATCATCTCCCTTTTAATAATTCCAATATTAATAAGATGAATTTAGAATTGGCTGATGGCCAAGTGGATGCTGGTAGCAGTGGTGCTGAAGCAGGAGATGCAGGTCAAGCTGGTGATCTTTCTGAAGATGTGAATATGGATGATTTATTTGAAGAACTTGAGTCAGACTCGGCTGATGATCCTGATTTTCAGCCTTCTGATTTTGATGAGAGATTGAATTCCCTTCAAGAGCAGGTGGCTCAAATTCGTGTTACCCAAGACACGCAATTCTCTTATCTACGCAAATATATGAGGCGGATTGCTAAGGGTTTACACAAAATTGATCCTTCTAATCCTGCTCCCTCTTCTGGTTCTGACTGAATTTTTGATGGGTCTGTAATATTTTTTTTTTAAATCTGAACTTTACATGCTTACTGACTTTTTGAATTATGCACTATGCTTTCTTGAATCAACTCCTATTTTTTTATCATTGTTGCTCTTCTTCCTTTGTCATTTTGTGACAAAAAGGGGGAGAAGTTTTGGGAGCGCCTTTGACTTTATTTGAATTTAATGATTATGATGTGTTCCTATTACCTCAGGGGGAGTTAAGCTTCTCTGTTAACTTCAGGGTTAGTTATGGGAGAATGATGCTAGTTATTCTTATCATGTATAATTGTGAGCATGCTTCTCTATTGTTGAACTTGTGTGTGTAAGCTTCTTCTCTATTGTTGAACTTGTTGTGTGTACTTAGTTTCAATTGGAAGTATTATAATTTGGGTGTTTTGTCACAAATTTGACAAGGGGGAGATTGTAAGTGTTATGGTCTCATGCTCCTTTGGTTGTCAAATTTTGATGTGTCAAAACATCTATCTGTGTCTTGTGCTTGTATGGTGATTTATATGTATTCAAGACACTGCATCAAGCACTACATAAACTCTTCATGACATTATTGAAGTCAAGAAGCTACATGTTGAAGTCTCAAGAAGCTACAATGTTGAAGATCAAGTCTTAAGAAGCAACGCATGAAGTAGTTTCATGATGTTGAAGATCTCAAGTTTAAAGCTACAACAAGTTCAAGATCTCAAGCCTGATATGGTTCAAAATATCTACATTCGCTGAATGGTTGAAGTTCAATGTCCATATGACATGGTTCAGGTTTGAATGACCTTAGGTTGACCCTTTAAGTAGGTCACTTTGGATACATAAATCAAATATTTATTTTACATAAGTTTGGTTTATTCTACGACCAATCCTAGCTCTTGTTCGACCAGTCCTAGCATTTGTTCGACTAGTCCAAGAAATTCCACGACCAGTCCTAAGTAGTTGAAGATTTTTCAGAATTTTTGGTACGCCCACGACCAGTCCTGGAGATCCTTCGACCAGTCGTAGGTGTGGCTTCGACTCGTCCACGACCAGTCGTAGAGCTACGACTCAAAGTCCAGCAACGAAATCTCTGGTCGTACGACCAGTCGTAGATATCCACGACCAGTCGTAGGTGACCCACGACCAGTCGTAGGCTACTCACGACCAGTCGTGGAACGACTTTCAAAGATCGCGCTTATTTTTCAAAAATCTGTTAGAGCTACGACCAGTCGTAGGTTTCTAAGACCAGTCGTAGGAGCGATTTTTGCTTCTATAAATTGAACACGAAATTCAGAGTTTTCACACTTCAACTCGATTCAATTCAAGATTTTCAAGTGATCACTCTGAGATAAGTCTGTGTTTATTTTAAGCTACATTGTGCTTATTTAATATTCCTTTTTGCTAGCTTATTTAATTTGATTTTGTTTCTATATTCCAATCTTTTTTGAAAAGAGGAATTATCTTATTCCTTCTTCTTGGAATCAAAATCAAATATAGCTACGCCCAACTTGTTAAAATCTAAAATCAATTAGAATTTAGAACCTTATGAATGTGAGTATTGGAAATTGAACTTTGACATTCAATCATCTACTCCGATTGGTTCTACCTACGGGCTGCTACGAAAAGGAGAAATCCAGGTATTTTACAATTCTGTAAAATTTATTTAGTTTTGGTTTTGTTTGAGGTTAAGCCAGAAAAAATCTCATTGTATTGGTTATCTGAGGAGAACCAGAAAACTCAGAAAAGAGGGGTTTTTGAATTGTATAAGCCCAAGTGAAAAAGACACAATTGTAAAGGTTTTTGGTGAACCTGTGAAAACCTATTTGATAGTGAACGCTAATATCCCCTGTGTGAGGATATTAGGAGTGGAGTAGCTTTTTGTGTGGCTGTTGGAAAACAGTTGGTGTACACACAGGCGAACCACTATAACTCTTTGCCTTGTGGATTGAATGCTTGCTTAATTTTCATATCTTTTATCATTCGATTGTGTGGAATGTACAAGTGGATGTGAATGTTGTAACTATTTACATTTCAAGCAAGTGTGGGGATTGTTGTAATAATTTAGATCTTACTTCTGCATTTAATTTCAATTCCTTGCTATTTCATTTACTTATATTAAAATTGAGTCCTTGATCCAAAAGAGGTTCTAGAAATAAGGTTGTCCTACCATAAGCCCTTGTTTATTATGGTGTAAGGTTGTCCTTAGAACTGAATTTGTATTAATCTCTCAATACTTATTTATCAAGGTGATTTAAATTTAGCTTTGTGAATTGATTCATATTGTAAGGCTATTGGTTTAATTTATTTCCGCTAATTTTATTTTAAATTTGGCATAGTCCTATTTACCCCCCCCCCCTCTAGGACATATAGCTTGGCCTTTTCAGTCTCCCGATTTCGCCGTTCGGCGAAATTCATTAAAAACGGACGCGTTGATCGAGTTTGTACTCGATCCTGACCGCACCATGGACTCTAAATCACCCCTAGACCATCTATTGACGTGTCCAGGTCACTAACCACCCAAAAATCAGTCTTTAAAAATTAGGAAAAATCAGATTAGTTCAGAAATTCCTCGGAACTAACCGTTCGGGAGCTGAACTGAGTTCGTGGGCCCCCCACGTTAATCCATCAAGGGTCCAAATTGAACCAGGGTGCATTTGGCACCCTGGGCACGTGCCAAGATGATCCCCCCCGCGGCGGCGCGCTCCGGCCAAGTCCGGCCGTGGCGGCGCCGCGGCTCGGGCGGTGGACCGCGGTCCGGCCGGTTTTTTCCGCCGTGGGTCCAAGGCTCAGGTTGGTCGGCCCAACCTCCTACACCCCCTGGCAAGTACCATTTTGGCAATGGGTTGGGATTTAAGGGGTTGGAGCACGCTTCTCCCTCATTTCACCCCCTTTCAAGCTCTCCAACCCCATTTTCGATTTTTCTCAAACCCATCCCTCCAAACCTTCAAATATTCCATTTTCTTCCATAACTCACACACCCCAACCTTCCACAACAGCCCTAGCCTCCTCCTTTTCCCATTTTTCTCAAGTTGGAGCTCTCATACCCCTCCTTGGAGCTCAAAATCGGGTAATCTACTAACCCATTCCATTTTCTTCTTGTTTCTCCTTCATTTCCTACCTCTAGTGCCCCTTCCACACCTATTGGATTGTTGTTTGTGGGGAGCAAAGAGATCAGCCCCTTGTTCCCCCATTTTGGCAATTTTCTATGGCCTTCCTTAGTGTGGTGGCTACTATTTTCTCCATTTCCTCCATCCTATCTCTCATGGGAAAGAGAAAAACCGCGGCCGATGACGCCGGCCCAAGTAGGCCAGCCCATTCCCGAAGAAGATCCGACGTTGGGGCCTGCACTAGCACCGTGCGGGAGTTTAGGTCGAAGTGAGACCTAGATCCTGACCATCCTGTCAGAAATGCTTACCTGATAGGCATGGAATATGGGCACTTCGTGGGCCGCAAGGTTGTGTTTGAAGCTCATGTGGATGAAAGGATGTTCGGGCTACACCCACTGATGGATCACCTAGTGGACATCGGTTGGAACTCTATGTTTGATGGCGAGTCCCCTGCCTGTGAGAACACGGTTCGCGCTTTCTATGCCCACATCGTGGACTCATCAGTTGAGCCTCTTCAGTTTACTGTTTCTGTGAGGGGCATTAGACGCACGATTACGGTGGATGAAGTGGATCGGATCACGAAGCTACCGCTTGGTCAGGTACACCCCAGTGACAACTTCTCCAGAAGTGCGCGGGAAAGGGATCGCCGCACGCGATATCTCTGTGGTCGCCGGGTTACTTGGAAGAGAGGAAATTGCATTGCGGCGACAAAGATGGCCGAGGACTTCTGTTTACTCCAGCATATTTTCACCTACAATGTGTACCCACGGTCGGGTAACTGCACGGAATGTACTCGGTTGATGGTGGACTTTTTGTATAAGATGGGACATGGGGACGACATATGCCTACCCACATTCATCCTATCCCAGATAGTTCATGTGGTTCGTTCTGCCAGGAATGATCTTTCGCTCCCATTTGGCCGTCTGATCTGTAGGATGGCTCGTGATGTAGGCTAGAGATTGAATATGGAGGATCCTGCACCAGTCCGAGTCATAAGTGAAGCGACACTCAAGAATATGAAGATCGGCCCTCAACAGCGGCAAGCCCGACTCGACGAGTCTGGAGATAAGTGGGATAGCGCCGGTGAGGAGAGTGATGAGGAGGGCGGTGATGACATACAGGAAGAAGAACCTGAGGCTCAGGACACCGAGGAGAGTTCACCCCCTGCGGCTCAGGAGCAGAGTGTGGATTGAGATGCTTTGGATGTACGTTTGGCCTGTCTCGAGGAGGGTCAAGCCGCCTTGCAGCATGTGATTGGTCAAGTTCGAGCCAAACTTGAAGAGAATGAAGCCTACATGAAGAAGAGTTTTAAGAAGATGTCCCGTATGTTGAAGGCCATCCTGTGCTGTGCGCAGGACAAGAATGCTCCTCCTCCACCGCCTGCTTCGGATGCTTAGTCATCCATGTTGTTGTGTGTTGTGTTTGCTTTGGTTACCGCGATAGGCGGTTTATGTTTCATGCAGATGTTGTAATAGGTAGTAGCATGTTTTAGGTGTTTGATGTAGTAGATGTATTGGCTATCATGTGATTTTCTGTCGTGATTCATGTAACTCTGTAGTCCATGAATTATGACAATTTTGGGTAAATGAAAAACATATAGCCTCTTTTGTTTTAATAATGTGTGGAATGCTTAAGTGCTTTATGAAGTGTGTTGTGCTTTCTCTCACAAATGATCTACCCTATGTTGTATAGGGCATGCTGCGGCAGTACACACGGAGCACGACACATCTTCTTCTGACCGGCTTTATGGACCAGACTCCTTCTGGTAGTAGCGGTCCTGCGGACCGTGGGTTGGGATCTGATCAGCCTCCTGCTGGTCCTACCGGTGGACAGCCACCTTATACGCCCCCGGTCCGTGAGCAGTATCGACCATCATCTTCTGCGCTGCATGATTCTCGGGCTGCTCCGCCGCCTGATAGGTTTGAGCAGCTGATGATGATGATGCATCAGCAGCAGATGCAGCAGCAGCACAGCAGCACCAGCACCAGCAGTAGCAGATACAGCAGCAGCAGCACCAGCAGCTCATGGCCACTATTGCTGAGGCCTTGTCCCGTGGTGGTAGTGCAACTCCACCTACGACATCTGCGCATCCTGATGAGGATTCTGAGCCTCCTGCTCGGTTTGAGGATACGCCTCTGCCTACACCCGTCGCACCTCCTACTGGAGATGTCGGTACTCGTGGTTTACTCTAGCGATTTCAGCGCTTGAGGCCTCCCTCATTTGTGGGTTCTCACAGACCCGAGGAGGCGGAGTTCTGGCTCGATCGCATCTTCAAGATGCTACGAATGCTACTTTGCTCCGACGCAGAGCAGGTTGAGTTGGCTACCTTCATGTTTGAGAGGGAGGCCAGCTTATGGTGGGACAGTGTGCTGCGCACGGTCGCAGTAGACTTCGTGTGGACCTGGGAGGCTTTCGAGTCTTGGTTCCACGAGAAGTATTACCCGCAGACGTATCGGCATGAGCGGGAGGATGAGTTTCTGCGCCTCAAGCAGGGAGGCATGACGGTGACGGAGTATGAGTACCGTTTTACTGAGTTGGGCCGCTTTGTCCCAACCATTCTCGTTAATGAACAGATGATGATGCGACGATTCACTGGGGGCTTGCGACCTGACATACGGTCGAAGCTATGCTGCCTTAGTATCCCTACGTATGCGGCGTTGGTCCACATGTCTATGACGGCCGAGCAGGATGTGGACCGTTTGGCCCGATCGCGTGGTACTATGGTTGCGAGACCACGACAGGATTTACAGAGCAGGCCTATCTTAGGCAGGAGGCCTTAGGCTGATTCTCCCCCAGGGCCGTAGCGCCAGTTGTTCCTATGAGACGCCCGTTGGTGACCTGCACGTTTTGCGGGAAACCAGGACACCCTGCTGAGAGCTGCTTCTCGCGCATGAGGGCTAGCAGATTTGCGCCACCGCAGAGATTAGGTCGCCCTTATCCACAGGCCATATCAGCTCCGCCGCTACAGACTATTCCTGCACATCCTTCATTCTGACCTCCTGTACCGCCCTTCAGGCCGCCACAGTGACCCATGGCTCCTCAGCCGAACCGCCAGCAACAGGCTCGTGTACATACGCTTGTTGCCGAGGCACCTGAGACGTCGATTTCGGCACCGACGGCTTTTGAGGGTACGGCTTATATTCGTGATACTCCTGTTTCTTTATTGGTGGACACTGGGTCCACTACTTCTATTATTTCTTATGGGGCGGTGAAACGTCTATCTTTGTATACGATTCCCACTAAGGGAATGAGACTCACTACGGCTATCGGGACCTGTTCGAATGTCACACGGTTATGCGAGGGTTGCTCGATAGTTTTGGGTAGCAGCATAGTGCTTGTCGACCTTATTATTGCTTCGCTATGGCACTACGACGTTATCCTTGGAATGATTGACTCGCCAAGATGAGGGCGGAGATAGATTGCGATGCTTGGATCATGACTGCCTATGGACCTGATGGCACAACTTTTACGTTTCCAGTGCAGGTCAGTTGGCCCTGTCAAGTTGATTGTTATACTGCTTTACTTGTGCCGATTGATGGTCTGACAATGGAGGGTACGCCGGTGGTTCGGGAATTTGTTGGTGTCTTTAAGATTATTCCTGGCTTACCTCCTCGGCGCGAGATTGATTTCACGATTAATCTTACGCCTGGTGCGACGCCCATCTCGTTGCCGACTTATCGTATGCCTCCATGTGATATGGAGGAGCTGCGGAAACAGATTGATGAACTCGTAGAGAAAGGTTTTATTCGACCTAGTGTGTCCTTGGGGAGTACCTGTGTTGTTCGTGAAGAAGAAGGACGGGTTGCTACGGTTGTGTATTGATTACCGTAGGTTGAACCAGGTCACGGTGAAGAACAAGTATCCTTTGCCCAGGATTGATGATCTGTTCGATCAGTTGAGGGGGGCGAAGTATTTCTCGAAGATTGACCTTCAGTCAGGGTACCACCAGTTGCGCGTGAGTGAGGAGGACGTGCAGAAGACAGCCTTAAGGACGTGCTTTGGGCACTATGAGTTCTTAGTGATGTCGTTCGGTCTGACGAACGCACCAGCCGTGTTCATGGATCTGATGAACCGGGTATTTCGGCCCTTCCTTTACCGATTCGTCATCGTCTTTATCGATGACATCTTGATATACTCCACGAGTCGGGAGGAGCACGAGGAGCACCTGCGAGCAGTATTGGGTACGTTGGAGAAGAACCAGTTGTTTGCGCAATACAAGAAGTGCAACTTCTGGCAGGAGGAAGTCAAGTTCCTGGGACATGTAGTGTCCAAGGATGGTATAACAGTGGACCTTGCTAAGGTAGCAGCGGTTCAGGATTGACAGCAGCCTGAGTCGGTTACTGAGGTGAGGAGTTTCCTTGGTCTGGCTGGGTATTACAGACGTTTCATTCAGGACTTCTCGAAGATTGCCAGGCCATTATCTCAGTTGACTCGGAAGGACCTGAAGTTCGCCTGGAATGAGAAGGCGGAGGCAGCTTTTAAGGAGCTGAAGGACAAGTTGACGTCCGCCCCTGTGCTAGTATTGCTAGAGCTAGGGGTGAAGTACACGGTATATACTGACGCGTCTCGCATTGGTTAGGGTTGTGTTCTGATGCAGAAGATAGGGTGATTTCATATGCCTCGAGACAATTAAGGAAACACGAGGAGAATTACCCTACACATGACCTAGAGTTGGCAGCTGTCATCTTTGCATTGAAGCTCTGGAGACATTACCTCTACGGAGAGGAGTTCGAGCTTTCCTGCGACCACAAGAGCCTTAAGTACATATTCACACAGCGGGATTTGAATATGAGACAGCGCCGATGGATGGAGACCTTGAAGGACTTCAAGTTCGAGGTTTCCTACCATCCTGGTAAGGCGAACCTTGTGGCAGACGCGTTGAGCCGTAAGAAGGCGATTGCATTTGCGGCACCGCTGATGATAGCCGAGTGGGACATGATGGAGTTTGTGTGGGACTTCGAGCAGAGACTCACTGTCGAGGAGCCTTTTGAGTGTGTTGCGCACGTTCGGGTGCGGCCACTTATTGACGACAGGATTGTTGAGGCCCAAGAGGGCGATATACGGCTGTCTGAGCTTCGAGAGCAGGCTAGTGAAGGCCGTGGACTCCGAGTGGAGAGTTGGTTCTGATGGGGGTTTACGATTCCATGGCCGCCTATGTGTTCCTGATGTGGCTGACTTGAGACGCGAGCTTCTCGAGTCTGCCCACAACTCGAAGCTTACGATGCATCCTAGTAGCACGAAGATGTACCAGGATATGAGACGGACTTATTGGTGGGATAACATGAAGGCCCCACATTACTGAGTATGTATCTCGATGTCTGACGTGCCAGCAGGTCAAGGCTGAACATCGCCGACCTCCTGGACTACTTCAGCCCATGCCTATAGCTGAGTGGAAGTGGGACTTCATCTCCATGGACTTCATATCAGGGCTGCCGAAGACGAGGAAGGGACACGATTCCATTTGGGTGATTATGGACCGGTTGACCAAATCGGCCCATTTCCTCCCTATCAGAGTTACGAACTCTGCAGACGAGCTGGCTAGATTGTACATCAGGGAGATCGTTCGTCTGCACGGGGTTCCTTTGGAAATCGTGTCGGACAAAGACACGCGGTTCACATCTATCTTCTGGACTCGTATCCAGGAGGCGATGGGTGTGAAGTTGAAGTTCAGTACAGCGTTTCATCCTCAGACTGATGGACAGACAGAGCGGGTGAATCAGATTCTGAAGGATATATTGCGAGCATGTGTGTTGGACTTCAAGGACAGCTGGGATGACTGTCTTCCATACGCAGAGTTCGCCTACAACAACAGCTTCCAGGCGACTATTGGCATGGCCCCATATGAGGCTCTATATGGTCGACCTTGTAGGGCACCGTACTGTTGGGCAGAGGTTGGCGAGCGTAGCCTGATTGTCCCGGAGTTGGTACAGATGACTACAGAGAAGGTAGATATTATCAGGCGTCGATTACTCACAGCGCAGAGCAGGAAGAAGAGTTATGTCAATACAAGGCGGCGACCGCTGGAGTTCGAGGTCGGGGATCACGTGTTCCTACGAGTTTCCCCTATGAAGGGAGTCCTTCGGTTCGGGAAGAAGAGGAAGCTCACACCGAGGTTTATCGGTCCATTTCAAATACTGGATCGAGTGAGTGATGTGGCATATCGTCTCGCCTTGCCTACACCACTTGCTTCTGTACACAACGAATTTCATGTATCTATGCTGAAGAAGTACGTTCCTGATCCTTCGCATATCATCAGATGGGAGCAGGTACAGTTGAGTGAGGATGCTACGTACGAGCTGCACCCGACAGGTATCCTTGATAGGAAGGAGCAGGTACTACGTAGCAAGGTCATCCCACTTGTGAAGGTACTTTGGACACATCATTCCGAGGAGGAAGCTACCTGGGAGACTGAGGCCGAGGTTAGGAAGAACTACCCTCAGATTCTAGAGGACTACGAAAAGGTATAAATTTCGAGGACGAAATTTTTTTGTTTAAGGGGGGTAGATTGTAACGACTCGTGAATTTCCGTACATTGGCTCGAGTACCACCTCGACTAGAAATCAATTAGGATTAAATCCTTTAGAAATTTAACAAAGTTAACTAAGTAGTAAACTCGGTTAGCCATGAAATCCATTGGGATCGCTTTAAATACGATCTGCAAGACCCAAAACTTGTAGAATCAGTGACTCTAGGTTACCCTAAAGTTTAGAACCAAACTCATTTCCCGGCTGCTCTCGGGAATGAAACGAAACTTCGTAATAGGTCTAGATCGTACATCGAGAGTCCGATTAACACGAAGCTAAGGAACTAGGATCGCCCCACTGGGCTTGACAATCATCTCAAAAATCAGCTCCGGCCGATGTCCCACGGCCATTCGTTTCGATCCGGAGCGAGGGGGTGTGAAAAACACTATTCCCATCTCAAAATAAATATCAGGAATAGTGATCTGGCACCATTTGCTTGCGCGTCAGTATTAAGCAACCTGACCGTCAGAATTAGACCAAATTACACCCTCGGATTAAGAAAAATTTCAGGAACATTTACATGTACTTGGAATTTCTGATCGTGGCCCACTGACCGTTGAACTGAAAGTGGTCCACCACGTGCGATCTGGGAATCCGATCGAGTCGAAAACGTAATCCCACGTAGATCCATAGGTGGTGAGCTTAAGTCTGACGTTTGGCTCAAGGCGGGCTACCAGAACCTCTCTTTTGAGCTGGAAAAGTGGCGAATATCTTATATTAGCAGTAACCCTTGAACCTGAGTCTATTTTGGGAATGTTTTTGGCTATAAAATGGGCTTAGAACAACCCCTCTCACAGCCATACACGAATTTGGGAGAAAAACCCTAGAGAGAGAGAGAGAAGAAGAGAGAATAGCTTGGAATTTGTGGAGATCTTCCTCCTGCTGCTTCATTCATCACACGGCCTACACCGCTCCATTCCAGGTGTTTTTCCGGCGGTATCCATCCCGTTTGAAGGTAAGAAACTCTAACCCTAGGTCTGATTTGAGGTAGGATCGTTGTAGGTTATGTACAGGCTAACCGATTCCGCTCTTTAGGCTAGAAAACTCCCGTATACGGAAGCTCTACTACCCTTGCTGATTTGTTGGGATTCTAAGGGCAAAGGTGAGGACTTTAAGTGTATAAGTTACGGTTTTCAACGCTTTCAATGTCAGATAATGATAGATTCATGATCTGCATGTAAATGCACATGTACAAAGTGCTTTCCGTTTCCTGTTTCGATTAACGTTGTAGAATATAGAATTTCACATACTCTAGATATACGTAGAAATACCGTATACGTTTTTTTTTGGAAAAATGTTTGACATGTTTATTTAATGTATGATTATATAATATATGGATAAAATACTAGTTTGGCGAAAGGAATCGCTGAAATACATGTTCACTTGTAAATGTCAAGTATGTTGAAATTGTGTATTCTAGAAATGCCGCGCATGTGCAAATTTTGGAAATATAATTGTCATGATTATTTGTTGTATGAATACGGTATACGCGGATAAAATAACCGCTTGGCGAAGGAATAGCCCTAATACGCGTTTTGCTAACATACGTCATGTATGTTGGAATAGCGTACTCTAAGTGTTTGTGTAAATGCTTGTGTGTGTAAATGCTTGAGTGTTAGTGCCTTAGATAGGCGCTGATATGGGATTTTCGACTCCCTTAGAGACATGTAGGATCCCCTCCATGCGGTGGTTCGCCATAACCACTCACTTGTGATGTGTATGTAATTGTATCCCTATGTGTATAGTGCTTTACTACATGCTTTACAACATGCTTTACAACATGTTTTACTTTATGCTTTACTTCATGCTTTATAACACGTCTATTAACATGCTTGTATTGCTTGTTTATCATGCATTACTCCACATGCTATTGATGAGAATTGTTTGAGTTTGGGACTATGTCTATAGTCCAAACATTCGGTACTAGACTTGAGATTGTGGCTGAGATTCATGTCGCCACAAAGGATGTGTCTGGCGAACTCGAGTCGTACTTCGGTTGGCGATAGTGGTTGGCCACACGGAGTGCTTTTGCGCTCCATATCGCCCAACTTGTGGTGCGCTCGAGCTAGTCAGGCTCGTCAAGTAAACCGACATGTGTATGTGTGTTCACCATGTTTGGTCGCTACTGCTTGAACCTAGGGTACCAAACTTACCAATGGCGATCCCGTTTAAGTGATGTTGCATAAGTGATGCGTTGGAACTCGGGAGTTGAGTTCATACTCGAACCCTGAATTTCGGGGCGTTACACATCCATGTGGGGTTTCACCTATTCAACTTAGGATGAACTTCACAACTTTTTTTCTAAATACGATTTTTTACTCATCTTTGCGCCATTCATGCCATCATGTTTAATCGTCACGTTTGGTAATTTCAATGTTCCACCCCCCGTTGGCATTGGTGGTGGCCCCTTCATGATAAAATGATTGGCCACATGTTAGTAGGTGCTACATACACCCTAAGGCGGCGGTCTCGTGAACCGAGGATGGTGGTAATGGGACACTATGCCCGAGCCGTCGGCCTACGTTGGGCCATGAGCTCCCCGTAGTGACCGTGTGCTTATTAAAAATGGCTGAGTGTAATTGGATTATTAATGGACTGACTAAACATGCATACATCGCACAGACCAACATCTATTGCTATCGTACATGGGGTACGTATTATTTTCGACTGGATGATGTTTCCCAGGTTTGTTGATTGCATGGGTGACGGCCCACTGTCCACACGAATGAGCATCCCCGGGGCGTGAACGCATTCCATACATCCATACACTTAATAAAACTGCATCTACTGAGTTTTGGATTATCTGTATGCTTTTATGTTATTCCTTGTTTAGGACGGCGGTGTGTATTCTTAGTGGGAGATCACACTGAGTTGGCCACTCATTCATCAATATTCATGCGTACAGAGGACATTGGGATGGAGAGGCTTGTGGAAGAGCCAGAGGTGGCAGGAGTCGAGGACGAGGCTTACAATGAGGAGCCGTACCAGGAGGCGGTTGCTTATTTTGGATTAAATCAGTAACTTTCTTTCTTATTAACATTTCAACTCATTTTGAGACTTAAGGTTTTGTATATGGGCCCCAGCTGAGTGGCCTAGGATATTATTACTGTTTGGGTTTTATCTATACTATGCTTGGTTCCGTTAATCACACTTTGATTTGAGTTGATTATCCTTTTGCTTATCAGTTAACACTTACATTTTCAAGAGACGAGTGATATACTCGGGGTCTCAAAAACCAGGGCGTTACACTGTGTCCGAGTTGTTGGCCTACTTTGGGGTGAAGAGCCTCCCCGTAGTGACTGCGAGCAATCCCTATTCTCAGCACTCCCCATGTGCTTGAAGTCAGGGATGGAAAACTCGACGAGATCAGGATCGCGGAGCCCTGAGTTCGCACGTTGAGGGGCCTTGGCCCCCAAAACTATTGAGGGCATTGATACGTGGGGTTATCAGTTTTCTTAATCTGCTGGATGAATGAAGCTATTAAGAACTCGGCTAACACTACCATCGCATCGCACTAGCTAGGTTGGCGACTCGGCAGTCAGGTCGCGATAAGGGAGTGTTGTTCATATGCGATTGTTAGACGGAGTCGCTTGAGGAAGTGTTGTGGCGAGGGCATGCATCATATCATCTATCATGTATATGCATTAACTAGATTAGTTAGGTATTTATGAATGCTTGTCTTTCACTAAATTTATAATGTAATTGATGCTTGATTACAACTTAAGGTTAATAGCAGCCACTGAGTTGATCACTCACTCCTACTCTGGGACAGTGTTTTAAAACACCAACCAGACTCTCCCATAGATGCAGGTGATGCAGAGTATGAGAAGCCTGGTGGCACGAATCTTGAGGAGGGCGAACTTTCCTACTTCCAGCTGATGGACAGTCCTTCATTGGCCTAGTGGACGGGTTTTGGGTCGCTGAGTGGTGGACTCTACGCACTATTCTTTTGGACTTGTCATTCTTTTGTGATTTTATTGGGCAACGCCTTGTGCGACCCATTTATATTCTTTTGGACTTGTATATATATGATCTCTTTCATTTCAGTAGACTAGTGGTGATTGGGTTTCATGTTCCAAGTAATTCCATGATGCGCATTTAGACCGGATTAAACACAAAACAGTAAAAATTAGTTATAAGTGATACCTGGGAACTTGGGAGCCAAGTGTATACACGACCCCCAATTTTTAGGGCGTTACATGGCCCTAATGGATTCATCAATGCTCCGATGCCTTAAAGTGGGTACCAACTACCTAATGTTCACATATTTCAACAAAACCCCGCCAACATTGGACCTCAAGTAAAAATGAGATTTAATTTAGTAGTTTTGTAAATTAAATATAACATTTGTATCACTTGTGCTCATTGAAGTTTTTATTATTGTGTTTTTGCTTTACCAGAGTTCAAATCTTCCTAGAGGGAGTCATTGCGGAATACCTGGGAGTGGTCCAAGTGGATTCATGAGTGCCCCTTTGGCCCCTTACAACCACCAACCAAGTATTAATTTATGTAATGATTCAGCACTACATGATTACAATCAATCGGTGGGGTATGAAGATCACCACCTACACTCGAGTAAATAGATTTTCTTTTATCAAAGATGAGCATATATTATTGTCTGCAACGAGGAAGAAAATTACTAAATGTTAAAAGATTCTCCACCATTTTTTAAAATATGCATTGTGTGCTTGCGTTATCAACAATTTTGGCTTTGTACAAGTTGGATTGGCTGTATAAGCTTCTTCTTCTTCTTCTTCTTCTTCTTCTTTCCTCTTTTTTGTTACTTCCCTTAACTCTATGCTAATAAGTACTCTCAATTCTAATGAAATTTCTGCAATGCTATTCTGGTATCCCTATGTTGCAGGTGGCTAGGTGCTGTCATGATCCTATTTGCTTTCAAGTCATGGTTTAATCAAGCTAGTTGCTATATTACTTTGTCTACATGCTAGCAGTTGGATGGTTTTGTGTGCGGTAGTGTTTTTGGAGCAAAGTTTTCAATGGATCAGTGGTGGTGATGTGAGTTGCAAGCTAGTGTTTGGGTGTTTTGTTAAGTGGTTGGCAAGATGTTGTCTTCTCAAAATTTTTGTTAGGAAGTTGTCTTTGTTTCTACCATATGATAGGCATGGCTCCCTTTTTATCTTTCTTATATTGGGGCATGCCCAAATTCTTCTTTCTTTTTTATTTTCATCTTTCCAAAAGCTGTATTTGTTTTCATCATATGATAGGCATGACCCCCTTTTATTTTTATTTTGTTGGGGCCTATTTGAAAGTTGTACGATTAATTTGGAGCTTGAGAAAACTCAAGGACATTCTTACATGGATTATAAGAGTAAAGCAATGAAAAGTCTATGAGCTTATGCATTCGGGTTATAAAGCATTCTCTCTTTCACATGCCTGGCCGCAAAGGAGGTACAAAACATACATTGAGTTAGGCTATTAAATCTTTGGGATTGAAACAAACACATGCATTAGGGTGAGTCTCATGGCTAATTTACCACCAACATCACTGGTTCCAGGGTCCAAGCCAAAACACGTCCTGATTAAACAGTCTAAATTCCATTTTGAGCAGCCCTCAACTCCAGTTTGTGGAGACTTATTAGAGGATTGATGTAGTGAGAAATTAAAAGCCCGCCTAGCAACAACACTGCATATTCAGATTCTCCAGTGTCATACTTATGGTATGCCTACTAAGCATATTTAAGTAGTCTACAATTGTTGTATGAAGAGTTCTTACATTGTTGTATGGAAAAATGATGTTGTACAAGGATTGAAAGTTGTATGAAAAATTGTTATAACATATAGGAAATGAAAGAGTGGTAAAGTATTATTGAGAACTTGAGTTAAAAAGTCATGAATTGGGATGGTTGAACTCTATAAAAATACCATTTAATCCAGACCGTCCAAATATCTGGTCTAACTGTGAATGGTGCATCCCTGAATAATTTGCACTTACAAGACAACATTAAGACTGATTTTTTTTTTCTTTCTATCTTTAAATTTGGAAGACTCAATATTTTACTTTTAACCATCCAATTGTAGAGTCTATTAAATCTATTAAAATATATACCATTGTTGAGAGTGTACTCCCAGAACATACTCTAAATAAATTGCCCCTGCAAGCATAGGAATTTAACACAGAACCTATCACACTATTTAATTCCAGACCATCCAAATTGTTGAGCTGAACCGGTGCTGGACCTTTTCAATTGTTTAGCACCATTCAAATCGAAACTGGCCAAATTTTTGAGATGATAATAATACAAATGTTATGTTTACTGTCCAATTTTTAACCACTAACTATTTTGCTTTTACCCATCTATTTTCTACCAACTAAATTGATGGTCGGGATTGTTTCATCATTATAAATCTAGAAATATGCTCCATCCATAATTGCTCGCAACTTAAGCCGTCAGATTATCACCCTTCTAACATTGATCCCACAGCTTGAACTTTTTTATATTTTTGAGAAATTGTAACCAATGTGCACAATTTTGTGAGTGAATCCTACCTATCCACTAGGGGTGCACATCGAACTGGTAAAACCGTGGAACCGGAACAGAACCGACCAAACGGTCTGGTTTGGTTTGGTTCTAGAGTGCACCAGTTCCGATTCCAAAAATTAAAGAACCGTTTAGTTTGGTTCAGTGCCGGTTTGGGGGTATGTAGAACTGAACCGTGATCCTAACCGTGGATCCGAACTGTGAATCTGAATTATGGATCCGATCCGTGGAACCGAACCTAGAACCATGAGTTTATAATATATTTTAGTTGTATATTTGACTCATCATTTATGGTTTACCGTGCACCCTTTGTTTGTTTTCATAAATGTATTTTTTCACACCATATACATGGATCACAACACGAATGGACATGGGCTAAATTATAAAATAGAACACGCAATTGGGCCGGATTATAAAAAGCCTAGAACCATGAAACCGAACTGGTTTTCATGGTCCGGTTCCGATTTCACCCCAGAACTGGACCAAACCATAAGGAATGGTTCAGTTTTGATTTCACCCTAGAACCCGGACCGAACCGAACCGTGTGCACCCCTACTATCCATGGACACGGATTAGATACTGACAGGTTGAGTAGCGAGACTGGCTACTGAAGTGATGTCACCAACTTCTATGGGCCCCACCATGATGTATGTTTTGTATCCACACCCGTCCATCCATTTGGAGCAATAATATTAGGGCATAATACAAAGAACGAGTCAGATCCAAAGCTCTAGTGGACCCCACCACAAAAAATAGTGGGGAGAGTTAACACCAACCATTAAAAAGTTCCAAGGGCCACAAAATTTTTTGATCAAGCTGATATTTATGTTTTCCCTTCTTTCATGTCTTTTTTAGCACATGAACAGGTTGGATCTGAAATAAACATCATGGTGGACCTTCGGAAGGTTTCAACTGTGGGCGTCACTCTCTCTATTCTTTTCTATGGTGGGGTCCACTATAGCCTTAGATCTACCTCATTCTTTCTATCAGTCCTTCAAATGGTCTCTCAAAATGTATGGACGGTGTGGATACAACACATACATCATGGTGGGCCCACAGAAGTTGGTGACATCACTTCAGTAGCGAGTCTTGCTACTCAACTTGTTAGTATATAATCCGTGCTATCCATGTAATTATATTTGGGTTTCTTGGAATGCACATTATCTATTTAGTGGGAGGATTGAGTAGCCATACTCGCTATGAAGTGACGTAACCCACTTCTATAGGCCCCACCATGATGTATGCTTTGTATCCACATTGTCCATCCATTTAGAGAGATCATATTAGGGCATGATCCAAACAATGAGTCAGATCCAAATCTCGAGTGGACCCCACCACAGAAAACAGTGGCAAGAGTGATGCCCATCATTAAAAAGTTCTAAGGGCAATAAAAGTTTTTGATCAAGCTGATATTTGTGTTTTCCCTTCTTTTATGTCAGAGTTCATACATGAACAGGTTGGATTTCAAATAAACATCATGGTGGACCTTCGGAAGGTTCAACGATGGGCGTCACTGTAACACCCCGAATTTTCATTATTTTGATTTGTCAAAAATCCCTAAAATTATATATATCTATATATATATATATATAATATATATATATATATATATATATATATATAACTAGCCACGTCGTCACTTACTAACCCTTAATGCTCGAAGTGAGTTTATACGTGGCTGGTACCCGATAAAGAATCATACAAATAAGATTGATCAATCATAGAAAACAATTAACCTAACCGATCACTTAAACATCATGTTTAACCCCATGAATTATTCATATAAGGCCTAAATCTAACCGACCTACAACTGACTAATCAAGACAATCGTAACTAAATTAAAGATCTACTCAAAGCCAAGTCAGCTATGGCTCGGATCTTGACTAATGGACCAAATCAACCCAGTTGCTCTTTTAGCCTAAAACCAACGATTTAGAGTGATCATGACCGAATCACCATTTTCGTTAATTTCGAATAGGATATATTGTGAACTTAATTAATCCCTACCCTAATAATTGCGCTTAAGAAATCTCCCTACCCAATTTATTCCAAAAATGGCCCGGTTTCCCGAACAAGCTCTAGACTGCGTGTTAGTGGGCCACTAGTTCTGAAATTATAGAGTAATGTCCACCCCACTAGGCTTGTGGTCTATCACAGACAACAGATTCAGACGATGCCCAAAAATTGGAGATTTACGCTGTCAAGTCGACACTTGTAAAGTGCAACTCGCCCTAGCACAGGCCTAAAGTCTGAAATTTTAAAATAAATGACCCCCGCCACTTAGGACAGTGAATTAGGACATTTCAGCCATCGAATTTCATCTAAATTTACACCAAAGGTTGAAGATATTTCCCTACACTCTTCCGCCAAATCTTACCCTTGATCGAGGAACAGTGGCCGTTGATCACAAATTGGACCCTTGCAATAAATCCCCGCATCACTTTGTCGTCAAACCTTAGACAGCCCCTCATCAGGCCATGGGGCACCTATCCCATAATTCAGATGGGTCACGGGGCCACCAGGGCAACCCCAAAATCCCTAAGTGTGCCCCAAGGGGGTCACTTAATGAAGTAATTGGCACCTAGGGCCAATTAGGCAAAAGTCTAT
>JAJHSJ010000009.1:55982924-56027489 GCA_021015155.1 Magnolia officinalis | reverse complement strand
GAATCTTAGAGGTAATAATTTATACATTTAGTTCCTTAATGTTGGGCTTAATAAATGCACTTTTGAGGCCCACCACAGTTGAATTTAATTGGGTCATGAATGTGGTTAGTTGTTGAACTCTTGAGCCCAATTGGGCTGGAACTTTCTAGATAGGCCTATTGAATTCTTGGGCCATTTTTACCATACTATTGTATTGGATTAGTGGGCCAGATTACACAAGTATATGGGCCCTTGATTGCCCACCAAATCAACTTTATACTTGGGCCGGGTTGTTAGGCCCAACTTACTTGACTAAGAACATGACATTTGCCCATGTGATTTGAGCAATGGGCTGCCCACTAGGCCATCACAATATATGGGATTAGTAGCCTTTATGTCGGGCCCTAACCTTTCCCCTATGGGCCCATGGTGGTATATATGGGTTGGGTTATGTGTGTTCCCCTTGGACCCATGTTTTGGTTGGGCCTTGGGCCGCCTTTCTGAAGCCCAACATGAATGTATGTGGTATGTAATGGCTGTCCATTTCTTATTTCTAATGTTATGTGGGCCTTGGGCCTTGATCCGTAATCAATTAGAGATGGGCTACCTCTTGGGGACCAATTGTGGTTGGATGTCCACATTGGTGGACCTAAGGTAGACTCATGGGCTCCTATGGGTGGTTAAAGGCCCACCATAGACCTTGTTAGGCTCGTTTCATCTATTTAGGCCCATATCATTGTTCTCCTTAGTCTCATGGGCTACCCCAGGTTTATGGGCCCCCACTAGAGGATGTATTCTTATGAGGAATTGGTTTAAGTAGCTAGACCCTTCATGGTTAGGTAGAGAGTTCATCTTCACCTCATTAGCACCCCTATTCATCTTCATGGCCCACTCCCATACGCATCATATGCATGCTTGGTTGAGGTATTATTGGCCATGGTTGTGTCATTGTGTAGGACATGTTGGTATCTCCCCGAGAGATGGATGTTTGGGACTAATGCATGGGTGATTGTGTGATTCATGCATCTGGCATTGCATAGCTTATGGATATCCGCCCTTACTTCATCAGGGCCTTGCCTCCACAGGGGTATTCGTGGATGGTTGTATGTGTGGACACCGGAAATATTAGTTGAGCATACCGGGTGCATAGGATGCCCATGGGTGAAATTCCCAAAACTTCCATGGTACCAAGGATCTGCTCCAACGCCGTGACCGGGTGGAATATATGAGCGCACGAGGGCCTTATACCATTAGGCCGCGTCTCCCACTGTCGTGTAGTCGGTTGGATAGGGGTGTGGCCTTACCTGCCTGATGTGAGGAGGCATTGCTAGGCTGAGTCTGACCAGCTCGTAAATGGGTCCGCTACCGTCAGGCCTTGTTGGTGATTGGTTGTCCACAAGCGGGTAGTGAGGTCTCTTACGCTCGTTTGACTGTGCGGGGTCTGTAGAGCGGCAGTCATTCAGCAGTGTAATGGACCCCGGTGATTTCCTTATGATTGGAAATGTACTTGACACATGGTTTGGATATGAGCACTGGCATTACTTGCATCACATTAGTATTGGCTGTGTAAGCCCCTTCATGCATTGCCTTGGTATGGCATCCAGTACTCATCGCATCGTATTCATGATAAGTCTTGGTAAGGCTAGTGATATTCTCATCGAGCATGTTTCCCTTCATGCATCTCCTACTATTGTTCTGTGCACCATTATCACACACCTACACCACCCTCTAAGCTTCTATAAGCTTATGCACGATTGATGCGTGCTGGATACTCTAGGCAGGCGTCGTAGTAGCAGAGCGTGGAGTAGAGCTGGGCATTTGAGGACTCCAGTGTTGCCGACCTTTTTCTCCTTTCTTTTTGGCTCATGTATGTCCTTTTGGACCTTATGGATGATTGTAAAAGTTTAAATTCTTAGTGGATTTTGTGATGTGTGCCTTGTTATTCTCAGATATACTTGCAGTGATCTTGGGTATGCTCGTGTTAGAAATGATTATACTGTTATGAAAATCCTCCTTGTAGGATCCCAGGATCGGAACCTGCCTCAGGAACCGAGAATGGGGTACTACGGAGGCTGTTGCGGCCAGAACCGGCCATCGGGCTCCATGTGAGTCCGATTACCGAGTCTGGGGCGTGACAACTTACCTCCCCATGTTTTTAACTATTACTAACTTCTCCACCAACGGTCCAAGGAAAAAGAAAATAGAAAGAAAAAACTTCACTGTGCTTACTCCCCTAGCGTTTTGTCCTAAAGTTGCATTTTGTTTAATTCGGCTTCAACCCACTAAATCGACGGTTGTGAAAGGGCCCCTTTATCACATCTTCAAATCTGATGTCTTTTTTTTTCCCCTTCTTTTTCTTTTTTCAAATCACCCATTGTATCTTCAAGGAGACCCCTTTCTACTGCAAGAAATTAGTAGGCTTGAAAATCAAGTAGCAGGTTTGACACCTGCCTCAGCATTTGCCTCTGGTAGGGTAATAGATATCGGCTGCCAGCCCGAGGAGTGAGCTATAATCCATTTCTTGATGGTGACAATTGAATTCAGAATCTGGAGTATGTCACCCAAAACGAGATCTTTCAAGCATGATTTCTTTAGTATCATAACAGCTTGATACCTGCATTGGAAGTCATCATTGCAGAGCGTCCTCCAACAGAACCAAGGAATTTCTGGACAGAATCCCACATAGCTTTCGGCTGCTTAACTGTACCTATAGGGTTGACACACTTCCACAGCTTATCATTTTTCTGGATATAAAGTTGCAAAGCACCTTTCATCTTCACTATCATCTGTTGCTCAATGGCAAGGTCGATGGCCTTCCTAACATTCAAATGTGGGAGATTTTGTTCCCCATAGTGGATGCAATCTGCTATATTTGCCGTTGTGGTGCCATTTTATCATGTGTAAGCGTGTTTAAGGCAAGTAAGCACTACAAGAAAATAGGCCTTTAGCCACAATTTTTCCCATATTGAATCAGATCATGGCAAATAAACACAAGAAACTCGATTTTGCCATCAGTTTCTAAGTTTCAGAGGAATAAGTAGCACCCATACATGTCTTTGGTGTGCTTTTGATTTCCTCTTAATTGAGTTGTGAGGATACAGTTGAAAGGAGTGAATGCTTTAATTGATGCTAAATTTTTTCTTCTCATCTTTGAAAGCGATTGAGAATATTTTAGGAAGCCCAATTTTGCCTGAAATTCCAGGGTTTGGAGGAATTAGGTGTGACTTTTAGATGAATTCATCTTTAAGTCACTTTTTTCCTATACTGAGAGAAATTTATGATAAATTTGCTAGCATAGAAAAATAATAATATTTCATTTTCTATAAAAATTCACAAAAAACCAATTCAAATTTTGTTCAAGACAAGTTGCACTCAGGTATTTCGCTATTGAAGTTTGGTATTATGGAGAGTTTCCACTATGCATGAACTATTATAATTATTTTTGTAAATAAATTGTGCAGGATGAGAATGATGTCTGGTATAAAAAATAAATGAAAATAACTGTCATCCTGCATTAATTAGATCCAATTTTTTCATGTGTACGGGTGCATGTTTGGGTCTTGGAAGACTGTGGAATTCATAGCAATCCACTGGCTTTTAAATTTATCAAGAATTTTTGCCAAATTTAAGAAAATATTAGATGCATATATCTGGATTGATGAGTATAATCTTTGCTACCATCTCTGTTGCTGCTGCCAAAATTTCCAGATCCTTCTTGAGTTGCTATTTCTTCACATCTTTAGCAACACTTCTTTTTCTTCTTGACTAATCATGTGCACATTGTAAATTTAGAGATTTGGTTCTCAAGACAACTCATTGAAGAGGATTTCTTGCTTGGCACCTGTTACTTACACGCGAGAAGATACTCAGATGCCAATGTCAAGATCATCCAACAATGTTATCCATAGATGGAGTTTAACTTCTGCTCCAAATAATAGATGTAAGCTTGTAAGATCTTTGGATGATCCATAACCCACTGACGTTTTTATGCAATAAGACTAAAATAACACTAATTGGAATTTTAGAATTTTAACCAAGAAAATTTTAACCTTTTTAAAACAATGCATGGGTTAAGCAGGCTACTACTTGTGCTGTAGCTTGTGCTTTGTGTATGTTTGCTCCTGGAAGAGGCTAAGTTTTGATTTGTCTGAACAGGCCATGTTAGTGAGGAACTCGAACACAGAATCAGACTGATGGAAACTTCATTAAACAGGTTGGGAATGGTCCTAGAATCTGTTCAGAGTGACATCATGCAAGTTAACAAAGAAGTTAAAGAAGTATTACTGGAAAGTTAAGTATCTCTATTATATCATAACAGGAACTAGAAAAGTTGTTCTCAGACCATGAGCTTCACTTCAATTCTTTAGCTACATTATCATAGAAACTAAAATTGATTTGATTTAACTCAGCCTTTCATGGGTTTTGTTCTATTATACTAAACAGGGTTGTGCTAGGAATCCTACTCATGCATTCATGGGGCTTGTCAGCAAGGGTCTTGAGCTATGGATATATTAGGTATGAAAACTGTACTTTCTAAAAATTGATTCTTTTTTGATTTTCTGGCAAAATATTGCAAAAACTGGTGCAAAACTCAAGGTACCTGTCATCCTTGATCCCTACTCTGATTAATTGTCTGTTTACTGAGTTTGGAGTTCCAAAACACCAATTCACACAGGGAACAATGTAGTAAACAGTTCCACTGAAATTCTTATTCCATGCATATTCTGTTTTTAGGCTGTTTGCACAGAGGGGAGTGTCACCCATATGCTAGCAATAGTCCACTATGTCAGAAGATCCAAAACCTTCAACTGGAGTATGGCAAACATGTTTTCCAGTTCAGGACTGAAAATTAGGCAATGTGTTTCCTGAACCGAGGATCCGCCATGTGTGAAGCTCAGGTACATAGCTTACTATGGATGCGTCCTTAAGATGTTAGTAAATCTGTTTATAGAATATCACTAACTGAGATTTCAAACAAAGACTAGAAATACTCTAATGGATGTATTAAAGGCAGATTTTTCGAACAGGAAAGAAAGAACTAATTATATTGGACTCTCTCTCTCTTCTTGTTGTTGTCGTAGAATGATAGTGAAAAGGCATTCCATCTGAGAAAAGGAAAGGAAAAAAAGAAAGGGAAAAGAAAATCATACAACACCTTTAGGGCCCGTTTGGATACCACCGAATAAGTTACTTTTTCTACTTACAGCGGTAGATAAGCAACTTATTTCAGACAAGTTTGGTTATGATTAGTTATACATAGTTTTCTACTTGAAAAAAGTACCTAAATCACTTCAGTTAAATTTTTTTTAAAAGCTTTTCAACTTTTCATAAGTTCACTGAAGAGATGCATCAAGAGAGATGAAAGAGAGGAGAAGCTGATAAGTATGTTTTTTTTTTTACCAAACATACTTCTCTTCTTAATAAGTAGAAATTAAGATAAGCTACTTGTGGCATAAGTAACTTGTCTTAAGCAACTTACTATCCAAATGCCCCCTTAATTTAATAGGGAGCTTATTTCAGTTTTAAGATGGCTGTTTTGGCTGTTGTTTTGTCTGTTGTTGACGGAAGCACTTCCTTGTGATTACTGTTTGATGTTAATGGTGCAACAACCATTTTTATAATTTGATTTTAGCAGGTGTTTGGAATGTTGAATGCCTTACAAACCAAAACATATCTATGGGAGGAAAAAACATCTCCATGGAGACCGGGCTTGGAAATGAGTTTCGAGGCTGGGTGTAAGGGCTTGACATGACAGTCAGCTTGCTGGGCCTGGACATTGATGCTTTGGTGATTATTTTTGGACGTTTAAGGGCCTGGCATGACAGTCGGCTAGCTGGGCCTGGAATTGATGCTTATCTAGGGAGCTGGGTCTGGTTTGCTATGTAGCTAATCTTAATGAATGTAGAGGTAGCAATGGGCTGGGTTTGAGTTGTGTTTAGTGTACTCCAAAGCCATTACCGCTGATGGGTGCTGCACCTATATCCTTGTGGAACCGCCTGAAATGGGCACCCATACCATATTTCATTATTTGAAAATTTCTAGAGAAAGTGCCAGCTTCTCACGTGTACCATTATTATTATGAACTAGTATTTGTACATTCGCCATCAGCCGTCTATCACTCAAAAAAATTCATCTTCTCTGTTCCAATTTTCCTTCTTTGGTGCTTTAGGGCCCACCTTGGTGTGGTTTTGCCATCCAACATGAATTTCAAATGAACCCCATCATGATGATAGGATGCGCCAAAGCTGAGGACAATCCAATCGTCAAGTGGGCCATTCCATAAAAAACAATGGACAACCCCTTGCAAGTATCCCACGCATCAAAATGGCTTCACAGGACCTGCTATGGATCTAGAAAATGGATTTAAAAGGTCTGATCAATCACTACAGAAATGGATAATCCATTGTGATTATACTAAAAATGTCCAATCATTGACATCCATTAAGGATGTCCCACCTTTCATGTTTCATCCTTCAAAACAGTTTTGTCCTAACTGTCCAATTGATGTCTAAGGAAATGGATGATACATATTGTAAAATCCATGATAATTTTTTCAATGGAAATGTTTGAAAGCTTCTAGTTTTTACTCAAACATAACAAATCACATGTTTTTTTTTTTTTTTTTTTTGTTTGCATTTATGGACAACTCGTGAGCTTTTCCCTTTGTTTATTTTCTGTTTATACTGCTATAGTCATTTATTTTAAGTCAGCATACTCATTAGAGGTTCATCTTATGTGCTAATTTGGGATATTTGCTCAGAATCTCTGTAACTTTTCCACAAATATTCGTTTATAGCTTTCTTTTAAGTCAGCATACTCATTAGAGGTTCATCTTATGTCGGTCTTTTAACTACATAATCACTTATTTCATGTGAAGTAGGATTGGATACCCACTAGTTGGTGTAACATGCAAAAGGGAGGGTTGAACCTTTGATGGGTAAAGGATGGTTTGAAATGCCAACCTTGGCATACAGATTTGGGCCTCCACCATCAAGTCCATGGTTTAACTCTTTCAAGTATGAATGGATATTGTGCTGACCATAGCTTTTTTCTGCAATGTCCTAGCTTTACAATGGTCTTTCGCCCTAATTTTTTATATATAATTTTAACTACTGATAAAAAAAAGAAGAAAAAATTCAGAAAACTAGCAGGATTGACATGTAGGATTGAGATTACAATTGTTTTCCTGAAAGGACTGAAGTTTTGATGTTACAATTGTTTTGCAAGGGGAATACTCGCAACCATATCTGAATGTATTTATAGTCTTAGGCTCCATTTGGTCATCACATTAGTATTTATGAAATTTTTTTTTTTTTTATAAACCAAATGGAGCCTAAGCCCTTTTTTAACTCTGCCAATGCAAATCCTTGCATTGCGGCTAGGAATGACCTCTATTTAAGGAATCGTTGTGTGGACCACGAGGAGGTCATTAGAATGATTAACGTTTTTATTGAGTCTTGGGCTTTATTTGTTGGACCTGCCCCCGGCTGGTCCCTCAGCTCATTTCTAGTTCCTGGCATGTTGTTTTTGTATTCTTTCCTCGCATTTCATGAGATCTTTAATAAAGTTGGCTGTTATCTCTCAAACAAAGAATTGTTGCTTCTTTTTTCTCCTTGTTGGTGCTGCTGTTGTTGTTTTGAACAAGTGAAAGAACATTGTATCCAAAAACAGAAGATTAAGGTACATTAAAGGCTATGCATGTAATGACAACCCATGAATGGTTATATATATATTAATTATGTAATATATTCCATTGTTACATGTGGGGACCTTTTTTTTTTTTTTTTTTTTTTTTTTTTTTTTTTTTCAGTTGAATGTGGACCACTGTTGTATTTCTCTTCTTAACCATCGTGCTGCAAATAGAAAGATCACAATTTTCCTCTCAAGGAGATCTTTGTGGATAGATCCAACCATGGTGGAAAGCAACAGGCCAAGCTGTAGGCTGCACTTGTTGGAATTTAAAATCCTTGTAAACTGTGCAAAATTTCGGGCTGCGCATCCTATAATTCCTCTTCTATATGGATCTGTATGACTAGAATATAAAAAAATAGTTAGCATTTGGAATTCAACACAACAGGACTGGGTTAAAATATGCAAGTATCTGATGAGTCTCCGTTACTATATTGATGATTTCCAACACAATGCATCGGGCATTCGCAAGTTTCTGGGTATCATTGTTAACATGCATGTATCAAAAGGGGGGGAAAAAGGTGATGAAAATGCGGAGAAAGAAATAGAAACAGAACTCAAATGCATGACAACCGATATTATGTCCAACATGACATGCAGGGCATATTATACGAGTAGCTGGGTCTCTTAGCCAACATGCATGTATCAAATGGAAAATTGAATGCAAATGAGGAAAGCAGGGAAACAGTTGAAAAATTAAACACTATCACCTCAAGCGTTGTGTCCTCTGAAAAAGATATCTTAAATAGTTGGGACAAGGCTAGGATGATGATGATTGTATCGATCCAATAAAAGACGTGTTAGTTGATCTAGTTTGTTTGATAGGTGATGTAGAGGTTCTTGAGGCCTTTGGTGAAATGATGCAAAGAACCATGTTGGCCATATGAATCATGTTTCCTTGTTAGTCTTAAGAAAAAAATGTATTGGATGATACATTGTACAAGTTATATTTTTTTCAGCATGATGGTAAGAGTTGAGTTTTCTATTCAGATCTACAAATTCAATCATTAATCAGTACCAACCTATCTACAAACAATACTATCTATACATGCCTTTGCCTGCATGCATGCCAAAAAATGTAAGCAAGAAAAGAAATAATAACGGCATCCCGTATTAAAGTATTTTTCAAATGATAACAAACTTCCCGAGAAAATTTAGAGGAAAAGATTTTCACCTCAGAACTATAAGCACGAAGAACAGTGAGAGGTTGTGGTTTTCCACGAACATCATAAAATACTATACGACCGCTACTCGTTCCAGCAGCAAGTGTCCAACCATCATCTCTAAATTCTAGTGAAGAGAAAAGAGCTTCATAGGGAATACAGGATGTTGATTTTCTAGTCCCCGAATCAAAAGTATATAACTTTTTATCCAGACCAACACTAGCAATTATCTGTTGAAAGGGAAGAAGATATGGATTTAAGATACCATTAACCAGAAACCCCTCCTCACTTTTAATTACAGCATAATCAGTCCCTCTTAAGATAGCATTAATTGAAAATCCTGGCTTTTTGTCATTTCATTCGTATAATTTTTTTGTTCTGTCAATGCAGCTAGGTACAACATTGGTGCAGTTATCTTGCTCTGGGCACCCGTAGTCTTGGTATGTCTTATTGTCCTTCAATAATTTAATATATCGAGATTTCTTTCCCATCATCATTTATATTTTTCTTCTTAATCGATACTTGGAAGTTAATATAATCATTTACTCTGTTTTACAATCTTTAAAGTCTTTATTTGTAAATCTGTGCCCATATGCATTTTTGAAGAAACTAAAAAACTTACTCATTCTCAGATTGCATTGTGGAATATGCATCCATTATTCAAAGAAAGGGCGACATTTCAATCACTCACACTTTCTCTCCTTGCTAGCTAAATTAGTGAGTCTTCTTTCCTTCATACTATATGATACATTGATGAAGTGGCCTGGCCATTTGGACAGGCCCATGTTTATATATTATCTCAAAATTGATGAAGTAGATCCGGATGTGCGTCGGAGCTATCCGGATGTTGAGCGGGGGTCCCTGGAAGGTGGGAACCGCTGTTATGACCGTGATGAAGCTGTCCATTTCCTATGTACGGCATTGGAGGGGCCTGGCCATTTGGACAGGCCGTGTTTATGTATTTGCTCGAGATTAATGGAGCAGACCCGGATGTGCGTCGGAGCTATCCGGAAGAGCGGGGGTCCCTGGAAGGTGGGAACCGTTGTTATGACCATGATGAAGCTGTCCATTTCCTATGGACGGCATTGGAGGGGCCTGACCATTTGGACAGGCCGTGTTTATGTATTTGCTCGAGATTAATGGAGCAGACCCGGATGTGCGTCGGAGCTATCCGGAAGAGCGGGGGTCCCTGGAAGGTGGGAACCGTTGTTATGACCATGATGAAGCTGTCCATTTCCTATTGACGGCATTGGAGGGGCCTGGCCATTTGGACAGGCCGTGTTTATGTATTTGCTTGAGATTAATGGAGCAGACCCGGATGTGTGTCGGAGCTATCCGGAAGAGCGGGGGTCCCTGGAAGGTGGGAACCGCTGTTATGACCATGATGAAGCTGTCCATTTCCTATGGACAGCATTGGAAGGGCCTGGGCATTCGGACAGGCCGTGTTTATATTTGTATTATATTTGTATTTGCAGGGACCACACCCGAACCCATTCTCAAATCCTATAACCTATAACCAAAACCTATAACCTATAACCTATAACCTAAATCAAAACCCCTAACCTAAACCAAAACTTAAATCTATAACCTAAACTCAATTCCCTAAAGCTAAACCTACACCTAATCCTAATCTCAACTCCGTAACCTAAACCTAAACCTTAACTTGAAAACCCAAATTTAAACCCAATCTTGAACCTGAACCCGATTTCCTAAACCTAAACCATAACCCATTCTCAAATCCAAAAATCTATAACCTGAACCTAAACTAAAACCAAAACCTATAACCTCTACCCGAACACATTCTCAAATCCAAAAAATCTAAACCTTAACCAAAACCTATAACCTAAACCAAAACCTATAACCTAAACTCAAATCCCTAAAACCTTAACCTATAACCTAAACTCAAATCCCTAAACCCGAAACCCATTCTCAAATCCCATAACCTATAACCTAAACCAAAGCCAAAACCTATAACCTAACCTAAACCTAAACTATAACCCATTCTCAAATCCCAAAAAACCTATAACCTAAACCTAAACCTAAACCTTAACCTAAACCTTAACCAAAACCTGTAACCTAAACCCGAGCCCATTCTCAAATCCCAAAACCTATAACCTAAACCTTAACCAAAACCTATAGCCTAAACCCGAACCCATTCTCAAATCCTAAAACCTATAACCTATAACCTATAACCTAAACCAAAACCTATAACCTAAACCAAAACCAAAACCAAAACCTACAACCTAAACCCGAACCCATTCTCAAATCCAATAACCTAAACCTTAACCTAAACCAAAACCAATAACCTAAACCAAAACCTATAACCTAAACTCAATTCCCTAGAACTAAACCTTAACCTACAAACTAACCTAAACCTAACTCCCTAACCTAAACCTAAACCTAAACTTGAAAACCCAAACTTAAACCCGATGCCGAACCCGAACCCAATTTCCTCAACCTAAACCTTAACCTATTCTCAATTCCCTAAACCTTAACCTACAACCTAACCTAAACCTAAACCTAAACTTGAAAACCCAAACTTAAACCCGATCCCGAACCCGAAACCGGTTTCCTAAACCTAAACCTTAACCTATAAACTAACCTAAACCTAACTACCTAACCTAAACCTAAACCTAAACCTAAACTTGAAAACCCAAACTTAAACCCGATCCCAAACCCGAACCCGAACCCAGTTTCCTCAACCTAAACCTTAACCTATTCTCAATTCCCTAAACCTTAACCTACAACCTAACCTAAACCTAACTCCCTAACCTAAACATAAACCTAAACTTGAAAACCCAAACTTAAACCCGAACCCGGTTTCCTAAACCTAAACCTTAATCTATTCTCAATTCCCTAAACCTTAACCTACAACCTAACATAAACCTAACTCCCTAACCTAAACCTAAACCTAAACTTGAAAACCCAAAATTAAACCCGATCCCGAACCCGAACCCGGTTTCCTAAACCTAAACCTTCACCTATTCTCAATTCCCAAAACCTTAACCTACAACCTAACCTAAACCTAACTACCTAACCTAAACCTAAACCTAAACTTGAAAACCCAAACTTAAACACGATCCCGAACCCGAACCCGATTTCTTAAACCTAAACCTTAACCTATTCTCAAATCCCTTAACCTAAACCTAGGCCTAATCCTAAATCTCAACTCCCTAACCTAAACCTAAACCTAAACTTGAAAAACCAAACTTAAACCCGATGCCGAACCCGAACCAAATTTTCTCAACCTAAACCTTAACCTATTCTCAATTCCCTAAACCTTAACCTACAACCTAAACTAAACCTAACTCCTTAACCTAAACCTAAACCTAAACTTGAAAACCCAAAACTTAAACCCGGTCCCGAACCCGAACCCAGTTTCCTCAACCTAAACCTTAACCTATTCTCAATTCCCTAAACCTTAACCTACAACCGAACCTAAACCTAACTCCCTAACCTAAACCTAAACCTAAACTTGAAAACCCAAACTTAAACCCGATCCCGAACCCGAACCCGGTTTCCTAAACCTAAACCTTAACTTATTCTCAATTCCCTAAACCTTAACCTACAACCTAACCTAAACCTAACTACCTAACCTAAATCTAAACCTAAACTTGAAAACCCAAACTTAAACCCGATCCCAAACCCGAAACCGGTTTCCTAAACCTAAACCTTAACCTATTCTTAAATCCCTAAACCTAAACCTACACCTAATCCTAAATCTCAACTCCTTAACCTAAACTTAAACCTAAACTTGAAAACCTAAACTTAAACCCGATGCCGAACCTGAACCAAATTTCCTCAACATAAACCTTAACCTATTCTCAATTCCCTAAACCTTAACCTACAACCTAACCTAAACCTAAACCTAAACTTGAAAACCCAAACTTAAACCCGATCCCGAACCCGAAACCGGTTTCCTAAACCTAAACCTTAACCTACAAACTAACCTAAACCTAACTACCTAACCTAAACCTAAACCTAAACCTAAACCTAAACTTGAAAACCCAAACTTAAACCCGAACCCGAACCTGAACCCGGTTTCCTCAACCTAAACCTTAACCTATTTTCAATTCCCTAAACCTTAACCTATAACCTAACCTTAACATAACTCCCTAACCTAAACATAAACCTAAACTTGAAAACCAAAACTTACACCCGATGCCGAACCCGAACCCAATTTCCTCAACCTAAACCTTAATCTATTCTCAATTCCCCAAAGCTTAACCTAAAACCTAACCTAAACTTAACTCCCTAACCTAAACCTAAACCTAAACTTGAAAATCCAAACTTAAACCCCGTCTCGAACCCGAACCCAGTTTCCTCAACCTAAACCTTAACCTATTCTCAATTCCCTAAACCTTAACCTACAACCTAACCTAAACCTAACTCCCCAACCTAAACCTAAACCTAAACCTAAACTTGAAAACCCAAACTTAAACCCGATCCCGAACCCGAACCTGGTTTCTTAAACCTAAACCTTAACCTATTCTCAATTCCCTAAAGCTAACCTACAACGTAACCTAAACCTAACTCCTAACCTAAACCTAAACCTAAATTTGAAAACCCAAAATTAAACTCGATCCCGAACCCGAACCCGGTTTCCTAAACCTAAACCTTAACCTATTCTCAATTCCCAAAACCTTAACCTACAACCTAACCTAAACCTAACTACCTAACCTAAACCTAAACCTAAACTTGAAAACCCAAGCTTAAACCCGATCCCGAACCCGAACCCGATTTCTTAAACCTACATCTTAACCTATTCTCAAATCCCTTAACCTAAACCTACACCTAATCAGAATCTCAACTCCCTAACTTAAACCTAAACCTAAACTTGAAAACCCAAACTTAAATCCGATCCCGAACCTGAAACCGGTTTCCTAAATCTAAACCTTAACCTATAACCTAACCTAAACCAAAGATTTGTATTTTCAGCATTATTGTAATTGTAAATTGTAATTGTAATTCATTGAATGAAGGATTGTAATTGTAATTCATTGAATGAAGGATATTTATTCTTTCAATTCTTTATTTTTGAAATTTCAGGGTGAAGTCGAGCAAATTTCCCTAATGAAGCCAAAGATTTGTATTTTCAGCATTATTGTAATTGTAATTGTAATTCATTGAATGAAGGATTGTAATTGTAATTGATTGAATGAAGGATTGTAATTGTCTGAATGAAGGATTGTAATTGATTGTAATTGAATGAATGAATGATTGTAATTGATTGTAATGGAATGAATGAATGATTATACAGGTGGTAATTGAATGATTATACAGAATTATTATACAGGTGGTAATTGAATGATTATACAGGATGATTATACAGGTGGTAATTGAATGATTATATAGGATGATTATACAGGTGGTAATTGAATGATTATACAGGTGGTAATTGAATGATTATATAGGATGATTATACAGGTGGTAATTGAATGATTATACAGGTGATAATTGAATAAACAAATAATCCGTAGCGTTGTAACCTATAGCTACGGATTCAATCCGTAGCTGTTATGATTAAATCCGTAGCTGTTGTAATCTACAGCTACGGATATAATTGCTACGGATTATATCCGTAGCGATTGCCAGATATAGCTACGGATTCAATCCGTAGCTGTTGTGATTAAATCCGTAGCCGTTGTAATCTACAGCTACGGATATAATTGCTACGGATTATATCCGTAGCGATTGCCAGATATTGCTACAGATTCAATCCGTAGCTGTTGTGATTAAATCCGTAACTGTTGTAATCTACAGCTACGGATATAATTGCTACAGATTATATCCGTAGCTATTGCCAGATATAGCTACGGATTTAATCCGTAGCTGTAGTGAATAAATCCGTAGCAGTTGTGACCTATAGCTACGGACATAATTGCTACGGATTCAATCCGTAGCTATTGTGACCTATAGCTACGGATTAAATCCGTAGATATAGGTTCCAGACCTATTGTTACTGCACCTACGACTACGGACGTGTTACGGACTAGAACCATAGCCATAGGTCTAAGGCTACGGATTTTATCCGTAGCCTTTGTCCCTTTTTTTGGTAGTAGCTCACAGCTTTGATTAGAAAATCGAACACTATGGTTATTATCACATATTTGAGATATACTAAGCAAGTTATGTTTTAAGCCTTCAACATATAAAACATTTTTAAACACAGGAAGATTAAAAAGTTGAACCGTACCTTGGCCTATAATCTTGCAGTTGCTACCATCACCAAATGTGACTGAACCATCAGTCGTATCTTTCAGATCCGTGAATAAAGCTTTGTCACCTGTCATATGCCTGGAGCATCCACTGTCTAGGTACCACTTTGAATGACTTGTTGCTTTGAAAGCAGTGTGAGCAACCAAGCAGGCAACTTTAGGAACCCATTTCATAACTGTTTTGGGTTTAGGAACATAGTTGGTCTTCTTTTGTTTATAGTTATAAGAATGACCTATAGAGTTAGATTTTAAGAGCTCCTTGAGTAAATCAACTATCTTTTCAGCTAGTGGATTTCGTTTTTGATTAAAGTTGACATGACTGCTTCTAGGTTTTTGAAAAGTTTTTGAATTTCTAGAAAAACCTTGATAAGTACTTTTCCGTTTTGAGTTTGAGGACTCTCCTTTAACAAACATAGGAGGAGTATACTTTTGTTTAGGAGATAAATTTTTATCATAGCCCAACCCGGATAGATCGCTACATTTTCTTGATCCGGATAAAAGTTTCTCTAACTTTGGATCACCTTGAGCATATTTCCATGTGTCCTTTAGACTTAGAAGAGAAGATACTTCAGTTTTGAGTTTCTCAATTTCAGATTTCAAATCAATAATTAGGGGGTTTTTGAATTCCAAATCGCATTTTGATTTTTCAAAACAATCTGAAATTTGTGATTTTTCTAAGACAAGTGATTTAAAACATTCTTTGAGTTTAGAAAACTTTTCTTTTTGAAGTTTAAGTTTGACAGCAATTTTACAAATTTCCTTATATAGGGCATTGTAAGCGTCTTGAAGATCATCTTCATTTTCACATTCACTACTCAGATTTTCTTCACTTGTTGAGTCATTATCTGAAAATGTGAATTTGGCTAGAGTCATAAGAGCTTTAACCTCATTGCCCGACTCAGTTTCAGAATCTTCTGATTCAGAAGAACCTTCAGAATCAGATGATTCATCCCATGTAGCCAACATACCCTTCTTCTTGGGTTTGTCCTTTTTAGGACATCTATTTGCTAAGTGCCCATATTCTTGACAGTTGTAACATTGACTATCTTTCAAAGATTTTCGAGATTTGGGTCTAAACTTCTTTTTATCATTTGATTTTTGAAATTAACCCTTTTCTTGCTTTTGAAAATCTTGTAAAATTTCTTAGCTAAAAGAGCCGTATCATCTTCTGAATCAGAATTTTCTTCTGAATTACATTTAGAAGATTTTAGTGCGATAGATTTACCTTTAGGAGCTTTAAAGTTTAACTTGTAGGTTTGTAGAGAACTAACTAGTTCTTCTACCCTCATATTATCCGTATCATGAAGTTCCTGGATCGCGGTTACTTTGGAATTGAACCGTTCAGGAAGTGAGCGTAATATCTTTGCACACACTTTACTTTCTGGGATTTTATCGCCAAGACCCCACATTGAGTTTACAATGTCATTCAATCTAGTGTAAAAGTCCATAAACATTTCATTTTACTCCATATGAATTTCTTCAAATCTGGTTGTGAGGAGTTGGACTTTAGATTTTTTGACAATTGTAGTACCCTCGTGTGTCATTTCTAATATATCCCAAGCTTGCTTTGCAGTATCACAGGAAATGATTCTTTTGAACTCATCCGGTGATAGTGCGCAAGTGATTGCATTTAGTGCTTTAGCATTTGCACTACTCTCACTTTTCTGAAGTGTGGTCCATTGGTAATATGGTGTGGCTTTCATAGATTTTGAACCATCAACCCTAGTAACTTCCATGATAGGAGGTTTCCATTCAGTCACTATGGTTTGCCACACATTTTCATCTATTGATTTGAGGAAGATCCTCATTCTGGCTTTCCAATAGGCATAGTTGGAACCATCAAAGGGTGGAGGCCTAGTGACTGAAAGGCTATCAAAATTTGACATCTTAAATAGCTTAAATAGTTAGCTCAGGAAATAAATCCAAGAATTAAAAAGAGCTATTAGGCTCTGATACTACTTGAAAAGGCCTAGCTATATGTCCTAGAGGGGGGGGGGGGGGGGTGAATAGGATAATGCCAAATAAAACTTATAACAGCGGAATTAAAAAGAATATGATAGCCAAAATAAATCACAATGCAGGAAAGTAAAACAACCTCAAAATTTAGATCTTGAGAGGTTGATACAAATGTTGTTCTAAGGACAACCTTACACCAAAAACCAGAGTTTATGGTAGGACAACCTTATTTCTAGAAAGATCTTTGTATCAAATCTCAAACCAAAGAGGAATACAGAAATAAACACAACCTGAACTGAAATAAATTGTAATCACAAATGTATTGTTCTAGGGACAACCATACACCATAAAAATGGCAGGGCAACCTTGCTGGAACAATCTTTAAAGGAAATTGAATATCAATCTGATAAAGGAATAGCAGAAAATAAATTTTAAACTATTACAAAATTCCCACAATGCTTGAATTAAATGATTACAACATTCACCACCATACATACATCCCACAAATGAATAATTAAAGATTAGAAGTATAAATCATTCAACCACAACACAAGGGATTATAGTGGTTCGCCTGTATGTTCACCAACTGTTAAACAACAGCCACACAGAATGCTACTCCACTCCTAATATCCTCACACAGGGGATATTAGCGTTCACTAACAAAATAGGTTTTCACAGGTTCACCCAAAACCTTTACAATTGTGTCTTTGTCTGTGGGCTTACACAATTAAAAAAAAAACCCTACTTCTGAGTTTTCCTGGCTCTCCTCAGATAACCAATACAACAAGATTTTTCTGGCAAATCTTGAAAGAAACCAAAACAGAAAGGAATTTACAATTAAATGTAAAATACCTGATTATTTCCTTCGTTGTAGCAGCCCGGTAGAACCAAGTCAGAGTAAATGATTGAATGTCTAAGTTCAATGTCCAGTACTCAATTACAATGGTTCTAATTCTAATAGATTTTAAATTAAACCAAGTAGGGCTTGCCTTAATTGATTTTGATTCCAAAGAAAGGGAATAACAATTCCTCTTATCAAATTAGATTGGAATAGCAGAAACAAAATCAATTAAATAAAGCTAAGGAAAGAGAATATTAAATAAGCACACTTAGCTTAGATGGAGCACAGAATTATCTCTCAGAAGTTCGACGAAGATTGGCTTGAATGGATTAATTAATTCGATCATTTCTTCTGAGATTCGTGCTCTATTTATAGGTGAGCAGATCGCGTCTTCGACTGGTCTAGAGAGCTCTTCGACTAGTCAAAGCAATAACAGATATTTGAAAAATTAGGCTCGATAAGCTTTGACTGTTCTACGATTGGTCGAAGGTCTCCTTCGACTGGTCGAAGAACTTAAAATTCATCGCTGGACTTTGAGTCGAAGACTTTCGACTGGTCAAAGATACAGTTGACACTGTTCCTTCGACTGGTCGAACAGACTCCTGGACTAGTCGAAGCCTAATAGAAATTATCCGATTTTTGTAACAAACTCACGACTGATCGAGAAATTTCTTAGACTGGTCGAAGCAAATCTAGGACTAGTCGAAGAAGGCCTAGGACTAGTCGAAGAATAGACCAAACTTATGTAAAATAAACATCCGATTTATGTATCAAAGTGACCTACTTCTAAGGTCAACCTAAGGTCAGTCAAACCTCAACCATGAAGTAAGGACATTGAAACATTAGGAACTAGTGACCTTGAAGTATGAGCCATGAAGTCTTGATGTAGTTCAATCTTGAAATCTTGATGTAGCTCAATCTTGAAAGTGTCTTGAGTTCTTTACGAACTGCCTTGTACTCTTCTTGAAGTCTTGCAGCTTGAGTCATGTCTTGTGAGCAGTTCTTGCAGTCAAGGTTGATCTTTGTACTTGTGAGCTTTGTTGTTGTGAGCTTTGCTTGTTCATGAATGTTGATCTTTGAGAGAGCTTCACATATGCAAGTTATATATAACAGTGATTTTGTCACCACAAATTTGACAACATACAGGGATATAAACTATAGCACTTACAGTTTCGATAGAATCGGAGTTCAAAATTTGATGACATCGACACCTGTTTCGATTCCATCGACCAGCTGGCAAGAGGTTTCAAAAGCGTATGACATTTGAGTTTGTGTCATCGAGCGGACCATCGATGCTATTGAGAGTATATGCTCGATGATATCGAACTCTGTCATAAATGTGACCGTTTTATATCCGTTGGAACCTTTTGCCTTTATATAGAGGACTTGTCTATTATTGCTGGTAGAGAAAGAAGAGAGTGCTTTTAAGTGTTTAACCTTAGATCATATACCCATAGCCCTTTCTCTCAGGGAAGTTCATCCTCCAAACCACCCTAACCATTGATATTCAATAGAGTGGATTGAGGAATAAACTTCTGCATTCAAGGATCTTTCAGTTACTACCTTAATGGCAAATCATGAAGCTGGGATGCCTTGAATGCATAGATGATTGAAATCGTTCTATCTTCCTTATAGGAAAATCTTTTGAGAGTAGGATTTCATCATAACCTTGACCCAACCCGTCGCCATGTATTGGTACATCATTTGAGTTGTGGATCAAGGAAGCCGAAGACTCTTCATCAACAAAGGAGGAGATCTTCGTCAACATGCTGAATGAGACTCATCCACTTATTTGTAAGTTATTAGAGTCCATAGGACACTTGTGATAATTCGTTTTTAAGATTGAGTCTTAGGTGTTTCTCACCCTTACAAGTCCTCGTAGGAGGCCTCTGGCGAGAGTGTATGTGGTGGATACGTAGTGTTGACCCTTGCTCTGTGGAGAGCATAAACTTCCAGTTGAAGGTGAACCTGTCTATAACCTTAGGTTTGAGGTGATCCGAGTGAAACCTCCGTTAGGGTCTTATGAAAGATCCTTGGCCAGTGTGCCTAAAAGTGGGTGCGTTGTGTTGACCCTTACTCATGAGAGCATAAATAGTCAGCCTCAGTGTAGGTTGTAAAGGTTGAAGGTATACTTGATTTAAAACCTTAGGTTTGAGGTGAACCACTGTGAAACCTCCTTAGTGAAATCTGGCACACTCAAAGGTGAGTGCGTCTACCAGGAGTGGAGTAGACTGATCATTGAACCGCTATAAAATGACTATGTTTGAGATTGATAATTATTCTTGATTATTTGTGTGATTTCATTAACTGTCTTTATGTCTGTTCACACTTCACATACAGTCACATCCATCATAAACTATAACCTGTCTCTTGTTTATCATTTAAATAGTTTGTGATTGGATCCTCAATTTGGCTTGGAAGCCATTTGAGTTACTCTGATGATATCTTGATGCTTGTCTTGCCTATTCATTCAGGATTAGTGTAATAGGATTTTTAAACAACCATAAAAACTTTAAAAAGTCCTACTCACCCCCCTCTCGGACATATTGGCATATTCCTACTTCAATTAAAAGTGGTCTCTACCAATATTTCAATTGGTATCAAAGGGGGTCTCTCTTTAAGCGCTTCACCACCTAGAGAGTGATCTTAACTGAAGTTGGGAATATGACCAAAGGAGAGGGCTCATCAGTCACTAGACCTCTAGTATTTGATGGATCAAATTATGCATACTGGAAGGCTAGGATGCACTACTTTCTGAGATCTTTGGATCACGATGTTTGGGATATAGTTGAAAGTGGATATGTGCCACAAACTGACCAAATTGTACTTGACAGTGGCACAACCATCACAAAACCCAAATCCAAAGAGAAGTGGACGACGTTCGATAAAGAAAGACAAATAGCTGAAGCTAAAGCTATGAACGCCATCTACTGTGCCATGTCCCAAGATATTTTCAATCAAATAAGTATTTGTGGGACATCTAAAGAAGCATGGGATCTATTGGAAAGAACCCATGAAGGCACAGTACTGTGAAGAGATCTAAACTTCTACTCCTGACTTCACAGTTCGAAAGTCTTAGAATGAAAGAGCATGAGACCTTTATGGAGTTTTTCACTAATCTGAATATCATTTGTAACTCTATGGGTGGATTGGGAGAAAAAGTTCTGGTTCCTAAAATCTATAGGAAAATATTCAGATCACTGCCGGAACGGTTTAATCCCAAAGTAACAACCATTGAAGAGTGTAGGAATATTGATAAAATAAAAGTAGAAGAACTGGTAGGTTCCCTATAAACTTTTGAACTACACTTCAAACAAATCCCTAAATCTAAAACAACTGTCCTAAAACTTCAAAGAAAACAACAAACAAGGACAGTGGAAGTGAGAAAGATGATGAAGATGAGGAAGTGGCCTTGCTGGCACAAAGATTCAGGAAATTCTTTCAAAAGAATCGTGGCCGTCCTACTAGAGGAAGAATGATTGACAACAGACCTTCTACAGACAAATTTGGTAAAATGACCAAAGAACCACAATGTTATGCTTGTCAGAAATATGGACATCTGGCTACTGAATGCCCAAACAAAAAAACCAACGGTAAGGCGATGGCCGCCACATGGGATGATACAGAAGAGTCAAACTCAGAATCTAGTGACTCAGAGAGTGATGGTGACAAAAAATCCTTGAAAATTCTTATGGTCTCTACTACTCCAATCATTCCCAGTGAATCTAAGAACGAGAAAGAACAACAAACCACTGAATCATTTCCATATGATAATGAGGAAATGGAAAAGGAAGAAGAAGAAGATCAAAACAAATTACAAGATGCTTACAATCAACTTTATATTCATAGCATCAACATTCTTAAAAGACTTGGAATGTTTGAAAACAAAAAAGAACTGCTGTAAAAAGATCTGGACAAAACATTGGAAATCAATTCACATCTAGTTAATGATTTACAACAATATTATTCAAATAATGACAAGTTGGAAAGAATCAACCTATCCCTAAAAACTGACTCATCAAAGCTTATCAAACAAATTGAATTATTAGAAGATGAAAATAGGCATCTCCATAAAGAGAATCACACACTCTGGTTTGAGTTAGAAAAATCTAGAAAATTTGCTGAAATAAACTATAAATTTTCTGAGAGTGGTGAAAAGCTAGAAAAGTTGTTAGGGATGGGAAGACGAGGAAAAGATAAGAGTGGCTTAGGGTATGATAAAACTAAAAGGAAAACTGGAAATGCAGCTCTAATAACATAAAAATATGCTGCTTCAGGTAGCAATATGAGAACTTCTCCAGTTTGTTATTTATGTGGTGTTACGGGTCATTATAAGTTTGAATGCTTGACACCTAGAAGGACTTCATACAGCTCTGGTCAAAATCATATTGGTAAAATCAGACCAGCACAGAATGTCAAAAGTCCACCTAAGAGAAACACTCATCTATCACCACCTAAGATGAAAGATAGAATGAAGGAATCATTGGATCAAGTGGGTATGATAAACATAAAAACTAAATCTACCACAGTAAAGAATTCTGTCTCAAAATGGATAGTGAAAGAAAAACTGAACTATATACCCTGAAATGTCAAGTATAGAAAGATAAGTCTAGGTCATGCATCTTGTAATACCCCGAGTTTTCAGGACCCGAGTATATGACTTGTTTCCCAAAAACCCGAGTGTTAACCTTAAAGGATGGTCAAAACCGAGTATATATATATATAATTTTTTTTTCAATTATCAGAGTAAGCAGATGAGCGTAGTATGGACAAATCAAACATAAAAGGAAAGTTCTCATTATCATTTAAATATACAAGAGCTGCCCATAATGACTTATACAAACTAATGTCTCCACAATAACAAATACAAGATTGCACACATGAGAAATTTAAAAGCATATGAAACACAACGAAAGCCGCAAGATTGCGTAGCTTTCTTGACAGGTATAACCACGTGTCCTTGACCCCCATAATGGCTCCTCATCAATCTGGACCGACATATCACTTAAGCCACCTGTGCTACCTGTACGGTTATATTTTTGATGGATGAGTGACCAACTCAATGTGAATTCCCCTCAAGATTACACATCGTCGCATTAGGTAAGCATAGTTATAAAATAACAAGGCAATCAAAACAATACATGATGCAGTCTTTTTAAATGCACGGATGCGTGAATGCACATCGACCTGGGGATGCACATCCAGTCGGACTTGGGCTCGTCGCCCATGCAAATCATCGACCTGAAAAAATCATCCAGTCGGACAGGGGTTGATAGTCGGTGGTCTGGGAGCTAGCGAAACGATACCCCGAAGATCCTAAGGGCACGTGCTACAACATCTAGAATAGCCACCCGTCATCGCCAACATGCTATGGATGCATGATTAGCTAAACCGTTATTAGTCCAGTTACAATCAGCCAATTTATGTAAGCTCAAGGTCACTATGGGGAGCGTATAGCCCAACGTAGGCCGACAGCTCGGGCATAGGTCCCGTACCACCATCCCCGGCTCATGAGACTACCACCTTAGGATGTTTAATGAAAATCCATCGACTAATGGCCAATCACATTACAGTATATGGGGCTTACCATCGCATGGTTGCACTAATATAAAACATCAAACCCATCTAGGGCAAGTATCAAACAAAACCACGTAGGGCGAGTATTAAAATAAGCCACATAGGGCCGATATCAAAACCATACGATAAATACTATCCTTAAAAACCATTGGGCACAACAACCCTGGATGGTAGGCCCACATCAATGGTTCATCTAGATCACTACTCAATAACCACTAAGTCGAAGGTCCATTACGATCACAACTAGTCGAGTTACATCCCAAGTATGGGTGTACATTCATATATGGGAATTTTTCGCTAATGTACCAGTTTAAGTTCCATAAGCAATCCACAAAAAGAAATCCACAAGCATGAACAGTTATAGAGGATAATCATAAAGCACATAATGTAACAATTCAATTTCCACCAGCTAACACATGTGATTATAAGGGAGATATCAATTATGAATTTAAATAAAAATTATAACTTAAGCTAATGAGAAGATGGAAAGCTCAAGGGGAAGAATCATCGCCTTATGTTTTGAATCACCTTCTAGTGTTGCTAAGTGCTTGCGCCCTTAGAATTGTATCCTACCACAAATCATGAACTTGTACAATTAGGTCCAAGTTCTAATCACTACCTAGGGTTTAAGATCATAACCTAGGGTATAGATGATTTATCTTAGGGTTTTAATGTAGAATTTAGGGTTTCTATCCTAGGGTTTAGTCTTAAACTTAGACGTTAGGATTTTAATCCTAAATTATTAATAATATTATTATCATTATTATTGTACAATGGATTGAGTGATATTCCTATTAGGAGTATTAATCTCTCAGTATTAATAATGATGGTTCATAGATCCATATTTAGATGTACAACATTATCCACTATTCTTATACTGACTAACCATCTTCTAAATAATGTGGGTAATAATAATGAAATATTTACCAGTGAAAATATAATAAGGGCTAATACTAATGATTATATTAACAAGTATTATACCAATCCCATAAGGGAAGTCATGAATATTTTATAATGCTAATATTAATTGTTATTATTAGTGAATCCAAATATTAGGATCTATCATGATTTATGACACTCTACTATTAGGCCCAAAGCTCAACTTACTATTTACATTTTAAGTATAGGTTTAGGCTAGGTATCTTAGGGTTTGAACCCTACTTGATGTATTATTAATTTTAGAGTTAATCTAATAATTATGAAATATTTATCAATGTTAATATTATAATTAGTATTCGTTAATGTAAATATTAATTGTTATTATTAATGAATCCAGATATTAGGATCTATCATGATTTATGACACTCTACTATTAGGTCCAAAGCTCAACTTACTATTTACATTTTAAGTATAGGTTTAGGCTAGGTATCTTAGGGTTTGAACCCTACTTGATGTATTATTAATTTTAGAGTTAATCTAATAATTATGAAATATTTATCAATGTTAATATTATAATTAGCATTCGTTAATAATCATTATGATGACATCAATTAGTGCAATCCACTATCATTAACAAAGGTTTAAGAATGATAAATGAAACACTATGATTTAATAATTGAAATTTATTTATCATAACTAGTTTTATCCTAAATATCCTATTAGCGGTTAATCATTAGTAATATTAACAATACTAAGAATAACATTGTTAGCAATGATAATGATGCATTGAAACAAATTTGGATTGGGGAAACATGTTGACTCACCTAGTTGACTCGGTTCGAGTCAAGTTGACTCGGCCCAACACAAGCAGCCATCTCTTCTTCTCCTTCTTCTCTCTCTTCTTCTTTTTCTTCTCTTTTCTCTCTTTCTTGCTTCCCTACTTCCTTCTTCTCTCCATGGCCAGCAACAGCCGGACCGAACCCAGGCCCAACTCGAGCCGAGCTTGGTGGTGCGGGTTAGGTCGGATTGAGTGAGAGCATGACAGCAACCCGTTCTCTCTTTCTTCTTCACCTTCTGCCTTCCTGCTTCTCTTTTCTTTCTCTCTCTTCTTCTTTCCTTTTCCCCTTTGTTGGACATCCAGCAACAAACACCAGGGGCAACCTAACTCGGTCCAGTGACTTGAGATGGGTCCCACTCTCCCTGGCCTTCTTTCTCTTCTTCCTTCATCTTTTCATTTTCTCTTTCTATTTTTCTTTCTTCTTGCTTTTCTTCTCTATCTGTCCCAGCACCATCACCAGGTGGTGGGAGCCTGAAAACAACATCCCAAACCGTGCCTGGCTCGGTTTGGAACGGTGGAGAGGACGAACGCCATTAATGGTAGATTCTCCCCCATTGTTTCTTTCTTCATTCCGCCAGCATGGGAGGATTTCTAAGCTTGTAATAGAGCTAGGTGAATGGTTGGATTGAAGCTTGGATGCCGTTTGGTGGGTGAGTTCGGATAGAGCAAGAAATTGGCATTTTCTTTCTTTCAGCCACAAGGAGGTGGAGATTATCTTTAAGAAACTGTTCCTTCTCCTTTGTAGGGTTCATGCGGTGATCCTAGACCGTTGGATAGAGAATGGGTGGTCCAGATCGCAATAGATTTGAAACCATTTCCAGGTACTGCCCCTAGGATCGAAACTGGCCACGGTTTTGGTTGCTGGTTTTCTCAGAAAACTAGGATCCTTGTAAACAACAATGAACGGTGGATATCTCTCCGGTTTGAACGATGGAGATGCAAAGGGAAGCAAGCACGCGGGTAGTTTCCATTTTTGGAAAGTTTAGTTTTGTAGGACTCTTTTGCAGCAATGATCGTACACAAGAACATGCATGGTAGCTTGTAAGGGGGACATGGTTTTGGTCAGGACCTTTCTGAGCACAAGATGGACAGATCAGATCACTCGTCTGATCATTGACGGTGGGCCGCGGTGCGTCCCAAACGGACGCTGTCCGTCAGCCAATGAAAATAGCGAGAGAGAGAAAACTCTCAGCTTTGATAAGGTGCGGGTCAGAGGCTCTGACCAAGCGTCCCCCACTCGGTGCATGACGAGTGCACGTCTCTGCTGTGCACTCGCGCTGTGAGGTGGGGCCCATCGTGACGTATGTGAGAAGTCTACTCCGTCCATCCTTCTAGGGTGCTCTTCCAAGGGATCTTGGGCCATTGATCAGGCCGATCTAATGTCTAGGTACGGCCCATAAATCGAGTTGGGGTCATATTGGTAGGGTCCACTATTATGGTTTACAGAAAATCCATTCCTTCCACCAGTTTTGTAAGGTGATGTTAGGCTAGGGGCCAAAATAAGGGACACATTCATGTCCTAGGTGGGCCACACTTTAATCAACGTGGACTGAATTCACGTTGAACCATGAATTCATTTACGTGTAAATTCTTGACTTGCATGCATGACTGAAAAAAATTGGGTGGGGTCCGCTTGTGATGACTTCCAAGGATCCATTTCGTCTATCCGGTTTGTTACATCAATTTAGGACACTGTTGAAAATGGAGTAGTTTAATTAATCAAGTGGACCGCACGGTCCTGCCGAGTAGCGAGAATTCTCACCGTTAAAACTTCATTTGTAACTCTTATAAACAGTGCCATGCATGTGGTGTTACCATATTTACCATTCTACCCCTTTTCTTTTTTAAAACTTCTGCCATCCGTAACTCAATAGTCTATCGTCCAAATGTGACGAAATTTGACAGGTACTCTTTATTTTTCGCGCTCTTTCCATCGCCCAAATTTGAGATCTAATCTCTCAAGGATGACTAAGATTCTCATTTAATGGCTAATATATTTCAAAATTCTAAAATAATATTTGTACTCCTCTGATTGACAGGTTACCGGGCAGTTTGGACCTAAACCCTAAGATCTTCATGATGATCAGTTTATTCTCATATTCGGATGGCCCATTTGTTGGATCGAATCAGGATGGGTGATCAGATGACTTGTTAAAAATATGGGAACTTGATGGTATGCACTCCGGCCATGTATGTGGGTTGATGTACGTTTAGTTTCATAAACAGATGGTATGCACCCCGGCCACCTCCACACGTGCAGCACATGTGGAGTGGGTCCCACACGGACGGTGAAGGATGTATAACACATACCTCATACAGACCCAAAGAACCTGTAGGTGCTGCAACAGCTGCTAAATAGTTGGTGTGCAGTACTCTAATCAACCGGCTTCACAACAAGTGGGCCCACTGTAAGATGGATGGACGGATGAAACACTTACATCAAAGTGCGGTCCACGACCACATCTAGGTGGCTGGACGGTTTGATCATCATAGGTGGACAGCCTTGATGAAGCACACACATCAGTGGTGGGACTCACCGTCTGAACAGACGGTGTGATTACACAATACATATATATCTGGTGGGCTCACACGTGTGGGACCCACCAGCAATGGATGGACGGTACTAGATATAATACATACCTCAATATCAGCCCCTCTACTGACGTCAATGCAGCAGATGGGCGGCTTGGGGTAGCTCCTGAATCAGATGGGACCCACCGTCCAGCATTTGGACAGTGAGGATACAACATATACATTGAGGTGGGGTCCACATAGATGGCCCACCAGCTCACGACCGAGCTGAGGTTGTGATTCGCCCTCATCCTGCGAGATGGCCTGGAGGTACAGGAGCACGGCTGCGTCCCTACTGCTGTTAAGGTGTAGTCCACAGAGGTGCTAGATCTGGACCTGCTACACGTGTACGGTGAGGATGTAACTCACATCAAGGTGGGCCATGCGGTCATCAGGTGGGGTCCAAATGGGCAGCAAGGTAGGCCCTCGGATGGACAATGGCGTGGATAAAATACATAAATCATGGTGGTCCACATTAGTGGACGGTGGGTAAAACACATCACATCCAGTGGCCCCACGTCCAACAGATGATGGATGGTGTGGATCTAATCCATTCATCAAGGTGGGGTCCATACGTCCCAAAATGGACGGTATGGATATAATACATACGTCATAGGTGGGCCACTCACATCATCATCATCACTAAGGAAAATAAAAAGAGAGAGAGAGAGAGAGAGAGAGAGAGAGAGAGAGAGAGAGAGAGAGAGAGAGAGAGAGATACGAGATGGAGGGACCCCGCCACTATGGGTCCCTCAAGATTACAAATTGTACATCAAGATGGGTCCCACCATATGTGGGCCCTCAAATCATCAAAACTAAACAAAATCACCCACCTTAGGATTTTCTTCTTCCTTCTTCCACCAACGAGTTCAAGAGCGTCAAGGGAACAAGACTCAATGGTTGAGATCGATTTTAGAGGGTGGGATTGGGTGGTAGGGAGTGGGCCACACCTAGTTTCTCTCATGGAAGCCATGGACATCCAAGCTCTCATGGTGCTTGGGAGAAATGAGAGAGAGAGATGATGGGAGAGAAGTGATGGGAGAGAGGGATGGTAAGGTGATAGGAAAGTTGACTTTTTTGGGTTGCTTTTGTACTTGGGAATAGGGAGAGTAATGGGTTGAGTGATGGGTGTGCTTTTGACAAGTGAGGTGATTGATGTGATGGATTCTCTTGAGTTTCGCAACACGCGGCATTTTTCTTGAACTGAATGTGGGCTCACATCTCCTGACCCGGCTATCGCCTCAGCCCGCGAGACGCGGCATCGGAACCGCGGCGACGGTGTGGTCGTAAGGGTACGAGTCTCGGGTTGAGCCGACTCTGGAATACGAGATACGACTCAGGGTCACGCGCAACTATCGATAAAAGAACGCGGGTCACCAGAATTCGACCAGGAGGACCACAAAAGCCTATGGAACGGTACGGGCTAGGATACGGGCCTTACGGGTTCTCTAGTGAAAGAAATCATTAGAAATTCCGAGAGTAGAAAGAGGAATAGTTGTTGGTATATAGAAATTTATCCGTTTAAATTGTCCTTGGGACGATCTAAGCCATAGATCGTAATCCGGGGCCATCTATATCGTAGAATCAGAGGGGTGAATAGACCGATCTGCTCTAGTAGTGAATAGGCGGGCCGCTGGATCTGGAGCGTTAATCTTCAGCTTCGTGAAGGTTTTATATCATGTAGACCGTCAAATCTTCAGCCCATAATGTCCTAATTAGCACTATGCACGAAGAACTCATACCAACATATGAAGTGCATAACAACGCTAAAGGTATCTGGGAAGCACTGACAAATGCTTATGCGCAGAAGTCAGATGCAAAAGTTCGAGTAATGGAATTAGAATTCCAGGAGTATAGGATGCTAGTCGACTGCCCCATCAAAGATCATATCCGTAAAATGGAGCAGATGATAGGTGCCCTTAGGAATGTTGGGTGTAAAGTAACTGAAAATCAAAAAATAATAGCAATGTACCATTCCTTGCCTGAATCTTGGGCCCCAATCAAAAGAATTCTGAACCATACCGATTCTATCACTATGTTTAGAGACTTTTGTGGTCATTTGATAAAGTGGTTGAAATGAATACAATTCAGCCAGGTTCGGCCAAGGCCTTTGCAGCAGAGACCCATAAGCGAAAAGCTAACAAGAAATAGTTCAAAGCTCGCAAGAAGACGAAAAAGAATGACCAAGAACAGAAGTCCATAGCACCTCCTCAAATCTCAAGAAGGGGAATGGAAAGAAGAAGCAGAAAAAGACAAATATGTCCAGCAGTGTGCCCATAAAAAAAGGTAATTCCTAGGTCACTAAATATTTGTATGGGATAACAGCAGTGTACCCATTCAGATATCTGTTCTCGCATAGGGCAAACAATGTACCCAGTGATGTTTTCAGGGAAATCCACCCCGTCCATTAGATTCCTGGCAAAAAACCAGTCGGGAATGGGTACTTTTGCTCGAGTTTGGTGCGGCCCAAAGGATCGAATCTTTCCGCCTTTCATCCTGCGTTTGATGGTGATCTGCCTGTGTGTGCATGCATGGGACCAAAAGGTCTCCATGGCTAGGGTCGTGGCCCCCTATGGACCGAATGGATGGTTCAGATCGTCCGGAAGAGCGATGATGGTGGGCCACAAAGCTCCACAGCGGACGGTCACCCGTTCTCTATAGCGAAAACATAAGAAGGGTCGGGTCAAAGGTTCTTTGACCGGATCCTTGGTCCGGTGCCACTTCTGTGTACATGCGTTGTGTGCATGCAGATCCCCATGTGGGGTCCATTATGATGTTCGTGAGGAATCTGTTCTGTCCATCCCTTTTCTCATATAATTTAAGGGTTTGAGACCGAAATTGAGGCATATCCAGAGGTCAGGTGGGCCCTAGATCAATGATTTGTGTGCTGATCTGTCCATTGGACCACTTCCATAGGGATCCAAGGGCTGAATTTCGACGTGTACGTTAATTTAGGGTCCTCAGGCCAGATATAAAGTTTCAAGCCAAACGGATGGTGGGAACCCTTTGATCTTGCATTCAGGACAATTTTCAAGTCTCTTTATCGTTAATTTCTTGATTTTCTCGGATCTTTTGCGTGTAAATTCTTTGATCATGGTCTCCTACAATCCGTCCCTTGCCTTGGTGATTTGTGAGCGTCAAATCCATGCCTTTAGCACCCTTTTTCAGTCTAAGCTCCTAAATTCATCTTGTAACACAAACATGATTAAAATAGAGCGTTGAACATTATCATGTATCTAAAATCAAGTAAAAGCTGGGGTCTAATATGCAATATTTGACCCTCAACACAATCCCCAACCAACATTTTGCTAGTCTCGAGCAAAGTATTCAAAAAATATTGTTCTATAAACTCGAGTGATTTTTGAAAAACAATCCAGTCAATAGAATTCTAAGATTCGTGAATGTTGTGTATTACTTTCTCCTAGACTCAAGCGCACGGTAAACTTCATAGTCAAGTTCAAAGTAGTAATCCATCCATTAGATAAATTCTAAACATTGAGTTCCATGGGCGTATAGGTCCAATTCTCAACTTTCATGATATCATTGGTAATCAACAAAAGCATTTCGAATAGCCAAACCTAAACCGAAACTTACCTTACAGTTCAGCCTTTTTATTCTTCTAGCTTTTGATTTTTCCATCGATAGCTTCACGCTATGTCAACCTTTTTAAAGATCTTTAACAGGTAGCCGTTTTCGATGATGACTGTTTTTTTTTTGCTGGGTATTCTCTTGTTTTTTTTTCTTCAATAAACATGATGGACAAATTCCCCTGGTTGGTTCCTTCTATGCTTAGTGATTACTAGGTTAATAATTCAATATCGAACTGAAACCTTAATGTGTAAGCTAGATGTGACATGTGAAATCATGACCAAATCAATGTTTAAAACTTCTAATCATGGATTACTAATTCGAACTTAACTGTGAAATTTAACAAGCAACTGAATCCAAGAGTCATAAATCACCAACATTAAGTATTTTATACTTCTATATCAAGGATAGCCTTCAAAATCACTTCGAATTCAAAAGAATTTCTAGAAAAATTTAAAAAAATTTCACATTTTTTGCTCAAGACCAAGAAAATACTGATTAGGTAACCTAATCTCCCATCCCCAACTTAAAATCTACATTGTCCTCAATGTAAAAGATATATGCATGTAATGCACGTGAGACAACAAAATTGAAGGAGAAGTGATGGAAGGATAGTAACTGATGAAGGAGTTAGGAGGATTTTTCCAAAGAGATCTCAGCATGAAAGTGGGTCAGCACAAGAGTGAAACCAACAAAAAGCAAACTATCCTAAAGCAACTAGAAAGCAAACTATCCTAACGGCATAAAACCGACTATCCTAGAACGACAAAAAGCAAACTACCCTAGTCCTATGAAAGCAGTAAACCTACCTATACCTCCGTCAGACTAGGAGATCAATCCTGGTACACAGGATCCATCAAAGGTATGGACATGTCCTCTGAATCAAATATCTCGACAAATGGCTTTAATCGATGTCCATTCACTTTAAACTCATTGCCATTATATAGATTCCAAATCTCGACAGCCCCATGAGGATAAATAGTGATAACGGTAAAGGGCCGGTCCAACGAGATCGAAGCTTACCCAGAAAGAGATGTAACCGAAAATTATACAAAAGGACTTTCTGACCTGGCGTGAATGATTTCCACAGAATGTGTTGGTCATGAAACGCCTTTATCCTGTCCTTGTAAATTCTCGAGTTCTAGTACGCATCGTTCCGGATTTCTTCAAGTTCATTTAATTGAAGTTTGCATAGCGAGCCAGCATTGTCCAGATCAAAATTCAGATTTTTGATTGGCTAGTAGGCTCTATGTTCCAACTCCACAGGCAAGTGGCAGGCCTTCCCATATACAAGTCTAAAGGGAGACATTCCAATAGGGGTTTTAAATGCAGTACGGTAGGCCCATAAGGCATCAATAATCAGATTGACCAATCCTTACGGTCAGGGTTAACCATTTTCTTCAAAATGTATTTAATTTCCTTATTGGATATCTCAGCTTGCCCACTTGTTTGTGGGTGGTATGGAGTACTCACCTTATGAGAAATACCATATTTCTTTATTAAATTCTTGAATGGTCTATTACAAAAATGTGAGCCCTCATCACTAATGATGGATTGATGCGTTCCGAACCGAGAAAGGATGTTTTCTTTTAAGAATTTAATGACCGTTCGATGGTCATTGTTCCGGCACGGGATCGCTTCGACCCATTTAGTGACATAGTCTACGACGAGCAAAATGTATAGATTTCTAAAGGATTGGGGGAATGGTCCCATGAAATCGATGCCCCAACAGTCAAATGCCTCTATAATAAGGATGGGTTTCAAGGGCATCATATTTCGACGGGATGATGCTCCCAATTTTTGATAACGCTCACAATCTTTGTAAAACACTCATGAGTGTCCTTGAACATAGTGGGCCAGTAAAAGCCACACTACAGATCTTGGCCGTGATTTTTTTAGCAGAAAAGTGACCACCACAGGCCTGTGAGTGACAGAAGGAGATGACACTCTGATGCTCATCATCTAGCACACATCTCCTTAAGATTTGGTCTGGGCAATATTTAAACAAATACGAATCATCCCAGAAGAATTCACGCACCTCAATGAAAAATTTCTTCGTATCTTGCGCAGTCCAATGTGTCGGTGCGAAACCTGTGGCAAGATAATTGGCAATATTAGCGAACCAAGGTGAATGTGAGACTTTGAACAATTGTTCGTCAGGGAATATGTCATTAACATGTTCTGTATTAAGGGAATTAGAGGAACTAAGGGGTGAAAGATTGTCACCTACTACGTTCTCTACTCCCTTTTTATCCTTTATTTCTAAATCAAATTCTTGGAGCAGGAGGATCCATCTTATCAGGTGGGGCTTAGCATCATTCTTAGAAAGAAGATACTTGAGCGTCGCATGATCTGTGTAAACGATGATCTTGGATCCGATCAAGTAGGACCTAAATTTGTCCAAAGAGAAACTACTGCCAAAGTTCCTTTTTTGAAGTCGATTAGTTCACTTGGGCAGGATTTAGAGTTCTACTTACGTAATGGATAATGTAGAGTTTTTTTTCTTTTCTCTGGCCTAAAACCGTCCTAAGGGCATAATCATACGTGTCACACATAAGTTCAAAAGGAAGGCTTCAGTCGGGTGGCTGCATGATAGGTGCAGTGGTCAACATGCCCTTAAGCTTCTTGAAAGCTTCTTGGCATTACTTAGTCCACTTTTAGGTTCATCTTTTAGAAGTAGATTATATAATGGATGAGAGAAGACTAAAGCCCTTTATGAATCTTCTATAAAACCCGGTGTGTCCTAAAAAGGATCGCATGTCTCATATGTTCTTGGGTGGAGTTAGGTTAGAGATAAGATTGATTTTTGTCTTATCTACGTCGATTCCTTTGGACGAGATGATATGTCCAAGGACAATTCCCTTACGAACCATGAAATGACACTTCACCCAATTGAGTACCAAATTCTTTTCTTCACATCTTTTCAGCACACATTTAAGACTCTCTAAGCACTCGCTGAAAGATGGACCGAAGACAGAAATCGTCCATGAAGACCTCTAAATATTGCCCCACCATATCAGAACAAATACTCAACATGCATCACTAAAAAGTGACGGGGGCATTACATAATCCGAATGACATCATTCGGTAAGCAAATGTGCTGTAAGGACATGTAAATGTAGTCTTTTCCTGATCTTTAGGGGCTATCTCTATCTGATTGTAGCCCGAATACCCGTCAAGAAAATAATAATAGGAATGACCAACTAGCCTTTCCAAAATTTGATCGATGAAGGGTAAAGGAAAGTGGTCCTTCTTCGTGACGGTATTCATCTTTCTATAGTCAATGCACATTCTCCAACCAGTAGTAACTCTAGTTGGCACAAGTTCATTATTGGCATTGGCTACAATGGTGATTCCGGACTTCTTAGGAACCACCTTAGTTGGACTCACCCATTGACTATCGGATATAGGGTATATGATACCCACATCCAATAGTTTAAGAACTTTGGCTTTAACCACTTCTTTCATGTTTAGATTTAGTCTACGTCGTGATTACCGAGAAGTCTTCGCATTATCTTCGAGATAAATGCGGTGAGTATAAATCGAAGGGTCAATTCCCTTGAGGTCCGCAATCATCCATCCACAGGCTCCCTTATGCTCAATGAGAGTAGATATGAACATACTCTTCTGTTCTTTCTCCAGGTGGGAAGAGATCACCACCGAGTATGTCTCATCTTGACCTAAATAAACATATTTCAAATTAGAGGGCAAAGGTTTTAGGTCAACCTTCGGTACCTTGAGGTTAGACGACAGAGGCACTTCTTCGGTTTGGGGCAATTCTTCAAATTGTGGCCTCCACCAGTTAACTTCAAGTACTGGTGCAGTATCAAGCATGACAACCATCTCCTTAATCATGTCATCATCAAAATCATGGGAGTAAGCCAGACATGTCTTTAGAGGGTTAGAGGATAAAGTCAGAGGTGTTCTATCTTCTCCGAAAGAATCAATCATGTTAATATCGTGAAAATCGTCATCATCCTCTAATTGTCTGCTTGTATTGAAAAAGATATTTAGCTCCAATGTCATATTCCAGAAAGACATACCCATGACTCCATTCCTACAATTGATGATTGCGTTTGAAGTGGCAAGGAATGGGTGACCAAGAATGATGAGAATCTAAGTGCTCATGTTACTGATGGGTTCAGTATCCAAGACGATAAAATCTACAGGGTAGTAGAACCTGTCAACCTGGACTAACACATCCTCAATTACCCCTCTCGGTACATGAACAGAGCGATCAACAAGTTGTAATGTAGTTAAAATGGGTTTTAATTCATCCAAACTTAACTGTTTGTGCACCGAGTAGGGAATCAAATTTACGTTCGCTCCTGAGTTAAGAAGTGTGTGCTCAATTCGGTAGTTCCTGATTACACAAGGTATGGTTGGGCTACCGGGATCTTTGAATTTCTGTGGCACATCTTGCTTTAGGATGACACTCACTTTTTCAGTTAAGAAGATTTTCTTTTGAATATTTTGTTGTCTTTTGGTCGTACACAAGTCTTACAGAAATTTGGCATATGAAGGTATTTGTTTTACGACATCAAGTAGAGGAATATTGACCTTTACTTGTTTTAACATCTCTAAAATGTCTTGAGAGTTAGAGAGAGATTTTGGTGCAACCAACCATTGGGGAAATGGAGCAACTGTTTTCCCTTAAAGTTCCAGTTCTAACTCTTGTGGAGCAGTGCTAGGTCTATCATTATTGTCCTCTTTCGGGTCCTTAGGCTTTTCAGCTCTTACCGTAATAGATTTGTCAATTATCTTCCCACTCCTAAGAGTGGTAATAGACTTAGATTTGTTTTATCTTGCCACTCCTAAGACTTAGATTTGTTAATTAAAACATCTAAGATTTGTCAATTATCTTCCCACTCCTAAGAGTGGTAATATGAATATCTTCCCACTCCTAAGAGTGGTAAGAGTGGTAATATTGAACCGGTTCTTCCCACTCCTAAGAGTGGTAATAGACTTGTGTGAAATTTTGAAATTTTCTGCCCTTACCGTAATAGATTTGTCAATTATCTTCCCACTCCTAAGAGTGGTAATAGACTTAGCTTGAGTTTGCTCTTGTGTGAAAATTTGAACCGATGCTTCTTGAGGTTTCCCTTGATTTGGATTTTGATTGAAGAAACCTTGAGGGGTAGCAGTTTGTCCATTCCTCCAACTGAAGTTTGGATGATTTCTCCAACCAGGATTGTATGTATTGGAGGTAGGTCCATTGAAAGGTCTTTGGTAATTGTTCATGGCATTGGATTGCTCATTCAACACCTCTTGAAAGGCTGGTATTGTTGGACAATTTTTAGTTGTGTGAACGTTGCAAGCACAAATACAGCAAACAGTTTCCTTATCTTTATCCTTCTTTAATTCCATGGCCTCGAGTTTCCTAGTGAGATAAGTCATTTTAGCATTGATATCATCGTCCTCTTTTAGGAGACACATTCCACCCCTCTCACTACAAAAAAGAGGGTTTTTACCGATGAAACTTTTAGCGACGAATTTTTTTTTTCGTCGTTAAAAGTTTACTTTTACCGACGATTTTTTTTTCGTCGCTAAAAGTAACTTTTAGCGACAAAATTTTTTGTCGCTAAAGGGTGTTTGAATTTTTGGAAAAAACAAAAAGTCAAGAGTTTCCTTTTAGCGACGAAATTAATTTCGTAGCTAAAGGTGGCTTTTAGCGACGAAAATATTCGTCGCTAAAGGGTGTTTTGAATTTTTGGAAAAAATAAAAAGTCGAGAAGTTTCCTTTTAGCGACGAAATTAATTTCATAACTAAAGGTGGCTTTTAGCGACGAAAATATTCGTCGCTAAAGGGTGTTTTGAATTTTTGAAAAGACAAAAAAGTTGAGAAGTTTCCTTTTAGCGATGAAATTAATGTCATAGCTAAAAGCCGCAATTTTCGTTGCTAAAGGGAGTTTTGAATTTTTCAAAAAAAATAAAAAAGTCGAGAAGTTTCCTTCTAGCGACGAAATAAATTTTGTAGCTAAAAGACACCTTTAGCGACGAAAAGTTTCATCGTTAAAGGGTGTTTTGAATTTTTGAAATGACAAAAAAGTCGAGAAGTTTCCTTTTAGCGACGAAATTAATTTCGTAGCTAAATTCCACCTTTAGCGACAAAAATTTTCATCGCTAAAGGGTGTTTTGAATTTTTGAACAAGGTAAAAAGGTGAGAAGTTTCCTTTAGCGACGAAATTAATTTTGTAGCTAAAAGTGGCTTTTAGCAATGAAAATTTTCGTCGCTAAAGGGTGTTTTGAATTTTCGAAAAGACAAAAAAGTCAAGAGGTTTTCTTTTAGCGACGAAATTAATTTTGTAGCTAAAGCTGGCTTTTAGCGACGAAAATATTCGTCGCTAAAGGGTGTTTTGAATCTTTGAAAAGACAAAAAAGTCAAGAAGTTTCCTTTTAGCGACGAAATTAATTTCATAGCTAAAGGTGACTTTTAGCGATGAAAATATTCGTCGCTAAATGGTGTTTTGAATTTTTGAAAAGACAAAAAAGTCGAGAAGTTTCCTTTTAGCGACAAAATTAATGTCGTAGCTAAAAGCCACCTTTAGTGATGAAAATTTTCGTCGCTAAAGGGTGTTTTGAATTTAAAAAAAAAAAAAAAAAGTCAAGAAATTTCCTTTTAACGACGAAATAAATTTCGTAGCTAAAAGACATCTTTAGCGACGAAAAGCTTCGTCGTTAAAGGGTGTTTTGAATTTTTTAAAAGACAAAAAAGTCAAGAAGTTTCCTTTTAGCGATGAAATTAATGTCGTAGCTAAAATCCACCTTTAGCGACAAAAATTTTCATCGCTAAAGGGTGTTTTGAATTTTTGGAAAAAATAAAAAGTTGAGAAGTTTCCTTTTAGCGACGAAATGAATTTCGTAGCTAAAGGTGGCTTTTAGTGACGAAAATATTCATCGCTAAAGGGTGTTTTGAATTTTTAAAAAGACAAAAAAGTCGAGAAGTTTCCTTTTAGCGATGAAATTAATGTCGTAGCTAAAAGCCACCTTTAGCGACGAAAATTTTCATCACTAAAGGGTGTTTTGAATTTTTGAAAAAAACAAAAAATCGAGAAGTTTCCTTCTAGCGACGAAATTAATTTCGTAGCAAAAGGTGGCTTTTAACAACGAAAATATTCATCGCTAAAGGGTGTTTTGAATTTTTGAAAAGACAAAAAAGTCGAGAAGTTTCCTTTTAGCAACAAAATTAATGTTGTAGCAAAAAGCCACCTTTAGCGACAAAAATTTTCATCGCTAAGGGGTGTTTTGAATTTTTGAAAAAAACAAAAAATCGAGAAGTTTCCTTTTAGCGACGAAAATTTTCGTTGCTAAAGGGTTTAACAAAAAAAATTTCATGCTGTCTTGGAAATGTTTGCGCGCGGTAAGACTTTTACTGACGAAAATGTTCGTCGGTAAAAGTGTTTTTCCTAAATCTTTTTCCTGACGGTTGAAAACCATCGATAATAATGTAAAACAATGTTTAATTTTTAAAAAATTTTTGTCGGTAAAAATGTGTGTGTGTGTGTGTGTATATATATATATATATATATATAGTTTTTATATCATATGAATGGAAATTTTTTATATATATAATTAAAAGGTAATATTTAAATGATTTGTAATATCACATGAAAAAGAATATTGAAAAGTTTAGAAATGTTAACTATGTTTAAGAAAAATTTTGAGTACAAAATAATGCTTTTAAAGAAAAAAATCGGCATTTTGAAATTTTTGAGAAAAAAAAATAAAATATGAGAAAATTTTTGAGATTTTGAAAATAAAAATTTAAAATTTGTATTTTAAATATTTTTGAAATATTTTATAATAAAAACGATATTTAGATAAAAGAGTAAAAAAAATATACATTTTGAAAAAAAATGTTATTTTTAAAAGGAAATTGAAATTTATTTGAGAAAAATAAAATTACTAAATTATTAGACACATCCACTAATTGAACCATTAATCATTTTTGGACAATCTAATCAGTTCAAATCGAAGTGTAAATAACTTCAGATGTTTAAATCAAATTTCACTAAAATTGTTGATCAATCTTGTATGCCCGATATCTTTCTCATATGTAGCCTGATTGAGGCGAGTAACTAGTCAAATTGAGAGTATTGATCAGCAAAATAGAGTGAATAGACCAGACATGTAAAATGGGCCAAATATTCTGGTTAAAATTGTGACCCAACTTACTGATCTCGTGAGAACCTAAGAATTGATGTTAGTAAGTTTTGTGGGCCCCATCATGATGTGTGTCGAACATCAACACCGTGGATTTGATGTGTCCCCTTTAGGTTATGAGATATCTAAAAAATTATCGGTAAACAAAACTCAAGTGGGCCATACCATTTAAAACTATGTGAAGACATCCTAAAAAATATAAAAACACTTGGTGGGGCCCACATGAGTTTTGGATGCGGTTGAAACTTGGTCTAACCCCTCATCCAAGTGGGACACACATAATGAGTGGGTTGGATATGTGAATCACATTTAGGCAGGCCCAATATATGATTATGAATGTTTTAAGGAAACCCTTCTCCACTACATGTAAGTGAGTTACTCGTTACCCTTACCAGAGTAAACTCTGTGGGGTCCACCATTATTTATTTATTTTATCCACTCCATTCATCCATGTTAACAGATAATTTGAGGTCTAAAGGACAAAAAGGAAGCATATCTAAAGCTTAAGTGGACCACACCACAAGAAATAGTGTGATTGAACCTCTACCATTTAAAATTTCTTGGAGGCCATAAAAGTTTTGGATCAAGCTGATGTTTGTGTTTTCTATTCATTCATATATTTTTGATATTATGAACAACCTTTAACTGTTTTTGGACAATCTGATCAGTTCAAATTGAAGAGTAAATAACTTCAGATGTTTAAATCAAAATTCACTGAAATCGTTGATCAATCTTTGTATGCCCAATATCTTTTCTCATATGTAGCCTGATTGAGGCGAGTAACTAGTCAAATTGAGGGTATTGATCAGTAAAATAGAGTGAATGGACCAGACATGTAAAATGGGCCAAATATTTTGGTCAAAATTATGACCCAACTTACTAACCTCGTAAGAACCTAAGAATTGATGTTAATAAGTTTTGTGGGCCCTATCATGATGTGTGTCGAACATCAACACCGTGGATTTGATGTGTCCCCTTTAGGTTATGAGATATCTCTTCATTTATATCTTTTTGATATTATGAACATGTTGGATATCAAATAAATATTACTGTGGGCCCAAGGAAGGTATCAACGGTGGAAATCATTATTCCACACTGTTTCGCGTGGCATGGTACACTTGAGTTTTGGATTTACTGAAAATTTGGGATCAACCAACACCGTTCATCAATTTTTTGAGATAATTTTAGAGAATTATCCAAAAAATGAATCATATCCAAAGATTAAATGGACCACACTACAAATAAGGGGAGCAAATTGACTACTCCCCTTAACACCATGCAATGGCTGGTGGTTGGTGCTCTGTGAGCCCTACCATGATGTATGTGTTTAATCCATGTTGTTTATCTATTTTTAAAGATCATCTTACGGTATGAGACCAAAAATGAGATATATCCAAATCTTAAGTGGACCACATTCCAGGAAATAGTGTTGAATGAGCGTCAACCATTAAAAAATATTTTGGGGCCATAAAAGTTTTGGATCAAGTTGATTTTTGTTTTTCCCCTTCATCTGGCCATGTATGACCTAATCAGCATATTGGATGTCAAATAAACAGTATAGTGGGCCTTAGGAGGATTTTAATGATGGGTATCCAATCATTATTGTTTTTATGTGGTGTGGTGCACCTGAGATATCGATTTATATACTTCTCATTTTTGGGATCAAGTCATAAAATGATCTTTATATACCTCTCAATTTAGGTGTGGCCCTAATTGTTGGGTCTACCTTGAAGTAAGTATTGTATATCTAAACCATTCATCCATTTTGTCAGCTCCTAGAGCACATCCAAATTTCTGTTGGACCACACCACATTTTGGATGAAGTTGATATTTGTTTTTTTTAATTATTTTATTTGTTTTATTTTCCTTTGTTCAGGTATGTCTGGCCTAATCAACAGGTCAGATAAAAATAAATGTTACAGTGGGCACTAAGGTGGGCCCATAAAGTTTTTAATGGTGGGTGTTCAATTACCATTGTTTTTTTTTTTTTTTTTTTTTTAATGTTGTAATCAACTTAAGATTTGAATATGATTCATTTTTGGGCTCGTATACTACAATGACTTGGCAAAACAAATGGACCATATGGATATACAATATATAAATCAAAGTGGGCCTAAGGTCAAGTCTGGCATTAGGTTGGCTGAGGTCAGGCCACAGGAGCTAGGCAACAAAGAGCTCTGTTGGGGCTTGTATGACCTAATAAATAGAATGGATGTCAAATAAACAGTAAAGTGGGCCTTAGGAGGATTTTAATGATGGATATCCAATCACTATTGTTTTCATGTGGTGTGGTCCATGTGAGATTTATATACCTCTCATTTTTGGGCCCCACCATGATGTATGTTTTGTATCCACACCTTCCATCCTTTTAGAGAGATCATTTTAGGGCAATGTCCAAAGAACGAGTTAAATCCAAAGCTCCAGTGGACCCCAGCACAGAAAACAGTGGGATAGTAATGCCCACTATTAAAAACTTCTAAAGGCCACGAAAGTTTTTGATCAAGTTGATATTGTGTATTCCTCTCATGTTTAAAAAAAAAAACTTTTGAACCAGTTGGATTTCAAATAAACATTCCAATGGACCTTAGGATAGTTTCAAAGGTGGGAATCACCCTCCCCGTTGTTTTCTGTGGCGGGGTCCACTACAGATTTTTATTTGTCTCATTCTTTGGCTAATGACTTAAAATGATATCTCAGAATAGATGGACGGTGTGGATATAACAAATACATAAAAGGTTTTTATATATTTTTAAATATTATATAGTAATTATATATATATATATATGGAAAAAGGCTCTATACGTTGAGCTCATGGGAACTCTCCATGAGGTCGAGCTATGTGGGCCCCACCATGACGTGTGTCAAACATCAACACTGTGCATTTGATGGGTCCCCTTTAAATTATGGGATATCCCAAAAATCAGCCATATACAGAACTCCAGTGGGCCATACCATCTAAAATCATGGGAAGACATGCTTAAAACATATAAAAGCACTTGGTGGGTCCCCACCTGAAATTTGGATGCATCTGAAACTTGGTATGTGTCACGCTCCAGACTCGGTAACCAGACTCACAAGGAACCCGATGGCTGGTTCAGGCCGCAATAGCCTCCATAGTACCCCATTCTCAGCTCCTAAGACAGGTTCCGATCCTGGGATCCTACAAGGAGGATTTCCATAACAGTATAATCATTCCAATACGAGCATACCCAAGATTACAACAAGTACATATGAGAATAACAAGGGCCACACATCACAAAAATCCACTAAGAATTTAAAATTTTACAAGTTTACATCAGGTCCAAAAGGACATACATAAGGTAATAAGAAAAGAGAGAGAGAAATCAGCAACACTGGAGTCCTCAGTGCTTAACTCTACTCCACAATCTGCTGCTACGACGCCTGCCTAGAGTCTCTTGCACGCATCAATCATGCATAAGCTTATAGAAGCTTAGAGGGTGGTGAAAGTGTGTGTCAATGGTGCACAGAAGAATAACAGGAGGTATGAGGAAAGAACATGCTCAATGAGAATATCACTATTCTTACCAAGGCTTATCATGAATACCATGCAATGAGTACTGAGATTCATACCAAGGCAATGCATGAAGGGGCTTATACAGCCAATGCTAATGTAATGCAAGTAATGCCAGTGCTCATATCCAAACTATATGTCAAGTACATTTTCATTTATAAGGAAATCACCGGGGTCCATTACACTGCTGAATGACTGCCGCTCTACAGACCCCGCACAGTCAAACGAGCGTAAGAGACCTCACTACCCACCTGTGGACAACCAATCACCAACAAGGCCTGAAGGTAGCAGACCCATTTATGAGCTGGTCAGACTTTGCCTAGCAATGCCTCCTCACACCAGGCAGGTAAGGCCACAACCTTATCCAACCGACTACACGACAGTGGGAGTTGCGGCCTAACGATATAAGGTCCTTATGCGCTCATAGTTTCCACTCGGTCACGATGTTGGAGAAGATCCTTGGTACCATGGAAGTTTTGGGAATTTCACTCATAGACATCTTATACACCCGGTATTCTCAAGTAATATTTTCGGTGTCCACTCATACGGCCATCCACGAATATCCTAGTGGAGGTGAGGCCCTGATGAAGCAAGGGCAGTATCATCATGAAATGCTATGCCAATGCATGAGTCACACACACAGATCATGCACTAGCTACAGGCACACAATGTGCACAAGGGGAGAAATTCCATCCTTCAATGACCACCATACAATGCAATCAATTCATACAGATGATGCATATGGGTCATAATGATGTAAGTATGCTACCTGTAGAATGTATTCCTCTGTCCTAAGGAGAGACAAGGTCTAGGTACATAAATAGGTACTAAGAAGAAGCGGAGTCCTCTAGTGGGGCCCCAATACTTTGGGATAACCCACAATCTAGGAGAATCATAAAGCCTCAAGGAGGAGACGAGCCTAACAAGGTCCATGGTGGGCCTTCAACCACCTATAAGGGCCTTATGGGCCTACCTTAGGGCCACCAAGGAGGACATCTAACCTCAACTGGGTCCCAAAAGGTAGCCTGCTACGTATGAAAGGAAAAGTCCAAGGCCCAAATCAATCCATGGCCTAGTGGGCCATACACTAAGCCCAACACATAGGCAACTTGGTAGGTCCTTAAGCAAGGTTAGGGCCCAACCATAAGGGTCATGGGTTCACTGATTATGGCGGGCCTAATGGGTAGCCCATTATCCCAACATATGAGAAATCCTTATATTTAACACAAGTAAGTTAGGCCTCACATCTCGGCCTAAGTATGGATTTATTACAGAGGGCAAGCAAGGGCCCAACTACTTGAGTATTTAGCCCATAAGACCCATAACAATGGCGTGGTAAGTATAAGACCCAAGGGTCCAACGGGCCTATCAAAAGTTCCAGCCCAACTAAGGCTATAAGGCCCATTAACTAGAAGACTAACCCAAGAAGAATCCAATTGGAATGGGCCTTTAATCATGCACTAATTAAGCCCAAAAATAAAATTAAGATGGTAAGATAACCGACTTAAATCCTCCTCAAATCTAGTGGGCTATACTGTCCCAAAACAACATTTATAGGCAACAATTTTGGG
>JAJHSJ010000009.1:55944390-55982824 GCA_021015155.1 Magnolia officinalis | reverse complement strand
AAACTTTAACTTAAACTTATTCTCAAATCCCAAAACCTATACTTATAACCTAAACCTAAACCTCCGCCTTCATCTTTGTGATTTTTTATATTTTTGTTTATGATGTTAAGCTTATATGTATTTATGCGTGAATGAATGTGATGTGGATAAGATTGTTTGTGTTTGAATGAATGTAGTTTATGTTTGGATGGATTTACTAGTTTGGGTTTAGATGGATGTGAATGTGAATATGATGAAATATATTATATAACAGGTGTATCCGGATGTATATGATGAAATATATTATAACAGGTGTATATCAGGAATTTTGTGCTGGAATATTAAAAAAAAAGAGACTTTTACCTACGAAAATTTTCGTAGGTAAAAGTTTTGTAAATATTTTTACCTATGAAAATTTTCGTCGGTAAAAGTTTTTTACGTATTTTTTAGCGATAAAAATATTTGTCGTTAAAAGTTTTTAACATTTATTTCGAAAATGTTCGTCGCGAAAAGTTTTGTAATTATTTTTAGCGACGAAAACTATCGTCGCTAAAAGTTTAACATTTATTTTTTAGCGACAAAAATGTTCATCACTAAAAGTTTTATAATTATTTTTAGCGACGAAAACTATCATCGTGAAAAGTTTAACATTTATTTTTTAGTGACGAAAATTTTCGTCGCTAAAAGTGTTGTAATTATTTTTAACGACGAAAACTATCGTTGCTAAAAGTTTAACATTTTTTTTTTAGCAACGAAAATATTCGTCGCTAAAAGTTTTGTAAAAGTTTTTTAGTGACGAAACAATTCGTCGCTAAAAGTTTTTTTAGCGACGAAAAAATTTGTCGCTAAAAAGCTTCCCTTTGCTGACGATTAAAATTTTTCGTCGATAAAAAACCTTTGTCTTGGTATTTTAGCGACGAAAATTTTCGTTGATAAAGTTACGAAAATTTGGCTTTTAACAATGAAAATTTTCGTCGCTAAAGGTGAGATTTCTTGTAGTGTCTCCTTGGGTTGAGTCAGCCTATACATGGTGTTGGTTTTGTGTATGTATCCCATGATTGTGCATTTTCAGCAAGTTTATCCAAGTAGACCCACACCTCATCGACATTTTTATTCATAATTCCCCATTGCACAATGTCTCGACCAATTGGCACATGGAAGATGTTAGACCATCATTAAAAGAAGTGTGTAATCCGCCACGTTTCAAATCAGTGTTGTGGGCATGAACTGATAAGATCCTTGAACCGCTCTCAACATTGGAAGAATGTTCATGCTCCTTTGGGCGAAGTTCATGATTGACTTTCTAAGGGTGATCGTTTTATGATGTGGAAAAAATTTCTTTATGCACTCCTTTATCATATCACTCCATGTGCCAATAGATCGAGGATGTAGTGAATGCAACCACATCTTAGCTTTCTCTTTCAAAGAAAAGGGAAAGAGTTTTAGTCTGACCGTGTCATCAGAAACGTTAGGAAAGTATAAAGTGGTTATGATCTCATCAAACTCTTTCGGGTGTAAGTATGGATTTTTTGACTCAAGCCCATGAAATTTAGGAATGAGTTGGATCACCCCTGGCTTGATATCTATGTATCCCGTATTCTCTGGAAAAACCATGCATGAGGGCGCGCTCACCCCCGCCGGTTGTAAATAATCTCATAAAGTATGAGGTGGGGATGCTTGATGCACCTCATTCTCATCTTGGACTTCCCCAACCCTAGGTTGAGGTAGTCCTTCAGGTTGATTGGCTAGTTGATTTGTGGCCATAACCTCAATTAACTTTGGGGATCTCGAGCGGTGTCCAGTCCTGCGATGGATAGTCAACCCCTCAACCAATCCTCCTTCAGTCAAGAGACGTCGAGTGTTGTCACGGACCCACTTGGGCATGAAACACTCGCAACCCTCAATCTAGATTCTAACCTAAACCTAAAAAAGAAGAAAAGAAATAGAAATCTAGAAAGAAAGAGAAAAGAGTTGGAAAGAAGTTACTAAATTAGAAATTTCTAAATAAGAAACCTGCAAAACAAAACAAAACAAGTCAATTCCTAAAAAATAGAAAGTAAACTAGTTTCTAAAAAGGAAAAATTTCTAAAAATAGAAAATAGAAAGTTTCTAAAACTAAATAGGAAAGTTTAGGTTAGTTTCTAAAAATAAAAGAAAACCTAGAATTAGAAAGTTTCTAAGAATAGAAAATAAAACCCTAATACTAAAAATAGAAAAATTAGAAAGAGATTACCAATTTAGAAAGTCTATATCAGGGTCCTACAAAACAGGAAAGTTAGGTTAGTTTCTAAAAATCAAACAGGAAAACCCTAAACCTAGAAAAACCTTAATCTTAACCTAATTCTAAAACCAATTAATCTCAGAAAAATGCAACCGTCAATCCCCCGCAACGTTGCCAAAAACTTGTTCACCACCCCAAGTGTTGGGTCGCGCTGTAGTAATAATCTCGGTAAGACCGAGGTCGAATCCACATGGACTAAACCTTGGACATATTCTGAAAGTAACTAGAACTAGAACTAGAAGAAGATGAAATCTAAATCAGGAGATTTTAAGAGAATAATGGTAAATTACTTTAACTAAAACTTGTAAAATTCAAAGGTGGGAAACTAGGGTGCCAAGGATCCACTTGTAGAGATCAGGGAGATTTATGCTTGATTCATAAACACAACTGGAATCAGAGTCCTATCTTCATCCAGATGGAAGATAATTCATTAAAAACAATTATGAACATCCTTTGATCTAGTTATCAATGGATAAGAGGTATAAGAATTAGAATTGATTCCATCACAAGGCCATGCCCATGAGGTAAAGCAAACAACAGAATTTAACCAATCCACAACCTGAGAGAGTTATGTGAAAGTGTAAGTGTTATGGTCTCATGCTCCTTTGGTTGTCAAATTTTGTGTGCCAAAAACATCTATCGGTGTTCTGTACTTGTATGATCATTTATTGGAATTCAAGACACCTCAAAAAGCTACATGTTGAAGCCTTAAAAAAGCTACATGTTGAAGCCTCAAAAAAGCTACATGTTGAAGCCTCAAAAAAGCTACATGTTGAAGCCTCAAAATACTACATGATGAAGCCTCAAGAAGCTACAATGTTGAAGTTCAAATCTGAAGAAACAACGTATGAAGTAGTTCTATGTTGATCAAGATCTCAAGCCTGACAAGCCTGATATAATTCAATTTATCTACATTCGTTGAAAGGTTGAAGTTCAATGTCCATACGACATGGTTCAGGTTTGAATGACCTTAGGTTGACCCTTTAAGTAGGTCACTTGGATACATTATTCAAATATTTAAAATACACAAGGTTGGTCTATTCTACGACCAGTCCTAGCTCTTGTTCGACCAGTCCTAACATTGGTTCGACTAGTCCAAGAAATTCCACGACCAGTCCTAAGAAGTTGAAGATTTTTCGGAATTTTTGGTACGCCCACGACCAGTCCTGGAGGGCCTTCGACCGGTCGTAGGTGTGACTTCAACTCGTCCACGACCAGTCGTGGAGCTACGACTTAAAGTCCAGCGACGAAATCATTGGTCCTACGACCAGTCGTAGATATCTACGACCAGTCGTAGGTGACCCACGACCAGTCGTAGGGTACTCACGACCAGTCGTAGAACGGCTTTCAAAGATCGCGCTTATTTTTCAAAAATCTGTTAGAGCTACGACCAGTCGTAGGTTTCTAAGACCAGTCGTAGGAGCGATTTCTGCTTCTATAAATTGAACACGAAATTCAGAGTTTTCATGACTTCCACTCTCATTCAATTCAAGAATTTTCAAGTGATCACTCTGAGATAAGTTTGTGTTATTTTAAGCTAGATTGTGCTTATTTAATATTCCTTTTTGCTAGCTTATTTAATTTGATTTTGTTTATATATTCCAATCATATTTGAAAAGAGGAATTATCTTATTCCTTCTTCTTGGAATCAAAATCAAATTTAGCTACGCCCAACGAGTTAAATCTAAAATCAATTAGAACTTAGAACCTTATGTATGTGAGTATTGGAAATTGAACTTTGACATTCAAATCATCTACTCCGATTGGTTCTACCGGGCTGCTACGAAAAAGGAGAAATCCAGGTATTTTACAATTCTGTAAAATTCATTTACTTTGGTTTTGTTTGAGGTTAAGCCAGAAAAATCTCATTGTATTGGTTGTCTGAGGAAAACCAGAAAACTCAGAAAAGAGGGGTTTTGAATTGTGTAAGCCCAAGTGAAAAAGACACAATTGTAAAGGTTTTGGTGAACCTGTGAAAACCTATTTGTTAGTGAACGCTAATATCCCCTGTGTGAGGATATTAGGAGTGGAGTAGCTTTGTGGTGGCTGTGGAAAACAGTTGGTGTACACACAAGCGAACCACTTAACTCTTTGACTTGTGGTTTGAATGCTTGCTTAATTTTCATATCTTTATCATTTGATCTTGTGGAATGTACAGGGGGATGTGAATGTGTAATTATTTACATTTCAAGCAAGTGTGGGGATTGTTGTAATATTTAGATACGTTCTTCATTTAAATTCAATTCCTTGCTATTTCATTTACTTATATTAATATTGAGTTCTTGATCCAAAAGAGGTTCTAGAAATAAGGTTGTCCTACCATAAGCCCTTGTTGATTATGGTGTAAGGTTGTCCTTAGAATGAATTTGAATCAATCTCTCGATATCTATTTATCAAGGTGATTTAAATTTAGCTTTGTGAATTGATTCAAGTTATAAGGTTGTTGGTTTATTTTATTTCCGCTGAATTTTATTTTAATTTGGCATAGTCCTATTCACCCCCCCCCTCTAGGACATATAGCTTGGCCTTTTCAGAAAGTGCCCTGGTTTGTCAATTACCGTGAGTGTTGAGTCAGTTCGTCTACAGAGCCTGATATGAAGATCAATTCAAGCGTCTGCCTTAACCGGATGTGTGCAAGCTCACCACAAGTAAATCTGAGCCTCACATCCCTTGTCCAAATCACCAGGTAAGCTAAAACCCTTAAAATAAACTAGAACATCCTAGGGTTTTTAGGGTAAGAAAACGTTTTTCAAAATAGAAAAATTATTTAAGTTTTCTTGCCTTGTCGATTTTATCGATACACATCTCGATATGATCGACCTACGCAGTCGAGTCCTCGATGCTCCATCGATATCATCGAAAAGAAGACCAAATATGTCCAGCAACCTCACAACAAATCTGGACGAGTTATCGATGTATCGATAGACCTATCGATATCATCGATATTCAAATCCCGAGTCTATCGAAATTGACTCGATTATATCGACAAGCAGATTTCTGGTGCCCCTGTTTTTCTTAAAGAATATCATATAATCATCGATATATCGAAGCCTCCTCTATACCATCGAAATTTAAACCTCGATCATATCGGTAGGCCTCGATGATATCGATCTTGAACGCCAAGTCTCTCCAGCAAATATTTCAGGGTGTTTAATTATGATCGGGGGCCTCGATAGAATCGATATCAAATATCGATGACATCGGTACCAGGTCGATTGCATCGAACAAGGACATAAACTGTCCAGCAAGCTTAATGAAAAATCAGCGGGATTTATCGATGCCTCGACTCTGATATCGATATCATCTATATTCAAATTCCGATGATCTCGATGGTCCTCCCCGATCATTCATAAAAACCTGAAATATTTTCTAGTCAAGTCTCTCTCATTTTTCAAGTGTTGATGGATCGAACCTCTCATCGATGGAATTGGAGTTTGAAATCTGATGTCAATGACAATCGTTTCAATTCATTGACCATCTGGCAAAAGGTTTCAAAAGCGTATGACAATGAGTTCAAGTCATCGAGCGGACCATCGATGCTATCGAGAGTATACGCTCGATGATATCGAACCTGCTCGATGATATCGAACTCTGTCATAAATGTGACCGTTTTATATCCGTTGGAACCTTTTGCCTATATAAAGAGGACTTGTCTATTGTTGCTGTGAGAGAAAGAAAAAAGAGCTTTTGAGTGTTTATCTTTAGATCTTATATCCAAAGCCCTTTCTCTCAGGGAAGTTCATCCTCCAATCCACCCTCACCATTGATATTTAATAGAGTGGGTTGGGGAATGAACTTCCGCATTCAAGGATCCTCCAACTACCATTAAGTTGGGATGCCTCGAATGCTTAGATGATTGAAATCGCTCTATCTTCCTTATAGGAAAATCTTTTGAGAGTAGAATTTCATCATAACCTTGACCCAACCCATCACCATGCATTGGTATATCTTTTGAGTTGCGGATCAAGGAGATCGAAGAGTCTTCGTCAACAAAGGAGGAGATCTTCGTTAAACGTGCTTAATGGGACTCATCAGCTTATCTGTAAGTATCTAGAGTCCGAAGGACACTTGTGATCATTCCTTTGTAGGATTGGGTCTTAGGTGTTTCTCGCCCCTTGAAGCCCTCGTAGGAGGCCTCCAACGGGAGTGTAGGTGGTGGGTGCGTTGTGTGGACCATTGTTCTGTGGAGAGCACAAACAGTTAAGCCCTCGTAGGAGGCCTCCGGCGGGAGTGTACGTGGTGGGTGCGTTGTGTGGACTCTTGGTATGTGGAGAGCATAAACATCTGGTTGAAGGTGAACCAACAAAACCTTAGGTTTGAGGTGAACCGTGTAAAACCTTGGGTTTGAGGTGAACCGTGTAGAAACCTCCATAGGGTCTTATGGAAGATCCTTGACCAGTGTGCCAAAAAGTGGGTGCGTTGTGTTGACTCTTGCTCATGAGAGTATAAACAGTTAGCCTTAGTATAGGTTGTAAAGGTTGAAGGTGAACCTGATTTAAAACCTTAGGTTTGAGGTGAACCGCTGTGAAACCTCCTTAGTGAAATCTTCACTCAAGGGTTGAGTGCAATTACCGGGAGTGGAGTAGACAAGTCGTCGAACCACTATAAAAATGACTGTGTTTGAGATTGCTATTCTTCTGATTGTGTGACTTACTTAATATTTGTATATCTGAATATTTGAGCTCACACCTCACATAGTTACACAGTCATATCCATCATAAACTAGTTTGCATATTGTTTACTTCTTAAACAGTTTGTGATTGGATCCTCTACCGGGCTTGGAAGCCAGTAGAGTTATTTTTAAGTAATCTTAATATGTGCCTATTGTTAGGATTAGTGTAATAGGATTTTAAATAAATCATAAAAACTTTTAAAAGTCCTATTCACCCCCCTCTAGGACATATTGACATATCCCAACTTCAACTAAAGCGGTCTTCACCGCAATTTCAATTGGTATCAAAGCGGGTCTCTCTTTAAGGGCTTCACTGCCTAGAGAGTGATCTTGACTGAAGTTCAGAATATGGCCGAAGGAGAGGGCTCATTAGTCACTAGACGTCCAGTATTTGACGGCTCAAACTATGCATACTGGAAGGCTAGAATGCATTACTTTCCGAGATCTTTGGATCATGATGTTTAAGATATATTGAAAGTAGATACGTATCACCAACTGAACAAATCGTACTTGACAGTGACACAACCATCACAAAGCCCAAACCCAAAGAAAAGTGGATGGCGTTCGACAAAGAAAAACAGACTGTTGAAGCAAAAGCTATGAACGCTATTTACTGTGCCGTGTCCCATGATATATTCAATCAGATAAGTATGTGTGGGACATCCAAGGAAGCATGGGATCTATTGGAAACAACCCATGAAGGCACAAGCACTGTGAAGAGGTCCAAACTACAACTTCTGACTTCACAGTTCGAAGGTCTCAGAATGGAAGAGCATGAGACCTTTATGGAGTTTTTCACAAAGTTGAATATCATAAGCAACTCCATGGGTGGATTGGGAGAAAAAGTTCCGGTTCTTAAAATCTGTAGGAAAATACTTAGATCATTGCCGGAATGGTTTAATCCCAAGGTTACAACTATTGAAGAGTGTAAGAACATAGATGAAATGAAAGTAAAAGAACTGGTAGGTTCCCTACAAACTTTTGAACTACACTTCAAACAAACCCAAAAATTCAAAACAACTGTCCTAAAAACTTCTAAGAATAATACATGAGGACAGTGAAAGCGAAAAGGAAGATGAAGATGAGGAAGCAGCTTTGCTGGCACAACGATTCAGGAAGTTCTTTCAGAAAAATTATGGCCGGCCTTCCAGAGGAAGAAAGGTGAACAACAAACTTCCACAGGCAAATTTGGTAAAAGAACCAAGGAACCACAATGTTATGCCTGTTAGGAGTATGAACACCTTTCAATCGAATGCCCAAACAAGAAAACTAAGGGCAAGACAATGGCTGCCACGTGGGATGATACTGAAGAGTCAAATTCAGAATCTAGTGACTCAAAAAGCGATGGAGATCAGAAATCATTGAAAATTCTCATGGTCTCCACTGCTCCAATCATTCCCGCTGAATCTGAAAACAAGGAAGAACAACAAGCCACTGAATCATTTCCATTTGATAATGAGGAAACTAGAGAATAAGAAAAAGAAGAAACACAAGATAAACTACAAGATGCTTACAATCAACTGTATATCGATAGGATCAAAGTGGTTAAAAGACTTGGAGTATCTGAAAACAAAATGGAATTGCTACAAAAAGATTTGTATAAAACTCTAGAAATTAATACACATCTAATCAATGATTTACAGTAATATCACTCTGACAATGATAGACTTGAGAGAATTAACTCCTTTCTTAAATCCGAGTCCAAAAAACTAAACAAACAGGTGGACCAATTAAAAGGCAAAAATATGCTCCTTCAAAATGAAAATCATACACTTCTGTTTGATCTAGAAGAGTCGGGAAAAATTGCCAAGCTAAACTGTAAGTTTTCCCAGAGTGGTGAGAAGTTAGAAAAACTTTAGGTATGGGAAAATCCGGAAATAACAAAAATGTCTTAGGATATGAGAGAGTTAGAGCTAAAACTGGGTATGAAACACAAATACATGAAAAATTTGATGCCTCCAGTAGAAACACAGAAACTAATCAAGTAGTTGAATCAAATAAGAAAATTAAATCTACTACAAATAAGAACCTTGTCACAAAGTGAATAATTAAAGAAAAGAAAAATTGTCTGGCTACTCACTCAAATCACTTAACAGGTAATGACACTAAGTGGTACCTTGACAGTGGTTGCTCGAGACATGTTACAGGAGACATGTCCCTTCTTTCAAACTATAAGAATCTTTACAATGGGATAGTCACCTACGGAGATGGAACCACTGCTAAGGTAATTGGACAGGGAATCATAAAAGGGATTCAGTCGCTTAAAAATGAGAATGATTTCTGCATAAAAGGTCTAACACATAATCTCCTATGCATATCTCAAATTTGTGATAATGGGCATGTGGTCAAATTCAACAGACAAGAGTGCGAAATTCTAAACCAATCAGGAAAATCAGTAATGAAGGGTCATCACACAAGCAACCACTGTTACATTATTAGAGGCATAGAAAAGACTGATGCCTAGAAGTACTGAGCAAAGAAAAACAAGTTCAGATCATGCATCTAGATCTGGATGTTTGGTGAAATGATGCAATTTTTGGCTAAGCTCTAAATGATATATTTGAGGTTCGTCACCTCATTTTTTTTTTGTACATAAACATCTTGATGTTTATAATTTTGATTTGTACAAATCTTGTACAAAATTTTGTTGCGTATATGTCAGATTTAGAGATGATCCATACTATACATATATGTCTGTTGATATTTGGGCTAATCCTCGATATGACTATCGATAAGTCATGTGCATTTTCGATCAAATCGATCAATTATCGATATCATCGATATCTCTTCAGAATGTGAAAAGTCACATGATTGAGACTATCATCGAAGCTATTGTTGATAACATCCAATGAGGATCGTCGATACAATCGAAAGAAAGTTCGATAGAATCGAAGACCACTAGCTGATAAAAGGCGGTCGAGTGGAAAAATTCTATTTTCCTTGAAAAAGTTTTTCATTCTTTGTCTGTTTAAATCCTCGGCCGGAAGTCCATTGGTGGGTCTCGGAAGCTCCTCGCAAACCGGTATTACCCTTCCATTCCCGAGTCTATCTCACTTTTGGTTGGGTATTTTCAGGTTCTTTAAAAGAAGATTTTTGTTTTCCTTCCCAAAGTTGCCTTTACCCGTCTCTTACACTGAAAAATCATGAACAAAGGGAAAGGTAAGGCTCCTTCTCAATCTTCAAAAGGAAAAGCCAAGCAACCCAGTATGATTAACACATTCCATCGGTAAGACATCCAGCCACTGTTGTTGAACGTCTGGTTCTTAACAGTGCCATTAAGCCTTTTTGGTGTGGATCTCCTTCTAGAAGTAATAGGATGGAAAAATATTCTAAATCTTGGGGGTACTTATCAAATAGGGGTAATGCATTACTTCCTCAGTAAATGTCATGTTGTTCGTGACGATCCACCATGCATTTAAATTGAATTCTTGCATTACTCCAAGCACATCACTCCCATCACTTTGAGTACTCTTCTAGATCTCGAGGTCACTCGCATTCCAGTTACCAGTCGAAATCTAAATGGTCTAGGCGTCTGGGGAGAGGTAACTCGAGCATTATGTCAGGGAACTACTATTTCTCAGAATGATGATAATTCCTTTCATATCAATCATCTTGGACCCACTTTTAAAATTCTCCATATCATTTTTGGGTCCAATGTCATCCTTGTGATGTGAACGGTAATCATCTTTCTCCTTTTATGCTGAATGTGTTGTATGATGTGTATCAAGAAGTTCAGGTGTGTCTCCCAACGCTTCTTCTTAAGCAGCTAATTCGTATCATTCAAGGCAACCATCAGGATACACTAGCTTTTCCTATACTCATCTCTAAACTAGCTCATCATGTTGGTATCCTTGCCACATCTGATATACTCTATCTAGAGACATGGTTTGATAGTGATGCGGCTTACGTGGCTCAACAGCTGTGTCTCACTTCAGCTCTTCTCGAGAATAGTGCTCCCCTACAATCGGCTGCTCCATATGCTCATCCGTCATGTCCAAGGGGATCCAATCGAACGCCACTGCTAAGTTCGGAGTCTATCATAAATTGCCAACCTCACCACCTCGAACGTCACCTACTGAACGGTATGGTGAGTATGGAGGAGTGACTTTACAATTGTGAAAGACGTCTCACCATGATTGAAGAAAAAGTCGATGCTCTCCAACAAACAAATCAGCAAGTGGTAGACTTGCTCACTCATGGTGATTCTCGGAGATGTAAGAGCTGACTGTGCAAATTTTATCATTTTTTTTGTACCCATGCATGGGCTTGGTGATTTTTGTTGGGATAACTGTTAAGTTACTGCCAATCCTGGGCAGAATAGATATGTTTTTGGATCATTTTGGTAATGGCTGAATGTAACTCTCATCTTTACTGCCATACTTATGTTTTACGATCCCCTGACTTATCTTGGATTGTATGTGATGTCTTTAATGAATATTCTATCTGCTATGACACTGCATATATCTGATCTGCTATGCGTAAGTCTTCACTGCAAATGATGTCTGATTGAGCAACTGATTGATCATTATACATCTATCTATCATATGCATACTGCTCTGACTGATGGTTCTCCCAAATACTTATCTCTTTAGTTAATATCAACTACTATACCTTTGCCAATGACTGACAAAAAGGGGGAGAACAGTTCAAACACCTCGAATGAAAATTGTATATCTCCTTGGATGTTGTTACAGGTGTTAGGGGGAGCAGCTGTATCAAGTGAGGGGGAGTTTGCAGAGAACAACTATTGGTTGTGTACATGGGCTAAAAATTATAAAATTGTGTAAAAAGCATGTACACACAATTTAGGATGTGTTTATCTAGAATGTTCTAGGGTGTTTTGGGATTTTGTCACGTAATTGACAAAGGGGGAGATTGCAAGTGCCCTGGTTTGTCAATTAGCGTGAGTGTTGAGTCAGTTCGTCTACAAAGCCTGATATGAAGATCAATTTAAGCGTCTGCCTCAATCGGACGTGTGCAAGCTCGCCACAGCTAAATCTGAGCCTCACATCCATTATCCTAAATCACTAGGTAAGCTAAAACCCTTATAATAAACTAGAACATCTTAAGGTTTTTAGGGTAAGAAAAAGTTTTTCAAAATAGGAAAATTATTTAAGTTTTCTTGCCTTGTGGATTTTATCGATACACATCTCGATATGATCGACCTGCGCTGTTAAGTCCTCGATGCTCCATCGATATCATCGAAAAGAGGACCAAATATGTCCAACAACCTCACAACAAATCTGGACGAATTATCGATGTATTGATACACCTATCGATATCATCGATATTCAAATCTCGAGTCTATCGAAATCGACTCGATTCTATCGACAGGCAGATTACCGGCACCCCTGTTTTTCTTAAAGAATATCATATAAGCATCGTCAAAGCCTCCTCAATACCATCGAAATATCGGTAGGCCTTTGATAATATCGATCTTGGGCGCCAAGTTCTCAAGCAAAATATTTCAGGGTTGTTTCACTATGATAGGAGGCCCCTCAATAGAATCGATATTCAAATATTGATGACATCGATACCAGGTCGATTGCATCAAACAAGGACATAAATTGTCCAGCAAGCTTAATGAAAATTCAACGGGATTTATTGATGCCTCAACTCTGATATCGATATCATTGACATTCAAATTCTGATAATCTCGATGGTTCCCCAATCATTCATAAAAACCTGAAATATTTCTAGTCAAGTCTCTCTCATTTTTCAGAAGTGTCGATGGATTGAACCTCTCATCGATGGAATCAGAGTTCGAAATCTGATGTCATCGACAATCGTTTCAATTCATCGACCATCTGGCAAAAGGTTTCAAAAGCGTATGACATTGAGTTCAAGTCATCGAGCGGACCATCGATGTTATGGAGAGTATACGCTCGATGATATCGAACTCTGTCATAAATGTGACCGTTTTATATCCGTTGGAACCTTTTGCCTATATAAAGAGGACTTGTCTATTGTTGCTGTGAGAGAAAGAAGAGAGAGCTTTTGAGTGTTTATCTTTAGATCTTATATCCAAAGCCCTTTCTCTCAGGGAAGTTCATCCACCAATCCACCCTCACCATTGATATTTAATAGAGTGGATTGGGGAATGAACTTCCACATTCAAGGATCCTCCAGCTACCATCCTAATGAAAAATCATTAAGCTGGGATGTCTTGAATGCTTAGATGATTAAAATCGCTCTATCTTCCTTATAGGAAAATCTTTTGAGAGTAGGATTTCATCATAACCTTGACCCAGCCCGTCACCATGCATGGTTATATCTTTTGAGTTGCAGATCAAGGAGATCGAAGAGTCTTCGTCAATGAAAGAGGAGATCTTCATCAAACGTGCTTAATGGGACTCATCAGCTTATCTGTAAGTATCTAGAGTCCAGAGGACAGTTGTGATCATTTCTTTGTAGGATTAGGTCTTGGTGTTTCTCACCCCTTGAAGCCCTCGTAGGAGGCCTCCGGCGTGAGTGTATGTGGTGGGTGCGTTGTGTGGATACTTACTCTGTGGAGAGTATAAACAGTTAAGCCCTCATAGGAGGCCTCCGGCGGGAGTGTACGTGGTGGGTGCGTTGTGTGGACCCTTGCTATGTGGAGAGCATAAACATCTGGTTGAAGGTGAACCAGCAAAACCTTAGGTTTGAGGTGAACCCTGTGGAACCTCGGGTTTGAGGTGAACCATGTAGAAACCTCCGTAGGGTCTTATGGAAGATCCTTGGCCAGTGTGCCGAAAAGTGGGTGCGTTATGTTGACCCTTGCTCGTGAGAGCATAAACAGTCAGACTCAGTGTAGGTTGTAAAGGTTGAAGGTGAACCTGATTTAAAACCATAGGTTTGAGGTGAACCGCTGTGAAACGTCCTTAGTGAAATCTGGTACACTCAAGGGTTGAGTGCGGTTACCGGGAGTGGAGTAGACAAGTCGTCGAACCACTATAAAAATGTCTATGTTTGAGATTGCTATTCTTCTGATTGTGTGACTTACTTTAATATTTGCATATCTGAATATCTGAGATCACGCCTCACACACTTACATAGTCATATTCATCATAAACTAGTTTGCATATTGTTTACTTCTTAAATAGTTTGTGATTGGATCCTCTACCGGGCTTGGAAGCCAGTAGAGTTATTTTTAACTAATCCTAATATGTGCCTATTGTTAGGATTAGTGTAATAGGATTTTAAATAAATCATAAAAAATTTTAAAAGTCCTATTCACCCCCCTCTAGAACATATTGGCATATCCCGACTTCAACTAAAGCGGTCTTCATCGCAATTTCATTATGAACGTTAGGAAGGATTCCATCATCCAACCATGTCCAGGAGACGATGGTGAATAACAGGGCCTCTTAACTTCATAATCACAATAATGAAAAGAATACGCCCAAAGATATTGCAAATCCATTGTAATTTAAGTCATAACAAACCATTAAAAACTAAAGGCATTCCTTATAATCAAAATCAGTTCAATTTAAACATGAATCAAAAGGCATAAAAAAAAAGTCTCCCATCAAACTACAAGCTTCACCTCTTAGCCTTAGGTAAGAAGCTTAGCCTATCATAGACATGATGGACTAAAATCTCTTACAGATAATAAATAAACAAGTAAAGAAGAAAAGGAAGAAAAAAACTCTTTATGCCCTCCACGGTCTCTCTCTCTCTCTCTCTCTCTCTCTCTCTCTCTTTGCTCCATGTCCCAAAGATGAATCGTCTCCACGTCTCTCTCTTTCTCTTTATAGTAGCCTAGAGGTGGTTGGTTGGGCGGTGGTTTGCGCAGGCTTTACGCAGCCAGCCTCGTTTGCAGAGAAAACAAAAAAAGCACTTGTGTTTGGAGTGGTTTTTGGGACAGGGAAGACCCGATCACATCATTTGTCCCATTCAGTCTCCTTGGTGGTGGTTGATTGCCCCATGGGATGAATTTGGACGGTCTGGATCACTGGTCAGACCGTCACCATGGTTGCACAATGGATAGAATGTCCGGTTTTCTCCCAGACCCAAGCTTCTTGTGCACGGGCTGCGTGTCATGTTCGGTGGGCCCCACAGTGATATTTTTGGGGAAATCCACCCCGTCCATTAGATTCCTGGCGAAAAACCAGTCGGGAATGGGTACTTTTGCTCAAGTTTGGTGCGGCCCAAAGGATCAAATCTTTCGACTGTTCATCCTTCATTTGACGGTGATCTGCCTGTGTGTGCTTGCATGAGACCGAAATGTCTCCTTGGCTAGGGTCGTGGCCCCCCTGGATCGAATGGACGGTTTAGATCGTCCGGATGGACGATGATTGTTGTCACGCCCCAGACTCGGAACCTGTCTTAGGAGCTGAGAGTGACAAGAGTTGATATCAAAGCTTTGTAATAACCCATGCCCACACTGTATGATATTGTCTGCTCTGGGCACAGCCCGCACAGTTTTATTCTTGGGGTCGTCCCCAAAAGGCCTCATATAGTATAGGGTGACAACTCCACATATAACCACATAACTTCAGACGACACTTCCGATGTAGGACAAAGTTTCACCTTCACTGTGTGCATAGTAGCCTGCCAGCCATCTTGGGGCCTGCCCACATGTGTGCCCGCCCACATGTGGCCACAGTGACGGGACGTCACAATATCCCCCACTGAGGGCAGAGCCGTCCTCGTCTCTGATACCATTTGTAATAGCCCATACCCACACTGTATGATATTGTCCGCTCTGGGCACAGCCCGCACGGTTTTATTCTTGGGGTCGTCCCTAAAAGGCCTCATACAGTATAGGGTGACAACTTCACATATAACCACCACAACTTCAGACGACACTTTTGATGTGGGACAAAATTTCACCTTCATAGTGTGCACAGTAGCCTGCCAGCCATCTTGGGGCCCGCCCACATGTGTGCCCACCCACATGTGCCCGATCACATGTGGCCACAGTGACGGAGCGTCACAATTGTGGGTCACAAAGATTCACAGCGGACGATCATCCGTTCTCTGTTGTGAAAACGCAAGAATGGTCGGGTCAAAGGTTCTTTAACCAGATCCTTGGTCCAGTGCGGCTCCAGTGTACATACGTTGTGTGAGCACACATCCTCATGTGGGGTCCATCATGATGTTCATGAGGAATCTGTTCCATCCATCCCTTTTCTCATCTAATTTAAGGGTTTGAGACCGAAATTGAGGCATATCCAGAGATTAAGTGGGCCCCAGATCGATGATTTATGGGCTGATCTATCCGTTGGGCTACTTTCACAGGGATTCAAGGATTGAATTTCGACGTGTACGGTTAATTTAGGGTCCTCAGACCAGATATAAAGTTTCGAGCTAAACGGATGGTGGGAACCCTGTGATCTTGCATTCAGGATGATTTTTAAGCCTCTTTATCGTTAATTTCTTGATTTTCTCGGATCTTTAACGTCTAAATTCTTCGATCTCGGTCACCTAAGATCCGTCCCTTGCCATGGTGATTTGTGAGCATCAAATCCATGCCTTTAGCACCCTTTTTCAGTCCAAGCTAGTAAATTCACCTTGCAACACCAACATGATTAAAATAGAGCATTGAGCATTATCATGTATGTAAAATCAAGTAAAAGCTGGGGTCTAATATGCAATATTTGACCCTCAACAGAAAGCATTATAGTGTGTCCACATGTCATTTTTGTATTTATGTTGTAAATCGTTGTAATATTTACATGTAATATTTTGAGTTGTTTTGGTTTGTCATTGATGATATGCACCATGATAGGGTCTAGTTTAGGATTTCTCACGTAATTGACAAAGGGAGATATTGTTAATGCCTCGGTTTGTCAATAACATGTGCTTTTATGTCTTGAGTCAGTTGAGCCCCCATTGAATGATTAAAAGACAACCAAAGATTTGAAGACTTGCAACATCAAGGCTTGAAGACACAAGTAAAATAAGGTGCAATGGTGTACCTAGCCCTAGGCCCCTTTAGTTCCAAAATAACCTACCTCTAAATGATATACTTAAAATTGAAAAACCTTATTTTATCATCCCAAGCCTTAGGAATCAATTTAATTTTGATCATCAAGGTTTTTAGAGGACCAGAGGATTTGTAAATTCAACTCTATATCGAATAAAAATATTATAGTTAAATCTACAAACTATAAATCAAATCGAAAGTACTATAGTCGAATCAACTCAAAGCGATGGACTGTCGATCGAATTCTTGAAAGTCGAATCAAAAGTGGCTAAAACTATCTAGCAAGTAAAACGGTTAAATCAGAAATTGTTCAATTGAATCCAAGGTGTAGTTGATCAAATTGAAACTAGCTGTTAAAGATTCATTAGAGTCTTTTTCTTATAAAATAGGCACTTGGACCTTTGCAAGAAAAGATGATTTTTTTTTAATGGTTTTAGAGGCCTTGTGCATACAACTACTCTCGTTTACTACTAGACTCTAATCCACAGAGATTCATTTCATCTTCCTTGTGATTCATCACTCTAATGAGCATTCTAAGCTCCATTTGAAGATGTATATGTTCTCTTACATTCTCTAGAGGTTAGACAGTAATTCCATAGGTAAACTCCTATCTATTATCTTCTAGATTGCCCATCTAGGTGAATTCCCAAATTGAAACTAGCTATATCATTAGTTGTAGGAGATTTAACCAACACATTCTCCCATTCTTTGGCACTCTAAAAAAGAAGATCGAAGTAAGGAGTCGATCGTAAGAGATGAGAAGATCCGCATCAAAGATCGAAGAAGTAAAAGAGAAGCCACATCAAGATTGATAGAGCATATCAAGAAGGCATTATTAACGGGGCTCATTCAAACTAGTAAGAGTTTAAGTTAAGAGTCTATAAAGTTTGAAACTCAAAATCCAACAGGTTCTTATGTAGGACTACCTTCTATAGGAGTATATGTAAGTCCTTGTGTAGGACCATTTCCGTTTGGAACGTACATAGATTTGTTCTTCTGGAGGACTAATTAAAGGTTATTGATGAGCCTATATAAACCATTGAAGTCTCTGAGGGAGCCACCGACATGGGTGCGTACATGTAGGTTCTTTGTTAGCCTATACAAAATCATATGAGTCTCTGAAAGAGACACCAACATGGGTGTCACGTCCCGACATTCAGGTACCCGAATAGGGTATTCGAGACCCGAATCCCAAGTTCATGAGTTTTAATATATCGATATTTATTACAATCCACATGATTCCATCAAATTTAATAGATATTCAGAGTCATCTAAAAGCAAAATACTGTTGAAATAATATAATGTTTATTAAATCCAACTCTCTTGATAGTTTTTGTTTTCTAATATCGAAATTTGAAATTTAAACTAAACTTAAAGAATAAAAACTGAATTGAAATTTAAACTAAAGCTACTTTTTTAGAAAAATAAAAACTAATAGTAGAGGCCCGCCTGCTCGTAGTATTCCATCTTTGCACCTGTGCATTTTTTTTATAGTAGAGTGTGCACAACAGCCCAGAATAGTCATTTCTTACCCAAAATTTAAAATGTTTTGATTATATCAAAAAATTTATAAATAAGAGAGAAAAAAAAATAAAATACTGATAATAAAAGAACATGAATCTAAGCACTAAAATCATAAATATGTTATGTATGCGATGCTTTCCATGAATTTCCATAAACAATATCTGTCATTGCTTACAACACCGTACCCAAGTGGATGGCCACGTTGCATTAACGCCCACGCACCGGTATCCCATGGTGAGGGACCCATTTATACATTAGTTGGTCAGACTATTGCTCCAGTTGTACCTCTGACATATGTCCACACACACAATTGTATTCTACGCCATACACAAAGGAGACTCCAAAGGATCTAATGGGTTCTGAGGTCTTTCACCCAAGGGACACAATCGCCATATTTACTGGCTTTAGGGCCTTACACCCAAGGAACATGATCTCCCTACTTGCTTACATTACATCCAACATATTAATATCAATGTTCAATGAATACTAGACATGCATGTAATATGAATTATTGTTTCACAATCGAAAATATCAACATAAAGCTATCATTGATTTATTCATGTGCTTTTACTACATTTAAAAATTATTATAAGAATTAATAATTATTGAATTATCAACAATATCAACAATATAAATTTATTTTTTAATTAATAATTCTAGATATAATTTCATCAAAACTTTAATAATTAAAATACTTAAATAAAATATTTTTTATTATTATTAAATTTAGGAATTTCTGAGATTTGATAATGTATAAGAAATTTTATTTGAAATTCTAACTTTAATTAAATCATTAAAAAAATAATATTAAATATAATAAATCATATTAGCATAAAACAAATTATTATTATTATTATTCACTAAATTCTAAATTTAAATTTTATTTTTATTATAATATAAACTTAACAAATAAAATTTTTCATTGTTCTGATATTAAATTAAAATTTAATAAATTTATATAAATCAAATATTTTTCAATTAAAGAATTAATTTATATTTAAATTTAACTTTGGATGTAATTGATTTAAATAAATCAAATTATAATCTAATTTATTAAATAAATTCCAAAGCTGATGAATTTGATTATTTTAATAGAAAAATTTATTTAAAATTTTAATTTCTAAAAGTTTAGAATTAAAATTATATTAAAAAGTTAAATCAAATTATACTTTTAATAATTTATTAATTAATTTATTTTATATTTTAAGCTAATTAAGATTCATTTTTTATATATAATTTGAATATTAAATTAAAATTTTACTATGAATAAAATCGATTTAATTCAACAACTGTTTCAAGGTATATTTCAAATTTTCAACAATTAAGCTAAATAATTAAATAAATTTTAAATAAAAAGATGAATCACATAAATAATTAATCTAAGCAATATTGCTATTAAAATTTGGAATAAGTTAACATAATAATAGGCTGAAAATTTTAAACTTCAAGTTAAGATCACCTACTTAATTTGAAGTGCTGGACCAAACCTTATGTAGTACAAACCTGACGTATACACTCAATGTGCACAATGTCTAAAATCGAGTCTTGACTGACTCACACGTATGCACCATGCACACACTGACTATTGTTTTATGATTCTAAAGGTGGGCCTACACAAAAACTCTACTGGACCCACACTCATGCCATAAGCTCATGGGTAAACCCTATTTATAGGACCTACGTTATAAATGTGCATGCATGTGCTTCATATGTGAAGAAAAATACGAGTCTTGGTGTTTCATGCATGAAAAAATAAAATTTTTAAAACTCTTATATTAAATACTAATTTCATTACTATATTTAATACTAATACTAAAAAGTTCTAACTTACATTGTCACCTCCATGCTAATACCTATACATCTATCTAAAATAATGTGCACATAAGCAAGATCTGATGTTAGAATAACATTCATTAGATGTTCGTATAATGAATGGTTTAGATTTTTAGATGGACACTCCACATGGTAGATTCCAATTCAACAGTCCAGACGATACAGGTCGCCACTAGATGGTTTTGATTGGTTTGACCATCTATTAGGAAGTAGGTCAGGGATTGAACTCTTTTAATGGTTTAGATTGATGTGAGAATACATTGACTAGATGATAAATGTGAGTACCATGATATTTGAATGGTCCATATAGGTAGAGTGTTTGAAATGCTAGATCTCCCATGTTTCACACATTTTTTTTCTTTTTTACTTGTATTTATCTATTTATTTCTTCTTCTCTTTCGCATGTGTGTCACATGTGTGCAACATGTGAATGGTGTATGGTGTGTGTGGTTTGGTTTGGTACGTGCATGCATGCATAAGTTGGTTAGATTTTATCTAGGTCATTGCAATGGGTGCGTATGTGTAGGTTTGTGGTGAACCTATTGAATACCATTATAACAATTAATGGTGAACTTATAGAAAACCATTGAGGTATTAAAATCTGGTACACTCAAGTTTGAGTGTGTCAGCTGGGAGTGGAGTATGTATTTAACCGAACCACCGTACAGTCTTGTGTTTGCAATTATTTATGTCGATGCAATTATATTTATTCTTGTGGATGAATTGTTTATATGAATTCATGAAATAGATTGTGTGGTAGGTACTTAGATTAAAGCACACACGATTGGTATTTTTCTATCTCTCATCATAAATTATTTGCACATTAGTTGTATCTTTTATGTTCTTGGACCCAATTATCCTTGTGGCATAAATTGCATTAATCGGTAAATAATTTTAAGAGGTCTTATTCGCCCCCCTCTAGGACTTAGCCATAATTTTAAGCTTCACAAGCTTCCACGTGTTGTAGTATCTTGTTAGATAATCACAAAATTTCAATTGGTATCTAATGTAGAGCGGGTTGTATACACTTTCATGGGAAAGATGGACTAGAGAAGGCCTGATCGAAGGTGGAAATGATTTGGACCGTCAGAATCTTAAATTAGTTGTATCTCGCAATTCGTGATGAGTTTTTGACGTATTATATATGATTTTTGGGTAAGAAAAGCTACTTAAGCCAACCAATGCTTCTACACTAGGTTTCCCACATCGAATTTGTGAGATTCCATCATATCGACGGTCAAAAGTCTCATTTAATTTCATTTTTACTATAAATAGTAAGTTTTAATTCGAGTATAACTCTTGATCCTTTGAGTTGTAGAAGTCATGGCCAACATGAAAAGGGCTTAGAAAAGTTAGGGGAATAAAGTGGTTGGTTGAAATTGGACACTTACTATTTTTGGTAGAAGACCATTAAGTCTAGTAGAAATACAGGTTGTCTATAAACTGTAAGTTTACTATTTATAGTAAGTCACATTTTTAAGGTGTTTAAGTTGGAGTCTAAGTCTAAAATAACTTCCTAGGATTGAGTTCATTATTTAAAGGGTTGTAATTTCATTTTATATAATCAATCAAATTATTTCTAATTTATTAGGAATTATTCTTGCTTTTATCCCTCTTGGATTCGAGGAAGCTCTGTGAGGAGTACAGAGAGTTTCGTGGATTCAGAGTAGTTATTCTTTGAGGAAGATGGTGATCGTCGTCATCACGTCCTTCCCTGTATTATTTGGTATTTGAGCGAGCCTTTCTCCTCAGATCTATGGCTTCTAACTATGGGTTGGGCAACATTACCATGGATGATGCTCCATGGAATTTTCCTTTAATAGTAGCGGCTTTTGAAGCGGCACAACTAAAGAATCAGCAAGTCATGCAGGTTGTCATCGATCGCATGATTGAGGTCTTAGGGCAACTCTGTGTTCATGGTATTGATTCGCCCTGGGAGGTGTTGAAATTCGTAATCGCACCAACCGCATGATGACATCGACAGTGAATTGCAGGATCATGCTTAAGGAGGTGGGATCTAGCGATGAGGACATCGATGACATGATCATCCAAGATCTAGGACAAGGTAGTGATTGGGTAGAAAGGACGGATCGAGACTTTCAGATGAAAATCCACCTCCGTAGCTTCAACAACCAACTCCACATCGATGACTTTCTCGATTGGATACTTGAAGTCAAATGCTTCTTTGACTACATGGATTTCGTTGAAGAGAAGAAGGTTAAGCTTGTGGCTTATAAGTTGAATGGCGGAGATTCAACTTGGTGGGAGAAACTTCAGCTTACACAGACAGGATAGATAAAAGCACCAATCCACATATGGTAGTAGATGAAGTAGTTGTTGCGCACACGATTCCTCCCCAGCTACTACGATTAGGTATTGTTTGAACGATACCAAAATTATCAGTAGGGTAGTCGGTCAGTGAGAGATTACGCTGAAGAATTTTACTGCTTGGCGGCACGAAATGATTTGGTTGAAACTGAATCGCAGCAAGTCGATTTAATGATGAATTGCCTGTTGCAATCAAGATCAAGTTCAGATGAAACCTGTTTGGACAATGAATGAAGCGATCGAGCTGGCCACCCGGACGGAAGTGCAACTCGAGCACACTAACACACAGACCTATCCTACTATTAGGGTAGCTGCGACGGGTCCTTTACAAGGAGCTCCACTGATCAAGGGGAAAAAACCTGTAGCTGGACGACCTCAATCTCTTACACCCACAAACTAAGAGTTGGGAAGTGGACAAGTAAGATTTCAAAGAACAACAACCACTACTACCGGTCCTAGTAAGATCCTGAACCCCTATGGTCAGCCACAACCTTGCCCTCAATGAAAAGTGACAAACCTTACCATTAATGACGGTGGTGTTGAGAACACAGAAGAAGACTCGAAAGATGATGAGTTAGAGCATGCAACAGGTGGTGAAGATGATGAAGCAGATTGGGTTCCATAGGATCATAGTGAGTCACTAGTCGTGGGGCGGCCATTGTATGCACTAAGGAAGGAAGTGACGCATCTTTTGAATAAGGCATACAGAAAATTGAAAAGTCTATGATGTGATCATTGATAGTGGGAGTAACGAGAACATCGTCTCTAAGGTCATGGTCGAGAAATTACAACTGAAATCGAAGCGTCATCCCTCCCTGTATATGATCAGATATGGATTAAGAAAGTTAGCAAGATGAAGGTAACTGAACAATGCACTATATTTTTTTCAATTGGCAAACATTATAAAGACCAAGTAGTATGCGATACTGTTGACATGGAGGCCTGTCACATTCTACTCGGTCGACCATGGAAATTCAATCATGACGCCACTCATAGATGACAAGATAATGTGTACATTTTCGTTAAGGACGGTCAGAAAACCATATTAACCCCTATGGATCCATAGGAGCCACCCGGAACTTCTAAAGTGGAGGGGCATTTTCTCTTAACCATACGAGACTTTGTGGGGAAATCCAAAGAGATGGGATAAGCCTATGCATTAATTGCAAAGGGAAAAGAATTCGAGCCCACCACCATTCTTGAGAAACTAAAACCCTTACCAAATGAATTTAAAGAAATTTGGCCTGATGACCTTCTCGATGGATTGCCTCCCATGCGAGATATTTAACACCATATCGACCTTGTCCTCAAGTCCATCTTACCCAATCGTCCTCACTATCGGATGAGTTCGAAGGAGTGTAATATTCTGCAAAGAAAAATGGAGGAATTGATCTGTATGGGTTTAATCCGAGAAAGCATGAGCCAATGCGCCGTACCGACTCTATTAACTCCTAAGAAGGATGTGAGTTGACACATGTGTGTCGATAACCTGGCGATCAACAAGATTACCATAAAATATAGGTTTCCCATACCACGACTAGATGATATGTTGGACATGCTTGAGGGTGCAAAATTATTTTTTAAATTGGGTTTAAAAAACGGCTACCATCGGATCCGAATATGGCTCGGTGATGAGTGTAAGACAAATTTTAAAACCAAGGAAGGGTTGTATGAATGGCTGGTCATGCCCTTCGGTCTTTTGAATGTGCCTAGTACATTCATGACGTTAATGAACTAAGTTCTGAACCCATTCATTGGGCAGTTCATATTGGTCTACTTCGATGATGTTTTGATATATAGTCAGGACGAAGCAAGTCATATGGAACACCTCAAATAGGTCCTTCAAGTGCTCACTAAAATTAAGTTGTATCTTAATCTAAAAAATACAGCTTTTTGACTGATAGCTTGCTATTTTTAGGCTTTTCATGATGTCCACAGGTATCCATGTTGACAACAAGAAGGTGAGAGCCATCAAGGAATGACTAGTTCCAACAAACATTCATGAAGTATGAACTTTTCACAGGTTAGCGATATTCTATCGTCGGTTCGTGAAGAATTTAAGCACCATTATGTTACCAATTACATATTATATGAAGAAGGGACCATTTTAGTGGATTGATGAAGTTGACGGGAGCTTTTCTGAAATCAAGCACAAATTATCCACAACCCCAATTCTTGTACTTCCCAGCTTCGACAAATTTGTTTGAGTTCGAATGTGATGTTTCATATGTCGATATTCGGGGAGTTTTGTCACAAGAAGGTAGGTTAGTAGCCTTCTATAGTGAAAAAATTAGTGATGCACATAAAAAGTGGTCGATGTATGAGCTCAAATTGTTTGTAGTGTTCTAGGCATTGAGACATTGGTGACATTATTTAATTCAGAGGGAGTTCAATCTTTACACAGACCATTAAGCTCTCAAATTCATTAATAGTTAAGATAACGTGGATCGTGTGCATGCTAGGTGGATTTCATTCTTACAGGAATTCACATTCATGCTAAAGCATAAGTTTGAGTAATAAAACAAAGTGACTGATACACTTAGTGGACATGTAACTTTGTTACTCACCGTGAGCAATGAGGTTGTTGGGTTTGAATGCCTCAAAGACATATATGCTAACGACGACTTTAATGATGCATGGATTAGATGCCAAGAGGGTCATCCTGGTGACCTACATATATAAGACAATTTTCTCTTCAAAGGAAATCAACTGTGCATTCATAAAAGTTCTTTGAGGGAGCAGATTATCTAAGAACTATATGGAGGTGGCCTTGGTGGACACCTTGAACGAGACAAGACACAAGTTATTATTGAGGAATGATATTACTGGCTGTAATTGGTACGTGATGTGGGTAAAGAGGTGGGACGTTGTCATGTTTTTCAGACCTCTAAGTGGTCGTATAAGAATACGGGCCTTTACACCCTGTTACATGTGTTTGACGACCCTTGAGATGACTTATCTATGGACTTCGTGCTCGCTTTCCCACGAACACAGCGCGACATGTGTCGCACCCCAAACTTGAAAATCGAGCTCACAAAATTCTCGATCACCGAATCCGGTGCTGACAGCCTCCGCAGTACCCCATTCTCCGCTCCACCGCGCATATGCCGGATTCTAATTCTGGGATCTTATAAGGAGGATTTTTTTTTCAACGTACATTTATCTCGTAAGAAGCATAACCACAAGTTTACCCAAATTACAAAGGCAACATCATCATCATCACATATCCATTATTATAAATAGTTGAATACAGTGCTGAAAGGGAAATATATATATAGAAAAAACAAAGCTCCAGAAGACAGCTGCACGCTCCAAGCTCAACGCTGCTGCAACTTATCACCACCTGCACACATCTATCGTGCATAAGCTTATAGAAAGCTTAAAGGGTGTTGAAAGTGTGTGCTCAAGGTAAGTGCCAAGTATATAATGCAGGTCCATAAATCATACAATGTCGAAAATACTGGCAAATTTATAAATCATACAATATCGGAGTATGCAATGCAAATCGATTATGCAATGCGGAGACATAGGGAGCCAAATATCAGATGTTGAGGATGTAATGCAATATGCGGTGTGAACGACCATGCAGGAGTGTAAAGTCGGGATGATAGTACGTAGTATCGTAGGCTATGGGGTTCATCACAAGGGACTTCTTTCCAAACCAGTCCCATACCTAATTTGGATAGTCAGACTCAATTTGGTAAACTCTTGATCTCGGTTGGTCGCACGCCCCAACTGAAATCCTAGCCATTGAGAAGGTACACATATCAAATTAGTGGCACACTACCAGCTCAAGTGGATAGTGAATGAATGAATGAATAAGATGCTGAGTATACAACCCCTGCTCAATAAGTCCACATATCAACATCGTACATATCTGGGATCATCACCGGGGTCTAGTACACTCTACATACAATCACCGCCCATCGGACGCGCAACCGTGCAAGTGGAAGAGACCTCACTATCTACCTGGCCAGTAGTCAGCCAATATCTACCCGGCACATCGATAGTGAACCCATTTATGAGCTGGTTAAACTCAGCCTAGTTATACCCCTACCCTCGGGCGGGTAAGGCCACACCCCTCCCAACCGACTACGACACAGTGGGAGACGGGGCCTACTGGTATTTGGCACTTGGGCGCTCATGTATCCACTCGGTCTCGATGTTGAGCGTCTCCTGGCCTCGGAGGTTTAGGAATTTTCAACGAGGGACATCTATGTCGCCCCGATGCTAGTAATAGATTTCTGGTGTCCCATCTGGCCATCCACGACATGCCTGTGGAGGCTACGACCCTGATGTCGCTAAGGCATACAATAATTACAACACACAATGCAAGATGCATGAGTCATACAATCCAGTCATGCATCAATCCTGCGCATATCGTGCGCTCATGTGAGACAATCTCCGCCTATCAGGGAGTCTCATAACAATCTGTCCAATGACATATGCAATGTTCATTCACATCTCATAACAAACATGCAGATGATGCGTATGTGCATGTATGATGATGCTATGCTATCACATACTCATAATCGGTATCGACAACTGGCACCGATAATTGGCATCGATAATCAGCCTCGATAATCGACCTATACAATTGACCTTGACAATCGGAATCGGCTTCGATAATTGGAATCGGCCTCGACAATCGGAATCGGTAATCGGCCTAATAAAGGGCCTAAGGGAAGGTCACAATGTGGACATTTAACCATCATCACCCATCAATGTGGACATTTAACCAACATTGCTCTTACGGAGTGGCCTTCATAGGGCCAAACATATATTGGGTGGATGGCCTCACATAAAGGCCTCATACATAATATAATGGGCCGCATACCATCTCGATGGGCCTCATACAATCATAATGGGCCTTACACAAGGGTCTCATACATCACATGGGCCTAATACACATCTCATGGGTCGCGTCACATGGGCTTAATACACATCACATGGATCGCAAGACATGGACCTAACATATATCACCATGGGCCACTTCACATGGGCCTAATACACATCACATGGACTGCATGACATTTGCCTACTACGCATGATGTGGGATGCATGACATGAGCCTAACATATATCACAATGGGCCGCATCACATGGGCCTAATATACATGACATGGGCTGCATGACATGGGCCTAATACACATGACATGGGCCTAACATATATCACAATGGGCCGCATTGCATGGGCCGCATGACATGGGCCTAACATATATTACAATGGGCCTTAACAAATGGGCTGTAAATAGATCACAATGGGCCTTACCAAATGGGCAGGGAATACATCACAATGGGCCACGTCCCACGGCCTAATACACACCACAATGGGCCTCATCACATGGGTCGCAATTGCATCAAGGTGGGCCTTAACGGATGGGCCACAAATACATCAAGATGGGCCTCATGGATGGGTCACACCAATAGGCCTCAAGTGAGAGCTTGGGTTACACCAAAAATCATTTCAATAGTTACAGGTGTAAATGTGTATCATTGAACACTATCATTTTATGGGGCACATGGCTCACTAGTGATGATCAGCACTGCCAAACATTATCTATGTAAATTAGCACTGTCCAAACATTGGACAACACCATCCAAACACTATCCATGTAAATCAGCACCGTCCAAACATTGGACAGCATCGTCCAAACACTATCCATGTAAATCAGCACCGTCCAAACATTGGACATCACCGTCCAAACATTATCCATGTAAATCAGCACCGTCCAAACATTGGACAACAACGTCCAAACACTGTCCATGTAAATCAGCACCATCCAAACATTGGACAACACCGTCCAAACATTGTCCAGCATCGTCCAACACAATCTGGACGGTGTGGATGAAACCATACATCATGGTGTGTCCACGTGGTGGTCCACCAGAGATTTGAATCTGCCTCAGTTTTAGTCTCAAACATTAAAATAAGTTTGCAAATGGATGGACGCTTTGGATGGAATACATCCATCATGGGAGGTGGGTCCCACCCATCCAGATTATTGGCTGGAGTGGATAAGACCCAAACATCACAGTGGGCTCCACGCGCTGCACCGTCCAGCGATGTACGGTGTGGATACAAAATTCATACATCAAGGTGGGCCCCACCCCCACACGTGCGGGGTGGGTCATGCCCTCTTAAACAGATGGATGGCGTGAATAAAAAACACACGTCATGGTAGGGATCCACCGTCCCAACCAGGGACAATGTGGATGAAACTGTAAGTGCTATGGTTTTCTAGCTCCTATGATTGTCAAATTTTGCAGTGCCAAAACCTCTCAGTTTGTAGTGCCAAAATCTCTCTTGGAATCTATGTCTCATCCAGCTCATAATGAAGTCTGTGCATCTCTCAAGAACAAGAGTCTTTTGTTCAAGAACTTCAAGGGCAAGTGTACTTGTTCATATTTATGTTCAACATCAATTTTGAATTCAAATCTTTCAAGAAGAATTCAAGAATTACAAAGCTTCGTACAAGTCAAGACAAAGCTCCTAGATTTTGAAAGTTCAAGATACTCAAGCTTTACTGTTAGTTCTTTTCAAGATTCAAGAGTCAAGTTTAAGCTTTATCCTTTAACAAGATCTCAAGCTTCGCGAACTTCATAGAATGACTATCATCTGAAGAAAAGAAGGTTCAATGTCCATACATCATGTTCAAGGTATGAAAGACCTTAGATTGACCATAGGGTAGGTCATTTTGAATACATAATTCAAATTATATCACTTTATAAGTGTTTGGATTGTTCTTCGACTAGTCCTAGCTTTACCTCGACCAGTACAAGAAATTCCAAGACCAGTCCTAGGTTTGTTGGAAATTTTCAGAATTTTTTTGTTAAGCCACGACCAGTCCTGGAGACTGCTCGACCGGTCATGTGAACAGTGCTCGACTCGTTCACAACCAGTCCTGCAGCTACAACTCAAAGTCCAACAACTAAATCTGGTTCCACACGACCAGTCATGGACAAGTCATGACCAATCGTGGAGGTCCCATGATCAGTCATGAAGGGCCTACGACCAGTCGTGGAACAACTTTATCTTATCGCGCTCAAAATTTCAAAAATCCGTTGGTCCTATGACTAGTCGTGGTGTCCACACGACCAGTCGTGAACGTGTCTTCTTGACCTATAAATAGAGCACGATTTTCAGAGTATTTCATTCAATTCAAGTTAAACCAAGACACTACTCTGAGAGATAAGTTTATAATCTTCTTAAGCTATATTGTGCATATTTAATATTCTCTTTTATTAGCTTTATTATATTTGATTTTGTATTCTGTCATTCCAATATGATCTGAAAGAGGGATTGAAGTATTCCCACTTGTTGGAATCAAAATCAAATAGAGCTAGCCCAAGGTACTTTAAATCTAAAATTAATTTAGAACCTAAAACCATTTCATAATAGAGTGTGGACATTGATCTTCTATATTCAAACTTCTACTCTGACTTGGTTCTTCCGGGCTGTGACAAAAGGAGAATATCCAAGTATTTTACATTTGTGTAAATCTTCTGTTTTTGGTTTCTTTGAGATTGAGCCAGAAAAATCTCTCAGTTTTGGTTATCTGAGGTAATACAGAAAACTCAGAGTATGGGGTTTTTTGAATTGTGTAAGCCCACTTAAAAGACACAATTGTGAAGGTTTTAGGTGAACCTGGAAAATCCTATTTTCATAGTGAGCGCTATTATGAACTGTGTGAGGATATTAGGAGTGGAGTAGCTGTGTGGCTGTTGTTTAACAGTTGGTGTACACACAGGCTAACCACTATAATTCTTTGTGTTTTGTGGATGTGTGATTTATTTTCTATATCTTTTATCATTCAAGATTGTGGGATGTATGTGTGGATGTGAATGTTGTAATCTTTACATTTCAGCATTGTGGGGAATGTTGTAATAACTTAGATTTCCTTTCTTGCTATTTCCTTTTTATTCCTCTTCAGTTTGAGTTTTTGACACACACATCGTTCTAGTAAGGTTGTCCTGCCATAAACCCTTGGTTTTTATGGTGAAAGGTTATCCTTAGAACAACATTTGTATCAACCTCTCAATACTAGAATTTTGAAGTTGTTGCTTCCTTTGATTATTTGTAATTCATTTGGCTATCTTATTGTTTAATTTCGCTGTTATTTTTTAATTTGGCATTGTCCTATTCACCCCCCCTCTAGGACATATAGCTTGGCCTTTTCAAGTGGTATCAGAGCCTAATAGCTCGCTTTTAATTATTATTTTTGGATTTATTTCCTTAGTTAATCGATCTGAGCTATTTATAAGATGTCAAATTTTGATAACCTTTTAGTCACTAGGCCTCCACCATTTGATGGCACCAATTATGCCTATTGGAAAGCCCGAATGAGGATTTTCTTAAAATCCATGGATGAGAGTGTGTGGTTAGCCACAGTGATTGAATAGACCCCTCCTACCACTGAAGTAACTGGTATCGATGGATCCAAATCTATGAGAGTAACACCTTATTTTTCTTAGACCACTCTTCAGAAAAGTGAGAGTAGTGCCAATGTAAAAGCACTAAATGCAATCACTTGCGCACTATCACCGGATGAATTCAAAAGAATTATATCCCGTGATTCTGCAAAGCAAGCCTGTGATATTTTAGAAATGACACACGAGGGAACATCAATTGTCAAGAAATCTAAAGTCCAAATCCTCACAACCAAATTTGAGAAAATACGTATGGAAGAAAATGAAATGTTCATAGACTTCTATACAAGATTAAATGACATTGTGAACTCTATGTGAGGTCTTAGTGATAAAATCCCAAAAAGTAAAGTCTGTGCAAAGATACTACGCTCACTTCCTGAAAGGTTCAATTCTAAGGTAACTGCGATATAGGAACTTTGTGATACGGATAATATGAGGGTAGAAGAATTTGTTAGCTCTTTACTGACTTATGAGTTAACTTTTAAAGCTCCTAATGGTAAATCTATCGCCCTTAAATCTTTTAAATGTATTTCTCAAGAAAATAGTAATTCTAATTTAGAAAATTCTAAAGATGATATGGCCCTTTTAGCTAAAAAGTTTTATAAAATTTTCAAAAGTAAAAAGAGGGTTAATTTTTAAAAATTAAATGATAAGAAAAGATCTAAATCTAAAACTCGAAGATCTTTAAAAGACAGTCAGTGTTACAACTGCCATGAATATGGGCATTTAGCAAACAAGTGTCATAAAAAGGACAAACCTAAAAAGAAAGGTATGTTGGCTACTGGGGATGAATCTTCTGGCTCTAAAGCCTCTTTTGAATCAGAAGATTCTGAAACCGAGTCGGGCAATGATGTTAAAGCCCTTCTGACTTTAGCCAATTTCACTTTTTCAGATCATGATGATTCAACTAGTGAAAAAAAATCTGAATAGTGTTCATGAAAATGAAGAAGATCTTCAATATGCTTACAATGCCCTATACAAGGAGAGTTATAAAATTGCCATAAAACTAAAACTTCAGAAAGAAAAGTTTTCGAAACTTGAAGAACATTTTGATACTCTTGTTTTAGAAAAATCCTACATTTAAAATTGTTTTGAAAAGACTAAATGCGGTTTAGATTTCAAAACCTCTCTTATTGAAAATCTTAAATCTGAAAATGAAAAACTAAAACTTGAAGTCTCTTCACTTTTGAGTTTAAAGGATACATGGAGGTATGCCCAAGGTGATCCTAAGTTAGAAAAACTATTATACAGATTCAGAAAATGTGGACCGATCCAGTTTGGGCTACAACAAAAGTACTCCTCCTAAACATAAGAATACTCCTAAGTTTGTGAAAGGAGAGTCTTCAAACTTAAAAGAGAAAAGTTCAAATCATAATTATTCTAAAAATGCTAAAACTTTTCAATCCTTAAAACCTAAAAGCAACCATATCAACAATAAAAATCAGAATCGTAATCCTTTAGCTAAGAAAATTGTTGATTTACTCAAGGAGCTCTTAAAATCTTACTCAATAGGTCAGTCTAATAACAATTACAATCATAAGAAGACCAACTATACTCTTAAACCCAAAACAGTTATGAAATGGGTACCTAAAGTTACTTGTTTGGTTGCCCACACGTCTTTCAAAGCTTCAAGCCATTCAAAGTGGTACCTAGACAGTGGATGCTCCAGGAACATGACTGGTGACAAAGGTTCATGCCCGAGACTCGGTAATCGGACTCACAAGGAACCCGATGGCCAGTTCTGACTGCAACAGCCTCCGTAGTACCCCATTCTCGGCTCCTGAGGCAGGTTCCGATCCTAGGATCCTACAAGGAGGATTTTCATAACAGTATAATCATTACTAATATGAGCATATCCAAGATCACAACAAGTACATCTGGAAGTAACAAAGGATACACATCACAAAATCCACTAAGAATTTGAACTTTTACAAGCTTACATCAGGTCTGAAAGGACATACATAAGATAATAGAAAAAGAGAGAAAAGAGTCAGCAACACTGGAGTCCTCAAGCTCAACTCTACTCCATGCTCTGCTGCTATGACGCCTACCTAGGATCTCCTGCACGCATCAATCATGCATAAGCTTATAGAAGCTTAGAGGGTGGTGTAAGTGTGTGATAATAGTGCTTAGAAGAAGATAGAGAATGTAGAAGTGAGTCATGATCAATACCAATACCACTAGCCTTACCAAGGCTATCATGAATGCAAGAAACTATACCAAGGCAGTACGATAATGCAGGAAGCCATACCAAGGCTATATAATGCAATGAGTACTGTAATGCGATGAGTACTGTAATGCAATGAGTACTGGGCGCCAAGCCAAGGCGATGTAATATGAGGCTTACACAGCCGATGTAAATGCAATGCGAAGTAATACCAATGCTCATATCCAATCCATATATCAAGTACATTTCCATCATAAGGAAATCAATCCATGAAAATTATGGTATGGACCACCCCAGTGGGCCCCACAAACATCCAGACCATTCCCATTAATAATTACCATTTGCATGTACTACATTTAGGGCCCCAACGTCCAAGAGTGGATTGTCAAGGATGTTCTCCCTCTTTGGACAGTCTGGATGGTCCCAGGTTGAAAGGTGGGCCACACACATCTTGATTTCAGAGATATAAACAAGGAAAATAAAAGAATCCAGCCACAAGGGAAGGAGCTCCTTGCATGGACCATGCATGCATAAAGGATGGGCTATGAGCCGCATCCATGAAGACATGGGGGCCACCACCATCATTTGATGGGCCCCACAAGCTTCAAAATGAAAGGAATAGAAAGAATATCCATGAAATCAAAGAAATCAAAAATTTCCATCTAAGGAACACCCACAAGTTCCTAAGGAAGATGAATGAGAATTTAAGAGCACCCACCTCCAATGGACAAGCTCCAACTCCAAGTGCTAGCTTCTATGCTTCAAGGGAGATGTTTTAATGGTGTAGATGGGGGTTTGAGGGTAGGATTGAGGGGAAGATAGGAGGAAGAGTTGTTGAAAATGAGGAAAGGTGGAGAGAAATGAGAGAATGAGAAGGAGAGAGAAGGGAGAGAGAGGGGTATAGCAAAGAAATCATTTGTTTTCTTGGCTAGGAGAAGAGTTGTAATCATAGCACATGGGGGGGAGAACTCAAGGCTAATGATGGGTTTCTAGAGAAGGAAGCCTACTACCTAGGCTAGGGGTAGGTATGATAGGTGCTAGGGTAGGGTAGGTAGGTTGTATAAATAAGGGAGTTAGGTGGAACCCACTCTTGAAAAATGTGCACATGGGTAAAGTGGGCCCCATAACATGGGTCCAAAAATGGTGCAGGCCACAACTTTTGATGGACACGTCAGATTTATGCACGAGACGCGGCGTTGGAACCGCGAAGACGATGTGGTCGCAATGGCATAGGTCTCGGGTCAATCCGAGTCGGGTTTACATGACCGAACTAAAGGATGATGTAAACACTACCCGATGGTCGTGGGTCACAGAAATTTGACTGGTAGGACCGTGAGACCAAGATGAACGAGATGCATACTCACACACGCACATGCACACATGCGGACTTGGGTCGAGTCTCACAAAAGGTCTGCTCACCACTCTTAAAGACATGATTGATGGTTCAGTCACATTTGGTGATGGTAGCAACTGTAGGATTATTGGCCAAGGTACGGTTCAACTTTCTAACCTTCATTTATTTGAGAATGTCTTATATGTAGAAGGTTTAAAAAACAACTTATTAAGCATTTCTCAAAAAAGCGATAAAAATCATAGCATAAAATTTTCTAACCTAGGGTGTGAAATTTTAAATAAAAATGGTTCTGTAATATTAACTGGTCGCAAAACTTCTGAAAACTGCTATATTGTAAGTGACTCTAGTTCATCTAATTTATCGTGTTACATGGTCCATACCGATGAGATCGAATTAAGGCATAAATGCCTTGGACATGTACACTACCGCAATTTGTATAGATTGAGCAAAAGAGAACTGATAAGAGGCCTACGTAAATTATAGAAAGTAGACAAAATATGTGGTGAATGCCAGATTGGCAAGCAAACTAGGAGTACTCACAAAAAGTGGACTCCAATGCCACATCCAAACCGCTCAAACTTCTCCACTTGGATCTTATAGGACTAACTAGGACGGAAAGCCGAGGTAGCAAAAAATACATACTGGTTATCGTGGATGATTTTACCAGATTCACTTGGGTAGCCTTCTTAAGGGATAAATCAGAAACCCTTATGATGTAAAAAGGATTCTCAAACGAATCCAAACGGAAAAAGGTTCTCAAGTCTGTAAGATCCGTAGTGATTATGGATCAGAATTTGAGAATAGCAGTTTTGAGAAATTCTATTGCGATTAGGGAATATCACATGAATTCTCTGCGCCCAAAACACCGCCAACAAAATGGAATTGTTGAAAGAAAAAATAGAGTGGTTCAAGAAATGGTAAATGTAATGTTGAATAATATGAAGCTCCCTAAAAATCTTTAAGCCGAAGCCGTAAATACTGCCTCCTATATAATCAATCGGGTTTATACAAGTAAGTCAAACAATAAAATGGCTTATGAAATGTGGATTGATAAGAAGCCTATTTTTAAATACTTTCAAGTTTTTGGCAGCAAGTGCTATATTTTATGTGACCGTGAAAATCTGGGTAAGTTTGACACCAAAAGTGATGAAGGGTTCTTTTTAGGATATGCTTTGAATAGTCGAGTGTATCAAGTACTAAATAAGAGGACTGGTGTAATTCAAGAGTCCATCAATATTGTCATTGACGATCACTTGAATACACCTGTCTCAAGTTCAGATAATGATGAAGTTCTTCTAATTGACGAACCAGATACTTCATCAAGTCAAACTAACTCTGAGTTGAGGACTGTTAAAGATCATCCAACCACTCAGATCCTTGGAAACCCTCTCACTGGTGTGCGCACTCGAAGACAACTAGAAGATATATGTAATTAAGTGTGCTTTACATCTCAGATAGAACCGACTAACGTAAAAGAAGCTCTTACCGATGAAAACTGGATAGTAGTGATGCAAGAAGAGCTTAATCAATTTATTAGAAATGATGTTTGATATCTTGTTCCTAGACCTAAAGATAAACATATTATTTGAACTAAGTGAATTTTCAAAAATAAGTCTGATGAACTTGGTAATATAATTAGAAACAAGGCTAGACTGGTTATACAAGGGTACACTCAAATTGAAGGAATCGATTATGATGAAACCTTTGTCCTAGTAGCTCATCTTGAATCAATCAGACTATTTATATCTATTGCATGTTTTAGAAAAATCAAAATATATCAAATGGATGTAAAGAGTACTTTCTTAAATGACGATCTGCATGAAGAAGTGTATGTTAAACAACCAATGGGTTTTAAAGACCCTAAGAATGCTGATCATGTCTATCGCCTGAAAAAGGCTCTCTACGGGTTGAAACAAGCTCTCAGGGCATGGTACGAAAAATTGACTAAGTTTCTACTAAGTCATAATTTTCTAATGGGAAGTGTTGATAAGACTCTTTTTGTTAAGAAATATAACGATCATATCTTAATAGTGCAGATTTATGTTGATGATTTTATTTATGGATCTACCTATACTAACTTGACTGTTGAGTTTGTAGATCTTATGAAATCTAAGTTCGAAATGAGTATAGTTGGGGAATTGAATTATTTCTTAGGGTTGCAAGTTAAACAGCAACCTGATGGTATTTTTATTTCTCAAACCAAATATGCTCTGAACTTAGTTAAAAAGTTTGGATTTAAGAATGGAAAAAATTTTGATACTCCTATGAGTACTACATTAAGACTCTCAAAGGACTCTACAGGTAAAAGTGTGGATCCTAAATTATATCGTAGTATGATTGACAGTCTACTTTATTTAACTGCAAGTCGACCTGATATTGCATTTAGCGTAGGGATTTGCGCTAGATATCAATCTGACCCTAAAGATTCACATTTAACTGCTGTTAAGCGTATTATGCGATATGTCGCAAGTTCTGCTAATCTAGGTCTTTGGTATCCACATGATACTAATGTTCAATTAGCTGGTTACACTGATGCTGATTAGGCTGGTAACGTTGATGATAGGAAATCAACCAGTGGTGGTTGTTTTTATGTTGGGAACTGTTTAGTTTCTTGGCAAAGTAAGAAACAAAGTTCCATATCGCTCTCAACTATTGAGGCTGAATACATTGCAGCAGGTAATGCATGTACTCAGCTGGTATGGATGAAAAGAATGTTAAGCGATTACAAAATTGCACAGGATTCTATGGTTTTATATTTTGATAATTCCAGTACAATAAATATATAAAAAAATCCAATCCAGCATTCACGAACCAAGCACATTGACATTAGATATCACGACATTCGTGAATTAGTGGAAGAAAAGATAATTTCTTTGGAATACATTCTGACCGAGACTCGACTTGCTGACATTTTCACTAAACCGCTCGACAAAAGCAGGTTTAATAAATTGAAAATTGATATTTGTATGTGTAATTTGAATTGATTATTTATGCATCTCTGTATCATATTGTATATATTTGTCATTTTAATTGATTAGAATTTTAAATTACAAGAAAATTACATATTTTTGGCTGTGCACGATCAGTCGAGTACATACTCGACCAGTCGTGGCACGACTAGCCGAGCATGTCCTCGACCAGTCATGGCACGACTGGTCGAGCATGTCCTCGACTAGTTGTGTAGCGCGGGTTTGACCTTTATTTGGGGGAAAAACCCTTTTCTTCCTCATTTATGCTTCCTCTCCAACAAGTCTAAGCTCGACCGGTCATACCCAACTTTCTTGATCTTCAAGGTTAGTACGTTAATTCCATTTTTCTTATAGATTCAAGTTCATATCACTTCATTTTCATACTTGGAGTGATTTATTTCTTGTTTCTTTGAGGTTTTTGGGGTTTTCTCTCTCCAAAATTTGTTCTAAAGAAAACCCACTCTACATCTTTTGCAACCTTTTGATTTCTTATATTTCTAGTTGAAAATGGAAGGTAGAGGTAAAAGAAAACTTCCCATGGTGCTTCATCATCTAGATCGGCACTTATCACACGGCTCCACCTTCGGTCACTCGAAGACGATCCCTCCTATGTACAGGATTTATGATTGTGCAATTTGATAGTTGAACGACCTGTGAATATTGAACATATTGCTCCATTTGAGATCTTTCCACTTCTCTAAGTTGTACGATGGGATAACATTCTACATTGGGGTGAGCCAGTATACCGGTCTATTGCGCAAGCTATGTTTGCTTGTATTTTTTATTTTTCAATAAAAAATTTAACTTTTGTTATAGTAACTAGAGAAGGTTTATTTGAGGTAGACCGACATTTTTTGATTTTGATGAATGGACATACCTGTCAACGATGAAGGTATTCCAATTAGCTCTATAGTTGTTAAACCTTCTGAATCAGAAAAATGTGTGCTTACCAGAGTATTGTGTAATATAGATGCGTAATGGAGTCAAA
>JAJHSJ010000009.1:55874571-55944290 GCA_021015155.1 Magnolia officinalis | reverse complement strand
CGCCACGGTTCCAACGCCGCGTCCCGTGCGTTAATCCGATATGTACATCTCAAGTTATGAGTATCGATCGATATGGGTCATTGATTGCATGATTGGTGGACCCCACCATGGTTTGCACATTTTTTCACGCACATGATGTCACCGTAGGCTAAAATTTCTAAAAGGCTACTACCCTATAACCGTGTTTGTATCTCCCTACTACAATAATTACTTTCTCTACCCTAGGTAAGAGAGGTAATGATTACTTCCCTTAAAAGTTTTTTCCCTCTCTTTCCCTCTCATTTCTCTTTCTCTCTTCTCTTCTTCCCTAGCAACTTCCCTCCATTTCTCCAGCCCATCTCCCTCTCCATTTTCAGCCCCTTCTCCCTCTAATCCCCTCCCATCTAATCTTCAACAATCCATCCCACCCATTGAAACATGTCCCTTGGAGCATGAAGAGTAGATTGATGTAACTTTGGAGTAGGATCCATTAAGGTGGGTGCTCTCCTTAGCTTCTTCTCTCTTGCTTCTCTTTTCTTTCTTTTCCTTGCATGCATGGAAGCATGTAGGACCCACCAATCCATGGTGGAAGTCCTACATGGCTCGTAGGATGAAGGTCATGGGCCTAGATTCTACTCATTTCCTTCTATAGTGGGCCATTCTCCATGGACCCACCATGATGCCTTCTTTTTTATTCTTGCATCTCATAAGCCATCTAGGCCTTTGCATGCATGTAGGGAGGGTATCTCTACCCCCCAGAAAATGATCTTGATGCATAATAGCTTGCATGTAAGTGTATACATAGTGGATGGTGTGGATTGTGGAGTGGAAGGTCCATTAGTGGCGGGACCTTCCACCAATGGCCGATTTACTTCTTCCTTCTCCATTTCTCTCTATTTTTCTCCTGTGTACTCTGATGATGTGTGGCCCACCAACTAGAGATCAGCAACATCTCAGACCATTAGCTAAATGGGAAGTCCAAGCCCACTTTGACTAGATGTCCAAGCCCACCATGCATGCATGGTTTGGGTGACTCCAAAATGGCTTTTTCATAGAGGTCTGAGTGAGCTCATCGGTCTGAAATTTTGTTAATCCATCAAGGTGGACCCCACATGTTGAATCAGGGTCATAAACCCTTTGACTAATTTATATGGGTTGAAATATGGACAGCATATGTTGCTGTCCAGATTTCAGGCCCAGTTTGAGCATGACTTTTGAGCTAATGTTTGGATCTATTTGCATGCCCTTTTCTCCCAAATGTTTTTGGAAATTTTATAGTGCATGGACCCCACCTTGATGTGGAATGGGGCCCACACCATTTCCCCCATAATTGAGACTCATGGGATGGGCTAAAGTGGGCTAACTGTCCAGAAATTTCTGGACAGTTCAGCAACATTATAAGTTGAAAATGAGCATTTTTACTTGAGTTTCTGGAATAAGTGAGCCACCCCAGTGGACCCCACTTGTTGTCCAGATTAAGGGCCAGATTTTCTCCAATTTTTGAAGGATTTGGGTGGGTCCAAGCCCACCCAATGTGGTCCCAAACATATGGACAGTTACATTTCCAGCAATTTTTTTATAGCAGCAGATTTTTTTTCAGGAATATCTATCTGTCCATAAATTGCAGGAGTTAAATAAAATATTTTTATTGTCCCAAAAATTATAAAATTTTGCAGGGGAGTGTCCCACCCATGTTAGGACATACGTACAAAATTTTAGGGCCAATGGACCCCATTTGGGCATCCAAAAGGGTGGACCAACATACTGGACTGTCAGAACTTTCTGCTGTGCAGTCCAGCAACATAGTCTCATGAAAAAAAAAATCTTAAAAATACTTTCTAAGAAGGTGGGCCATATTTCTAGGTCCCACCTTGTTGTAGGATTGATGAGGGACCTTGGGTCCAAATTTCAGGAATTTTGGAGGCCCAGAACCCACCCATTTGGATGGCCCAAATTCAAGACAGTTATTTCCAGCAACATTTCACCCTGGACAGATTGTAACTCCGGAATTTATTAAAATACTTATGAGTATCCAAAAATTATGAAAATTTATATAGAGGTAGTCCATCCATGGTAAGACCCACCTACAAAATTTTGGGACCAATGGAACCCTGTGCACACTGTGGAAAGGGCCGGACTGGCCCACCACGTTGGGACGTTCGGGTCTGTCCGATTTTCTGGACAAACTGTTTTCTAAAAATAAATTAAAATACTTCTATTTATCCAAAAATCACAAAATTTTATGGAGGTGTGTCCCACCCATGGAAGGACCACCCTGCAAATTTTCAAGGCCAACGGGCCCCTGTACTGACCGTGGTGCGACCTGCAATTTGGGTCAGTTTTGGGCCAAATACTCAGGCCCGTAGAACTAACCACCATGGGATGCCCCTACCTTGGGCTGTTGCTGGGCCTGTATTCCAGCAACATGGCCCACTTCTAATGTGTTGTGCAGTTCCCTCTCATCTGGTGGGACCCACAGTGATGTGTGTGGGTCATCAGAAAATAAATACTATAAATTAATTGCTGGACTCCAACAAACCCAGAAAGCGGGTGGGCTGGAAATTCAGCAATGAGCCCAACGTTGCCGCCCCATAAATGTCTATTTTGGGGAGTATGGCCCACTAGATTTGAGGAGGTTTTAAGTCAATTATCTTGCCATTCTAATTTTATTTTTAGGCTTAATTAGTACAAGATTAGAAGCCCATTCCAATTGGATTCTTCCTGGGCTAGTTTTCTAGTTAATTAATGGGCCTTATAGCATTGGTTGGGTTGGACCTTTTGATAGGCCCGTTGGACCCTTGAGTCCTATATTTACTACGCCATTGTGATGGGTCTTATGGGTCAAATACTCAAGTAGTTGGACCCTTGCTTGCCCACTATAATAAATCCATACTTGGGCCAAGATGTGAGACCCAACTTACTTGTGTTAAATATATGGATTTCCCATATGATTGGGATAATGGGCTGTCCATTAGGCCCACCACAATGAGTGAACCCATGACCCTTATGGTCGGGCCCTAACCTTGCTTAAGGGCCCACCAGGTTGCCTATGTATTGGGCTTAGTGTATGGTCCACTAGGCTATGGATTGATTGGGCCTTAGACTTTTCCTTTCATACGTAGCAGGCTACCCTTTTTGGGACTCAGTTGAGGTTAGATGTCCTCCTTGGTGACCCTAAGGTAGGCCCCTAAGGCCCTTATAGGTGGTTGAAGGCCCACCTTGGACCTTTTTAGGCTCGTTTCCTCCTTAAGGTTTTAGGACTCCCCTAGCTTGCGGGTTATCCCAAATTGTTGGGCCCCCATTTAAGAGAACTTCATTTCCCCTTAGAGTACTTGTCTGTATATCCTGTCCTTGACCCTCCTTAGGACGAAGGATTCCATATTCTACAGGTAGCGCACTTACATTATTATAACCCATATGCGTCATCTGTATGAATTGATTGTATTGTATGGTGGTCATTAAGGGATGGAGTTCCTCCCCTCGTGCACATTGTGTGCCTGCAGCTAGTGCATGATTTGTATGTGTGACTCATGCATTGGCATCACATTTCATGATGATACCACCCTTGCTTCATCAGGGCCTTGCCTCCACAGGGACGTTCGTGGATGACCGTATGTGTGGACACCGTAAATATTATTTAAGCATACCGGGTGCATAGGATGCCCATGGGTGAAATTCTCAAAACTTCCATGGTACCAAGGATCTGCTCCAACGCCGTGACCGAGTGAAAACTATGAGCGCAAGAGGGCCTTATACCGTTAGGCCGCGATTCCCACTGTCGTGTAGTCGGTTGGATAAGGGTGTGGCCTTACCTGCCTGGTGTGAGGAGACATTGCTAGGTTGAGTCTGACTAGCTCGTAAATGGGTCCGTTACCTTTAGGCCTTGTTGGTGATTGGCTATCCACAGGCAGGTAGTGAGGTCTCTTACGCTCGTTTGACTGTGTGGGGTATGTAAAGTGACAGTCATTCAGCAGTGTAATGGACCTCGGTAATTTCCTTATGATTAGAAATATGCTTGACATATGGTTTGGTTATGAACACTGGCATTACTTGCATCACATTAGCATTGGCTGTGTAAGCCCCTTCATGTATTACCTCGGTATGACGTCCAGTACTCATCATATCGTATTCATGATAAGCCTTGGTAAGGTTAGTGATGTTCTCATTGAGCATGTTTCCATTGTTGCATCTCCTACTATTCTTCTATGCACCATTGTCACACACTTACACCACCCTCTAAGCTTCTATAAGCTTATGCACGATTGATGCGTGTAGGTGATCCTAGGCGGGTGTTGTAGCGGCAGAGCTTGGAGTAGAGCTGAGCTTGAGGACTCCAGTGTTGCTGACTTTTCTCCCCTTTTCTATCATCTTATGTATGTCCTTTTGGACCTTATGGATACTTGTAAAAGTTTAAATTCTTAGTGAATTTTGTGATGTGTGCCTTTATTATTCTCAGATATACTTGTTGTGATCTTGGGGATGCTCGTATTGGAATGATTATATTGTTTCGAAAATCCTCCTTGTGGGATCTCATGATCGGAACATGCATCAGGAGCCGAGAATGGGGTACTATGGAGGCTGTTGCGGTCAGAACCGGCCATCGGGTTCCTTGTGAGTCCGGTTACCGAGTCTGGGGCATGACATCATTATTCTCAGTCTCCTATGGTGTGATCTACTTGATTATTAAATATACTTAAAATTTAGTATCAGCCCCTAACATGATCTAAAAAAACTAATGGATGGTGTGGATAAACTAAAAAGTTCAAGATGGGCCCCACATAGATAAATATGTACAGTGTATAGATTGTTGAAGAAGCTTTACACCCGCTAATAGCTTCTCCAAGAAGCTTCATAAAGAAATCAGATTGCGTACTGAGTTACTCTATACGCTCCTATCGTACTGAGTAAACTCTGTTGGGCCTACCGTGAATTCGTTTGGTTTATCTACGCCGTCCATCCGTTTTTTCAGATCATTTTAGGGGTTGAGCCAAAATCGAATCTTATCTAAAGCTCAAATGGCCCATACCACAGGAAACAGTGGAAGTATTGATTTCCACCGTTGAAACCTTTCCAAGGACTCGGTGATGTTTATTTGTCATCCAACCTCTAAGTAAGATCAAAAGGACATGGATTAAGTGGGAAAAAAAAAAACATCGGCTTGATCTAAAACTTCTGTGGCCATCAAGAGCTTTTCAATGGTAGACGTTAAATTCACACTGTTTCCAGTGGTGTGGTCCACTTGATCTTTGAATATGCTTCGTTTTTGGGCTAACCACTTAAAATTAACTACTAAATTGGATGGACAGAGTGGATAAAATGCATAAATGACGGTGGGCCCCACAGAGTTTACTCGCGTACTGAGTTACTCAACACGCAATCGGCTACCCTTTATAAAAGTACAGGCTGTAGCTAGCATGTAGCTAGCACAACTGTATTATAGCTGCTATATTACGTGTCATGCGAAGATAGCACGGACGCTCCTCGAGCTCCGAGTTGTGAGAACGGTTCAAAGGAGATCAAAGTTACATGGGCCCCACAGTGATGTATTTATTATATCTACACCGTTCATCTATTTTTAGAGATCATTTTAGAGCATTATCCAAAAAATAAATCATATCCAACGATCATTTGGACCACACCATAAATAGTGGCAGAGATAATGATTTTCACCGTTAAAAAATTTGTAGGGCCCACTATAACGTTTATTTTACATCCAATCTGTTCATAACGTCACAAGTAGCTGATTGAAAAGGAAAATAAATCTCATAAGTTCACACGTACCTAAATGAAGAGGAAAAACAAATTTGATATTGATCCAAAACTTCGGTGGCCCTGAAAAGGGTTTCAATGGTAAACGTTCAATCTCTCACTAATTTTTGCAGTGTGGTCCAGTTGATGGTTAGATCTGTCTTTTTTTTTTCTCAAGCGTTAAAATGAGCTCGCCAAATGGATGGACAGTTTGGATATAAAACATATCTTGTGATCAGACCCACAAAAACCACTTCATACACCATTCTTCGATCGAGCAGAGCTGCGACTCTCTCTCCTTCCCTCTTTCTCTCTTCTGTATATACCTATAGATCATTTCTCAATATATCTCTCCAGTAGAGGAATCCAAGCTCCAAAACCTTCTTCTTGCCTTCTTCTTCAACAAAAATGAAGAAATAGATATAGAGAGAATCACAGATATAGAGAGAGAGAGATAGAGAGAGAGAGAGAGTTGACGAGCTAAGGTGTACATTGGGCGGGATTTTTTTGGCGCCGAACCTAAATCCTAGCCAGTAAAAGTTTTATATATATATATTATATATATATATATATATATATATATATATATATATATATATAGACGGTCCGGATCGGGTCGGTCCGAATCGGATCCAATCGGATCGGGTTCCGGATCGGGTCGGTTCGGAACAGGGCCTATCCGGATTCGACCCAAAAATAATTCGGATCTAGATTACCTACGACTACTCGACCCTGACCGATCCTGACCATCGGTTCTGTTCGAATCGGGTCGGATCGGGTCTGATCGGGCCGGATCCATTGGTTCGGGTATGAAATGTCTAGCTCTAAGCATGTATGAAAGATTTTATTCAAACTTATATTATATAATAAAAATAATGTTTCTCACATAACGATTAGTTTAGCTTTAGAATCAGTTTAACTAGTCATCTAAATGGGCTCAATAAAATTACATACTTTTATTCAAACTTTTCTATGTGACAATTCTATTTTTTAACAATTTCATACTCTAAACTCCGGTTTGCGTGAATATAAAATATCTTACCTATAACTAACTTACATGTTATCCAAACACAGAAACTAAGTTACATGTAAATTAATTACAAATTACATCCAAACAAGATTACCTGTAACTTTCTTTCACGTGTAAGTAAGTTACCTGTGACTTACTGACTTACTTACAACTTAAAAAACTTACAGGCATCCAAAGGTAGCCTGATGTATGTTTTGTATTCACACCGTCCATCCATTTGGAGAGACTATTTTAGGGCATGATCCAAAGAATGAGTCAGATCCAAAGCTTGAGTCGACGCCGCCAAAGAAAACAGTGGAGAGATTGACGCCCACTATTAAAAACTTCTAAGGGCCACAAAAGTTTTTGATCAAGCTGATATTTATTTTTTCCCTTCATTAATGTCTGTTTTAAGTTATGAACAAGTTGGATCTCAAATAAACGTCAGACCTTAGGAAGGTTTCAACTGTGGGTGTCACTCTCTCTACTATTTTCTTTGGTGTGGTCCATTATAGCTTTGGATCTGCCTAATTCTTTCGATCATACGCTAAAGTGATATTTTCAAATGGATGGACGGTGTGGATACAACACATACATCATGGTGGGACCCAAAGAACTTGGTGACGTCACTTCAGTAGCCAGTTTCGCCACTCAACCTGTCAGTAGCCAATCCGCGTCCAAGTCATAGAGAGGAAGAGATGCTCAGCCCACGAACGTGTGTAAGGCAGTTCACGTGCACGCCAGCTATTGGCACATGTGGACAAGATCCAATCCATCTGTCATGAGGGTCCCACTAGTTCGATGTCCTGGCCCAAGAATCAGGTCCGTCCACTGATCAGGTAAACCGTAAACCACAGGTGAAAAAGAACTTAGGTCCATTTTTTCTGAGCCGTCCGACCACATATTGCTAACACCATGGCCACCTAATGAGCGGACCAACCAGATTTTTATCCAAGAGCATCCAAACAGTCGGATACCCAGCCTGAATATTTTCCCAAAGCTGGCACGTGTGGTGGCCTGTAGATGGCCAGGTTTATACATGTGTGGATTTAGGGGGTGTTTGGATTGGACGCGGTTTGGACAGTGAGGCTGCCACTGGTCAGGTGGCTAGTGGTCAGTGCTCTGTGGGCCCAACATGATGCATGTGCTTTATCCATGCGGTCCATCCATTTTTACAAATTATTTTAGAGAAGATCTAAATCTCAAGTGGACCACACCACAGTAAAACAGTAATGATTGAATGTCCACCATTAAAAACCTCTCAGGGCACACTGTAATGTTTATTTGACATCAAGCTTGTTGATTAGATCATGCAAACCTGAATGAAGGGAAAGAAATAAATATCGGCTTGATCCAAAACTTTTGTGGCTCTAAAAAGCTTTAATGGTGAGCGTTCAATCAACGATGTGTGGTCCACTTGAGATTTGGATCTACATCATTTTTTTTATTATCTCATAGCATAAAATGATCCAAACAACATAAATGAAACATATACATCATGGTAAGTCTACATCGCACTGACCATAGTGTCACTAGCGAATTCATCCATGGGCTAGTGAGAGGGTCACTAGCTAATCCGTTTGGTTTCGACACGAAGAATCCAAAACTTGTTGAGGTGTGGAGCCAGCACACCAATTCGTCCGTTGTAAAATGGAGGTCTTTCACCGTGTTGCTCGACCGGTTAAGGGGACTGCTCGACTCAAAGTCCAGATAGTCATGTTTTTGGCCTCGACCAATCGAGGCCCTGGCTCAACTAGTCAAGAGTTACGCAGATTCTCCGCGGATTTGGTGCGGACTGCATAATTTTGAGGCGGTTTCGCAGAGGTGCGGAACGAAAGTTTCCTAAACTATAAATAGGGGTCCTAGGGTTATTCTAGGGTATGAAAAAAAGGTTTTCTAAAGCAAGGCTAAGGGTTTTCTATACGTCCAAGGTGAGTATATTGCTTGTAATCTCATTTTTCTTCATAGTGGAAGTTTGCACCCATGGTTTTTTACCCTTGTTGGAATTTTTCCACGTATATTTTGTCTTGTGATTTGTTGGTATGCTTGGATTCTGCTTCTAGATTATATTTCTTCCTGTTTATCGTTTGTGGGTGAGACCGGAGATTAGATCTCGGTTCGCTTGCGTTGTTGGCGTGCTGCGCAACAAAACTCTCTAAGAGCTTGGTATGTGACTGTGTGGAAAATAATGACAAGTAGCTATGAGTCAAATGTTTATTTTGTGTAGTTACTGAATGTACTCTTATAAAAGGATAAGTAGTATATTATATTGTATATTTGATTTGATATGTGTTGTGTTGATGAGTAAAGTTCAAAACTCTTCAATATTTCTTTTATTTATAGAGTTTTAGAATAGTTACTAGAAAGAAATCTTTGTAATCATTTCTCATATTTGTGGGAAGTGTTGCGAGATGTCTTAAATCTGAATCCTTTCGCAACTGGGATGCGGAAAGGAGTTTCGCGGATTTTGTGACGCAAGTCCTTTCGCAACTGGGATACGAAAGGGAAGTTGCCAAAACTATAAATTGGGGTCCCTAGGGCTATTCTAAGATTATTCCAAGACTTCCTAAAGGTATTCTAAAGGGTTCTAGGATTATCAAAGGGTGTAGCAAGGGTGAGATTCGAGGTTGTTCGAATCGAGTAAGTCTTTTCTCTTTGTAATTGATGCTTTCATAGTGGTGATCTGTCGCTTTGTGCCGTGGTTTTTTTCCGCAAGGGTTTTCCACATTAAATCTGTGTGTTCTCTTTTCTTGTGTGTGTGCTTGGTGCCATTGGATTGTTATCCTAGATCTAGATCTGTGTGATTCCGCAGGCCAAAAATCCCCAACAAGTGGTATCAAAGCTTGAGTTCGGTTGGGGCACAGATCTGAATCTGAGGAATTAGTAATAATGGCGAGCGCCAGGTATGAGATTGAGAAATACTCAGGGAAAAATAATTTTGAGTTATGGAAGATCAAGATGATGAGTTCCTTAATCAAACAAGGTGAAGATGGTGCTCTTGAGGAACGGAAGTCCACTATGACTGATGGTGATTGGAATACTCTTGATAAAAAGGCTTTATCATCGATCCGTTTATGTTTCACGGATGAGGTTCTCTACAACGTCATGAGGGAGAAAACTGTGACTAAGTTATGGGCGAAGTTAGAGGATGTCTATGTGAAGAAATCCGTTGAAAATCGCCTACACTTGAAGCGGCAATGGTATAACTTCAAGATGGCAAATGGTGGAGATCTGGAGGCTCACATCAGCAACTTTAATAAATTGGTTTGCAAATTGCTAGATATGGAGGAAGTGATGAAAGATGAAGAACAAGCATGTATGTTGCTAAATTCTCTTCCGGCATCCTATGAGTCATTCAAGGACACTATGTGCAGCATGAATAAAACCCTGAGTGTCGACACTGTTATCTCAGCCCTTCAAGGGAAGGCTATGAGACAGCTAGACAGCAACATGGGGACATCTTCTGATGCACTGTTTACAGTGGGTAGGAATTCTGAACAAGGTACAGGTTCTTCAGGTTCTAGATCCAAATCCAAGGGCAAGGGCAAAGGAAAGGTAAAGTGCTGGAATTGTGGGAAGGAAGGACATCTGAAGAGGGATTGTGAAAATTCTAAATCTAAGAGGGAAGATTCTGAGGCTTCATGCAGGGAGGCTAACACTGCCACGTCAGATGAATCGAGTGGATGTGATGGTGATGTTTTGTCTGTGTCTTTGCTCAGACGGTCATACGATAATCGTAAGGACGAGTGGATGCTAGACACAGGGGCATCTTTTCACATGACTCCTCATAGGAGTTGGTTCACCAGCTACAGGGAGTGCGATGGTGGACAGGTGTTTATGGGCAATGGCTTTGCCTGTAATGTTGTGGCTGTTGGTACGGTGCACATCAGGATGTTTAATGGGGTGGAGCGTACCTTGACAGATGTGAGGCACGTTCCTGATTTGAAGCAGAATCTGATTTCTCTTGGTGTACTTGAGGCAAAAGGATGCAAGTACACATGTATTGATGGTGCTCTTAAAGTATCTAAGGGGGCACGGGTAATCATGAAAGTGCAACGACTCGATCATGTTTACAGGTTGATCGGGAGCACTTCAAAAGGTGGAGCTACAATGGATGTAGCGGATTCCACCTCTGCACGTGTGTGGCATGTTGGGCATGACCACATGAGCAGGCAAGGTAGGAAGGCTGAGACGTGCGGACAAGGATACAGAGCAGGTGGAATAGCCACCTGTGAGAAGAACCACATGGCATGATCGCAGGACATCGGCGAGGTACATGGATGACTCCAATATTGTAGGGGATTCATCTTCTATTCAGATGGCTCTAGGTGAGCCTGGTGCTGAGAAGTGGAAGGTGACTATGAGCGATATGATGGATTCGTTGTACCAGACTGACATATGGGAGCAGGTGGAGCTTCCAATGGGCCGGTTAGTGGTTGGATGCAGGTGGACCTTCAGGAGGATAGTGTATAGATATAGGGCAAGATTGGTAGCGAGGGGTTATTCTCAGAGAAAAGGGATCGGCTTCTCAGAGATATTCGCGCCGACGGTATAGCAGGTATCTATCAGATCCGTGATTGGTGTTGGTTGACCAATGTGATCTTGAGCTATGATGTGATGCAAAAATAAGAGAAGATGTCAAGAAGTTACATGGTTGAAGATTGAAGACATGGTGGAGATTGTTGCGAGATGTCTTAAATCTGAGTCCTTTCGCAACTGGAATGCGGAAAAGAGTTTCGCGGATTTCGTGTCGCAAGTCCTTTCGCAACTGGAATGCGGAAAGGAGTTTCGCGGATTTTGTGACGCAAGACCTTTCGCAACTGGGATACGAAAGGGAAGTTGCCAAAACTATAAATTGGGGTCGCTAGGGCTATTCTAAGATTATTCCAAGACTTCCTAAAGGTATTCTAAAGGTTCTAGGGTTATCAAAGGGTATTGCAAGGGTGAGATTCGAGGTTGTTTGAATCGGGTAAGTCTTTTCTCTTTGTAATTGATGCTTTCATAGTGGTGATCTGTCGCTTTGTGCCGTGGTTTTTTCCCGGAAGGGTTTTCCACGTTAAATCTGTGTGTTCTCTTTTCTTGTGTGTGTGCTTGGTGCCATTGGATTGCTATCCTAGATCTAGATCTGTGTGATTCCGCAAGCCAAAAATCCCCAACAGGAAGATCTAAAACCCAAGGACAGTCATGGCCTATTAAACGATGCCATATATGTTAGTCATTTATCATGAATTAGTTGTTGGTTGCGCACACATTCTGCACATGCTACATGAACGAAGTCTCTCTTGAAATGCCACATGTTGGTAATAACTATCCTTTCTCTGTGTAGACATAAATAACGTGTCATAAAACTCGGTCAACATAGGGTAGTTGTTATTTTGTTCCTTAAGCGTTTTTAGCTGTAAGACCTCTACACAATGCAAGGTAAATCAGTTGAATGTGTCATTTCGTGTGACCGTGTTTTGGTCGAAACTCAACTTCGGTCATTAGGCCATTATGGTGATTAGTTGGCTTTACCATGTGAGCAGGATATGCAACACATGTATGATCATTGTAGCCAGCTAGGCCTATCCTTTTTTGGGCTACTCATGATTTTACTGACTTTGATGTCCCTCGTACGTCAAGGTAGTCGAAGAAATTTTCCATTTCTCTTATTGAGATTTTGCTAGCACGTGGCATCATCTGAGTCACTTGTGTTGATTTTTGAAATTTAAAAAATTATCTAAATTATATAAAATTAAAAATTAGAAAAGAATTAAATATATATATATATATCATTTGTAAAAATTGAGTGATTTGGAATCACTTGGCTTGAAAATCAAAATTTCACTCCTTGTACTGCATCCCAAGTGCAACAAGATTCTCTGCCCAATCGACATCTTGGATACAACGATTAAAACCCGGTCCAGTGGTGCACTCACTGTACTGAACCACTCATAGTTTTAACCCAAATAATTTTTTAAAAAAAAACGCTTGAACCGAAGTTTTAAAGAAAAACCTAACTTTTCTTTGTTATATTAAAAATTGGATGATGAGAAGTTTGTTTATAAACTTTGAGTGCACACCTTTAAAGGTCTAAAGACACTTTTTCATTTTTTTTTAAAAAAAGTTGTGAATATTAGATTTAAATCTAATTGGTGTGACCATTGGACTCGAAAAGACACAATCTTTCAAAACAAAAGGTGAAGGGGTGCAACCCTTCAGACTTGCATGAAAAGACACATTCATGGGGCACGTGCGCGCACCCATGGCCGCAGCCACGGCTCGGCTCGACAGAAATTTTGAAACACTAATTTATTTTAAATAACTTAAAAATAGAACAGCTGAATCCCACGTGGTAGATCAAGCATAAACACCTTCAAAAGAATTTTAACCCATGCTCGACACTTGACTTGGTAGGTGCAGTCCACCCCACCAACTTAAAATCCACCAAGCTCAGGCCTGAGAAAACTCAACCCATATATTTGTCATTGAGTCAAGCTCAACGACCCAATCCGACCAGGCACAACACAACTCAAAAGTTTAAAAGCAGAAGCTACAGGTAAAATAAGCTTAGCCCGATTAGTGGAAAATGCATACATATGTATTTGTATTATCTTCTATCTATTTTTGCTTCGTTTTTTAGTCAAACTGAGTCATCTAAATCAGCCTATTCAGGTCATCTAACTCAACCTGTAAATTACTCATTTTCATTTCTAGTAGGCAGCTGATCATAAAGCGTTTACCAATTTACCATCTAAATGTAGACCCAATCTAAATTGCTAGGAGAGAGATATAATCAGCAGTGTATTAGGACAAGCGAAATAACTAGAAAAGATTCAACTGGGATAGCCCACACAATCTACTGAGAAAAGGCATGAGAAGGATGAGCCACACCAATCTGCACCATGGTTTTCAGGCCTGGTAACTTGTCCTCACTCATTCTGTGGGTTGAGTTGCGACTCACCTGAGTCAGGGGTGACTAAGACGACTCGTCTCAGGGAGAAGGTCCCGACAGAGTCTGACCCATGATCCGCACAGCTCTAAATAGTGCGGACGGTCCTTGTGCAATGGTCAATAGAGTTAACTAGTGAGACACTAGTGAGGCCAGCTACAGATGTGCCATGAGCCAGCAGAAAATGTAACCGCCAACACGCGTTTGTGTTGGTGTTTTTTAAAATAAAAATAAATTTCAAAAATAAAAATTATTTGTAGAAAGTAAATAAATATTTAATTATTTAAACTTTCCATAAATAGTGTGTATAGCCAGTCGGTAAGAGAAGGGTTTTGCTTATGCAACCAGGTTCGAATCTCCTCGAGGACGGGTTGTAGGGCTCTTGGGCGCTTTATTAGGCGCACTTAGCACTTCGCATCCTCGCAAGGAGCTAAGAAAGCCTTAGTCTTTTTGACACTCGGTTCAATTTTTTGGGCTATGGTACCCTGATGTTTTATTACCTTTATTAATTGAGAGTAATTATGACATGATTGTACATGTGGCACCTATGCCACGTGTCGCTTATGTGGATACAGTTTTTCCTGTTGGATGACTTTTTCTGTCTGAATGGGTACAGAAATAACTGCCATAGGACAAGAGTCATCTCCTTTCATGAAAAGACAATTATTTGCTGTGAATGGGTATGGATTTCTTGAAGAGGCTCTTTAACACTTCTTCAGGAAGAAATCCATAACCTTTCAAATGATATAAATCCTGGATACTATAATCCAGAAGTATTGACTCAAAATCCTTACGATTATATCATCTTCTGTGCAATTACTCTCGATTTAATCTCTTGCTGAATTTTTTCTGAACATCTTAAGACATATCGGTGTTAAAACTAGAGATCTATTCAACACTTAAATGTGCAAATTTTCGTGTTGAAAATCGGATTGAGAGTTCATTGTATCCTGAAGACAATTTGCAGATTTCCTTCGTTTGCACTTGCTGGAAATTCTAGAAAAAGGGCAGCAAATCTGTCTTGAGAAATCGACTATTAAAGTCGAGCCTTGAACCTGATAGATCCTGATAGATCTGATCGATTTCTTCTATCCTTCATTGTAAATTGCTTTTTATAACAGTTTGTATATAGAAGCTTTTCAGCCATGTTTCAAAACTACTGAGCGCGCTAGCATGCAACGGCTTCAAAGCCAGCTGAAAAACATATGTGCACACAATGGCCGTTGCTTGATAGCCTCTTAGTAAAACACTTTAGCAAGCACATACATTTTTTGACTGGCTTCAAAACGCTTATTACTATATAGTTTAAGGCAAATGCAATATCTCGGTTTTACAATGATCCAAATGAACCTATCCTTGCAGTCTTTTGGGTGGTCGAAACCATGGTGTGATGCAACAGAAAAAAATGATCCGAAAAGCCTGAGGCTTGATATTAATGGTTTACTCAGCTTTGAGGTATACTCTTAACTTGCCCTCTTTCATGGTTTAATCTATTCTCTATTATTCTCACATCAAACATGACTAACATATATTAATTATCTAAATTTATAAATTTCTATTAGGGTGCATTCAGTTGCACCAAATATTGTGAAATTTCATTATTAATTAGTCTGTTTTGGCACAACATTTCATAATATTCCATGAAATTTGGTACAATAAAACATAACTTTTTAATATTGGGAAAAGAAAAAGAATAATAAATTTGTAATAATTATCCAATGATAATTTCTCAAGATTTCTATCATCACTATAAAAACATGGAATCCATTTTTTGAAGTCTTTTTTTTTTTTTTTTTTTTTAATGATGAATTTTTTTTAAAATTTCATTTATTAAAGCCAAAACAAAAGAAAAGACAATACAAAGCAAAAAAACAACAAACATAAGAGGCACCAACAAGACCGCGACTCAATAACACCCCAAGGAACTCCATATTACAGTCCTTAAGCTTGGAAACAGAAGAAGCCCATTCCATAATCATTAATCTGATTCTTCAGGAGATGGCTTCCACTGATTTCTTAGTATTGTTGAAGCAATCATTAATCTGATTCTCCAGGAGATGGCTTTCACTGATTTATTGGTATTGTTGAAGCATCTCGCATTTCTTTCCCACACCGCCCATCATATAGCAAGAAAAGCCATTCTCCAAAGCGCCTTCTTTGAATGATTGAAGCCAACGCCATGTGCCAAGCAAACAAACGCCGATCTACCGAAGTTGGATGGCTGCAGAAGATTTGAAAGCAGCCCATAATATCTACCCAGATTGGCCCCATTTTTAAAAGTCTTTGTTTAGATAGTAAGTGAAAATCTCATAAATTCTCACAACAGTTGCCTCAAATTTGTGCCTCCCCACAGATAATGATTTCTTTTTGTAATCTAAACAGGCACTTGGTTTCTCTGGGAACCTTTTTTTTAAGGACCCATCCATTAAACTCTTACAATTCAGTTTCAATAAGGTGTAACAGTTAGCAGTTAAGGATGGGGTCACCCCAAGATGCACATGCAATAACAAATTCCAAAATGAGATCCCAAGGCAACTATGATAGTGCTTTGGAGGAAATTGAATAGGACCAGCATCCTAACATGCATCTGTAGACAATATCCGCCGTAGCAGCATCTGTGTTAGCACTTTAAAACAACAAAAGCAATTGGATGATTCGAACAATGTATGTGGAAAAAAAAAAAAAAAACAAAGGAAGAAGAAGAAGAAAAAAAATAAGAAAAAAAGAACAGCAACGCTTATAGCGTATGCCACTAAGAAATGGTAGAAAAGGATCATTTGGGGCTCACGAGTGCTTTTAGTATACATGCACTTAAAACCCCTTTGTCAGCTTGTATGCTCTCTCTTCCTGCAGTACACCTTGTAGCCAGCCGTAGTCTCTCGATGCAGCCGATGAAATCCAAATTCTGCTCCAAACTGAGCCTCTCTATTCATTGGAGCTGCAGCGCATGGCCAGCTCCAGCCTCTGAAAATGGAGTGGGCTGTTAGAGAAACGAATAGGCAACTGTGCCAACGAGCTTCAAAGGCTCGGCAGCGTTTGACTCAGTACTCAAAAGGGCAAGGCATTCCTGGGGATTGGCATAGAAATAGTCCTCTTCTTTAGGTCGTATGGGTATGACTTTCCTCCTCGTGGGTTGGCCCATCCGATGCTCGTGAACGTCCCTGACGGCGTGTGAGAATTCATCCCATGACAGGGTGTTATTTAGGTGCATATCAAGCAGCTCCACCAACTCCCTACGGTCCAACAGAATGGTTTTTCGGAATCCCAAGAACCTAATATGAGTAAAACAAATGCCCATCAATAACAATTAAATTCACATATCCCATTTGGATTATATTCCAAATGGTACAGAAGAAGAATAGCTCTCAAAAACTTAGTGGAAGCAGATGGTAGGAAAGTTCATAGAAAACTACTACTGAAGAAATTTATATTTTCCTCTTCCTCTTTTTTTTTTTTTTGGTTGACGAAATATAGAAATTAATTCATCATTTGAGCATTATTAGAAACTGTACAATGTTTAGCAATATTTAGGTTAGGGTGCATTTGGTTGCACTGAATCTCATGAAATTTCATCATTATCCAATATTAACCAGTCAGAAATCGCTGTCAAGGGCCCCCACTGATAGTCCTGGCACCTTTGCCAAGGGCTGGCTCATCAATTGAACTTGGAGGGGAGCATCTGGGGCGGAGAGCAGCTTATCAGCTGCTTAGTGAAGAGGCTGGAAGTTTTCAATAGCGAAATAGCTACTGTTATACCTTAGCTCCAACTAGGGATTGTACAGAACCCCCCAACACAACCCTTGGAGAAGAGAATCAAAGAAACCAGTGGTTGTTTGGGCAAAGGGAAAGCGCGGTGCGCCTAGTGCAAATTGTTTTTTTTTTTTTTTTTTTTTTTTTTTTTTTTTTTTTTGTTATTCATGATCTACCAATCAAGAAGGAAGGTCCTACCAATGTACGCCAGTTTCCAGTGGTTGTCTGGGCAAGGGAAAGCGCAGTGTGCCTGGGTGCAAATTGGTTTTTATTTTTTCTATTTTGTCATTCATGATCTATCAATCAGAATGGAAGGTCCTACCTATGTACGCCGGTTTCCATTTCTTCACTTGTCTTCTCCAAGGGTTGTGTTGGGGGTTTTGTACAATCCCTAGTTGGTGAGAGAAGTGTTTTCGATAGCAATTCTAGTGTCATGGTAGCGTTAGCAAATAGTGTAAATCTCCTGTAACGCACACTACATGAGTCATAGCGAATGCGTAACGTATGTAGTGTGCACGTAGCATATGTAGCCTACGGCGTACACTATGTTTTTTTTTTTTTTTTTTTTATAAATGATAATTGTATTTTGTATTTTGTACTTAATTCTCTCAACCTGTGGGATTTTAATTTCTTTTCATAATTGTGACTTGTGGTTTCAATTAGACATTAATAATTAAAGTGGTTTGCTTAGAAAGTTGTTGATGTAATAATGATTTGATTTGGTTTATATATGTGGATTGGCTTTTGATAAATGATAATTAATAATTTGTTTGAACATGCTTATACTTGAAAAAATGAGTCATCTTTTAGGCGCACACACATATATGTAGTTTTTTCTTACTATTTATCATATTTTTTCCTATTTTTAAATTAAAAATAAAAGTATTGTGTAGTTTACGCTACTTATGTCATATGCTACAGAGGGCTGAATGCTAAGCCATATGCTACAGAGGGCTGAATGCTACGCCATATGCTACAAAGGGCTAAACGCTTCGCCACATGCTACCGCTATTTAAAAGAATGGGTGAGAGAACTCATTTCTTTCATTGTTGAGTAAGGGTGTGTCTAGTTGCATCAAATATCAGGAAATTTCATGATTAATCAATCTAATTTGGTACAATATTTCATGGTATTTCATGAGATTTGGTGCAACCAAACACACCCTAATTTGGTGCGAAATATCATGAAATTCATGATATTTGGTGCAACCAAAGACACCCTTACAAAAACCAGGGAATATGCAAACAGAACTGATAAGGTCAATGTGGCTCAGTAGAACAATGGTAGGACGAAGAGGTCATGTCATAAACAAGAGCAGGGGCGAGACACCTTGCTTTAGAATATTTCTATACTGTTAGAGTTTGGAAGTTGTTTGTTTAGGTAGTGGTAAAAGACCATTGATAAGTGGAAGAGAGAGATATTTCGAAAAGAAAAGAGGTCGCAAGAGCTGTATATGAAAGTAGAGATTTTTGCCATTTATTTTCTTCTCCTATTTTGAAAAAGGGTTTGTTGCCGTCACGTCCTCAAACCTTTTAAATGGCACATGAGGTGACCTATGCTCGATCTGAACCCTTCATTCATTCGTACAACTAGGAGCAAGCCATGGTGCAAAAATCATGCTGATTGGATGATCCTAAACCCTTGGAATGTGCCAATTTGTTACAAATTGTCCGTTGTTTATGAGTCATAAATCACATGGTTCAAATCGTCAAATTAAAGTGTTACTTTAGAATCATAAGAAATATAAGGTGAGATCTATCTAGTAGATGTTTCAAGATGATCACTGGACCTAATTTATTAGCTGGTCAATCTAGACTGTCCATTGTCATGCTATTGATCGGAAGCTTAGGATCACCTGATTGGCATGATTTTTCCACCATGGGTTGCTCCTATTTGTATGAATGAATGAAGAGTTTGGATAGCCAATAGGTCACCCCATGTGCCATTTAAAAGGTCTGGGGACGTTGCAAACATCCCCATGAAGGTGGACGTTAGCAAAACCCTTTTTTTTTTAAATGGTAAACTGGATCTAGAAATGAGCTTTTGATTGTTGACATTAACCGCATTTTTTTTTTCCAGGTACATATGAAGTCTATTGGAAGCACCTTCGATCAAAAGATACACTACTTTTTCCTAGATGCATTACCAAATATGAAAGGGTTGTGTGCATGAGTGCATGATGCATGGCATGAGCATAAGCATGTGAGAACGTGCGTGTGTGCATGTGCATGTGTGTGTGGTGGTGGTGTTTTAGACTTTTAGTAGGTTTTGACTGCTTGAGGGCATTTACGTTATTTTAATTGTTTTAATTAGAAAGTTTTGATAAGAGCCGGTAGATCCTATTCACCGCTCCTCCCTCTCACATGTTTTACCTCTCTTTTTCCTTCTTCATTCATTTGCATTTGTATTATGTCAGGGCATTCGATCTATGCCTTTCATCTCCCCATCTTTCCTTTTCCTTTTCTTTTATCCCAAGATGGAAGCAACAAAATGAGGACTAACTTCAAATTACGGGACGCTTAGAAAGTTAGAATATAAAATGAGGGGCATAGTATAGACTATATGTGATCAACCGTGTGTGGTGGACACCATCTATTGATGTGGTTTGATGACCATCTACATCAATCTGGAGAAAGATCACAGCTGGTCACTATTTGGAAAACAGATACCTGAAGATCTGGACGCCACATCTGGAAAAGCAACATAAACCCGCTATCTGAGAGAGAGATCTGTATGAATATTGATGGGGACATCATGCACACGCCCCCCTCTACGCACGTATCTGGGGAGGAGGCGGGCTCCACTTTCGATTTGGATTGACGACGACATCTTTGGAGGGCCTCATAATTAGGGGGCTGCATTATGGAGCATTGGAGTGGACCCGATCATCACATAGATTCTATCATCAGATCTCATGATCGTGGTTCACTACTTTAAATGATATAAGATTTTGAGTTTTGACTAATTTTGTTATTAGAAACTTCATGAACGGCTTTGATTGCTTAGATTAGTATTTATTTGCTTTAACTTTGGTATTAGTGTACACACATGGCGCAAGGGTAATTTTGTCTCTTTTGGGTTTAGGGTTTTCTTATAAATAAAGCAATCCCATGTAGGTATTATCATTGATATTTTATGAATAAAATAAGTTCCAACATTTCTTCCTCTCTCTCTCTTTGGGTTGAAGAATCGAATTGGGTGCGAAGCCCTCCCTTCCTCGAAGGGCTAACTGCCGTGGTGCAAAGCCACATCCGCTCCAAATCATCTCCATCTTCTCGCGCACCACATCCATCACCCTCTACACCCCTTCCACCTTCAGATTCACCCATTCTCGCATCCAAGTTTTCTCCTACAGCAGTGCGCAAACAGATTTTCAGATTCTGGCCCATCTAGGGGTTGAAATTTCGGCGAAGCACTACGCACAAACCTTGCGTCGGATCGTCATGAAATTTGCTATGGAAGCAGCCCATCCATGGCCAATCCCAGCCTAGAAGGCAGTTTTCGACTTTATGGGTCCCACACACGTGCGGACGACCTGTCACACACGTGCATCCAGGCCCTGCGGCTATCCAACGTGCGCAGACCATCCCAGGTTTCCCTTTCTCCTCTATTTCCTTCCTTTTTGCCTAAACAAACCTCTTAACCCAAATCCCTAACCCTAAAGAGTCCCGAATCTCAATTATTGCCAAATTTTCAAACCCTAGATTTTCCCCCAAATTGAAACTTAGTGACTCTCTCGAGTTGGGAACAATCCTTTGCAAGAATGGATGATTCTTACACTCCTTTGGGCTTGTTTGGCTTATAATTTTATTAGATCCAATCCTAAAGTTGTGTAGGCTTGGACCCCCATAGATTCCCCTTTTTGAATGTTTGATAGTATGTAGGATGTGGAATTTTGTGATGGTTTAATATTGGTATAATCACAAGCCTGATCTCTTGCACTCCATATTTAATTTCAGATCCTGCATCAAATATGGTGGCTATATTTGGAAAATACAGCAGCAGCGCGCAATTTGAAAAATGGATGTGTAGATCTGGAGCAATTTTGAGTTGAATAATATATGGCACCAGTATTTCTTTTTCCCATTTTCTGCTTAAATCTGGATTCACGGACACTGGGTGGACAAACTTCCTGGTCATTGAGTGCAATGGAACACACTATATCTACAATAGCGATGTTGATAATGAAGCGCTTGAAAATTCTTTATTCACTAGCAAATGATGTGAACTTGTTTCAGCTCTAACAGTGAAGTGTGATCTGACAGTGGGTGTACTAAAGCTAACAAAAAAAAAAAAAAAGTTGGAAATTAAAGATCTAGAACTAGGTAATTGAAGCTTTTGAGAACATTGTAGTAAACTTCAGTCTCTCTGAGAGGAGATTGCTTTATATGCACTAATACTACAATGTTGGTGTCCCTGCACTGGTGTACCAATACTACAATGTTGGTGTCCCTGCACCGGTGTCTCATCAGGAATCAGATGAATATGGAAATAATGATGATTGTAGTGTTGTCAAAATCCTATGATTTATGATTTATGATATACGATTTGAGTCAAATCTTAAGCAAAACAACTTGAATCTCTCCTCAAATCCCTTTTTATATGAATCCTACAATTTATGATACAAATCCTGATTTCCGATTCAAATTATGTGTTCTCTTCTATTTTAAGCTTCATTTGGCTTTCATTTTACGTTTTTAAATTGGTAAGGGCTTTAAGAATCGTTTAGAAAAGATAAATTATTTGGTTTGTTCTTTATAAGAGATTTAATGATATGTATTCTCTTCAATGTTAAATCATGGAGCTTTTTTATGATTTCTTACTTCTTAGTTGGTTGAAACATCAAATTGATATATGACATATCTGGAATGTTTTTATGGACAGTTATGATCATGTTGACTTACATGCATTGTGGAATGATGTTTAGAAATCAAAATATCCTTTTTTGTCAGTCCATAGTATAAAATGAAGCTTTTCCAAAGTTATTCTACATTCAAGAAGGAAACAAGAAGATAAATTATTAAAGGATCCTGGTATGTTTTTAAGGGAAATTTCTTGAAAGACAAAAAAATAAAGGAAAGGCAAGAATCCTTTAACACTATCATGACATGGTATTACTGGTGCATATAGATGCCAAAACGATGATTGATAAGTTTGACTTTCTTTTCCTAATTTATTTATAGTTTTCAGTTTTTAAGAAAATTATTTTTTTTAAAATCTTATGATTTACTATTCAAACAAGGTATTCCGTAACGGTAACAGTGGCCATAATGGCTATCACCGTTATCTTTACGATACGAGTTGTAACGGCCATTATGACCCCCGTAACGACTGTTATGGTCTCTTTGTTTTTTTTTTTTAATTGAAAAAAATTCGAAGAACCTGTATCAGCCCCGTAATAGATCGTTGCGGTTTTATGGGGGGCGTAATGGGCCATTACAGGGTCAATAACGGCCTCTACGGGTCATTTTTTTCCATAATGGCCTTTATGACCCTGTAACATGTAACGGTTGCCACCGTTACCTTTATGTAACACCCTTTATGGTCACGTAACGGCCTTTACACACACCATGGATTCAACCCCTTTTACGATTTGTGATACGATAATGATTTTGACAAACATTGATTGTTCCCACTCAATGGACTTGAAGCAGAATTTGAAATCAGTAAGATTCAGATTCTTGAAAATAAAACAATAGAAAAGGTAGCCCGCTACAATAGTGTTGATTTGCTCAAAAGGGCAATGAGATTTACTAAAAAGGGCAGTGAGATGGCTAACACTCAAAATCTACCAAACCATGATCATTTGAAAGAAAAAAAAAAAATCTGGAGATGAAGTGTACCCAACATGGCAGACAAATAAAATCAAGGATATTTCCTAGAGATTTCATGGTTGACCCATAAAACAAAACGAAATGAAATTTACCCACCGTGGATGCAATAACCACATGAAGGACAGGTGTTACTGATGTAGGATAGGTCACGGATGCCATCATGAAGTGCCAGGATCAAAAGAAATTGGCCGTACCTACTGCAAACTAGCTTCCGACAGCCACAACTTTGTGAGTAGTCATAGGAATCGCTATTATAAGATGTAGTTGGAAAGCTATAGATGATCTCTACGACCTGCTAATTGACGGGATTTGGTTGGCTCAGTAAGATTTCATGAAAAATGCAATTTTGATGGCCAAATTCTATTATGAAGTAGAACTTCACTACTTTTAGTAAGTTGTTATTTTTAGTCGTTTTAAGGTTTCAAGAGTAGTCTTATCTCCAAGGCCTCGTTGAGTTATCTAAGAATGGTTAACGAGTTTGAGTTTGCTTAGACGTCTTTAATATAATAACTGACTTTAGTATTTTGGGGAAGTTTAATATTTCGAGTCGAATTAGGAGTCTAGGCTTAGATAAGCCATATCAAGTGCATTGGAGAGAACAATTCAACAATTCCCATCATTATCAATTTTATTCCTTTTTTTTTTCTTATCTTTTTTTTTTTTTGTCCTGGTGGGTCCAAGCCTCGGCATAGAGGAAGACATTAGTAATCTTCTGCTCCCCTTTTCTCTTCACTCTTGCTACACTAGTTAAGATGGGGAACCTTCAAAGTGAAAAGAAAAAGGTCGAGCAGCTAATGCTGTTGAGAGGGCACTTCTAATATTTTCCTTGAAAAAATTGCTGGGTCTCATTCCAAGATAGTTCAAATTCCAAATGAAGAGTATAACAATCCTGTTAGAAGAACAAGTTCCAGAGATGCAATGTCGCATATTTCTCGTACACGTGACTGACAAATGGAGTGGCTAAAAGGAACAAGTTCCAATTGAATAATTTCCAAATGTTTAATTGTTTTATGAAATTTAAAATCCAGTTTTATTATTCCATAAATAAATGGAGTTTTATTATTACATAAACAAATGGAGTGGCTAAAAGGAAGAACCGACATTTTTGAATGTTACCAGGATATTTACTGGTTGATTAAAAGGCCCTAAAATTTGTTTGGTATAAAGCTCTGCTCATTGCATGTTATCTTATGAATGTATTGCATGATGCATCTTCTTTAAATATTTTTTATACAAAGAACAGCCCATTTCTAGTACCTTTGCATGTGCTTGAATGGTTGTTTTGCTCACAAGTTACCTCCCTCTAGGAAGTACAATAATAGATAATAAAGTATACAGTTCTTAGGTACTTCAGCATGCAACGTCAGTATAAACAACGTTCGATGCTAGTATTGTTAAGCCAGTTGGGTATGCCTCTAAGGATGTGACTTTTCTTTCAAGTTCCATTTTGTTTTTAAGGAAAGAAGACAACCCTTGGCATTGTCAGTACGAACAAATGATGTGAGCAACTCAACCATTCTCCTTGTTCTTCTTCATTCATATTCATTAACACAATCAAGGAAACAAATTACACACGGTAGAATTCAGAATAAGAGACAAACCTGCGGTGCCCTTCAACAACTTTTGCCATATTACCATCATAGCTGGGAATAAAAACATCACTCGCAACAGAGACTAGATAGTCTAATGCTGCCATCTGAGTGGAGTGATTATGAAATGGCCTCAAGTCTTCAGGAGTAAGGAGCATCTCCTTCCTTACCTGAAATGCAAAGTTGAGAACCAAATTCAAGTTGGTTGTAAAATAAATAAATAAATAAATACAAAGGCTAATTAAGATGGTTATGGTATAAGACCTCCATAACAAGGAAACTCCATTTTTCAAAAGATTGCCAAGTTGAACACACACTGGACACTTAAACCATAACGATTTAATCATTTTTTCAATTTCTATTTCAATACTACGTACTTTTTCTATAAGTGGAGGATTTTATTGAAGTACTACAGCCTAATGATATAGTTTTCCATTTGTCATGATCTATTTTTTCCTACATTTTTGTTTTGATGAATTATTATTTCAAAGTAATCTACTTTTGATATATTATCCTATATTCCTATGTGCTCTGGATTTTGATAAACTTTGAAGGGAGTTCGTCTGGCAAGGGGGATCTCCAGCAAGGAAATTCCTGCTTCTAAAACGGGATGAGGTGTGGAAGCCATTTTTGGGAGGGGCAGGTATTAAGCGTCTGGATTTGATGAATTCCGCCCTATTAGGAAGTGAGCCTGGCGCTTCGGTAATGAAGACGACTCCCGTCTATGGAAATCTATTGTTGTTGCCAAGTATGGTTTGGCTCCTAGAGGTTGGTGGACTAAGGGTTCTTCTCTATACCATTCATCTGCCCTGTGGAAGGAGGTAGCTTGTGTAGCAGTTCTGGTCTTTCAAGGCTTGGACTTTTCCGTGGGTAATGGCGTGAGAGTTCGACTCTGGGAGGACCCTTGGTGTGGAGATTCCCCCCTCTGAGCTTTGTTTCCAATCCTGGGGAACCGGTGCCCTTATCCTGATATATCCGTCTCAAAGTACTTCACGGGTTTTGGCTCGGAGTTTGGATCCCTCTGTTTAGGAGGAATTTGTTAGATGAGGAAATTAAAGTCTTATCCAATCTTCTCTCCTGTTTGCAGCATTTTGTGATAGATTTTGGAGCTAAGGTTTTGTTGCATTGGACTCATGAGAGAGCGGGAGTTTTGTTGGTGCGATCTTTCTATGGAGTCTTATCTAATTCTATGTCTTCTATTCCTCCATTGTAAATGTTTTCACTACAAATATAGTGAAAATGAGTTGTGATGGGCCCAGCGTTATGTGTTCTTCACATCCACTTCGACCATCATGGCATTTTTCATTTGGCCATGGATCCAAAAATCAGGCCAATCCATGACTCATGTGGGCCACACGAGTAGGAACAATTAGAACAGGAAGGGTATGCTCTCCCAACTGTTCCCTATGGTGTGGCCCACCTGAGTCATGGATTGACATGATTTTTGGGCCCATGGCCAAACATGGGGAGGGCATGCATGATGGTCTGAGTGGATATCATCAACACGTTATGGTAGGGCCCACGGAGGTTTGTTGCATCACAATTGTGGTGAAAATGTCTGCAATTGATTATTTATTTTTGTATATATAGTAGAACTGTAGGCTTTTTAAGTCTTCCCTTTTAACTACAACAACAGAAATAAATAAAAACTGCTTTTTTATATAAGAAACAAGCAACATCTTCTAGAAAAAGCAAAAATAAATACCAAATTTTCAATGATATACAGCTCTTTTTCGATTTTTTGCTACTTCATAGAGTAGAGAAGCATTTCCTGAGGTCACTGTATTGAACACAATGCACATGCCGCCTATGTCCAAGTTGCATAAAACTTACTATTTTGGGGTATGCAGCCCGTAGAGCTGCCAACCTTCTTTCCCCACCATAGATTTCTCCAGAGGCAATGTATATTTGAGTGTCCCTTGCAAAACCTAGTGCCTGCAGCACCAATGCAGTTTCCTCTGGTGTAAGAGGGCATAGCCCCTCAAGTCTTTTTCTCTCGGACACAATCTCCTTCTCTTTCCACCATGGATATGCGTACCTAAAAGTTCACCGATGCACACTATAAGATAACATCAGCAATTAGTCGACAAGAAGAGAAATAAAGAATGCTCTGAGATTCAAATAAGCTGCAGACCTCATGCCACTGAGCTCCTCAGTCTCTTCAGCAGAGCATCCATGTGTACAACCAGAAAATGCTAGCATATCCATCTCATATCGCAGGTGGAGGACGACAAAAAACCCATTGCTCCGGAGGATCGAGATGAGCTTATTTCCTAGGGCCTCGATCTGTGGAGTAAACCTCAATGCCTGATAGTTAACCCGGCAGCGTAGCTTTTGGAGTTCAATAGGAAGGCCATTGTTCGCCAAGCGAGCATCTGTCTTGTTAAAGTGGACCACTTTATGCTTCCGAAAGAGTGGTAAGATCTGCAATCAGAATATCCTCTCATTAAGGCATGAAAAGTTAGAGTGTTACATAATCATGCTGTGATAAAATGATCACTTCTTCACTCTGACCTGTTTAAGATAGTATTTTTCACTCGACCAGCTTACTGGCGGCATTGAGAACACGGTGCTGTGAATCTTCCTATTAAATTTTTTTGGAAGTGATTTTACAATCCGCACTTCATCTCGTAATGAATTAATGAAGTGCTTAATGTTAAATATATCCCCGAAGTCACTGCATAAAATATGGCAGGTTAAATGACAATTGTATTCCATAGTCTACATATACAACTACAGCTTATAGTTGCAGATGGAAAGTCCATACCTGGGATCAGCCCAAAAGGATGTTTTATCGAGCTCTGGAATAAGTAATGTCAAATTCAGGTAGCGGGCAACCGTCACCATATCACAGATCTGCAATGACCCATACATAAAAGAAGATGAGTGACAACTGCAACAGGGGTGTCCAATAAATTGAATATGCATTGAACTCGGTCACCAGGATACAGAAAGGATCTTAATGAAAGATGGCCTATACAAAAACAAGATAAATTAAATCACAGGAAGGATTTACAAACCGCAGCTCGCATTTGGTTCAGGCCCCCATTGCACGAAACTCTCAGATAACCATTGTTCTTGTAAACCCCTGCGCAGATGGTTCATGCAGTTCTCAAAACACAGTAAACAAAGTTGAACCACAGCAGAACTATTCAGATCACATAACAGGATTTACTGTTTTCTTCTTCTTCTTTTCTTGTTTTTAAAAAAAAAAAAAATGAAAGGCAATAGGATTAACTGAAAATCCTTTCAGGGTTCTGAAATGCAGCCTTTGTCGAAGCTTTATATTGGCAGAGGGAGCTAACTTAATGCTAAACATAACAAAACATCCCAAGAAAACATGACAACAGTAAAAACCCTGTCAATATACTAACTGAAAAATCCTGTTCGTATGATCACCTCTTTTTAAGCAAGCTAGACCATCACACATATATTGGTCCTATGGTTTCTAGAACAGACTGTTATTTCCTTCTTCTTTCTTCTTTCTTCTCTTTTCATCAAAAATAAAAAAATAAAATAAAACATAACAAGAAGAAAATGATGAAAAGATGTGAGACCGAAAGTACAAGAAGACATACAGGATGGTGATACAATAGAAGATTTGGGGGTTTCCAGTAATCAGGATGGTGTACAAAGATCCCTCCTTAAGAAAGCAATCTGCTTTTGGATTCACCTCATCATGAAGATGAAGGGATTCACAAATGACCAAGATAAGTCTAATGCCTCCCCGACAGTATCCACTAGCATCCAAGGATATTTATTCCCTCTATCAACACACTTGATGACACCAAGAGGATCTCCTTCCACAATGACAAGGCCTGAGAGTCAAGGAAAAAGGATTTGACACCTTGAAGTAATGTATATCTCTCTACTTCATTCAATTTCATTACTCTCACTAGGTTCGAATAAGTTAATTTCAACTCTCCCAAATGATCACAAATTATACATCCAACTCTCGCAGGACATGGAGTGCTCGTTCAGCTTCCTTCAAAACCAAGCATGAGGGAATTCACGTACTCTCTCTTGGCTCCTATTTCTCACTTCTCCTCCACAACACCTTAGAATCGCACGACTACAACCTTGAAGTTGTTTAAAATTAAAGACTGGAAAAAATATCTTGTAGTTCTCACTTTTAAAGGTTCAATTTATTCCTATATATCCAATTATTTAGATCACTCATTTACATAAAAACCACAAAGTCACTACCAAGCACAAATTCCACTGGTCCTCCTTTCAGAACGAGGGAGCCAAATACACTCATGTTATAAAGTTCCGATCGGATCCGGCATCAACCAAGAAATCAAACAAGTTGAATCATGGTTTGAAATATCACCAGATACACTCAACATCGTCCAAGCCGTACCTGAAGCAAAACAAGTCACCAAACGGATATGGGAATGAAACGGGATCGAGTTGGGGTGACCACAAGTGAGTTGCCCTCCAAACTAGTTACTTGAATCCATGGGTCAAATAGGTAGCATTGACCAACCAAACAAATGAACAACAAAACCGATAAGTGGTTGACATTCTCTTGCGCTTGTGCAAAACACATATAGACTTGGATTCGATTTCCTTCTCATAATTCATATTCAAAATCAGGTAACCTCAATGCCAGGTCCAGCTCCATGGCTCAGTGGTAGACAGACATTGTTTCAACACTGAGAACGGGGATCGAGTGCCCATGTGGTGTGGGTGGGTGTGGAAGTGTGTTTAAGGGGAGGAAAAAAAAAAGGTAAACTCAATGCCACATGGGTCTCAACATTGTATAGGTAGTTCAAATCACCTAATCCTGTTTGCAATCTTCATATCAATCTGCAGAAGAGCCAATCACCAATCAGAGCCTTAAAGACCACAGTCGTGGAATGCTTCTGTGAAGCCACAGATCATGGCAATTTCTTCAATTCTACATTTCTCCAACAAAAACCCATCTAATGACAAAAACCCAACTTTTATTTTGTTCATTATGTTGGTTATTTCAATTTCCCAAATGAAAACCCTAACTTAAATTATTTGTTTTTTTTTTTTTTTCTCTTCTTCCAAGTAGATCCAAAAAAAAAAGAGTTGAATTGTAATGGAGTCAGCAAAACCTACGCCGACAATTCATTTTTCACCTTTCGAGAGAATTCAATTCTGATTCTGCCAAGGAAACAGAAATGAACATGAACTCATTCTTCATTTTTAATTATCCATTTCTTTTACTCCTGAGTAGATAGATTTAAAAAATAGTTCCATTGCAACAGAGTCAGCAAAACCCACAAAAAAACACTAAACACCGCACACCAAAGCTGCATTTCTTGCCTTTCAGGAAAGAATTCAAATCCCAATTCTGCCAAATAAACCAAAAAAAAAAAACGAAGGAACTCACGCTTCGGGAGAAGAGCAGGCGGTGACGGAGCAGCCCCAATCTCGCTCCGGACAGAGAAGCTGGTGCTGTTGGTATAGTCGGGGCGGCGATCGAAGCAAGGCGGCCATCCCTTGGGAAGTAGCCGGGGCTGCCATAGCTCAGCGACGGAGGTCAGCTGAATCAGGCCCGTCCAGAGCAGTACGCTCGTCGTAAGGCGGAGTAACCACACCCTCACTTGACTCCTGGTGAGTGACACGTGACTAGTACTTCTCCTCGGGGGTTTGCCTTCCATCATCCTCTCTCTCATTCCCCTGCATTGCAAGACTCATAGCAAGACATTCCTTCCCCAACATTCCACGCTTTCCCAAAATACCCCTATGAGGATTAGAAATTACAGAAAGCGAAAGAGATTGAGAGAAATCAAAGCAGATTCGCCGCTGTTTCTGCTCTGAAACGGTTACCCTCTCTTTCTTTCTTTGTTGGGGTTGATTTGATGATGGAATGGTGGAGATGTGGTGTTTGGTATTTATTCTCTTTTCCTCCTTTTCTGTATTTGAGCCGTTGTGTTCTGGTTTTGATGGTTTTGGTACTCTTTTTCCGGAGCTTAACCCTTTCCTCCCATGGATATGCCAATCCTACTCTCTAATTAATGTGTCACGTACGCGGTTGATCTGGACCGTCCATCAGGTGGGCCATATCCTCGACGTGATATGGCTGCGTATCAGGATCTCCTTTTCATTCAATACGAGCCGTTGATATACTGGAATTCTCTCCAACCCCTGTTTTACCAAAAACCCCCAAGTCTGTGGGGCCCACCTTATTGTATTTGTGGAATCCACTCCGTCTACCACGTTGAGTGCCCTATGTTAGGACCTAAGGACAAAATTAAAGTAGATCCACAATTCATGTGGACCCCACCAAGCGGAACAACCGGGATGAGATGCTAGCCGTAGGTTTGTATGTGGGCCACCATGGTATGTTTCGTAAAACTCTTTAATAAAGAAAATACAAAAATCAGACGGATGGAGAACTGAGCCGGGCCATATAAGTTTTTAATCAGGCATTTTATATATACGGTCCAAAAAATGAGTAGGTTTTATATATTAAACATCGTAGACGCCATGGACCTTTTAAGCGTCGCCTCATTCTGATGTAATTGCTGCGAGCACACCTGCTCATGAAGTGGGCCCACCAGATAAATGAACCGGATCTCTCATGCATGTTTATGTTGTCACGTGTGCTGCTCACGCCGGGAATGGGATACGCATGTATTAACTGAATACATTAGGGGAAGTTATTTGGTAATCTGGCAGAGTATGACTCCTGATACACATGCACATAGAAATTGAATATCTTGCCAGATTGTGAAACCCATTGTCTCTAAATCACAGCCCTAAAATCAGATTGGTTGTATAATCCTAGCCTCTGAATGGTTGGCACTTGTTCGTTGAAATTGGAGCATTGAATATTTTAAATTTTATATGTCCAATAATGGCCTATTCGGCTAGACGGATCCCATGGGATTAGGACGGATGAGGATGGATTCTAACGTAATGATGGTGGTGCCAATGAATTGGTTTAAGATTTATGGGATTGCTATATCTCGGGACAAGTTCACCGAGTCTGTTTGGCACGCCCGGCATATCTTGAGATTTTACCTCCTAATCCCTTCTAATTTATCCAACCAAACACACCCTGGGTATGATTGAACAGGATTAGGAGAGAGAAAATGAATTTTAAGGTAATTATGATGATGTCGGTGGATTGATTTAAGAGCCATGGGTTTGCTATGTCACGGAACAAGTTCATCAGTCTATTTGTCTCATTTGGCATATCCCAGGATTTTACCATCCCATCCCTCCTAATCCTAATCTGCCCAGCCTAACAGGCCCTAAATGTTCACCAATCCAATTTTATATGGCAGAGTGGGATTTTCTACTATGGGTGCGTGGGTGTGTGGTGGGTGCATGTGTAAGAAAGAAAAAAAAATATTCACCAATCCAATAATTAAATAATCAGATAAACACATTCCTTTATTCATGACACATCTAAATTGAAATCCATAATTTGAACACTTTCATTTGAATTTCTTACACTTCAGTATGCAGTTTCCAAGTAATACTAAGTGCCGGCGTATCATCCGTCATACTCTATCAGAGTATCAAATGCTTCATCGTGAATAACGTCTCGAGCGGGCCGGCTCGCACATTCATGGTGGAGGAAGGGCGCATATCTATCCAGTTGGACTGAGGCATTTAAAGTGTACCGCTCGCTTGAGAGGGTGAGATAGGCATACGCGTACAAAAATGTCATACGTGTGATCTATCCGGACCAGTCATCAGGTTTATCGTCTCTGGAAAGAATATTCTCTTTAGGAAACTTGATAAACCTTTCAGAAGAAATACGCACGTGTAAACAGACTAATAGTCCAAAATCAAAGAAAATATTTGATTCATCTAGAAATGATATGCACCTAATTATTTTATATAAGGAATTATCATAATACGATCTACATTATGAACGGACGAGATCTTGAATATGTATACTATGGTTGAATACGCTGCGCGAAGCGTCCGCCCATTTCATGCGACCACGTACCTCCGCCGTTTCTAATTCTATTGAAGTGGGGTGTATTGAGTCACGAGATTCGGCATTGACACGTGGAATTCATCGGCGTCATAAAAGCCTGGCGGCAGCCACCGCACGGGCGTGGATTAGGTGCGTCCGGGGTAACAGCCTAGCGGGTGAGTCTCTGACTGTGGGGCCCACCAAGATTTATAATTTGTATATCCACACCGTCCATCCTTTTTTTTCCGGATCATTTTAGGGCATGGACCCAAAAATGAAGCAGATAAAAACATCAGATGGACCAGACCACAAGGGATAGTGGTCATTAAGCACCCACCATTAAAATCATCCTAATGTCCACTGTAATTTATTTTCCATCAACTTGATTTTTTGTGGCCCATAAAAATTTTTTAATGGTTAATAACACCTTTTCCTGTGGTATGGTCGACATGATATTTGAATCTATTTCAATTTTAGATAGATGCGTTAGACTGAGCTGGCAAAATTGATGGACGGTGTGGATATACAACTAAAACATGAACGTTGACCCCACGGTCAGGACTCACCCACTTAACCCGGAAACGGATTGGCTACTCCCCCTGACACCAGCCCAGGAGCTGGTGGTCGGTGTTCTGTGGGGTCCACCATGATGTATGTGTTTCATCCATTCCGTTCATCCATTTTTAAATATCATTTTATATCTTTATCCAAAAAATGGGAGGGATATAAATCTCAAGTGGATCACACCACAGGAAAAAAATAGTGATTGGATATCCATCATTTAAATCCTCCTAAGGCCCGATGTACTGTTTATTTGACATCTAATCCGTTGATTAGGTCATAAAAACCCAGATGAAGGGATAAAACAAAGATCAACTTGATCCAATACTTTTATGGCCCCAAAAAAGTTTTTAACGGTCAAAGTTCATTAAACACTGTTTCCTGTAATGTGGTCCACTTGAGACTGGGATATACCTCATTTTTTTTGTATTATCATAAATTTATTTACAAAAATAGACAGACGGAATGGATGAAACACATACATCATGATGGGCCCACAGAGCACCGACCACCAGCTCCGGGGCTGGTGTCAGGGGGAGTAGCCAATCCGTTTCCACTTAACCCGGACTCACGTAATCCACGGCTCCACCACGCTGTCCACGTCCCTCGTTGTTATTCTCTTCCATGTCTAAAATTCCATTATATTAAAGATAAACTAGATTAATGTTCCCTAAAACCGGTTTCAAGTTAAATTAATGTACAACTCATTGGGCTGGATCGCGGTGGATGGAATCTGCTGGCCTTATGGGTGCCGCTGTTAGGGCTGTACACGACTCCTGTCAGTTCGGTTAGCTCCCTCCCTTCTACTCGAAAAAGCTTAATTTGACACTTTTCGAAACTGAGTTCGGGCTAATTTTTTGAGCTTGAAAAAATTTCGAACTGAGTTCAGCTTGCCTGAGCTCAACTCAACTCGGATGGAACCCAACTCGAATCAAACTTGAATCGAACTAGTTCGGTGACTCCGTTACTTTGATATTGTTGTTGCTCACCAAGTGTTTGATGAAATGACTTAACAAAGTGTGGCTGGTGGCAAGGAAGGTAAGTATATGAAACAACTACCTTTTCTTTTTCTTTTTTTTTCTTGATTTTTATGTTGCTTTCAAGGTGTTTGATGAAATACTTGTAAAACCACTGCTACTATTTTACATATAGTGAGAGATTTTGAAGGTGCAGTTCATGTATTTGTGAAAATGTTGCACAGGCAAACTTGGCTCGATCTTGGCTTGAACTTGGCTCGGACTGGCTCGATCTGCTGACCGAACCGAGCCGAGCTGGCTAGTCAAGCTCGAGGACCAAGCCGAGCCGAGTTCAAGCTGGGGTCAGCAAGTGGCCGAGTCGAGTCGTGTTGTGCCAAGCTTGACTCGGTTCGACTCGTGTACACCTCTAGCCGTTGTTGAGGGCTTCCTGATCTAATTAGGATAATTTGAGTTTAATGGGTCGCCACTAGTTAATCGTTCATTTTTATAGTTGATTGGACCTATAAAAATATTGGGACAAATAATTCGAAGATTCTCAACCCTAATATGATTTTGTTGGTACGTGGATAGAGATTATGAGTAAAGGATCCTGATTACAGAGATGGGAGTGTGAAGCACTCACTCTGCTTTTACCGACATATAGTCACTACTTCACAGGATTTGACTATTCTTGAGGGTTAAGAATCAATTCTTACATGCCAATGTTGTATGAATGTAGTGTTTATGATTGAATCAGCAAGGTTTCTGATAGGCAAGATTTGATTATATCGGTAAGTCACAGAGCATTCTTTTGAGCCGATTTGGTATAAAAGTGTGGTGGATGAATGAGATGCGTGTTGCACAATGCAAATGTTTAGATTAGAAAAAGCTTAATTGAAGATTGAACGGTTGGATGGATGGTATTGTTGCTAAGGTTGGGCTGAGAGGCTTGGATCGAGACCTGGATGGCTCAAGTAGCTTTGGATTTGGCTGGACTTAACTGGACCCAGGTTAGTGTTGAGAAGTGAAGCCACATGAGCGGATTTCGTGTCTCAAGTCCTTTCGCAACTGGGATGCGGAAAGGAGTTTCGCGGATTTCGTGTCACAAGTCCTTTCGCAACTGGGATGCGGAAAGGGAAGTTGCCAAAACTATAAATTAGGGTCCCTAGGGCTATTCTAGGGTTAAATGTGAATATTGGGAAATATTTCTAAGGTGTGGGCAAGGGATTTTCTCTGTACTTCCAAGGGAGAGGTTAATATATTGCTTTGTAATCTTCGTTCTTCATAGTGAAAGTTTGCATCCGCGGTTTTTTACCCTAGATTGGGGTTTTTCCACGTATATCTTGTCTTGTGGTTTGTTTTGGATTGCTTTGATCTGTTTCTAGTTTATATTTCTTCCTGTTTATCGTTTGTGGGTGAGGCCTGAGATTGGATCTAGGTTCACTGCGTTGTTGGCGTGCTGCGCAAAAACTGGTATCGGAGCTATTGGTTTAGTTCTATTGGGAGCGATGGCAGAAAATGGAAAAACTAGAATTGAGAAGTTTGATGGTTCAAACTTTGCCTTCTGGAAGATGCAGATGGAAGATTATCTGTGTCAGAAGGACCTCTATATTCCTGTAGGAGGAAAAAAGAAGAAACCAGAAAAGATGACAGATGATGAATGGTTTTTACTGGATAGGAAGGCTTTAGGAACAATCCGACTCTCTTTGTCTAAGAGCGTCGCCTTCAATATATCCAAGGTAAAAACGACAAAAGAATTAATGGAAGCTTTAGCCACCATCTATGAAAAACCATCAGCATCCAACAAGGTTCATCTTATGAAACAACTATTTAACATGAAGATGTCAGATGGTGGGAGCATGGCTGAACATCTAAACGAGTTCAATACAGTCACGAGCCAGTTGGAATCCGTTGGCATTATTTTTTAGGATGAGGTCAGGGCGTTATTGATCTTGTCCAGTTTGCCAGACAGTTGGGATGGTTTGGTGATTGCTGTGAGCAATTCTTCAGGGTCAACAAAGTTGAAATTTGATGATGTGACCTGTCTAATTCTCAGCGAAGAATCTAGAAGAAAGGCATCAGGAGTTTCAGGGGATTCAGGGAATGCTCTAAACGTTGAAGGAAGAGGAAGATCGTTGAACAAAGGAGACAATAAACACGGGCGTTCTAAGTCGAGGAAGAAGTCCAAGGGACTGAAAGACAAAGATGGGTGTTGGCATTGCGACAAGAAGGGGCACATAAAATGTGATTGCAGAGCGCTTAAGAAACAAGAAGGAAGCTCTCAAGGAGGAAAAGATTCAGTGAATCTATCTGAGGAGAGTGACACAGAGGCGTTGATCTTGTCTCTTGATGCGATGAATGAGTCTTGGGTTATAGACTCGGGTGCTTCGTTTCATGCCACTTCATGTAAGGAAGTTCTGCGTAACTATATATCAGGTGACTTCGGGAGAGTCTACCTGGGTGATGATGAGCCGTGCAGTATTGTTGGAAAGGGAGACGCTCATATAATTCAGAAAGACGGAACAACGTTGAAATTGAAGGATGTCAGACATGTACCGACTTTGAGAAGGAATCTGATCTCAATAGGGCAGTTGGCCGATACCGGTTATGTGACGACATTCACCAGTGATTCCTGGAAGATCACAAAAGGTGCCTTGGTGATATCTTGAGACAAGAAAGAAGGTACTTTGTACGTGACTTCGGGATCGTATAGTTCACTCGCAGTCGCATCAACTAGAGTGAATGGGCAGTTATGGCATCAAAGGCTGGGACATATGAGTGAGAAATGGATGAAAGTGCTATTGTTAAAAGGGAAGCTACCAGGGTTGAAGTCTATTGACTTGGAATTCTGCGAGGACTGCGTGTATGGCAAGCAGAAGAGGGTAAGCTTTAAGAAGATAGGACGCGCTCCAAAGACACATCTGTTGGAGCTTGTACACACTGATGTGTGGGGACCGACACAGGTATTATCTCTTGGTGGCTCACGTTATTTTGATATTTTTATTGATGATGCTAGTAGAAAACTGTGGGTCTATTTCTTAAAGCATAAATCTGATGTATTTGATGTATTTAAGAAGTGAAAAGTTATGGTAGAAAATGAGACAGACAAAACAGTAAAGTGTCTCAGATCTGACAATGGGGGAGTATTGTGATAAGAGGTTTGAGGAGTATTGTGCAGCAAATGGAATCAAAAATCAGAAAAGAATTCCAGGGACATCGCAGCAGAATGGTGTGGCTGAGCGCATTAACAGGACTATCCTTGAGCGCGCCAGGAGCATGAGGTTATATGCAGGGTTGCTCAAGACGTTTTGGGTAGACGTTGTGAATACTGCCGCATATCTCATCAATAGAAGTCCCTCAGCACCATTGGATGGTGGGCTACTAGAAGAAACGTGGACTGGAAAAGAAGTGAACCTTGCACATCTCAGAGTGTTCAGTTGCACTTCATATGTTCACATTAATGCAGAGCACAGAAACAAGCTGAATGCGAAGTCCAAGAGGTGCACGTTTATAGGCTACGGGCAGCATGATTTTAACTACAGGTTTTGGAATGCAGAAAATAGAAAAATCATCAAAAGCAAGGACGTAGTCTTCAATGAAAAAGTGATGCATAAGGACATTGTGTAGGAAAATAAGGCCGAAGAAAAGGAATTCGTAGAGTTTGAAGAGTTACTGGACACGAGTGTTACAACGTCACAGGATGATCATGCACAGGAGCATTATGAGGTAGAGCCACATACACCGGTTATGAGGAGGTCTAATCGGGAGAGGAGACCCACGGTCCGATATTCACCCTCCTTATACTATCTACTGCTGACAGATAATGGTGAGCCAGAGTGTTTTGAATAGGCATTACAGTTAGATACACGGGTTAAGTGGGAGTAGGCCATGGATGAGGAGATGGACTCTCTTGAGTCTAATCGTACATGGGAGCTAGTCACTCTACCTAAGGGTAAGAAAGCTCTTCATAACAAGTGAGTTTACAGATTGAAGGAGGAACACGATGGTTCGAAACGGCACAAGGCTAGACTGGTTGTGAAAGGATTTCAACAAAAGGCAGGTATCGATTTCAATGAAATATTTTCACCTGTGGTGAAAATATCTACGATTCGTATGGTCTTGAGTATAGTGGCTACAAAGGACTTACATCTAAAGCAGCTAGATATTAAGACGACCTTTCTTCATGGAGACCTTGAAGAAGAGATATATATGCATCAGCCGACAGGATACGTGGCACCAGGAAAGGAGAACAACGTGTGCAGACTGAAGAAGAGTTTATATAGCCTGAAGCAGGCCCCTAGGCAGTGGTATAAGAAGTTCCACAGTTTTATGTCAGGAAACGGCTTTAGGAGATGTCATGCAGACCACTGTTGTTACTTGAAGAAGTTTGATATGTCATACATCATTCTTCTTCTGTACGTTGATGATATGCTTGTGGCCGGTTCAAGTATGAAGGACATCTCAGACTTCAAAAGACAACTGTCTAGAGAATTTGCCATGAAGGATTTAGGAGCTGCAAAATAAATCCTAGGCATGAGGATAAAGCGTGATAGGAAAAACAAGAAACTAGTTTTGTCACAGGCAGAGTACATAGCCAAGGTACTTGACCGATTCAATATAGGAGGTGCTAAGCCGGTTAGCATTCCATTAGCCAACCACTTCAAGTTATCTAAGGAGTAAGTGGCAAAGACGCAGGAGGAACGGGACTACATGGATAAAGTTCCATACGCGTCAGCTATTGGGAGTCTCATGTATGTTATGGTGAGCATGAGGCCAGACATTGCTCAAGCAGTGGGAGTTGTTAACAGGTTCATGAACAACCCTAGGAAGGAACATTGGGAAGCTGTGAAGTGGATCCTTAGATATTTGGTAGGTACTAAGGATGTAGGGCTGTGCTATGGTGGATCTGAAATCAAGCTACAAGGCTACGTGGATTTAGATTTGGCAGGAGATATTGACAGCAGGAGAAGCATTACAGGTTATGTCTTTACTCTGGGTAGTGCTGCAGTCAGTTGGGTCTCTCAGTTACAGAAGATAGTATCTATCAGTACGATATAAGCAGAATGTGTTGCGACTACAGAAGCATGCAAGGAGATGGTGTGGATGCAAGGTTTCATGGAAGAGTTGGGTAAGAAGCAAGCATATTGTAAACTGTACAATGATAGTCAGAGTGCAATACACTTGGTCAAGAATTCAGCCTTTTATTCAAGGACCAAGCATATTGTCATCAGATATCACTTCATACGTTCGTTACTGGAAGATGGATCGATTGCTCTGGAGAAGATTCATATAAGTGAGAATCCTGCGGATATGTTGACCAAGGCGGTCACACGAGAGAAGCTGAAGCTCTGTTCAGCTTTATTGGTCTTCAGGCTTGAAGACGGGGAGGTGGTGCACTCCGGATGAAGAAGACAAAAGTTTATGGCGATGTGTCTCCAAGTGGGAGATTGTTGAGAAGTGGAGCCACATGCGCGGATTTCGTGTCGCAAGTCTTTCGCAACTGGGATGCGGAAAGGAGTTTCGTGGATTTCGTGTCGCAAGTCCTTTCGCAACTGAGATGCGGAAAGGGAAGTTGCCAAAACTATAAATTGGGGTCCCTAGGGCTATTCTAGGGTTAAATGTGAATATTGGGAAATATTTCTAAGGTATGGGCAAGGGATTTTCTCTATACTTCTAAGGGAGAGGTTAGTATATTGCCTTGTAATCTTCGTTCTTCATAGTGGAAGTTTGCATCCGTGGTTTTTTTATCCTAGATTGGGGTTTTTCCACGTATATCTTGTCTTGTGGTTTGTTTTGGATTGCTTTGATCTGTTACTAGTTTATATTTCTTCTTGTTTATCGTTTGTGGGTGAGGCCTGAGATTGGATCTAGGCTCACTGCGTTGTTGGGGTATTGCGCAACAGTTAGACTCTTTCCTCTAGCTACTTCCTCTCCTTGGTGGAGGGATAAAAGGGCTAAGCTAAGCTTTAAAAGGGTTTCTTGAGGATTTGTAAGTGAGAGAGGATGCCTTTAAATGTGAGAATGGGGTATTTACAGCCCCCCAACCTAGTTTTCTGATAAATCTTACAAAGTTTGAGGGTAGAAAGGATTTGGATGGTCTCAGAGTAATTGTAACGCCCTGAAAATTGGGGGTCGAGCATAAACTCAACTCCTGAGTTCCAACGCATCACTTATGTAACAAAATAAATGATGATTGAATGTTGTCTACATTAGTGCATTGAATATAAGTGAGATTAAGCCAAAATAGCATATCATACTCTAGAGACAGTTAAATTGTAAGCGGAAGACTGTGATAGATATATAAAATATAAAAACTGTGGTGAGTCTCCAGAGTGTGATAATGTTACCAGGTTAATGAATTACAAGTACAATTTCAAATTATACCAAAGGTGTAGTGTCATCTAGTCAACATCCTTGTAATCTCGTCGATCAAGACACGGCTCACTTGAAGCCATCAGCACACAGCATATACGAACAAACATCATTGTCATCATAAAGGTCTGGCTCCGCCTTAGAAGTAGAGTCGCCAACTGCAATCAGACAAAGTCTGGTGGGTGTTCGGAACACCGTCCCGTAACGTGGGAGTGAGTAACTAACTTAGTGGAATAATAAAACATAGGTTAACATGCTATTAATTCGGTCAAGCAGTAATGATAAAGCAGTACAATCAAACAATTTTAAATACTCTTGTTAATGCAAGTATGGAATGCAGTCATGATGTATGCCCTCACCACACACCCTCGTGTGACACCATCTTACGTTCGCAGCATGCTTTCATCCCTCAGTGCTCCACATCTTCCGGGCACATGCAATGCGATGATGAGCATGATTACCGAGTTGTTATTAGTCCATTTCAAACAGCAGTATTGGGAAACTAAGGTACCTCCCTTGTATCATTCCCAAACATGATCCATTCTAAGGTCGTCAGTCCTAGTTAATCTCATACGATGGTGTGTTTCTAGGTTGCTGCAAAGGCTGTCAGGGCCGTTATGCACAATGGTTACACCACTCCCCCATCACCTCTTTAACGGTTCATCACTAAATTGAAACAGGCCTAGTTCATACTCTATACATTGCGGCAAAACTCGTCGCTTCACCGCAAATTCAGAGTATGCTCGAGGTCACTACAAAGGGCTCATCACCAATCAGTGTAGGCCGACAGCTCGAATATAGTGTCTCATACCACCATAATCGGCTCACGAGTCTGGTTGCTCACTGGTCACTACGGGGAGGCACGTGGCCCCAGCGTAGGCCGACAGCTCGACCACGGTGTCCCATACCACCATGCCCGACTCATGAGTCTTAGAGGATCGAGGTACCATGGTTAGAGAGGATTTCACTGGTAAGTTTGGTACCCTAGGTTCAAGCAGAGGCGTCCAAACATGGTGAACATACATAAGACAGATCGGGTTACTTGAAGAGCTCGGCTAGCTCGAGCGCACAACAAGTTGAACGATATGAAGCGCATAAGCACTTCGTGTGGCCAACCACTATCGCCAACCGAAGTACGACTCGGGTTCGTCGAACACATCTCACGTGACAAATGAAACTCAGCTACGAATTCAATCCCGTTACCGACTGCCTGGACTATACAATAGCCCCAATCACATTCAATTTCAGTTATTAAAAGCAGTAATGGATCAAAATTTAAATCATACAATCAAAGTCTGATATTATCCGTTTAGGGCTGCCAGGGCTGTTGCACGCACTCGTTGCTCCACTCCCCCATCACCCATGACGGATCATACCGCGTAAACATGAATTTAAACATATGCATCACATAGATAAAATCATACAATCAGTTGAGCATGTTATGAAGCACAACACAAGCATGAGTTTACACATATTAAATTCCAAATCACACAGCTATCCACGGAAATCATACACATAGTTAAAGGAGTTGAGAATCATATCTCAACACCCTTATACATTACAATTTGCTAACTACTACTCATTCAAACATTTCAACAAACATTTTAAAAGACATACATCAACATACATGACATATGTTGATCACATAGGCATTAGGCCAAATCCTTTCACTAGGGAGTTGCCACACTCATAACACGCATACACCCACGACGGATAGTCATGGAAAGTAGGAATCCAAGTTCCATATTCATTTGAACATTTTCACAAACACTTGGGCTACCCATTTCAACATATATAACGTATAGTAGCCGTGGCGTGATTCAGGGCAAATCCTTTCGTCAAAGGGGTATCGCCAATACAACAATCATAAATCCGTGACAATTAGTCATGGCAAGCACGAATGAGAATTCTATACTCATTTGGTCATTTTCACAAACACTTAGAATACACTATTTTAACATACATAGTATATATTAGCAAAAACATGTATTAGGGCGAACCCTTTCGCCAAACAAGTATTTTATCCATATATAATATATTAATACAGCAAATAATCATGGCAAACACATTTCCAAATTTATACGTATACGATACTTTCTATAGATACCTAGAGTATGTAAAATTCCATATTCTTCATCTTTAATCGAAACGGAAAACAGAAAGCACTTTGTACATGTGCAATTACATGTAGATCATGAATCTATCATTATCTGACATTGAAAGCGTTGAAAACCATAACCTATAGACCTAAAGTCCGCACCTTTTATTGTAGAATCATAACGAATCCAATAGGTTTGCTAAGCTTTCGTATACGGCAGTTTGGTAACCTATAAAACGAAATAGGTTAGCTATTTCATAACCTACAACCTATATAACCCCAAAACAGATTAGGGTTAGGGTTTCTTACCTAGAAACGAAGTCGGAATCTCCGGGAAAGCGATGAGAATGGGGTGGTGCAGCTTGTGTAGTGGCAGGGAATAGTAGTTGGGAGATTCTCCCACTTCTCTCACTCTTTCTCTCTCTTTTCTCTCTTCTCTCTCTAGGGTTTCTCTCAAATTCGTATGACTGTGAGAGAGAGGGTTTTAAGGTCCTTATATAGCCTAAAAACTCACCGAAATAGAATCCAGGTCAAAGTATACTTAGGTTATAACCAATGCGGGTCAGTTTCAGCTCAACGGAGGACTTCTGGCGGGCCTCCTTGAGCCAAAGGTCAGACTTAAGCTCACCGACATCGAATCTACATTTAGTTAAGTTTTCGTTTCAGTCGGGATTCCAGATCACGCGTGGCGGACCAGTTTCAGTTCAACGGTCAGTGGATCTCGATCGGAGATTCCAAGTACATGGACATGTGTATGAAATTTCCCCTGATCCGAGGGTGTAATTTGGTCTGATTCTGACGGTCTGGTTGCTTAATATTGATCCGCAAGCGAGAGGTGCCAGATTTCATAAATTTCTATTTTATTTTGAATTAATTTCACATTTCTTACACTTTTCACTCCGGGAAGCGAATTACACTGGGACACTATCTGGATTTGATTTCCGAAATGGTTGTCAAGCCCAGCAAGGCGGTCATAATTCCTTAACTTCGTGTTAATTGGACTTCCGACGTGCAGTCCAGATCTGATACGGAGTTTCGTGATGCTCCCGAGAGCAGACGGGTAATGAGATCCTAGATTTTAGGGTAACCTAGCGTCAATGATTTTACAAGTTTTGGGTCTTGCAGATCATATTTAAAGTGATTGGTGCTAATTTCACAGGCACTCTAGTTTAACACTAGCTAATTCTCGCCTAATTTCTAAAGGATTTAGTCCTGTATGATTTCTGTCTGAGGTGGTACCTGGGCCTTTGTAGTTTGTATATAAAGTAATCCGAGTTATAATATTTAGCTAGTTTAAGATAGTGTCTAAGGTGAAAGTACTTAGAAAATTTAAAGAACAAGGTGGTGAAGGGTGGGATTTGTGAAGGAAATGGGTTGAGGAGCGATTTTAGACTGTGGGATTCAGTTCTGATAAGTTAATAAGGTGTTAGGATCGACCCATTGCCTAAGGACGTATAATTCCAGGTTGACAAAAATCCGGGATGTTACAGTAATTTCAGACTTTTTGTAAGGGAACGAGATGTACAAGGACGAATAGCTCGTAAAAGTAAAAAATGTGCCACGTGACGAGTGAAACCCTGAGAGTCGCTCGTCATTTGGTTTTACTTCAGCTTCGGAGGGAGGCTCCTCTCATACATGTGGACATCTTTCGTCATCTAAAGTTGTTTGTTGTCTCCTCTTTTACACTAATTGGGCTTTGGCATGGGCTTAGACTAAAATGGGTTTATGGACCTATCTTGACAAGGTGAGTTAATTGGGTAGGCTATGTGGGCTGACCAAGTGAGTTGACTTAATGGGTTGACTTAGCGGGTTAACTCAATAGGTTAAGTTTTTATAGAGTTTAGGTTTAAGGTTAGGTTTTTAGCGAGTTTATGTAACTGAGTTAACTAGGTTTAGGGTTGATTCTTAGGGTTTTAAGGTTTATAGGGTTTGGATTTAGGGTTCAAGGTTCAGATTGGGTTTGAGGGTATGGATAAGGGTTTGGATTATATTTGAGGGTATGAATAAGGATACATATAAGGGTTTGGATTGTGTTTGAGGGTCTGAATAAGGGTTTGTTCAATCTCAATCGGCTTATCGACCTGAGGTGAGGTGTCTACAGATGCCTCTCTTTGGCAGAAGTTGCATGCAACTGAATGCTAAAGCAAGTGGACACCTCACATTCCTTAGTCAAATTTGCATGTAGTTTGAATTCATTACTTGCCTTTGTATTTGTATCAGTTGATTGTTTGAAAGTAGATAACTTGCACATATCATGGAGGTTTAGGGAAAACATTGTGATTATCCTTGTGCTTTTTGTGGCATTACGGGCGACCAATCGCAACCCTTTCACTCTTGATCAATACTAACATCGGAAATGTACAGTAGAGCTAATGCACTTTCTGTAGCCTTATGAGGATACCGACCTGAACTTAAATGGTTGTTGCTTCCCAGATCATCCTAGGAGTATTTTTTTTGCTTGATTGTCAAAGTAGTTAGCTGCCCTGTGCTTTCTACAACCTTATGGAGAGCTTACTACGTCGACTTGCACTCGATCATGGTATACAAATATCAAGGAGTAGGTATGTGCATGTGACATTTTTCTCGCAATCTACTAGTTTTTATATTAGGTTACAATATGTCATTTCCACCATTTCAGATGGTTTCTTCTAACTGAGGTTTAGCCTACCATCTCATCCTTTTATTAGCATTTGGTATGACCATTCTGACACTATGAGTTCAAAACATTCGTAATCCGTATGCATTCAGTCTTAACAATTTTGGGGAAACCGAGAATCATTCAAACTTGATTTGATTTTGCAATGGCCCCCATCTAAAGATATGGAAGATCCCTTAGTGCCTTGAAAGCCTAACACTCCATATTTTTTAGAATTTTTTGTAAAAGTTGACTCACCCTAGGGAGTGACGCTTTGTGGGGATTTTTATTGCAGTTCTTTGAGGTGTTACATGATGTTTGACTACTTCGATAAAGGCAACATCTTGATCTTGCGTGATAATGCCCATGAAGAATAGTATCATCAGTTGCTAAAGGGTTCTTGTACCCTGTTGGCATCAACAATTAGACGATAAAGATGGATGAGTTCTTCGAGAAGTTTAAAATTAGAAGACATTGTACCACTCCCATATGCACAGCTATGAGTGAAAACTCTTTATAACATAACTGGTGGAATGGAAGCTGCCCTACAAGTTCAAGTCTAATCCTGTCAACGTGAGTGCTAATGAAGAGTGAAGCCGATGAAAGAAAGCTCATATGGGGTGTACAACAAGCATCGTCACATCTATCTGACTCAAGAGGAAAGTTCAAAGCTCACATGAGATGGCCTAATGATCAGAACATTTCTTCCAAGAGGCGGCCTCTGACTCACCAACCTGAGGGGCAAGGATCTTCCAAAGCCAATCAATGTCGATATCGTGAAGATATTTCACAAGTAAGCTTATCTAAACTTGTCAAGATTTACAATAGTAAAGCTAAAGTCAACTGACAATGTTGATCATCCTCAGAATCACTTCCTCTCATCCTCAAATAAGTGCTTCATAAGAAGGGTAAAAAAAAAAAGTAGCAAAAAGAGAAAAAGAAATGAGGACAAAATAATAGTGCGTAGTCTAAGATAGCAAAAAGAGAGAGAAAAATCGACAAAAAAGAAGTCCATCCCCACTCACATCCCCTCAAGATGATCTCAGCTCGAGTCAATGGCTTTGCTACCATAATTCAAGACTAAGAAGAAAGAATTACCAATCAACTGGCAATGATGGAAATTTGATCCGTTCGTCGCTACAAAAATCAAAGAAAAGAAAATAGAAAAGAAAAGCGTGCCTAAGCGAAGTGGACAAGATGAAAACCTGAAAGGGTGTTTCAAGTAAAAACAATGGGCATGCAATGGACTTGGAGGGCAACCATGAGTCGGGAATTCTTTTAAGCTCTTCCCAAATCATAAGAGCATGATGCTATTACACACTACCTTAAATGGATCAGGACCGTTACTAAATGATTAAAAAATTAATTATAACATACAACTGAGTCAGCGTTCTAATTTCTACATCTACAGCCACAGTGAGTCCAAACCAAGCTTAGACAGACAAGCACTTGGCATAAATTTTCATTTCATTCCATCTCATTTCATGCATGATTTTGTAAAAGACAAAAAAAGAAGTTCGTTTTTCATTCACTAATAAATATGCAAAGAAGAAATAAATTTATTTAAGGGCTTCCAAAATAAAAATCCTCCAATACTTAATCAACTCGCAAAGGCCTCCTGTGATCTCCCTTCTCTTGGTCATCTGCTCCAAGAGGTAAGTATCTCTCCCCCTACTCAAATACTTCAATCCATTTACCAAACTTCTCTCTCCTCACAGGTACTAAAGCTCATCAACCACAAAGCAATCTCACTTGCTGGCACAAGCCATTGTGAGAAAATGGACAGTTAGCACGCCATGGTCCATAAAATCACTGTGTCAAGCAAGATAACACTAGAAGTCAAACACAACGAGGTCAGTTTTCCTTTCAATAAAAATTAGCATAGGTTACGATCGTCAACTCGTGATCCGAAGCACCAGATCATCTTTTGAAAAATTATATATATAAATACATCCCCAATAAAAACTTGCATTGATCATAATCCGATGCACCTGATCATCTTTCAAAACACTTAAAAATATTTTTTAATAAAAACCATCATCAATTGCGACCGTCAATTCACGATCCAATAGACCAGATCATTTTAAAAAAGCTAAAAAAAAATATTTCCAATAAAAATTGACATCTATCGCGACTGTCGATTCGCAATCCGATGGATCGGATCATCTTCCAAAATTTTTTTAAAATATTCTAATAAAAATCAGCATTGATCATAATTATTGACTCGCGATTTGATGGACAGATCATTTTTAAAAAGCTTTAAAAAATATTTCCAATAAAAACTAATATCGATCGCAATCGTCGATTCGTGATCCGATAGACTGGATCATTTTTAAAATTTTTTAAAAAAGGGGCATCGATCGCGACCGTCGGTTTGTGATCTGATCATTTTCACAAATATAAAAAAAAAATCCAACTAAAAGCCGACATCGACGCAACCATTAACTCACGATTCGATGGACATGATCATCTTTCAAAATTCTCAAAATAATACTTCGATAAAAACTGACATTGCTCATAATCGTTCGATTTTCGATCTGATGGACCAAATCATCTTTCAAAGATCTAAAAAATACTTATAACAAAATTAGTATCAATCAGAACCATTGATTCTCGATCTAATGGATAGTATAATTTTTAAAATTTTTTTAAAAAGGGCATTGAGCGTAACCAGCTCACGATTCGATGGACCAGATCATCTTTAAAAAATACTAAAAGACAACTTCTAATCCCCCGAGAGTCATAACCATAACGGGATGATAGACTCAATTGGTCGTAAATCAGAATCTTGACCACCAGTGATGGATAGGTCTGCAACATCCCTAATTAAAGCCAAATTGAATCGCAACCAACGATCTAGATCAACCCAAAAATAATTAAGTCGGATTACCCCATGAGACGATAGAACCAATCAACCATCTCGAATAAATTGGACCTTGATCACAACCACTCATCAACTTGTGCCAAATGAACCATCCCTAGTAGATCTCAGTCTTAATTGCGACAACCAAAACCTAAGCAATAAAATACAACATTCGAAAAAAACCACAATCCCTAGCCGAATTTATTTATATCACAACCATCATATGCATCAACCTCTTGCATGTCTCTTGCATGTTTTCAATAAAAATCAGCTTAATTGAAGCCCCATAGGCATCTCGTGGAGATAACCAATTAAGTCGGACCCAAAATCATCTTGCAATAAAAAAAACCTATAGAGTATCACTCCCCAAACTGGGGCGACTTTTATAAAATCTCAAAATATTTTTAGAATAAAAAACGCCAGGCTTCTGAGGCACAAAGAGATCTTCCATATCTCCAGGTGGGAGTTGGTGAAAAATCGAATAAGATCTGATATCTCACGATTTCCCTAGAGATTATCGAATCCAAATGCACATCAAAGTATGATCGGACGAAACTCTAGTATCAGCTCCATTGTATCAAATGCTAATGCTAAGAAAAGTTGATAGGCCAAGATTGATAAGAAGAAATCATCTAAATGGCGAAAAAGACAAATTGTATCCTAAATATCAAAACCATAAGACTGCATGGAAAAAGGTCACCCGCACATATATAGGCGTGGATGCTTGCGGAATTTAATCAAGTCCAAGTCGGCGTAGTGAGTTCCGCGTAAGGCCGCAAGAAAGAGCAAGGTAGCTAACTACTTTCTCGATTGAATGAAACAAGTACTCCTGGGGTGATCTAAGAAGCAACTGACATTCTAGTTCGGATCAGTATCCTCATAAGGCCGCATAAAGCGTAGGGGCTCTACTGTACCTTTTTGATTTAGTACCAATCATGAGAGAAAAAGTTGTGATTGGTGAACCATAATGCTGTAGAAAGCGCAGGGACAATCGCAACGTATTCCTCGAACTCTCGTGACATGTATGAGTTATCTATTTTCAGGCAACCAACTGACATAGACACAAACGTAGACAATAAATCCATATTGCAATTCATGACTAATCGGTAAAGGTGGTGTGTCCACTTGCTTTGGCATTCGGTTGCACACAACCTCTGCCAAAGAGGAGCATTTGTAGACACCCTATCTCAGGCCAATAAGGTGATGTAGCTTGAACCAATAATGGTCAATCAAAACCCTAATCCTAAACTCTAACCCTATAAGCCTTAACCGAATTAACCCAATTAATCAATCTTAAACCCTAAGATCATAAAACCCTAAAGCCTTGAGTTAACCTAACGAGTCACTCACCAAGCCAACTCGCTGAGTCAACCCATCCGGTCAGCCTACCCAGTCAAAACAACCCAGTTAACTTGCCTAGTTAAGCACAAAACCAAGCCTGATCGGAGTATAGTGCGAAATAGTAATGCGACACCCTTCACAATATAGCGTCCACATGAGTGAGGGAGCTGGCTTACTAAAAGGGGAGTTCCAAGTGTGGACCAGTGACAACCTGGTTGCCACTGGCCACGTGACACTCCTCTTCTTCGGGCTGGCATCCCTCAAGCATGTGAAGCCCCTCTTTTCCAAGCTTTAAGTGTGTGACTGATGTGTATTTTCTTTGATGCCCATATCCTTACCCAAATTTACCATTTTACCATCTCATCCAACCCATGAGATGATGCCATATGGCAATATCCAATCCTAGTCCTTCAACCATATTTTCCCTTGGACTTTATAAGAATTACAAGAAAATCGAGTTTGAAGGCTATAAATAGCCCCCCTCCCCTTCCCATTTTAAGCGTCCAAAAGCATTTAGGAAAGAATCCACTCCCATTTCAAAGCCTCCTCATCCCTTAGGGATTTAGTCATCTAGTCATTAAATCCCTCCATCGAGGAGAGTGAGAGTAAGAGAAAGAGAGTCTGGGCCTAGTCCCTAGCCTAGCCAGAACCCAAGTCTCCGTAACCACTTAAGTCCTCATCCGAGCCACTCGACCTTGCCTAAACAACATTATTGTCCATCCAACCATTTAGGTTTCAATCAGCTGCATATAAGTCAAAGCATTAACATTGTGAAACACTCGTTCCCTTCTCAATCCCCTGTTCCTTAAATACATCATCACTGCATTGTATTTCATCGTTTTCTCATATCTAATTGGTGAGTGTATGCTTTGTGGCTTGCTGATACAATCAGAGCTTGCCCATAAAAAACCCAGCCAGTTAGCCGTCACTTTGTCATAAGCATCAATATAGCGTTGAGCATCTAACACATCACATTCCACATACTTCGTACTCTGCGCTCGGTCGGTTCAAATGTATACTCTATGACTTGCCGATATAATTGGATCTTGCCCATAAAAAATTCAGACCGATTAACCATCTTCATCATTGCATGGTATTTCAATCTTTTGTGTGTGAGAACTAATCTTATTCCTTAGAAATTATTCAGATCTCGTAAGTAAATACCATACATCTATATAGGCAGTATGGTGCCTAATACATTCCTTCTCTGCAATCATGGTTCCTGACTTAGAATCTTTGGAACGCAGACTCATGAGTCATTTTAGGACTAAGGATCTTTAAATTCTCAACTCTAAGCATTTTTTATAGGATCTAACCGACTATAAGATCGAAATAATTTGTTATTGACGACTCTGTTCAAATATTACACTCTCTTAACCTCAAAAAGCTCTCGAAAGAGACAGATCATGTAAAGCGAGCCGATCCCCCACCCAAGATTTGGCGTCCACAAGCTGATATTTGTGTTTTCTCTTCATCCATGTATTAGTGACCTTATGAACAGGTTGGATTACAAAAAAACATCACCGTGGCCCTAGGAAGGTTTCAACGGTGGACATCATTATTCCCACTGTTTAATGTGGTGTGGCCTACTTGAGCTATGGATATGATTCAATTTTTTGATCATGCTGTAAAATGATATGCAAAAACAGATTTATAGGTTGTCTCCACAAAGTTTATTCAGTCCTCATAAACTGAGTAACTCAACACGCAATTCGCTTCCGTCAAACCAATGGTACCCTGAATCATTAAGGGTCAATTTTTAAAAGAATCAATACATGCTCAACTTAGATGGTCCACACCTAATCTAAAATCATACCTAAAACATTTAAAAATATTTGATAAGTCCCACGTGAGTTTAGGAATGACTCGAAATAAGGTGACACCTTTCATACTGGTGATACACACAATTAATAAGTTAGATGTTTTAACTAGGGGTGCACACGGGTCGGTTCGGTCCGGTTCTGGGGTGAAACCGGAACCGAACCGTTCCTAACGGTTCTATGATTTTGGGAACCGGAATCGGACCGTGAAAAACGGTTCGGTTCCAGATCGATTCCACGGTTCTGGCATTGTTTAAAGGACATTCATCCTTTCAAAGCTTCCTCCATTTAAAAATTCAAAAAAGAAAATCCATAAAAACAATCGATAAATGTAAACACTCGAACTACATAAAATGAATCCTTCTATTAATGTGATAGAAAAACATTCACATTTAAAAAAACAATCAATATACCACAGAAAACATTGATTCCACAAAAACCTACCTGAAAAAATGCAATGCAGGAAGATCTTACGTCTAACTACAGACGGCTTCCCTCTACGGTATCTGACACCCAAACGAGTTTAAATTCAGTTCAGAGAGAGAGAGAGAGAGGGCGCTGCAAAGCTTGGGCGGGGCGCCGTAGGGCCTGGGCAGGGGGGGGGGGGAGAGAGAGAGAGAGAGAGGAGAGAGAGAGAGAGAGGGCACCGCAAAGCTTGGGCAGGGTGCCTACGGCTTGGGCAGGGAAGAGAGCGAGAGAGAGAGAGAGCACCGCACAGCCTGGGCAGGGCGAGAGAGAGATTGAGAGAGAAATGAGAAGCTTAGGGTTTTTTTTTTTTTTTTTTAAGTTATACTTGGATTGGATCAAAGGTTCAGATCCAATGTTCAGATCGACGGTTCGAATCCACGGTTCGGATCAATGGTTCGGTTCGGTTCTACGGGGCCCTAAACCGAAACCGATCCGTATCCAACGGTTCTTAAAATTTTGGAACCCGAACCCGAACCGGATCCAGTGCTGTCTAGAACCGGACCAAACCGGACCGATCCAACGGTTCCGCTGTGGTTCCACGGTTTTACCGGTTCGATGTGCACCCCTAGTTTTAACTACGTCTCAGTGAATCCTATAGACAAAAAGATAATGTGGAACTGGATGGTGTTCTGTGGGCCCCACCATAATGCATGTGTTTTATCCATGCTGTCCATTTATTTTTTCAGGTTATTTTAGGACATGAGCCCAAAAATGATATAGATTCAAATCTCAAGTGGACCACACCACAAGAAAACAGTAGTAATTGAACGCCCACCATTAAAAACTTCCTAAGCCCACTGTAATGTTTAAATCTTAAGTGGACCACACCACAGGAGAACACAAATATCACCTTTATCCAAAAGTACTTCGGTAGTCCCAAGAAGTTTTTAAAAATAGGCTATGTTGAAATTCACGTGAGATTTGAACCTGCCTTAATTTGGGCTCATACCCTAAGATGAGAAAAATAAATGGATGGCGTTTATAAAACACATACGTCATGGTGGAACCTCTGGTGCTCTGTCGATTAGGTACTGGTCAGTAGGCAATCCTCGTCCGTTAAACAAGGTGAGATCCATCTGATAACCTCAAGGGCCGGTGTATCAATTGATGACCGTATATCATGCACATGTGATATAGTCAGCATGTTGGATGGATTGTTAATTAAGCTAACCTGCAATTGAGTGGAGGTGATCATGAGTCAGCATTTTCAGGCATGCTAATAGCCGTTTATTCCACTCCCACTAACCAAGCAAGGAATGTCTGAATCACGATGGAAATTATAATGGGACCCACTGACCCTCATAAATAATTTTTGGAATTAGTGGGATTCTCACCAACAATCCGTGAATTGTGGGAGATTTTGCACCCCTCCCCACATCATGCATTCCCTCCAAAATTGGACTTGATGGGCATCAATCCATCGATCCTTACCATTCTTCTAGTGTAACACGTGGCAGATGGGCCATAGCCCCAAACTTTTCTCCAACCAACGGTAAGTAACACCTGATTAGTACGGATCTGGGCCATGTACCCCGTATTTACATTGAATACAGTCTGTTGGTGATTTTCTTTCTAACCATCTATTTTCCGATTGAATATTTCAGCTGCTTGACGGTGTGGATTTTCCTGATTCATAAGGGCTGCCCACGCCTACACAGAATTGGTTCAGGCAGGGGTATTGTGGGGTCCACCGTGATGTTTTATTTTTATCTACTCCGTTCATCTATTTTTTCAGATCATTTTAGGGGATGAGTCCAAAAATGAGGCAGATCCAAGGTTAAACGAGTCACATAGTAGGGATTGAACACCAACCATTAAATACTTCTTGGAGGCTCCTTAAGTTTCGGACCAAGCTGAAATTTATGTTTTCCCTTCATCCAGGTCTATGGGACCTTATGAACAGGTTGGATGGAAAATAAACATCACGTTGGGCCCTAGGAAGGTTTCAAGGGTGGATGCCATTGTCACAGCTGCTTCCTGTGGTGTGATCCACTTGAACCTTGCATTTACCTAATTTTAAGGATGATAATCTAAAATGATCTGAAAAAATGGATGAACGGTATAGATAAAACCCATACATTACGGTGGGTCCCACATAGCTCCTGCCTAGACTGATTCCATCCAGTCAGTGCAGAATGCAATCCGCTTCCTGTTCATGGATGCCATCCTTGTCTTCAGCTCTTTGACCACTGACTACTGGCGACCCCAAATCAGGCCAATTGAGTATGACCTTGATCGTGGGGCCCACTTTAATTTATGTGTTGTATAGCTTATTTTGGAGCATGGTCCACACCACAAGTCCACAGGGATTGAATTCCCATCATTAAAAGCTTCTCGGGCCCACCAGAGTTTTCGATCAAACTACTATTTGTGTTTTCCTTCGTCCACATCTCTGTGATATTATCAACCGTTTAAATGGCAAATAAACATTAGGGTGGACCTTAGGTTGTTTTAAATGATGGGCGTTTAATGACCACTGTCTTCGATGGTGTGGTCAACTTGAGATTTCTATTTGCTACGTTTTTAGGACCGTAACTTAAAATAAGCTTACGAAATGAATGGACGGTGTGGATATACAACGCATGCACACGTCAAGGTGGGCCCGATAGTCAGGGTTGCACGGAAGCGGATTGCGTAGTAACTCATTACGCTTTTATCGTAAACTCTGTGAGGTCCAACCTGATTAATGTATTTTATCCGCTCCGTCAATCCATTTCTCCATATAATTTTAGGGCTTGAGTCAAAAAAAAAAAAAAGAAGAAAAAAAGCATATAAATTGTACAAATGGACCACACCACAAGAAACAGTTGAATTGAACTTATACCGTTAAAAATTTCTTGGGTGCTCCACAGAAATTTCGGATCAAGCTTATTTTTGTGTTTTTCGTTCATCCATGTCTGTATGATCTTATGAACAGGTTGGATGACAAATAAACATCACTGTGGGGCCTAGCAAGGTTTGAACGGTGAAAATCATTATCCCCACTGTTTCTTGTGGTATGATTCACTGGATCTTTGGATATGCTTCAATTTTGGGCTCAACCCCTTAAATTAGATGAAAAAAGGGATGGACAGTGTGGATAGACCACATGCATTCAAGGTGGGCCAAAACAGTTTACTCAGTTCGAGATAAGCGTACGCAATCCGATTTCGGGTTGCACCGGCGTTGCAGGATCCAGGATCGCAGCCAACGTGCATTCCACCTCTTCAATTTCTCGTCTCGTTGGGTAGAAATCTGTAACATATCTCTTGAAATTTGAAATTGATTAGGACAGCAAAGCCGTGACGTTTTTAAAGTTTCTATAAAAGATATATACCAAAAGATGTGATCATCGAACGGTATATTTTAACGGCATATGATCACGTACCTTCTAATCAAATTTATGTAGGGCCTTGTTTGAAACAAAAAAAAAAAAAAACAAATGCGCATGAGTTAGGGAATTATCCCATTCACTTAATTATGAACAAAAGAAAAATAAAGAATATAATCACGTAATTTATTTATTCTAAGTTCTTTACTTTCTTCTCTCCTTTGATTTCAAATAGAATATCTAAGAATTAATATAAAAAAATAAATATTTAGTAACAATATGATGTGTAAATACATCAAGTGTTAAGACACTATGCCAAATGCTGTGCTAGAAGCCATTGCGCATTATCAGAAGCCATCGTGCGCTATCGGAAGCCATCGTGCACTAGCTTTTGCTGTGCGCCAGCACCATTGAGCGCTGGCTGTTGTTGTGCGCTGGCTTTGGTTGTGTGCTGGCTTTGGTTGTGTGCTAGCACCATGGTGCGCCGCACAACACCTGTTCCACACAACAAATACAGGTGCTACCTCTTCTCTCTTGCAATATTCTCTTTCTTTGTGATTGGGTGCTAATGACCCCTTATTGACGGGTCGGGAGTATTTATAGCCTTCTCACACGTGCGAACACGCCATGTAATCATTGTGCGCAATCCCTTGTGCAATCTTCATTGTGCGAACACCTGTGTGCGGCCATCTCCGTGTGCGGTCTTCATTGTGCGGTCACTTACGTGCGGATTCCTCTGTGCGGTCACCTGTGTGCGGATTCCTCTGTGCGGTCACCTGTGTGCGGTCTTCATTGTGCGGTCGTTTGTTTTTTAAGGATTATTCCTGCACAACGATTTGTGCACAACAATATGTGCACAACACCTATTTTCGCACAATGATCTGCGCACAATGCATTTTCTACTATCTTTTTTTTTTTATGCCTCAACAGGCCTATCACGATGTAAGGATACAATTCGAAAAGAACAACAATGATCCAAGCCATAGGTAGATACATAGTGTATGACCGAAATTTAAAGAGATCGGTTGCCTATTCAGTCACTCGTTCAATGTATAAATTAGATCAGTCGATATTCAGATGGTTCGTCTTCTGATGATGGGTTACACTTTTACTCTTCGTTCGAAAGGACTTTTTCAATGCAAATGAAATGAAATGAGAAAGAAATCCTTAAATTCGATTGCAGTGAATAGATGAAGAACACCTTTTTGATGGATGAACTAAGTCCAATGTGCAAGCGTAGACTTGAATTACAGATAAAATTATTGGCTACTTGGTTACTGCTATGGATTACACTAAGGAATGCAAATCAGCAATCTTGGAAAGTAAAGATTATATTAAGAAATGTAATTTGCTAAATAAGGAAAGTAACAAATTACACTAAGAAATGTAAATTGACAGGATAATTTGAAGGATAGATTTTGTTTGTTTGGATTGGTGTGATACCACTTCCTTTATTGCATTCTTCTTCTATTTATAGCTTTGATCCAACTATTTTAGATACTTCCCACGTTTTGATGGTTACCGTAACTGCTCTCCACTACTTAAATTCATTTGCTTCTCTCTTTCCCACCCGTTCTGTAACTGTTTAGCATTACTGCTTTGTAGAGACTTCCTTGCAACCTGTCTCAGTAACTGCTTCAGGCATCCTTGCTGACTTGACCACATTCCCACTCGTCCGCCTTAGTGGTACATGACACCACCTGATACGTCATGGCTTCATTTATTGAGAAATCTCTTCAATACATATATGCGGATCTTGAGCGCGCCATGCGTATCCGTACAGATAACACATAACTCCTTCTTATTGGACATAGCAGGGTATGGTAGTAATGGGGACGAACATTACCCCCACGTCGTTGTACCTCTGACAAAGAGGTGACAACGACGAAAGACCCCCCATTAATGACACATTTAATGTGTACACGCGTCCCTCAGACAATAAGCACCTTCAGCCAACTCCTCGTAATGTGTCAGTGTAGGTCATGTTTAATTGAGGCGTCGAAGAAACCCTATGTCGACACATGTTTTTCTATTGATCCTATCAAAAATTGTAATGATGGTTTAATAAATGCATTTGTTCCTCGATCGATATAAGGCCATTTTGAAGCTTTTTGTCCTCGTTCTCTAATTTCTCTTAGTATTCTTGACTTTCTGAGAATCATCGTTTTCCTGTTCCAATTTACAGTTGAATCCTTGTAACACCCTAGTTTTCGAAACCTGAGTATATGACTCGTTTTCTGAAAATTCGAGTGTTAACCTTTAGAGATAATCAAATATTAAGTATTTCTTTCTTTTCTTTTATCAAAGTTAACAGTTTAGTGGAAGAGGAATAAATCAAGTATAAAGGAAAGTCTAAATGTACATAATCAAATATTCAAGCGGTTGTCCAAAGGCTTATACAAACCAATGTCTCAATGCTACAAATACAATAAAGAAACAATTCGTTATATGAAATAAAATATAATTTCAACTAGTCTTGAAATGCACGATCACCCTGTAATCTTGGTGAGATACAACCATACATCCTTGGTATTTGTACCCTACTCCACATCAACCTGAACATGAGTATCATTTGGAACACCCGCATACTCGTATGGTTATATATTCAAAGGATGAGTCACCAGTTCAGTATGAATTCCCCTCAAGATTTCACACTACCGTATTAATTAAGCATAGTTTTACACAAGAAACATACAAAATAATCCATGATGCAATATTATTTAAATGCATTAGTTAAGCATAGTTCTACACATGAAAACATACAAAACAATTAATAAGTTTTTCATACAGTCGACTCATTCAATTTGCGAGAGAACGGAACCAACAAATTGTTCATAAGGATATTTCCACTTGGATGAACCCAAAGCACATATATGATCCAAATCTAAAACTTTTGTAGCCTTACGAAGGTTTCAATCTCAACTATTCTCCTATGTTTGGATTCACTTGGGTTTTGGATTTACCTCATTTTTTGGGTTTATGTCTCTAAGCTTGTTAAGCTAATGTATAGAGTGAAATTCTCATTAAACCCCACATAGCTTATGCCGAATATACTGTTGACAGGGGACAGATGCAATTTTGGGTCCAATTCATAATGCACGAATCAAATTACAAGTCTGATAAAGAAATCTATCTACCCATCTATTTTATCTTGGGTGGGTGGTTAAAGAGGCGGCTGGTAAAACAGACAAATCTACCAATTTTTTAGCACTTGCACAAGGGTTACATCCTTGAAATATCAAGGTTAAGATACCAGTTTTCTGACCCGGCTACGTGGACTAAATGCTTTGATCCTGAATCTAGGTGACTCGTACCAGATTGGACTTGACTGAGTATGACCTGACTCGGTAGAGCCTCACCAGACTCGGAAGAGTCGGCAGTCCATGGTTTATATCAATTGCTGGCATTAAAACCATCAATTGAATTGTATAGCTATCTACAACTCAGTCAAATTGGTCCTAGCATCTTTTACTAACCTTAACTTCCAAAAAGTGGGGGCCACGGTTATTTGATCCAGACCATCGATCTGTTGGGCCGGAGAATGCCCCCAAAAGTCTTTCTCTCTCACCATGGATGGAGAATGGCCCTAAAAGTCTCTCTCTCTCTCAACCCTGGGCCTACCTATACAAAGTTACAAATTGACAATAGCCATACACTCCAGTGGGGTGGTTAGAATATTAGATAGTAAGGTAAGGAAGCACAAGGGCAGTGGAGATATATCAATAGGCGCGGATTGCGTCCTACCCCCACCCGTACCACAATTTGCCTGGGCAAGGGCTCTCTGGGCCCACCGTGATGTAAGTGTTTTTATCCAAGCCGTTAATCACTTTTCTCAGATCATTTTAAGATATGACCATAAAAATAAAGCAGGTCCACAGCTCCAGAGGGCCACACTAAAGGAAGCTGCAGTGATAATGACACCCACCATTGAAACCTTTCTAAGGCCCCCGTGATGCTTTTTGTTTTTTTACCATCCAACCTATTCATAAGGTCATGTAGACGTGGATGAAGTGAAAAAACAAATATCAGCTTGATCCGAAACTTCTCCATGTCCCTAGAAGTTTTTAATGGTGGACGTTCAATCCCCTCTTTGTGGTCCACTGGAGCTGTGGACTTGGTTCCTTTTTAGAATCATACCTTAAAATGATATGAGAAAAGCAATGAACGGGGTGGATAAAACACTTGAATCACTGTGGACCCCACTAGAGCCTTGCACAGATGGATTACCGTCACGGCGGGGTTGGACGCCATACGCGTCCCATATCAGTATACACTTTGTTAGCGAGCGGATATACTGGACGCTTCAGTAGCCAAAACGCTACTGAAGTGACGTGGCAAAATGGCATTGGAGATCCGTTAGCGGATGGTTTTTCGTCTAGGACGTGAACGCACTCGGCCACGCATAGGTAATTGTTTATCTTGAGAAAAAAAGGACGTGGATTTCCTGCCAAAAGACTTTCGGAAATATGTGGGGCTACTGTGATGTTTGTGATAAATTCTACCCGTTCATTCATTTTTTGAGTTCAGTTCAAGACATGAAGCTAAAAATCAACCGTTTCCAGAGCTCAAGTAGGCCAAAAAAGTGATAATTGAATGTCCATAGTTGAAATATTCGTGGCCACAGAAGTTTTGAGTTATGCTAATATTTTTTATTTCAGTTCAATCCATTAGGAATGAATTGCTGGCAGTAGGGATGGCTTGTAAACATCACTGTTGAACCCAGGTAAATTTTAACCGTAGGAATTTCCCTAGCCACATTTTCCTTTAAGTACGGCCTACTCAAGCTTTGGATACAGTTCATTTTTAGCATCATGCCCTGAAATGAACTCAAAAAATGAATGGAAGGTGAGGACTTCTCACAAACATCACAGTGGGCCTCACATGGGTTCTCCGGAACTTTCACGTTCAGAAAAAATGTAGGTGTAATTTACCGGTATGTGGCCAAGGGAAGCGGATTGCATACTGAGTAAACTCTGTGGGGTCTACCGTGATTTACGTATTTTATTCATTATGTCCATCCATTTTATAAGATAATTTTAGGGCCTTAGCTAAAAACCAAAGCATGTAAAAGGCTAAAATGACCACACCAAAGTGTGAATTGAATTTATACGTTGAAAAATTCTTGGGGGTTATAGAAGTTTCGGATCAAGATTATATATATAAATTTTTTTCTTACCTTCATCTATGTTTTTTTATCCTTTGAACAGTTTGGATGAAAAATAAACATCACTGTGGGGCCTGGAAAGGTTTCAACGGTGAAAATCATTATTTTCACTATTTTCTGTGGTATGGTCCACTTGAGATTTTTTTAAGCTTCGATTATGAGCTCAACGCCTAAAATTAGATGAAAAAACAGATGGAAGGTGTGGATAAATCACATAAATTCACAGTGGGCCCAACTGAAATTTCTCTATATGATTTCATGGCCGAGCGGTGCGGAAACGGAGAAAGATCCGTTAACGGATCTAACGGAGTTGCATTTATACCCAGGGAACATGCCATTGGTATCTAACCAATGGCGTTTTGCAACATCACTTCGGTAGCGTTTTGGCTACTGAAGCGTTCAGTATCCAATCCGCTCCCCATTTGTTAGCTGGTGTTGTTGTAATGAGCAAATCATAGCAGTTGGGTCTAGTGGGAAGTCATTATAGAACCCCAAACGGAGGATATGCACATTGTCCTCGGTTTCTTACTTCATACAACTGGCTTCCATGATCTTGCGATCGAGACCGTTCATCTGACAAGACTTGCCATGGGATTGGCCATATACAGAAATCCTCTCAGATTAGAAGATTGTACACATCCAATATTTGCCCATTTTAAAGTCAACCGTTGATTTTTTATTTGATTCAAATTAGAACTGTGTCATCAAGAAGATTTCGGGCAACAGTCCACCTACCGTGGGGCTCGTTAGACCGACGATCTAGATCAGCGAATGTGTATCCCATTTTACAAGGACCCATGCGTAGAGTGCAAGTCCGTGGGTCATTTTTGTGGATTTTAGTCAAGTGGCCTATCAAATTCCACAAAGACCATGTCGCTTTTGTTTCTTAGACAATGTCAAGTCACATATTTAAAGTCCGAATGACTAAAGCCACCACATCTAAAAATAAAAATAAATAGAAGTGTAATTGGAGAATGAAAAAGACTTTGATACTCTCGCAGAATGTGATGGATGACACACAGGCTCTTAGAAATTACTTAAAATCTGTACATGGCATACAACTAGAGGTGTACACGAGTCTAACTGAGTCGAGCCCAAGCTTGACTCGGCTCGGCCACTAGCTGACCCCAACTCGAACTTGGCTCGGCTCAGTCCTCGAGCTTGACTGGCCAGCTCGACTTGATTCGGTTAGTAGCTCGGCCAATTCGAGTCAAGTTTGAGCCAAGATTGAGCTTATGCGGCATTTTCTCAAACACATGCAGTGTACCTTCAAGCATCAACATCGGTTTACATGTATTTAATCAAACACTCATTAGGCAGCGTAAAAATCAAGAAACAATAGTATTTGTTTCATATTCATACCTTCCTTGCCACCAGCCAACACTTCATTGAGTCATTTCATCAAATACTTACTGAGCAACATCAATATCAAAATAACTAAGCCACTGTCGAGTTGTGGTTCCGATTCGAGTCGAGCTCGGGTAAGCTCAAACTCGGCTCAAAATTTTTTCGAGCTAAAAAAATCAGCTTAACTCATGTCGAACTCAGTTTCAAACCGAATCAAGCTTTTTCAAGTTGAGTCGAGCGAGCTAACCAAGCTAACTCGGTTCGTGTACAGCTCTACATACAACTACGTCAAATCCTAATTATGGCTCTTAGTTAAGAAGTATTATGAGCCAAAAAATACAGTATTTATTATCTAACTATTGGATCAGTCTACATTTATTGGATGATTAAACATGAAAAATGTCCAACCGTACTATTCCAACAAACAAGTGTCCACCAATAAGATGTTAGGTTTGTTCATAAATATTATTTTGGGATGGTAACTCAGTGAGTTTGGGTGTCACAATTTCAACTGTTTGTGTATAATTTCTGAGTGCCTGTGTATTAAGCCTATGACCGAGTATCATATAACTCCCCCCTGGGAGATTACTATTTTGGATAGGCTCTATTCAGAATTTCAAGTCATCTTGACCTGATCATGGCTTATTGAACCCTGTAAGAAAGCTAACAAATATTAAAGTGGTGGAAACATAAATTTTCAATGTAGTGCGAAAATCACCTAACTCAACGCGCATCAATCATTATACACGCCTTTGACTTAGAAAAATGTGTGTGTGTGAGAGAGAGAGGGGTGGTAAAATATATGTAAGTTCTACCTTTATAAAATTGGTGATCTTTCAAACGTGGCATATCTGTAAGACAATTCAAACCATCCAAATTGCTGGCCTAATTGTGAGTGAATGAGATAGTATGGATTATTTTGCATTTTACAGCTAGCTGGGTCCCACTAAATTCGATGGAAGAGTTGATTTTCTAATACAACTCCAATGAAGTTTCAGGCCCTAACGGATTACACATCAGATTATTGGCCCCACCAGCCAATTCCATCGTCGGGAACACGGTGAGAAAGGGATTAGCCAGCAAAGAGGTTTTTCTATATCTCATGTCAATGCTAAAGTGCATTCTGTGTGGCGGGTCCCACTGCTGATGATGGGGAGAGGTGAGGCTGCTGGCGTGTCGTGGTGAATGACAAGGTGATGGATTGGAAAGCTTTGCAAAGTCTACACGTCTGCAGCATGCTGAAATTTTCAGCAGTCCTAAACGTTTTACAACTCTACTTTTGAATCTTTCTTTTGTTGTTAGCCTGTTTGGTGTCATTTAAAAAGAAGTTCAACTGATTTTACTTAATAGTAATTATATATTACACATTGTTTGAAACCTCAGTCCAATTATTGTAGTTTTTGAGTTATGGTCGCTCTATAGTAGGGTCCACCTAATGGATGGTCCAAACGAGCTGTGGCCCATATTATAGTTAGATCATACTGATCTTTAGGGTGTTCAACTTTCGTGGTGGGCGACTCTTTCGAACAAGTTGGATGCCATACAGTCACCAAGGAGGCCTCACATGTGCCTTCATTAGAATAAGCTTATTTCATGAGGACTTGGTCATTAAGATTATTTTTAATTCATGAAAAACTTCTAAAATATAATTATGATTAAAACATATTTTGATTGTATACCAAAGGGCCCTTAGTTTTCAAACCTAAGCTGTACACAAGTTGAACCCAGTCGAGCTTGGCGTAGCTTGGCTCAACTCAATATAGACACCCCATTCTGAGCCCTGTTCGAGTTTTGAACCAATGAACGGTCAACCAAAACTCTAATCATAAGCCCTAACCCTTAAGGCTTAAACCCTAGGAAACCTAATCCAATCCTAAACTTGACCCAACTTAATCCAGTCCACCTAATTCTAAACCCCAGGACCCTAAAACCCTATAGGCTTGAGTCAACTCACCTAGTCAGCTCATATCAACTCATCCGGTCATCTTATCCAGTCCAAAGAACCTAGTCAACTCACCTAGTTAAGCCAAAACTAAGCCCGAATTTAAGTCCAAAATCAAGCCCAATTGGAGTACAATGTACAACCTTAATGCAACATCCTTCACAACAGAGGCTTCACACGAGTAAGAGAAGTGGCCTACCAAAGGAAGAGTCCCATGTGTGGACCGGCGGCAATCTGTGTCACGCCCCAGACTCGGTAACCGGACTCACAAGGAACCCGATAGCCAGTTTTGGCTGCAATAACCTCCGTAGTACCCCATTATCGGCTCATGAGGCAGGTTCCGATCCTAGGATCCTACAAGGAGGATTTCCATAACCGTATATTCATTCCAATACGGGCATACCTAAGATCACAACAAGTAAATCTCAAAAATAACAAAGGGGCACATTACAAAATCCACTATAAATTTGAACTTTTCAAGTACATAGCTGAAAGGAAATACATCTGATGGCAAAAGAAGAAAGAAGAAGATCTGCAACACTGGGGTCTTCGGCTCAATCCTATCCATGCTCTATAGCTACGACGCTGATCTAGGATCTCCTGCACGCATCAATCGTGCATAAGCTTATAGAAGCTTAGAGGGTGATGGAAGTGTGTGACAATGGTGCGCAGAAGAATAATAGGAGATACAGGAAGGAAAACATGATCAATGTCAATATCACTAGCCTCACTGAGGCTTGTCATGAATACAATGCAATGAGTACTGGGCGTTATACAAAGACAATGCATAAAGGGCTTATATAGCCGATGCAAATGCAATGTGAAGTGATGCCAATCCTCATATCTAATCCATAAGTCAGTACAGGTCCATCATAAGGAATCTACCGGGGTCTAGTACATTGCAGGATGACTGCCGCTTTACAGACCCGCACAGTCAAACGAGCGTAAGAGACCTCACTACCTGCCCGTGGATAACCAATCACTAGCGAGACTCGACGGTAGCGCACCCATTCACGAGTGGTCAAACTCAGCCTAGCAATGCCCCCCCTCACAGGCGGATAAGCCCACACCCCATCCCAACCGACTACACGACAGTAGGAGTCGCGGCATAATGGTGTAAGACCCTCGTGCGCTCATAGTCTCCACTCGGTCACGATGTTGGGGTGAATCCTTGGTACCATAGAAGTTTTAAAAATTTCACCCATGGGCATCCTATGCACCCTATATGCTCAAGTAACATTTTCGGTGTCCACATACGACTATTCACGAATACCCCTGTGGAGGCAAGGCCCTGATGAAGCAAGGGAAACAATATCCATGAGATGCAATGCCAGATGCATGAGTCACACATACTAATCATGCACTAGTTCCAAGCACACAATGTGCACAAGAGGGGAAACTCCGTCCCTCTATCATGTCATCCTAATGACCACACACACAAATGTAATCCAATCACTCAATGATGCATATGAGTCATGAGGGTATGCCATACAACAATGATGACTTAGAACATACTCTTCCTTCCCAATGAGGGAATCAAGTCTAGGTACTTAGACAATTAAATCTTAGGAACAAACCTCTAGTGGGGGCCCAATACTTTGGGGTAGCCCATAAAGCTAAGGAGGATAATAAATATGCCTAAGGGAATAAGAGGTCCTAAAGAGTGCCTATGGTGGGCCTTAAACCACCCATAGCAACCCATGGGCCTACCTTAGAGCCACCAATGAGGATATCCAACTTCAACTGGGTCCTAAAAGGTAGTCTGTCACTACTCAAATATGAAACAAGGCCCAAGGCCTAAGCAATCCATGGCCTAGTGGGCTATAGTCAAAGCCCAACTCAAAGGCAATATGGTGGGCCCTCAAACAAGGTTTGGGCCCAACCATAAATGTCACAAATCCACATATTGTGGTGGGCCTAGTGGGCAGTCCGGTAATCCAACCATATGGGCAATTTCTATGCTTTATCCAAGTGAGTTGGGCCTCACAACTTGGCCCAAGTACAAGGTTATTTTGGTGGGCAACCAAAGGCCCAACTACTTGTACATTATGACCCACAAGCCTATCACAATAAGTGGTGGGATACAGGCCCAAAGGTTAACAGACCTAACTAGAAGATTCCAAGATAAATGGGCCTACAAGGTCCAACAAAAACTATGGACATAGATCCAATAAAACCCAACTGGGGTGGGCCTCAAATGTGCACTAATTAAGCCCAAAGGCACATCAGGAAATGACAAGATTATGTGCATAAACCTCCTTAAATCTGGTGGGCCCTGCTGCCTCAAAACACGCCGTTAAGGGCAGCCAATTTGGGCCTATTGCTAAATTTCCAGCCCACCTGTTCCTGGGCTTGCTAGAGTCCAGTAATAATATATATAGACTAAGTATTTTGCTCACTGGTGACCCACACACATCTCAGTGGGTCCCACCAGGTAAAAGGAATGGATGATACACATAAATCAGGTAGGCCATGCTGTTGGACCGGACGTCCAGCAGCAGCCCAATGGGCTTGGGCGTCACAAGGTGGACGGTCCTATGGGCCTGCGCGGTCAACCCAAAACACATCAAAGTGGGCCCCAAAAATGGGTAAATCCTCAAGAAGGTAGACCACGTCCCACGTGGACCACAAATAGATGGACGGCGATGATACACAACACATCAAGGTGGGCCCACAAGGAGGGTGGATGACCAACCATGGCTAGATGTCCCAGCCTTGGCGTCTCAGCCTGGTGGGCCGGTTTAGCCCGTACCACGAATTGTACAGGGGTTCGTTGACCCCGAAACTTGGTAGGTGGGTCCTAACATGGGTGAGCCACCTCTTTGTAAATTTTCAGAATTTTTGGATTAGTAAAAGTATTTTATTTAATTAAAAGAAAACAAACTGTCCAGAAAATCTGTTTAGTGCAGATTTTTGACAGGCCCTGATCTGAGCTTCCAATGGTGTGGATTAATGGCCTCTAAAAATTGGGAAAAAATAGTTTTTGTGTCCCCTCATATGTGTACTACAAAATGGGGTCCACGGATATGATCTACCAATGAAAAAATTATTTTATATTTAAGGAATTCCATATTGATATGTTGCTGGAATAGTGCAGAATTTATAGACTAACCACCTCACTTGGGCCACACCTTTGAGACCTCAACCAAGGTCAGGTGAGGCTGAATTTTTGTAGGCTTATAGGTGGGACATAGGTCTATAAGAATCATGTATTGGATGGCATTAAGGTCTCCACCGAAAGACCAGAAATCAGGCCCTAATATGGTCCAAAATCTGTCCAAACAGACTGGACAACAACATATACTTCATAAAAATAAATTGTAAACATAAGTTAAATGAGGATTTAACCCCTGAAATTCATGGTGTGGTCCACCCAAGTGGGCCCCACAAATATTCAAACCATCCCATCACCAAAAACAAGCTTGTATGCACCCCTTTTTGTGCATTTAGGGGCCACACGTTCAATGGGAGGGACTGTGAAAACGTCCACTGTCTATAAATGGTTGGGATCTTGTTGGTCAACAAGGTGGGCCACACACTCATGATCAGTACTCTTAGCAAGAAAAGGAGAAGCAATCGGCCATAGGGAGAAGGCTCCGCCACTATCACAACCACATATACTATACATATACAGTATATAACATGGATTTCATCATGTATGGTCTAGATTTAAGATCAATGGTTGGGATGTCATCCCAACCATGATGCAAGGGTCTAAATGACCCATCATGCCTAAAGAATTAGAAGAAATCCACCATGAAAGGGGTCCATCAAGGAAATCCCCATGCATGGACATGCATGCACAAGATGGGCCCATTGGCCACATCTAGGAGGTTGTGTAGGATCTCCACCATTGATTGGTGGGTCCTACACATCCCAAATGAGAGAAAAGAAGGGATCTACACCATGAAGAAGGAATGTACATGAAATGGGGAGCACCCACCTTGGATTCTAGACAAAATCTATATCTTCTAGCTCCTTTAGCTTCAAGGAAGGGGGATTGATGGGTGAGATGAGCTTCTAATGGAGGGATTGAGAGGAAAAATGAGGAGAAGGGGCTGGAATATGAGGCTTGGTGGGGGACGTCCCACCTCTAGCAATGGGAGAGAATGAGAAGAGAGAAGGGAGAAATGAGAGGGAGAGAAGAGAGAGGGAGGAATTGTAGCAAAATGATCATTACAAGGATCTTGAAAAGAGCAACCATCATGCTCTCTCTCTCTTGGGAAGAAAAAAAATCTGATTTTTCTAAGAAAGAGGTGCTTGGTTAGAGAGTCTTATGATGAGCTAGCAAAAAGGATGTAAAAAAGGTGGTCATAGACTAGGGGTGGGTGGTGCTTGGGGTAGTGGGTGGTGTAGGTCATGGGATTTTAGGTAGTGTGTGTTGTAACTTGTGCCAAAAGATGGGACTACATAGAAATTCATGCACACCGCCCCTAAGTGGGCCACATGATCATGATCAATGGCTCTCAATGAAATGCACACAACTTATGATTTACACGTCGGATGGATGCACAAGACGCGTCATCGAAATCGCAACGACGATGTGAACAAGATGACATAGGTTTCGGCTCGATTCGAGTCGGGTCTATATGACCGCATTTAAGGATGACCGCTAACACTATCCAAAGGTCACAAGTAGCCGGGATTCGACCGGTAGGACCGCGGGACCAAGAGAAATGAAATACATACTTACACACACGCATGCACACACAAGAACTCGGGTCGGGTCTTACAACCTGGTTGCCGCTAACCATGTGACACTTCCCTTCTTCGGGTTGACATCCCTCAAATATGTGGAACACCCCTTTTATAGTCCTAAATATGCGGCCAGTGTATATTTACTCTGATGCCCCTATTCTTTCCCAAATTTACTCATTTACCACCTTATCTAGGGCTGTTCACGAGTCGAGCTAGCTCGAAAAACTCGCTCGACTCAACTCGAGTCAGCTTGGATTGACTCGGCTTGAATGACCAATTTAAGCCGAGCCAAGCAAATTATTTAAAGCTCGAGTTGAGTTCAAGCCAAGTTCGACCAGGGGGCATTTCAACTCGATTCGACTCGAAACTCGAACTCGAGCTCGACTCGGCTCGATTAATAAATATATTAAATATTAAATATTATATATATTATATATAATATATATTATATTAATATAGGTTTTAAGTTTTAACTTAAAAAAAAAAAAAAAAACCCTAGAGTCTTTACCCGACCGCACACACCCCCTTTCCCTTTCCCTTTCTTCTCTTTCTCTACCCACTGCCAGCCGCACGCCCGCCTAGACCACCACCACCAGTTTTCATTTCAGCTCCACAACAATATGATTTTAGTATCTTGAGATCTACTTCTTGGGCGAGAAACCCAAGAAATCCGAGATGGGTTCTTCTCAGATTTGTTAGAGCTTCAAGGAAATCCAATGATCTGATTGGCTAGAGCTCTTTACTTGGATTTCTAATCTGTGTTCTGCTTTGTTTCTTTTCTAGTACTCGGATTTCTGCTGGTGGAAGAAGATCAAGAATAGATCGGTTCTTACAGGTTTCTTTGTCTGATTCGAAGCTTTGTTTGGTTTTTTCATCGGGTTTTGCTTTGATTCTCTTAAGATTTTTGAATTTTTCATCAATGGAGGAGGATTAAGAATAGAATCCATTATTCTCTCGCCCAACAAGCTCGAGCTCGACTCGAGGTAAACTCGACTTGACTCGAACCACTAGCTCGACTCAAACTCGACTCGACAACTTTGGCAAACAAGCCAAGCTTTAATGTTGAGCTCGAACTCGAGTACATCATGGACAAGCCAAGCTGAGCTTGGCCGACGTCGACTCGACTCGACTCAGCTCGATGCCCACCTCTAACCTTATCCAACCCATGAGATGATACTATGTGGCAATCTCAAATCCAAACCATCCAACCATATTTTACCCCTAACCATTTTTTTTGCCCATGTACTTTGCATGAATTACAAGAAAACTGAGTTTGAGAGCTATAAAGAGCCCCTTTCCCTTCTTATTTCAATCATACAATACATCCAATACATCCATTCTCAACAAGAAGCCTCCTCATCCCTTAGGGCCCTAGCCATCCATTTATTCCTC
>JAJHSJ010000009.1:55813164-55874471 GCA_021015155.1 Magnolia officinalis | reverse complement strand
CCCATGAAGTCAAGCTGTGTGGGCCCCACCATGGTGTGCATTGAACAATCTACTACATCAGTTAGATGAATCATTCCATGCTGGGCCATGCCCCTAAAAATCAAATTAATCCATGGCTTGGGTGGGCCACACCACATACAACAGTTGAGAGGGGTTACCCTCCCTTTAAAACATTCATAATCATTTATTGGGTCCACCAAGATGTGGTTCAAAAATCCAGAGTATCCATTGTGTGTATCCCACTTGGATGAGGGGTCATATCAAGTTTCAGCCGCATCCAAAACTCAAGTAAACCCCACCATGTGATTTTATATGTTTTAGGCATGTCTACACATGGGTTTAGATGGTATGGCCCACCTGAGTTCCATATACGGCAGATTTTTGGGATATCCCATAACCTAAAGGGGACCCATCAAATGCACAGTATTGATGTTCAACACCCACCACGGTACTTTTGAAAATTAAGAAGTGATAAAAAATAACTGATAAAAATAAATTACTTTTTCTAAAAGTTTAATAACCAAACTAAATTATTAAAAAAAAAAAAAAATTATTAACTTATGTAAATTAAAAAAGCTACTTATTCGTAGTATCCAAACGGGCCCTTAAAAACAACATAGAAATAAGGTTTTCTTTCCATGCTTTGAAAAGCCCTAATTAGAAATTTGCATTTCCATAGAAAACGTCTTCCAATGCATATATCAGTCCTCTTTCAGTATTGGAAAACATGGTTCACCAATTCTACAATGGGTCTTTAGTGCTTGAGCACGTTTCATTTCTACGGTTTTTTTTTTTTTTTTTTTAATTTTTTTAAAGCAATCAATTCAACAAAGATTTCCCCAATTATGGCAGTTAGCTAGGAATTCCTCTAAATTCAAATGTATAGGGCCATGTTTCATCATTTGGGAACTATGGTGGGTGAGGAACGTTATGAAATTGAAGGAAATGATTAATTAGAAAAATGTATAGGTGGCTAACTGAGATAAAAGGGATGCTGATGGGCAGTAGAAAATGAAAATGGATTGCATCCTGCTTCCACCTGGACTGACTCGGTTCACGAAGGTGATCTTCGGGGCACATCGTGGGGTATGGGTTTCACCGGTGCTGTACATCCATTTTTTCATATTATTTTAGGGTTGGAGACCCAAAATGAGACATCGAACGCTCAAGTAGACTACACCACGGGAAGCAGCGGTGATAATGACTCTCACCATTGAAACCTTCCTAAGTCTCACCCTAATCTTTATTTGCCATCCAACTTATTTATAAAGTCACGTGGACATAGATAAAAGGAAAACACAAATATCAGCTTGATCAAAACTCTTAACTCTCAAAAAAGTTTTTAATGGTGAATGTTCAATCCCCACTCCATTGTATTGTCCCCAATTTTGGATTCATACCCTAAAATAATATGACAAAATGAATGAACCACTTGGATAAAACACATACGTCACTGTGGACCCATAAAGCCCCTGCTTGGACTCCGTCTATCCAGGCCGGGGCAGGAGGCAATCCACTTCCATAGAAAATGGGCAGCAGCAGGAGCTGAAGTGCTGGCGACCATGGGTCTCAGCTAGGCTCAAGTGGCAGCAATTGTTATGAGATGAGATAGGATGGGGTGTATTTGCGCTAAGATTAATGTTGATGGATCTACTAGCAGGTATCAAGTATGTGTTGTGGTATGATTTCAAATTTGGTCATGTGATTAGTGCGAGATTTGGTTTGGTTCAAGACATTTTTTCCTATTAAATTCCTTTACTATTTATTACCTTAACTTACCATCCGGATGCTTTCCAAGTTCTGACAGTTGCTATAATCATTTGATCACTACTTGCTTTCCTTGCCTACTAAACCCGCCATTTATCCCGATAACTACAGCACGATCACTTTTCGGTCTACCAATTTCTCTTAATGGATGACATGGTGCTGTTCGATAAACACCAACTATATTGCCATAAAATTTTTTTTCATACATATGAAGATTTTCATGATGAGATTTTTATCCTGTGCTCGACCGGTCGTGAGCCTCGCTCGACCGGTCGAGGGTTGGTGCACGACCAGTCGTGGAGTCGAGCCCTGACTCGACTTAAAGTCCAGCGACTTTGGGCTATTTTTCTCCGATGTGCTCGACCGGTCGAAGGCGCCGCATGCAGATTCGTTCCGCGATTTTGTGCGGATTGCTGATTTTTGAGTCCTTTCGCAGCAAGGATGCGTATGGGAGTTTTCTAAAACTATAAATAGGAAGTCCCTAGGGTTTTCTAGGGTATGAAAAAGATACAAGAGGGTTTCCTAAAACTTTACGAGGGTTTGCTAAAGGGTTTAGGGCTTTCAAAGGTGAGAGAGAGAGAGAGAGAGAGAGAGAGAGAGAGAGAGAGAGAGAGAGAGAGAGAGAGAGAGAGAGAGAGAGAGAGAGAGAGAGAGAGAGAGAGGAAGCTTGTGGAAGGGAGGTTCTGCTCGTAGAGGTGATCTACTGTGCACTTGATATCTTAGTGCTTCCATGTCCTCGTAATCGGTTAGATCTCTCCGTTTTCTTTGTTTCTCTTATTGTTTATCCACTCCTGCGTGAGTGAAGAAGGTTGTAACATTCTACTTCATAGTGGATTGTTGATCTGGACGAAGTCCCGTGGTTTTTACTTCTTTGAGGGTTTTTCACGTAAAATCTCTTGTGTGGTGTATGGTTTATGCTTTGATTTATTTCATTGCTTTATTATTCCATAATTCTGGTTTGTTTCAGGAGGCTAGATCCTAAGGTTTTGTGCAAGGCCCCCAACAAAGTGGTATTAGAGCTAAGTTTATTGAACAAGTAGGATCAGTTTTTTGAATTATTGAAGGTGGCTCATCAAGGATGATCAGCCTCAATGGTTCTAACTGGACCATATGGAAGGCTAAGATAGAGGACTTACTTTATTGCAAGGACCTATATTCTCCAATTTTAGGCATATCAGCAAAATCCAAGGATATGTTTGATGATGATTGGAAGAAGATGGACCAAAAAGCGGTGAGGTTTATTAGACAATGGTTAGAAGATTCCGTGTTCCATCATGTGTCTACAGAGACCTCAGCCGCTAGCCTATGGCTGAAATTAGAAGGGCTGTATGAGAGGAAGACAGCCGGCAATAAAATTTTTCTAATAAGGTAACTTGTGAATCTCAAGTTCAAGGATGGTGGTTCTGTGGCTGAGCACATGAATGAGGTCAGCAATATAGTGAACCAGCTCTCTGCTATGAAGATGGTCCTGGATGATGAATTGCAGGCTTTACTATTACTTAGTTCATTGCTTGATAGTTGGGAGACATTGGTGGTGTCTCTAAGTAACTCCGTGCCAGACGGAAAGATATCCATGGAACAGGTAAGCAGTTGTCTCTTCAATGAGGAGACAAGGAGGAAGTCTAAGGGGTCTACTTAGCAAGAGGCCCTTGTGACACAGGAACGGGGGAGAGGAAAGAACAGGAAGGGCAGGAAGGCCCGAGATAAATTAAGAGGCAAGTCGAGTAACAGAAAGGATGTTGATTGCTGGAATTGTGGCAAGAAGGGCCATTACAAGCATGAATGTCGTAGTAAGAAGAACGACAAGAAAGGAAAAGGAAAGGAGAAGGAAGATGAATCAGATTCTACTGCGGTCGCTTCAGATGGCGATGTTGTAGTTATTCTTTCAGCAGATCATGATATATGTCTCATGGCTACGAGTCAGGACACCTACTGTGTGATTGACTCGGGAGCTTCTTTTCATGCGACTCCACGTAGGGACTTCTTTACAAACTACAAGTCAAGTGACTTTGGGACCGTGAAGATGGAAAATTCTGGCATATCATCGGTGATATTTGTGTGAAGAGCGATGTGGGCTGCACATTGGTTCTCAGGGATGTGAGGCATATCCTAAACTTTCTCCTCAACTTGATATCGATGAAGAGGTTGGATGATGATGGCTATGAAAGTCGGTTTGCTGGTGGGCGTTGGAACCTCATCAAGGGTTCATTGATCATAGCCAGAGGAAAGAAGTGTTGCACCCTTTACAAGGCAAGTGTCAGTGTGTGCAAGGGTGGGTTGAACGCAGCGGAAGATTCAGCTATTGACATGTGACATAGGTGTCTAGGCCACATGAGTGAAAAAGGGCTTCAACTACTAGCAAGGAAGCGGCTCCTTGTACACATCTCAAAACCTGTCTTGATTGTTTATCAGGGAAACAACATAGAGTTTCATTCGTTAAAACTGCTTCTCATGTTAATAAAGTGCATGCATTAGATTTGGTTTATTCTGATGTTTGTGGTCCTATGAGGACAAAAACCTTGGGTGGGGTATTGCATTTTGTCACTTTTATAGATGATGCATCTAAGAGGGTTTGGGTTTATTCTTTGAAATCTAAAGACGAGGTCTTTGGTGTGTTTAAATTGTTTCATGCTATGGTCGAGAGAGAGAGAGAGAGACAGGTAGATAATTAAAGTGCATCCGCACTAACAATGGTGGTGAATACATTGGCGACTTTCATGAGTATTGTAAGTCCCTAGGTATACGACATGAACAGATGGTTCCCAAGACTCCCCAACATAATGGTGTAGCTGAACGAATGAATCGCACCGTTGTAGAGAGAATCAGATGCATATTATCCCATGCGAAGTTGCCTAAGACATTCCGGGGAGAAGCAATGCACACGGCGGTGTATTTGATAAACAGGTCTCCATCAGCCTCGTTGAATGGAGAAGTACCTGAGAAGGTATGGACTGGACAGGATCCATCGTACAGTCATCTCAGGGTGTTTGGATGCAGAACATTCGTTCACGTACCAAAGGATGAGAGGTCCAAGCTCGATATGAAGATCAGGTAGTGTGTGTTCTTGGGGTATGGTGATGAAAAGTTCGGTTACAGAATGTGGGATCCGATCGAGAAAAAGCTCGTCAGGAGCAGAGATGTGGTTTTTCTTTGAAGATCAATGTATAGAAGACATTGGTAAGCCAGAGAAGAACCAGCCTAGTTCAGGTGAGCTAGAGGACATGTATCTGATTACTCCTCCCATGGTGCCTGATGACGGGGGAGTACAGCAATGTGCAGAGGACGAGGGAGTTCCTTCAGAAGATGGATCAGATGAGCAGCCCCCACTTGATCCACCTGTTGAGCCACAAGTGAGGAGGTCATTTAGGGACAGATAGCCATCCAAGATGTACTTGCCGCATGAGTACATTATGCTGATGATGGAGGAGAGCCAGAAAATTATTCGGAAGCCCTAGTCGACGAGCATAAGGGGGAGTGGTTGAAAGCTATGCAAGAGGAGATGGAATCCTTGCATAAGAACCACACCTATGACATGGTGAAATTGCCTAAGGGCAAGAAAGCTCTGAGCAACAAGTGGGTGTTCAGAAAGAAGATTGAGAAGAAGAATTCACAGACGAGGTTCAAGGCTAGACTTGTAGTAAAAGGGTTCGGTCAGAGGAAATGTATAGACTTCGAGGAGATATTCTCATCAGTGGTGAAGATGACATCCATACGGGTGTTGCTTGGGTTGGCGGCTAGTATGGATCTGGAGATAGAGCAGTTAGATGTTAAAACTGCCTTCCTCCATGGTGACTTGGAAGAAGAGATATACATGCACCAACCAGAAGGGTTTGAAGTCAAGGGCAAAGAGCATATGGTGTGTAGGTTGAGGAAGAGCTTGTATGGGTTGAAACAAGCTCCACGGCAATGGTACAAGAAGTTCGACTCGTTTATGATGAAGCATGAGTATGATAGAACGGAGTCAGACCACTGTGTGTTCACGCGCAAGTTCTCAAATGGTGATTTTTTAGTTCTGCTATTATACATTGATGACATGCTCATCATGGGAAAAGACATCAAGAAGATCGACAGGCTGAAAAAGGAGTTGGGCAAGTCTTTTGCGATGAAAGACTTGGGCCCAGCTAAACAAATCCTAGAAATGGAGATAACCCGTGACAGAAGCAGCAGGAAGCTTTGGCTGTCACAAGAGCGGTATATTGAGAAAGTCCTAGAGCGGTTCAATATAAATGCAGCAAAATCGGTCAGTACTCCACTGGATGGTCACTTCAGATTGAGCGACAGGTAGTGTCCCAAGACGAAGGCAGAGGTGGAAGAGATGCAGAAGATACCCTACGCGTCAGCTGTAGGAAGTTTGATGTATGCTATGGTGTGTACCCGCCTAGACATAGCATATGCGGTTGGTGTTGTCAGCCGGTATCTTGCCAATCCGGGTAAAGATCATTGGGCATTGGTAAGTGGATACTGTGGTATCTAAGAGGCTCATCCAGTTTGAACCTATGCTATGGTGACGGTAAACCTATGTTAGAGGGCTACACAGATGCAAATATGGTAGACGACATAGACTCCAGGAAGTCTACCTCGGGGTTCATGTTCACGTTTACAGGGGGAGCAATTTCTTGGTAGAGTAAGCTAAGAAGGTCGTAGCATTTTCAATGACAGAGGCTGAGTACATTGCAGTCACAAAGACATGTAAAGAGATGCTTTGGATGAAAAGGTTCCTATAGGAACTTAGCCTGAAGCAGGAGCAGCACGTGGTCTATTGCGATAGTTAGAGTGCTATACACTTGAGCAAAAATCCAAATCAACATTCCAAGTCGAAGCACATAGAGATTCGGTATCACTGGATCATGGATACTTTGGAACAAAAGGTGTTACAGCTTGAGAAGGTCCACACAGACGATAATGGGTCAGACATGTTGACCAAGGCTTTGCTCAAGGGCAAGTTTGAGGTTTGTAGAAATCAGGCTAGCTTGAAGAAGGTGAATCCCCCCTCGGATAAAAAGGGAGAGATTTGATGGGATTTTTATCCCGTGCTCGACCGGTCGAGGGCTGGTGCACGACCAGTCGTGGAGTCGAGCCCTGACTTGACTTAAAGTCCAACGACTTTGGGCTATTTTTCTTCGATGTGCTCGACTGGTTGAAGGTGCAGCTCGACCTGTCGAGGGTCCGCTCGACCAGTCAAGATTACGCAGATTCGTTCTGCGATTTTGTGCAGATTGCGGATTTTTGAGTTCTTTCGCAACAAGGATGCGGAAGAGAGTTTCCTAAAACTATAAATAGGAAGTCCCTAGGATTTTCTAGGGTATGAAAAAGATACAAGAGAATTTCCTAAAGCTTCACAAGGGTTTGCTAAAGGGCTTAGGGCTTTCAAAGGTGTGAGAGAAAGAGAGAAGGAGAGAGAGGAAGCTTGTGGAATGGAGGTTCTGCTCGTAGAGGTGATCTACTGTGCACTTGATATCTCAGCGCTTCCACGTCCTCGTAATCGGTTAGATCTCTTCATTTCTTTGTTTCTCTTATTGTTTATCCACTCCTGCGTGAGTGAAGAAGGTTGTAACGTTCTATTTCATAGTGAATTATTGATCTGGACGAGGTCTCGTGGTTTTTACCTCTTTGAGGGTTTTCCACGTAAAAATCTCTTGTGTGGTGTTTGGTTTATGCTTTGATTTATTTCATTGCTTTATTATTCCATAATTCTGGTTTATTTCGGGAGGCTAGATCTTAAGGTATTGTGCAAGGCCCCCAACACTTCAAATACACCACGCAAATCCCAAATAATTAAATGCAACCTTCTCTAATTGATTCTTGTATGAATTGAGATAAATAGTATCCAACACAAAAACAGAGGCAAGTGCATTGCAACGTAGGAGTGAAATTGTGTAAAAATCTAGTTTAGCAAATATAGGCATAGAATGGGACTCTTTAAGGTGGTGGTGTAGAGCCTCGGAAGGGATGATCTCCTTAGCATATAGGGAAATTCAAGAGAGAATTATTGGATCTCGGTCATTCCCTCAGGCACACAAGCAGAGAAAACAATTCAATGGCGGTGATTTATCCTTCTCACATGCGACGCTGATGTACAGACTATACACGTCATCCAAATTGTGGGTGCGATTGTGGATGGAGCATACGTGTATAATCATATTGATAAAGAATCCTAACCATCCAATTAATGGTTACAAAATTGATGAGTGGTCCAAATTCAAACCTAAAAATCTGATTCATTGTATTATCTTTTCAGTGCAATTCTCAGTTTGACTCCATCCACAAGCCGTTCACCCATTTGGATGTCCTGGATTCCTAGTTTGAAGGGTCAACAACTTTTTTTAAATGGTGCAAAACTAACAAAGCTATCTAATCCGTAATCAGTAGTTATATCAATGTGCTTGTTTAAAAATCAATTGTGGATGGCTCCCTCAAACCTTTTATTAGTGTATGATCAATCAAACAATTTAAATTTGCAAAATCTTTTATAGTTAAATGGTATGTGTTACAGGACAAGATTTGGAAAAGACATGTTGTATTACTTTTGAGTCACACATAACCCATATTTATGATAGAAATGGAGGAGAAATAAAAATGGAAACGTGCAGAAGAAGAAGATATGTTGAGCTGGATTGGATAAGCTCATATCATACGAATGAGCTGGATTGGATAAGCTCATATCACACGGATGAGCTGGAATGGATAAGCTCAATCTGTCCTGTCGGACTCATTCCCTCAACACTTATCTTCAAGCTGGGTCTGAAGATATTTGAAAGGCCAAGCTTGGAAGTGATTGCGTCATGCCGGTCACGTGAAAGAGGTTTAGTAAAAACACCTGCTAGTTGGTCCTTAGTGCGAACATGTGGAGTTACAATTTCATGGGACTGAATTTTCTCTCGAATAAAATGGTAATCCACCTCAATATGCTTTGTGCGCTCATGGAAGACCGGATTGCTAGAAATGTGAATGATGACCTGATTATCACACATCATCTGCATAGGTATAGATGGAGAAAAGCCAAGCTCAATCAGGAATTTCTTTAGCCAAAGTAACTCACAAGTGGTATGGGCCATAGCCCTGTATTCAACCTCAACACTGGATCGAGCAACAACCGACTGCTTCTTACTTTTCCAAGTAATCAAATTCCCCCCCACAAACGAGCAGTAACCGGTTGTAGATTTTCGGTCATCTTTGGCACCGGCCTAGTCTGCATCGGAAAAAGTGAAAATACACTAGTGTCTATGTTTGGAATAAAGAAGGCCCTTATCAGGAGAGCCTTTGAGATAACGGACAACGCGATAGGTAGCATCCAAATGGACAGCCCGTGATGAGTGCATAAACTGACTGAGCACACTCACAGCATGAGAGATATGGGGTCTGGTAATAGTCAAGTAAATAAGTCGGCCAATGAGTCGCTGATAAGGACCAGGATCAGAGAGAGACTCACCATGGAGAGAGGTGAGCCAATGATTGACCTCAAGAGGAGTAGCAACAAGTTTACAGCCCAGCATGCTTGTCTCATTGAGTAAGTTCAGTGCATATCTCTTCTGACATAAGGAAATACCATAGTGAGAACGAGCAATCTCAATGCCGAGAAAATAATGCAAGGAGCCCAAATCTTTTACCTCAAAGGTACTGGTAAGATGTGTTTTAATGGCAGATATAGTAGTAGAATCATCGCTCATAACAATGATGTCATCAACGTAGGCTGAGACCACTATGAGCCCATTGGTAGTGCGCTTCCAAAAAATGGAATGATCGGAGCTACACTAGTGAAAGTGGGCAGCCTACATGACATGAGTGAATTTGTCGAACCACGCCCATGGTGACCGCTTGAGGCCATAGAGGGACTTGCAAAGGTGACAAACTTTATGTTCCTTCCCCTTATGACGAAACCGAGGAGGTAATGACGTATATACTTTTTCATGAAGGTCACCATGTAAAAAAACATTCTTGACATCAAGCTGATGCAGTGGCCAATCCAAATTTGCAGCCATAGATAAGAGAACCAGAATAGAATTCAAATTTGCAACTGGGGCAAAAGTCTCTGTGTAGTCGATTGTAACAACGCCTACTTTGTATCGATCATTGGTACCATCAGTTCATGCTTGACAGTGTAAACCCACTTATAGCCCACAACATGTTTTCCAGCCGGTAAATCAACAAGCTCCCAAGTTTTTGCCATAAGTTTGTGTGAAGCCTTTTGTAACAACGCCTGCTTTGTACCGATCATTGGTACCATCAGGTTTATGCTTGATAATGTAAACCCACTTATAGCCCACAACATGTTTTTCGGCCAGTAAATCAACAAGCTCCCAAGTTTGATTTTATTGTAAGGCAGTCATCTCCTCAAGCATAGCATGCTTCCAGTGATGGTGTGCCAATGCCACATTCACTTGTGTAGGAATAGAGACAGAATCAACATTAGTAAGAAAAGTTCTGTAGGATGGAGATAATGACTGATAAGAAACGAAATGTTGAATATGATGAAACATGCAAGAACGAATACCTTTCCCTGGAGAAGCAGAAAGATCCAAGTGAGGAGTAGACCTCGAAGTACCTGACGATGGTGGAGGTAGTGACATGTTGGCTAGCCCTTTTTTTATGCTGCAAGATAAATGAGGCTTGAGTGCTAACATAGGCCTGTAAATGGAGAGGTTGAGTGTTGGGGCGAGTGGAGTGGCGTGGTGGTGGTGGTGGAGGTAGAGGCACAGATGAGGACGGTACTACCAGGGATGGAGGAGATGATGGTGATGGTGGAGGAGGTGAGTCTAGCAAACGGATAGGAGTAACGTGTGGGGATAAGAGAGGAGATGAATTCTTCGGAGAAAAGAAACTGAGAGATTCAAAAAATGTCGCATATAGAGTGACATAGTGACGACCAGTATGAGGATCTACAAATTTATACCCTTTTTAGGTAGGTGAATACCTAAAAAACATGCAAGAGATGGATATATTTGATAACTATGTTCGAGAGGGAGAGAAGTCATGCACATAAGTAGTGTAACCGAAAACACGAAGAGGAATATCAGTGACATGGTGAACTTTCTTAAACAAGGAAATCAGAGTCTGAAAGTTCAAAGCAGAACGAGTGATATTCAATAATTGTTGGTTTTTTCTTTCTACCATTCCATTCTACCGAGGAGTGGAGGCACATGTGATGTTCGACTCGATGCCGTGCTGACAAAGGTAAGAAAGAAAAATAGCGGAAAGGTATTCGCCACTATTATCACAATGAAGGACCTTGACTTTTGCATCAGACTAATTAATCAACTAAACATGAAAAGATCTAAAAATTTCAACTACTTCACTTTTATTTTTAAGAAGATAGATCCATGTCATCTTGGTAGTACGATCCATAAAAGACACAAAATACCGAAATCCCATGGAGGAGGGAATAGGAGCAGGTCTCCAAACATTAGATTGAATGACAAAAAACATAGAACCAGAGTCTTTATTTAAGACTAAAGGAAATGAAACACGTTTATGCTTGGATAAAGCACAAGTACATTGAAAGGTCTTAACATCTTTGTGGGAAGCTAAAGTAGGAAATAAATTGCGTAAAATGGAAAAGGCAGGATAATCATATTAACAGTGCCATAGATAAAAATCCTCCTGAGTGACTGAGAGAAGATGGGCTGTAGTTCTAGGTTGGACATCAGCATCAAATCGGTAAAGACCAGCACGTTCATGCCCACCACCAATCATCTCCTGCATCCTGAGATCCTGAAACATACAGTGAGATGTAAGAAAAATGGCAGCGCAGTTAAATTGTTTGGTGTGTGTATTAACGGAAAGCAAATTGGAGTCAAGACCCGGTACAAGAAGGGTCTTGTTGAGAGAGACAATAGAGGTTAGAGGAACAGTTCCTGACCCCGTAATGGGAGTAAGGTTTCCATTGGCTAACTTTACTGATCCTAAAGTACAACTGGGATGAAAAAATGAAAAAATGTGAGACATACCAGTCATATGATCTGTGGCCCCGGTGTCTATGACCCAGGGCTGGGAAGAGGAGGAGGCAGGAGTGGATGTACCTGGCCTAGGTGAATTGGAAGTAGCCATGGATTTTGAGACTGAGAGGCCAGCCTTCTAGGCGATCAGGTTCTCATATTCTTCTTGTGAAATCTGGACCATAGTAGTGGAGGAAGCAGACGGTGTCTCTTCAGATTCAGTAGTAGATAAATTGGCCCATTGCCCACCCGACGAACGATTACGTCCACGAGTGAAGCCTCCCCGCATGGGAGGTCTACCATGTTTGATCCAACAATTGTCCACCATATGGTTGGTATGTTTGCAATGAGTGCAAAAAAGAGAACCATGAGCACGGCCTCGAGTTCCATGACCACGGTCCTGATCATAAAAAAAGGAACATCAGCCTGTAAGGCAGACTGTGTGATCGAGGCAGGTGGAATCATAACCTGCTTTCATTTTTCTTCTCTTGCAAGATGAGCATAAACTTGATTCAAGGTCATCGTCTCAGCATTGTGGATGATTTGTTGTCGGAGTATCTCGTACTTATTATTAAGGCCATGTAAGAACTTGAAGATCTGGTGTTGCTCCTGCCGTTTCTTGATAAGAATTATATCTCGAGAACAATAAGTATTTTCCTCATCATGATAGGCGAGCTCCTCCCATAAACTCCGGAGTTTAGCATAGTATTCTGTGAGGCTCTCGTCATTCTGTTGGAGAGAGGCGATCTCCTTCTCTAATTGAAAGATGCATGACATGTTGTGCGCATCGCTATAGAGTTGGTGAACCATGTCCCATATTTCTTTCGCCGTCTTTAAGAAAAGAAGGCCACTCCAGACATTATCGACCATGGAGTTCCATGACCATGACATGACAATCATGTCGTCAGATTCTCACTTTGCTTTCTTGGAGTCTCCATCGGCTGGACAAGGAAGGGTCCAAGTGATGTGGCCAAGTTTCCGCTTGCCGCCAATAAAGATGCGGGCAACTCATTGCCACTGGAGAAAATTGGGCCCTGTGAAAGGAGAGGATGTGATCTTCAGACATGGATTTCCAGACTATCTAAGATCCACATCATGAGAGGATGAAATATCGTCAGAGTCCTTTAACGGTGCCATGGAGAAATATCAAGGCAATGGGGAATAATTTTTTTTTTTTTTTTCAAAATTCAAAATCCACCATTTTTCTGAATCTCATAAATATAAAATACACTGAATAGAAAAGAGTAACAGATTCAGATTATCTGATTCAAGCCTTCTTTGGGGATTTAGTTTCTTCAGTACTACCCTTAGCTTTCTTAGATTTCTTGCAAAGAAGAACTGAATGGATGAACAGGAAGAACACCACCATGAGCAATAGTCACTCCAGCCAGCAACAGATCGAGTGGCCCATGGATGGTCGATTGCGGACCTCAAGGGAATTGACCCTTTGATTTGTACTCACCGTATTTATCTAGAGGATAATGCGAAGACCTCCCGGAAATTGCAACGTAGACTAAATTCAAACATGAAGGAAGTGGTTAAGACCGAGGTTCTTAAGCTATTAGATGTGGGTATCATATACCCCATATCCGATAGTCAATAGGTGAGTCTAACTTAGGTGGTTCCTAAGAAGTCCGGAATCACCATCCTAGCCAATGCCAATAAGGAACTCATGCAAACTAGAGTTACTACTAGTTGGAGAATGTGCATTGACTGCAGGAAGTTGAATACCGTCACAAGGAAAGACACTTTCGTTTGTCTTTCATCGATCAAATTTTGGAAAGGCTAGCTGGTCATTCCTATTACTATTTCCTTGACGGATATTCAGGCTACGACTAGACCAAGAAAAGACCACGTTCACATGTCCTTTTGGTACCTTTGCTTACTGAAGGATGCCATTTAGACTGTATAATGCCCCCGCCACTTTTTAGCGGTGCGTGATGAGTATTTTTTCTGATATGGTGGGGCAATATCTAGAGGTCTTCATGGACAATTTCTCAGTTTTTGGTTCATCCTTCAGTGAATGCGTGGAAATGTGAAGAATGTGTTGAAGCGATGTGAGGAAAAGAATTTGGTATTGAATTGGGAGAAGTGTCATTTCATGGTTCGTAAGGGAATTGTCCTTGGACATATCATATCGTCCAAAGGAATGGAGGTAGATAAGGCTAAGATTGATCTTATCTGTAACTTACCTCCACCCAAGAATATACGAGACGTGCGATCCTTCTTAGGATATGCCGAATTTTACAGAAGATTCGTAAAGGAATTTAGTCACCTCTTTTATCCTTTATGTAATCTACTTCAAAAGGATACTTATACGAGTGGACTGAGCAATGCCAAGAAGCTTTTACCAAGCTCAAGGGCATGCTAACCACTGCACCTATCATGCAGCTACCCAACTGGAGCTTTCCTTTTGAACTTATCTGTGATGTGTCTGACTATTCTCTTGGGGCGGTTTTAGGCTAGAGAAAAGAAAAGAAGCAATACGTCATTTATTACGCAAGTAGAACTTTAAATCCTGCCCAAGTGAACTACTCTACTACGGAAAAGGAACTCTTAGCTGTGGTGCTCGCTTTGGACAAATTTAGGTTCTGCTTGATCAGATCCAAGATCGTCATTTACACAGATCATGCGGCGCTCAAGTGTCTTCTTTCTAAGAATGATGCTAAGCCCCGTTTGATAAGATGGATCCTCCTACTCTAAGAATTTGATTTGGAAATAAAAGACAAAAAGGGAGCAGAAAACGTAGTGGCTGACCATCTTTTCCACTTGATCTCTCTGATTCCCTTGAGACGACACATATAAATGACATGTTTCCTGACGAACAATTGTTCAAAGTCTCCCATTAACCTTGGTTTGCGGACGTTTCTAATTATCTTGCTACAGGTTTCGTGTCGACACATTGGACTGCACAAGAACAGAAAAAAATTCTTTACCGAGGTACGCAAATTCTTTTGAGATGAACCATATCTGTTTAAATATTACCCAGACCAAATCTTAAGGAGATGCGTGCCAGACAATGAACACCAAAGTGTCATCTCCTTCTGTCATTCTCAGGCCTCTAGTGGTCACTTTTTTGCTACAAAGACTAGGGTCAAAATTCTGTAATGCGACTTTTGTTGGCCCATTATGTTCAAGGATACTCATGAGTTTTGCAAAGCTTATGAGCATTGTCAGAAATTGGGAGTATTGTCCCGTCGGAACATGATGCCCTTAAACCTCATTCTGATCATTGAAGCATTTGATTGCTGGGGTATTGATTTCATGGGACCATTCCCCCAATCTTTTGGGAATTTGTATATTTTACTAGCCGTAGACTATGTCACTAAATGGGTCGAAGCGATTCCATGCCGGAACAATGATCATCAAACGATCATTAATTTCTTAAAAGAAAACATCCTTTCCCGGTTTGGAACGCCTCGAGCTATCATTAGTGATGGATGTTCACATTTTTGTAATAGGCCATTTGTGAAATTAATGAAGAAATACGTCATCTCCCACAAAGTGAGCACTCCATACCACCCACAAACATGTGTGCAAGCTGAGATTTTCAATAGGAAAATTAAACACATCTTGGAAAAGATGGTTAACCTTGACCGTAAGGATTGGTCAATCCGATTGACCGATGCCTTATGGGCTTACCGTACTGCATTTAAGACCCCTATTGAAATGTCTCCCTTTAGACTTGTTTATGGGAAGGCCTGCCACTTGCCTGTGGAGTTGGAACATAGAGCCTACCGGGCTATTAAAAATATGAACTTCAACTTGCACAACGCTAGCTCGCTATGCAAACTTCAATTTAATGAACTTGAAGAAATCTAGAATGATGCATGTTGAGGGTCAAATATTGCAAATTAGAGCCAAGTTATTACCTGATTTTATGAACATGATTCTGTTTAACGCCCTGTTTTAATCGTGTTTGTATTGCAAGGTGAATTTAAGAGTCTGGAGTGAAAAATGGTACAAAAAGCATAAATTTAATGCTTAGAAATCACCAAGGCAAGGGATATACCCCAGGGGACCGAGATCGAAGAATTTACATGTTAAAGATATGAGAAAATCATGTGATCAACGATGAAGAGGCCTGAAAATTATCTCGAACGCAAGATCACAAGGTTCCCACCATCCGTTCAGTTCAAAACTTTATATCTGGCTGAGGACCCTAAATTAACCTTGCACATCGAATTTCAGCCATTGGATCTTTGTGAAAGTGGCCTAACGGACATATCAGCCACTAAATCCCTGATCTAGGGCGCTCCTGATCTCGGGATATGCTTCAAATTTGGTCTCAACCCTTTAAATGAGATGATAAAATGGATGGACGGAGCAGATTTCTCATAAACATCACAGTGGGCCCTACACTAGTGCAAGCATGCACATGGGGTGTGCATGTCGCAGTGCACCGGACCGGTCAATACACGTTGACCATCCCCCACCCGACCCGGCTTCTACGAATAAACAGCGTCCGTAAGGTACGGAAGCTGTAACACTCAGTGGGTCACCGTGATCGCTTCATTGGACAATTTGAACAGTCCAACGTACTTAGGGGGTGGCCACGACCCTAGCCATGTTGAGCTTTTGGACCCATGCACGTGTACGCACGTGGATCATCGAAAAACACAAGATGAACGGCGAGGAGATTTGATACAGTCGGCCGCACCAAACTCGACCAAAACCACTCCTTTCTGACCGAAATTTTGCCAAGAATTCAATGAATGGGGTGAATTTATTCGAAAACATCACTGTGTGGCCCACCGAACACGTCAGCGTAACTTGTGTAAGGTTTACGCGTGTCCGGGAAAATTGGATCTTCACGGCCGTTCGGTGGCCGAGATCATGATTGGTTTGACGATCCTAACCGTCTAAAACATCACCAAGGTGGGGCCGACCAGGGCCAAGAAGTTTGAACGGCTCAGATCTTGCAGGTGAACTGTCCATGGGCCGTAAAACTGAGTAAAACGCAAGTCGGCTGTGTCTTTCACGCTTTGCATTCTGCAGGTGTTTTCTCCACTGCCCTTGCTGCGTAAAGGAGGTTCTCCACCGCCCTGCTTTGCCTATAAAAAGTGAGAGAGAGAGCATGGGATGATCATCCCTTGGACGTGGGGCTATCAAGGAGACGGGCAGCCGTGAAGGCATCGTTTGGAGACGTAGAAGAGAAGAGAAGAGAAGAGAAGAGAAGAGAGAGAGAGAGAGAGAGAGAGAGAGAGAGAGAGAGAGAGAGAGAGAGAGAGAGAGAGCTGCCGGCTCGGGAGTTCTTCTCCCTCCTTCTTAGTTTTCTTTCTTTTTCTTTTATGCTTTCTTTTAAGAGATTTAGCTTGATCATGTCTGGGTAAACCTCTTAGCTAGGGCTAAGAGGTGAAGCTTGTAGCATGATGGGGAATTTTCTACAATTTGATTCATGTTTATGAACTCTCTTTGATTATAGTTTGATTATATGAAAGGTTTTTAGTCTTTAATGGTTTATTGTGACTTAAATTACAATGAATCTATGATGGATCTGAGCATGTTTGTTCATTATAGGGATTATGAACGGGGGAGCCCTGTTGTTCACCATCGTCGCATGGGCATGGTTAGATGATGGAACCCTTCTTAACGTTCATAACTCCCTTAGATTGGATGTGAATTAGTTAAATTCTGTTCTTTACTTTGTCTCATGGGCATGGTTTTGTGATGAAATTAATTGTAATTCTCGTACCTATCTTCTATTGAAAACTAGATTAAAGGAAGTTCAGATTTGGATTTTAATGAATTATCTTCCAATTGGATGAAGATGGGACTTTGATTCTAGTTGTGTTCTTGAATCAAGCATAAATCTCCCTGATCTCTACAAGTGGATCCTTGTAATCACTAGTTTCCCACCTTTGAATTTTATAAATTTTAGTTTAATAATTCACCATTATTCTCTTAAAATTCTCTGATTTAGATACATCTTCTTCTAGTTCTAGTTTTGGTTACTTTCAGAATACGTACAAGGTTCAGTCTCTGTGGATTCGACCTCGGTTTTACCGAGATTATTACTACATCGCAATCCTATACTTGGGGTAGTGAACAAGTTTTTGGCGCCGTTGCCAGGGATTGACGGTTACGTTTTTCTGAGATTAACTAGTTTTAGAATTAGGTTAAGATTAGGGTTTTTCTAGTTTTCTAATTTTAGGTATAGGTTTTTGTGTTTGATTTTTAAAAACTAACATAACTTTCCTGTTTTGTAGGATCTTGACATAGACTTTCTAAATTGGTAATCTCTATTTAATTTTTCTACTTTTTCTATTTCTAGATTAAGATTTATTTTATATTTTTAGAAACTTTCCAATCCTAGGATTCCTTTTATCTTTAGAATCTAACTTAGTTTTATATTTTTAGGTTTAGAAACTTTCCTTTTTCTAGTTTTAGAAACTAACCCATCTTTTCTATTTTTATTTTTAGAAACTTTCTAATTTTAGAATTTCTGTTTCAGAAACTAACTTGTTTTGTTTTGTTCTACAGGATTCTAACATAGATCTCCTCCAATCTGGGCTAGAGCAAGAGAGCATACCTCTATCTACTTTTAAAGACGATGGAGTCCTTGAGCATCTCATTACAGATTTCAATGGGGTATTTCCCAACTCTTTGGATGATTGCTTGACACACTTTGCAGATTCAAACGATCCTATGATAAAAGAAATAGTGGATGCCTTGCAAGACAATACCTCGGTGGTTATCACGGACAGAGAGAACTCTTACTCTGAAATCCTTCCTTCCCAGATCCTAAAAGTTTACCATTAAGGGAGGAGGAGCTGACAATTGAACCGAAGTCTGAAACTTCGGAATGTGTTGAGGCTACATCATCCACTGAAATTTTTTCTAAATTCTATCTATCTATAGTCTCTGATTCACCATGGAGTACTAACATTGAAACTTTTTATGTCGCAGGTGAATCATATATACTTTGGATACATCCAGCGATGCAACGACAATTTTTTGATGAGGTCCATAAATTTCTCTGAAATTTCATGTTCCAGGGCATCCAAGCCTGTTCCAAAAAGGGCTTTTGGATGATCTTGTTAAGAAACCTACCGAGAAATTCATCAAGTTATTGGCCGGAAGAGGAACCTTACAGCATGATTGAGTAGCTTTTCCCCTGCTTTCATAGCACTAGGGTAGTTTGCTTTTTATCATTCTAGGATGGTCGGCTTTACGTCGTTAGGATAGTTTGCTTTTCAATCGTTCTATGATAGTTTGTGTCACGCCCCAAACTCGGTAAGCGGGCTCACAAAATTTTCGATCGCTGAATCCGGTCCGACAGCCTCTGTAGTACCCCATTCTCGGCTCCCAGCGCTTATACGCCAGATTCCAATCCTAGGATCCTACAAGGAGGATTTTTTTTCCAATATACATTTATCTCGTAAGAAGCATAACGACAAGTTTACCCAAATCACAAAAGTAATATCATTATCACATATCCACTAATATCAAAACTTTAGAGTACTATTGCATAAATGAAAATACATATATCGAAAATCAAAGCTCCAGAAGATAGCTGCACGCTCCAAGCTCGACGCTGCTGCAACTTAACGCCACCTGCACGCATCTATCGTGAATAAGCTTATAGAAAGCTTAGAGGGTGGTGTAAGTGTGTGCACAAGGTAAGTGTCAAGTATACAATACAGGTCCATAAATCATACGATATCAGAGTAAGCGAAAATACTGGCAATCCATAAATGTTATCAGCCGTATGAAGGCTATGCGATGCAAGGCATGAATGCTAACAGCCATATCAAGGCTATGCGAGGCAAAAACATAATAAGCCAATAACATATACTGAGAATGCAAAGCAAAATGCCAATCCAGTTAAACCCGTCTAGGCCATATAAGTGCAGAAACATAACAACCTAAAATGCTATATGCCGCGGATGTAATGCAATATGCGATGTGAATGAAATGACCAAGCTGGAGTGTGAGGTCGGGATGATAGTACGTAGTATCGTAGGCTATGCGGTTCATCGCAAGGGAATTCTATCCAAACCAGTCCTATACCTAAATTTAGATAGTTAAACGCAATGTGGAAAACTCTTGATCTCAGGTTGGTTGCATGCCCCAACCGAAATCTTGGCCATTGTGAATGTACACATAACAATTAGTTGCACAACACCAGCTCGAGTGAATAGTGAATGAATGAATGAATGAGTAAAATGCTGAGTATAACACTCCTGCTCAGTAAGTCCATATATCAGTATCGTACATCTTTGGGATCATCACCGAGGTCTAGTACACTCCAAACCATATTGCCGCCTCATTGTGCGTAACAAGGTGAGTGGAAGAGACATCACTATCTGCCTACCAATATTAGGCTCGACTTGTCTATAGCTGACCCATTCCTCGAGCTGGTCAAACTCTGCCTAGCTTTGCCCCCTCCTCTCGGGTAGGTAAGGCCGCACCCCCTTCCAACCGACCACGACACAGTGGGAGATGCGGCCTAATAGTATACGACCCTCATGCGCTCATGCATTCACTCGGTCTAGACGTTGGAGCAACCTTTGGAACCAAGTGGGTTTAGGGAATTTCACCCAGGGATATCTATAGCACCCCATGTAGAATAGATTTTCGGTGTCCCATCTGGCCATCCACGATATGCTTATGGAGGCTACGACCCTGATGTCGCTAAGGCGTACGGTGGTCATGTCACATAAATGCGAGATGCATGAGTCACACAGTCCAATCATGCATCAATCATGCTCATACCGTGCGCTCATGTGGAGCAACTCCGCCTATCAGGGGGGCCCATGAACAACCTGCCCTATGGCATATGCAATGATAATCACATCTCATAACAAACATATAGATGATGCGTATGGGCATGTATCATGATGCTATGCTGTCACATACTCATAATCAGTATCGATAATCGGCCTAACAAAAGGCCTAGGGGAAGGTCACAATGTGGACATTTAACCATCATTGCCCATCAATGTGGACATTCAAGCAACATTGCTCCCAAGGAGTGGCCCACATAGAGCTAAACATATAGTGGGCCCATAGCCGCGCATAAGGGCCTCATACATCAAGTGGGCCACATCACATGGGCCTTATACAGCACATCAGGCCTCATCACGTCACAATGGGCCACATCACATGGGCCTAATACGCATCACGATGGACCGCATAACATGGGCCTTAACATCGCAATGGGCTGCACCAATGGGCCTCGTATGCATCAAGTGGGCCGCATCAATGGGCCGCACCAATGCACAATAAGTGGGCCCCGCATGTGTAGCAAATGGGCCCCACCAGATGGTCGGCGTGGATATATAATGCATACATCAGGTGGGTCACACATCCCATAGACAGTGTGGATAAAACATACATCGAGGTAGGCCCTATATGATCTAAACGGTTAGGATATAACACATATCATGGTGGAGTCCCCACCGTCCCAACCTGATGGATGGTGTGGATTAAATCATACATCAAGGTGGGCCACGTGTATAGGGTCAATGTCCAACACATGGATGGGACGGCGTGGATGAAACACTTACATCATGGCCGGTCCTACATATAGATGTACGGCGTGGCTAGAATACATACATCAGGGCCCCAATTGGACAGATGGCGTGAATATACAACGCATGCATTATGATGGGGCCCACTGTCCACGCCGGACTGAATGGTGAGGATTAAAACATATACATCATTGTAGTGTCCCACCGTCCAGAGCAGATGGACGGCTGGGATGAAACACTTACATCTCACGTGGGTCCCTCAGCAGGGATGAAGCACGTACAATGAGGTGGTCCCACACCACTTGCTGACGTGGTACAACAGCAGCAAGCTGCTGGTGTGAGGTATACTAGCCAATCCGATTCCCAGATGGGTCCATGTGGTGGCCCACCATTTGGACGGACGGTGTGGATTAAATCCAGCAGAGGTGGGCCACATCAAAATGGATGGGCGGTGGATATACAATACATACAACCAAGGTGAGTCCCAGGCTAAAAAAATAGGCGGACGACTGTGGATATCAATCCCACGGGACTGCTACGTCATCACAGCAGTGGGTCCCACCGTTAGGACGGTGCAGATTACAACATACACCACGGCGGTTCATGTGCTGTATGCAGCACATGATCAAGGTGGGCCATACGTGTTGTGTATGGGCAACACATTATTAAGGTGGGCCCCACGTGCTGTGCATGGACAACACATAAAATGAATACAATAAGGTGGGTCCCACCCATCCAGCATGGTGGATAAGAACCATACATCACAGTGGGCTCCATATGCTGCACCGTCCAGCGATGGATGGTGTGGATACAAAATCCATACATCAAGGTGGGCCTTATAGAACTTGGTGACGTCGCCACATCAACAATGCTGTTCGTCCAAAACAGAAGGACGGACGGCGTGGATGCGAAACATACATTAAGGTGGGGTCTTCACATGCACAGATGGACGGTCCACACATTAGCAAGGTGGGCGTACGTCCCATGTGGCTGACCTCACGTGCGTCCACCCTGGATTGACGACCAGGATCTACGACACATACATCACCTGTCCTACCGTCCAGCAATGGACGGTGGACAGCAGAGGTGAATACCTCCATCAGAGGTGGGTCCACACGTGTGGCCCACCTCAGCTTGAAGCTGATATATATACCACATATTATATTATATAATTATAATATTATTATATTCTTTATAACAACGTCTTGCCTCTAGACGTTGTGCTATAATATTATTATTATATTACTAGTATAAGTCCAGCCTCTGGACGTTGCTGACGGACGACTTGGATATGGTGGGACCCACTGTCTTTGCTGCTGGACGGTGTGGTTTGCCACATGTACAGATCAAGGTGGGTCCACACCATCTGAACGGTCTAGATACGACACATACAAATATGTGGGCCCTACGTACGGACGTCTTGGATAGAACATGTACATCATAGGTGGGGTCCATGAAATGTGGGAAAGAGAGAGAGAGGGAGAGAGAGACGCATGTGATGGAAGGACCCCTGCACTATGGGCCCTCCCTTACATGCATTACAACATACATCAAGTGGGTCCCATTACATGTGGGCCCACCAATCAAAATCAACAGTGGAGATCCCTTCTCCACCAAACCCTTCTCCACCAAAATACAAGGTCTAGATGACCCTTATCAAACAAGGAAAATAAACATCATGATGGGGTCCATGGAGAATGGCCCCATCATGGGATGAATGTACAATCATGGTGGGCCATCGGCCACACCTAGGGTCCAAAGTGAGATTTGTACCATCAATCGGTAGGCCTCACACTTAGTCCATCATCAAAAATAAAATCTAAGCCTATAGAACACCCATCATTAGATCTTCTTGGACTTCTTCTTCCACATTTGCATCCAAGAGCCCCATGGAATGTATTTCAACGGTCGAGATGAAGCTTAGATGATGGAGATGGGAGGTAGGAAAGTGGGCCACACTAGCTTCTCTCATGGAAGCTTGGACATGAGTTGCTTGGAGAATGAGAGAGAGATGAGAGAGAGAGGTTGTAAGAGAGAGAGATGGGTGAGTGATGGGTGTACTTGGTTGTAAGAGAGAGTTGACTTTGGGTAGGGTGCTTGTACTTGGAATGAGTGTTGTACTTTGACTAGTGATGTGATTGATGGGATTGATTTGATTAGAGATTCTCTTGGGTTTGTAATTGCACAACGTTTTCTTCAAACTGAACTCGGGCCCACATCTCCTGGCTTAGGTATTGCCTCGGTGCGTGAGACGCGGCAACGGCGCGGTCGCAAGGATATAAGTTGCGGGTCGAGACAACTCTGGAATACGGGATAAAACCTAGGATCGCGCGCAAATGCCGGTTACAGATCGCGGGTCTCCAGAATTCGACCGGGAGGACCGTGGAAGCCTACGGAACGGTACGGGCTAGGATACAGTCCTGCCAGTTTGCTTTTTATTGGTTTCACTCTTGTGCTGACCCACCTTCACGCTGAGATCTCTTTGGGAAAAGCCGCACAACTCCTTCATCAGGTACTATCTTTCCATCACTTCTCCTTTAATTTCGTTGTCTCACGTGCATTGCATGCGTATATCTTTTACATTGAGGACAATATAGATTTTAGGTTGGGGATGAAAGATTAGGTTAACTAATCAGTACTTTCTTGGTCTTGAGCAAAAATTGTGGAATTTTTTTTAAATTTTTTCTGGAAATTCTTATGAAGTCGAAGTAATTTTGAAGGCCATCCTTGATTTTAGAAGTATAAGATACGTAATGTTGGTAATTTATGACTCTTAGATTCAGCTATCTTTAGATTTCACAATTAAGTCAAATTGTTAATCCATGATTAGAAGTTTTAAACGTTGATTGAGTTATGATTTCACATGTCACACCTAGCTTACACATTAAGGCTTTAGTTCGATATTGAATTATTAACTTGGTAATCATAAAGCATGGAAGGAACTAGCCTAGGGAATTTTTCCATCATGTTCATTGAAAAAAAAAAACAAGAGAATACCCAACTAAAAACAGTTGTATTCGAAAACGGCTACCTGTTAAAGATCTTTAAAAAGGTTGACACATTGTGAGGCCATCGATGGAAAAATCAAAAGCTGGAAGAGTAAAAAGGCTGAACTGTAAGGCAAGTTTTGGTTTAGGTTGGGATATCCAGGAATGCTATGTTTGATTATCAATGTTATCATGAAAATTGACGATTGGACTCTTAATATTGAGAAGCCGAGATTACACTATACACCCATGGAACTCAATGTTTAGAATTTTTCTAATGGATGGATTAATACTTTGAACTTGACTATGAAGTTTACTGTGCGCTTGAGCCTAGGAAAAAGAAATGCCCAACATCATGAATCTTAGAATTCTAATGACTGGATTGTTTTTCAAAAATTACTCGGTTTTATAGGAATTGTCCCGTGATTCTTAAATTATTTTTCTTATACTTTGCTCAGGACTAGCAAAATGCTGGTTGAGGATTGTGTTGAGGGTCAAATATTGCATATTAGACCCCAGTTATTACCTGATTTTACGAACATGATTCTGTTTAATGCCCTATTTTAATCGTGTTTGTATTGCAAGGTGAATTTAAGAGCCTGAACTGAAAAATGGTACTAAAAGCATGGATTTAACGCTCAGAAATCACCAAGGCAAGGGACGGACCCCAGGGGACCGAGATCGAAGAATTTACATGCTAAAGATCCGAGAAAATCAAGTGATCAATGATGAAGAGGCCTAAAAATCGTTCTGAATGCAAGATCACAGGGTTCCCATCATCTATTCGGCTTGAAACTTTATATTTGGCTTAAGGACTCTAAATTAAACGTACATGTCGAATTTCAGCCATTAGATCTTTATGGAAGTGGCCCAATGGACAGATCAGTCATTAAATCCCTGATTTGGGGCCCACCTGATCTCGGGATATGCTTCAAATTTGGTCTCAACCCTTTAAATGGGATGACAAAATGAATGGATAGAGCGAATTTCTCATAAACATCACAGTGGGCCCTACACTAGTGCTAGCGTGCACATGGGGTGTGCACGTTCACAGTGCACCGAACCAGTCAATACACATTGACCGACCCCCGCCCGACCCGGCTTCTGCGAATGAACCGCGTTTGCAAGGTGCGGACGCTGGGACACTCAGTGGGCTACCGTGATCACCCCATTGGACAATCTGAACTATCCAACGTACTTAGGGAGTGGCCACGACCCTAGCCATATTGAGCTTTTGATCCCATGCACATGTATGCATGTGGATCACCGGAAAATGTAGGATGAACGATGAGAAAATTTGATACAGTGAGCCACACCAAACTTGACCAAAACCACTCCTTTTCGACCAAAATTTCGTCAGGAATCCAATGAATGGGGTGGATTTATTCGAAAACATCACTGTGTGGCCCACCGAACACGTCAACGCAACCTGTGTAAGGTTTACGCGTGTCCGGAAAAACTGGATCTTCACGGTCGTTCGGTGGCCGAGATCATGATCGGTTTGATGATCTAAACTGTCCAAAACATCACCAAGGTGGGGCCGATTAGGACCAAGAAGTCTAAATGGCTCAGATCTTGCACGTGCACCGTCCACGGGCCGTAAAATTGAGTAAAACGCAAGTTAGCTGCGTCTTTCACGCTCCGCATTCGGCAGGTGTTTTCTCCACCGCCCTTGCTATGTAAAGGAGGTTCTCCACCGCCTTGCCTTGCCTATAAAAAGTGAGTGAGAGAGAGAGAGAGAGAGAGAGAGAGAGAGAGAGAGAGAGAGAGAGAGAGAGAGAGAGAGAGCATGGGATGATCATCCCTAGGACGTGGGATTATCAAGGAGACGGGCAGCCATGGAGGCATCTTTTTGAGACGTGGGAGAGAGAGAGAGAGAGAGAGAGAGAGAGAGAGAGAGAGAGAGAGAGAGAGAGAGAGAGAGAGAGAGCTGCCGGCTAGGGAGTTTTTCTCCCTCCTTAGTTTTTCTTCTTTCCCTTATTATGCTTTCTTCTAAGAGATTTAGCTTGATTGTGTGTGGCTAAACCTCTTAGCTAGGGCTACGAGGTGAAGCTTGTAGCATGATGGGGAATTTTCTATGGTTTTGAGTCATGTTTATGAACTCTCTTTGATTATAGTTTGATTATATGGAATGTTTTTAGTCTTTAATGGTTTATTGTGACTTAAATTACAATGAATCTGCGATAGCTCTAAGCATGTTCTGTTCATTATAGGGATTATGAACGTGGGAGCCCTGTTGTTCACCATCGTCTCATGGGCATGGTTGGATGATGGAACCCTTCCTAACGTTCATAACTCTCTTAGATTGAATGTGGGTTGGTTAAATTATGTTGTTTGCTTTGTCTCATGGGCATGGTTATGTGATGGAATCAATTCTAATTCTCGTACCTATCTTATATTGAAAACTAGATTAAAGGAAGTTCAGATTTGGATTTTAATGAATTATCTTCCAATTGGATGAAGATGGGACTCTAATTCCAGTTGTGTTCTTGAATCAGGCATAGATCTCCTCAATCTCTACAAGTGGATCCTTGGAATCCCTAGTTTCCCACCTTTGAATTTTACAAAATTTAGTTTAATAGTTCACCATTATTCTCTTAATATTCTCTGATTTAGATACATCTTCTTCTAGTTCTAGTTTTGGTTACTTTCAGAATACGTACAAGGTTCAGTCCCTGTGGATTCGACCTCGGTCTTATTGAGATTATTACTACATTGCAACCCTATACTTGGGCTAGTGAACAATGCATATGAGAACTCGAGAATTTACACAGATAAGAAGAAGGTGTTCCATGACTAACACATTCTTCGAAAATCATTCACACTAGGTCAGAAGTCCTTTTATACAATTGTCGATTACATCTCTTTCCAGGTAAGCTCCGATCTCGTTGGACCGACCCCTCCACTATTACTAATGTCTATCCTCATGGGGCATCGAGATAAAAAATCCAGACAATGGCAATGAATTCAAAGTAAATGGACATCGATTAAAGCCATTTGTTGAGAAATTTGATTCAGAGGACATATCCATGACTCTAACTGATCCTATGTACCAGGATTGATCTCCTAGTCTGATGGAGGTGTAGTTAGGTTTATTGCATTTATGTTATGTTTAGGATAGTTTGCTTATACTCTATTGAGTTTCGTTTTGTGCTAACCCATTTTATGCTGAGATCCGTAGAAGAGCTTCAAATTTCCTTCTTCCAGGTACTATTTTTTCACACATACTCTTTCCGTTTCATTGCCTCTTTTGTATTATATGCTTCTTTCTTATACATTGAGGACAATGTAGATTTTTTTGGAGGGGGGGGGGGGGGGGGGGGGGGGGATTAGGTGACCTAATTAGTCTTTTTCTCAGTTTTGAGCAAAAATTTTGAAAATTTTTCAATATTTTGAGTTGAACCCTATTTGGAAGGCAAGAATTTGTGTAATTAAGAATGCTTTGAGCATGATAAGAAGAGAGATTGGATTTTAAATTGTTGGTGCTTGATTATCTAAGTAAAATATCACTCACAGTTCTTACATTCGAATTGATTAAGAAAAAAAGTTTGACTATCATGTTAATCTAAACCACATCCACATGACACGTTCAATTTGCTTTCTTGGAGTGTGCTTGAGTTTCTAATAGTTAGTATGAGGATCATAGTTAGATATTGAGAATTTAGTCCGGAGAATTTTGTCCACCTTAAAAGATGAAAAGCCAGTTAAAAAAATAGGAGATTGATAAAAAGGTCATAAAGAATGAAGAATGACAACATCTCTAAGGGGAATGAAAAATGTCTTTAAAAATAATGTAATGTCTGCAAAAGAGGAATAAATAATGGCAACCGTCGATATAAAATAAAAAACTGGAAAAAGAATGAAAAGGGGATAGGTTTAGATTTAGTACTTAAGTTTTCAACTAATCTAAATATGATAAACATGGCTAACATTACGAAATAAAAGTAGTCTTCTGAGAAGTAAATTAATTTGCACTAAGCACATTGGAAAACTTGATATTTAAACTTCCATTCTGATTTAATTAATAAAGAACCTACTTGATTAATTGCATAGTTGATTTGGCTCTAAGTTTTCAAGATCCCACTATCTCACTTAATTCTACTCATTCATACTTGATTGCACAGAAGATTATTTTTTGAAAAAGGATTTTGAACTTGGGATTGAAAATTATTTATCGCATATTTTGCTCGGGACTAGCAAAATGCTGGTTAGGAGTTGTGTTGAGGGTCAAATATTGCATATTATCCCCCACTTATTTCGTAGTTTTACAAACATAATATGGCTTAATGGTATATTTTACATGTGTTTGTGTTGCAAGGTGAATTTAAGAGCTTGGATCGAAAAGAATGCTAAAAGTGTGGATTTAGTACTCAAGAATTGCCAAAGCAAAGAATGGATCTTTAGAGATAAAAATTGAAGATTTCAAGACACTGATATCCAAGAAAATCAAGTGGAGAAGGAAGGAAGTCGAAAGAACAAGCGCAGAAATCACAAAGACTGTGCCATCGAAAACCGTTCGATGACATCGAATAACCGTTCAATGACATCGAACACTAGTCGATGACATCAAATTTATGAGGAAAAATTGAGTAGGTTGCTGGACATATTGGGTGCTTTTCTCGATCAATCGAAGACATGTTCGATGACTCGAAGAAAGTTGCTCGATGACATCGAAGACTGCTCAATGACATCGAATTTATTGAAGAACTTGAAGCAACTCACTGGACTGTTTTGGACACATTCTTGATGACTCGAAGACCTTTTCGATGGATCGAAGCTTCGCTCGATGACATCAAAGGACAGTTCGATGACACAGAGACTCACGCAGTACGAAAGAGCGAAAAGGCGCGACTTTCGGATTCAAACCCCTTCGATGTCATCGAAGGGTGTTCGATGACATTGAATCGGTTATGCAGTGTTTACGTGGACTGCATAAATTTGATCTGATTTTGTGATTTTACGAAACTTGGCTTATAAATAGAGGTTTTCTAAGTCTTTCTAGGATATCTAGGGTTCAGAGAAGTAGAACAAAAGGACGGAGCCACTTCCCAAGAGTTCTTCTTCACTTCTTCTTAGTTTTTAATACTTTCTTCTAGGGTTTTTAATCCAATCATGTCTATGGTTGGCTAGATCCCTTAGCTAGGGCTAAGGGGTAAAGCTTGTAACATGGTTAGGATGTTTTCTTGTTTGATTCTTGTTATTGTTAAACTCCTTTGATTTTAATTTGATAATTAAAGAATACTTTTAGTTTTTAATGGTTTGTTGTGACTTTAATTACAATAGATTTGCAATAGCTTGAAGTATCTTCTTTTTCTGTTTGGAGTTTATGAAAATAGGAAATCATGTTGTTCTCCATCGTCCCTTGGGCATGGTTTGGTGATGGAATCACTTCTAATCTTCACAACTTTCATCCGTTGAGAATTAGGTCAATGGAAGTTCAGATCTGATCTTATTGAATATCTTCTAATTGGATAGGATGGGACTCTAATTCCAATTGAGTGCCTTGAATCATTTAAGGAAATATCCTAATAGCTGCAAGTGGATCCCTGGAAACCGTTGTTCCCACCTTTGAATTCTTAAGTTTTTAGTTAAATAATTCACAATTACTCTCTACACTTCCAGATATAGGTTTTCATCTTTTCCTAGTTCTACTTCTAGTAGCCCCCGAAGGCACATTCGCTTGGGTTTAGCTTCATCTGGTACTTCCTTAGGATGGTGAACATCTCTTCGAGGTCAGTCATGTGGTCTGTTGCCCTAATATTCTTGACCAGCATGTCGTTGACATAGACCTTCATAGAGTATCTGATCTTCTTAGCGAACATCTTATTGACGAGGCGTTGATACGTTGCTTCGGTGTTCTTCAACTTCGAAAGGCATGATCTTGTAGTAGTAAAGCCTTTTGTCAGTGACAAAAGTCATTTTCTACTTGTCATGCACATGCATGGCGATCTGGTTGTAACTTGAGTAGGCGTCCATGAAGCTGAGGAGCTCGTGCCCTGATCATTGGGAGAGGAAAACTATCTTTAGGGCATGCCTTATTGAAGTCTGTATAGTCAACACATACCCGCCATTTTCCATTTGATTTTTTTACTAGCACGACATTCGCTATTTAGTCGGGGTAGTATATTTCTTTAATGAATCTGGCCTCTAAGATCTTGTTGACCTCCTCTCCAATGATGACGTACCATTCTAGTTCAAATGCTCATCGCTTCTACCTCACTAGTCGGTGGTTGGGATCAACATTCAATTTGTGAACCATTACCTCTTGTTTGATGCCGGCCATGTCCTAGTGGGACCATGCGAAGACGTCGGCATGTCGCTTCAGTAGGCTAACGATCTCCTCTCATTGACATGGGGCTAGCAATGAACCAACCTGAATCGTGCGGGTCGGGTCAGTCTCGCAAAGTGGGACAACCACCCGATCTTCCACAGGAGACCCTCTTTTAGTCGATTCTTCTCGAGGGTCGAGGGTGGTGATAGCCAGCATATGATGTCGTGCTTTTGTCCTTAATGTCGTTGAATAACACTGTTGGGTCTCATGCTAATCGCCTCTAACTTGACCGACCCCATGCTCGATCAAGAATTTCATCGCAAGGTGATAGGTAGACACTGCTTCTAGCATGACATTGAGAGATGGTCATCCTAAAATGATATTGGCACAATCAACTACGAGGAAGTCAACCATTAGGGTAGTCTGGTTGTGAGCCTCTCCTGCAGTCACGGGCAACAGTATACTTCCTTCGGAGGTGAACTTCTCTCATGCAAACCTGAGCAAGGGAGTTTGGATGGGAAGTAGTCGGGATCTCCCGATCCCCATCTTGTCGAAGGCGGCAGCGAAGAGGATGTCAGCCGAGTTGCCGGTGTCCACCAATATATGGTGCACCTTGTGGTCGGCCACTGTCATAGTTACCACCAAGGCATCATCGTGCGGGTGGTGGATTCCTCGGGCATCCTCCTCGATAAAGGTCAAGTTGCATGGTACCAACTTCTGCTCCTTTATTGCCTTACTTGTGAGATGAATGTGATGATTTGTGTTGCTGCTACTGATGCTCCGAGCATGAGCCCTGCATGCTCTGTTTGAGTCCCCGCCCCCCGAGGGTCCTTAGAAGATTGTGCATATCTCACTTGTCGCTTCGTTGTCGTTTCTGTTGCCTTGTTGATCGTCCATCTTTTCTAGTTCTCATCCCTTCTCTTATGGACGTACTCTCGCAGATGTCCTCCCCGAATGAGGGGCTCGATCTCTTCCTTGAGATCGAAGTAGTCGGTAGTAGTGTGGTCGTGGTCGTGGTGGAAGTGACAATACTTCCATTTATCTCTCTTGTCTACATCGGCCCTCATCCTGCTCGACCATCTTTTTATCACAAACTTCCATAAGAACTTGTTCGGGAGTAGCGTTTAGTGGGGTATGGGAGTGGAACCTTCTCTTCGGTCGTCGATTAGGATGCAAGCCTCATTTTGTGTCATCGTCCCTTCTCTTCTTACCTCTAACAGTGGGTGGTTGCTCCTTGCACTTCCTATCCTTAGCCAAGCTTCCGGCACTCTGAGTAGCTTTCTACAAGCTAAAGAGTTCCTCAATGTTGGAGTACTTTTGTGCTCGGTTAAGGAGATCGGCCCAGGTGGTTGGAAGGTTCTTGCCGATTGATAAGAGGAACTTCCCCTCCCCTAGCCCTGATATTATGGTGGTCAGAGCTACCTGGTTGGAGTAGTCGTCCACTTGCACTGCCTCCTTATTTAAGTGGATAATGTAGTCTTTCAGTACCTTGTCCTCCCTTTGGGTAATAGTGAGGAGGTGGCTCGTTGGCTTCCTTCTATCTTTCCCTCTGATAAACTGCATGATGAAGATTTTACTAGGCTATGCGAAGGAGCCAATGGAATTTGGCTTTAGCTGCCTATACCACTTTCGTGCCATTCCTGACAAGGTTAAGGAGAATGCTCGACACATTACTGAGATCGAAGCGCCATGCAGCTCCATCCATACTCAAAAGGATTCAAGATGCTCTGTTGGATCTCCGACTCCAGAGTAGGGATGATCTGAGGCATTCGGAATCTCGGCAGAAGTTGAGATCTCATGATATCGTCGGTAAATGGTAGTTCCATTTCCTCTAACATGGCCTCAACCGAGGTCGGAATCCGAGCGCAGTATGCTTGTTGAATGTCACCGAGTTGTCTCGGATCTCCTTGAGTTCAACCTCCCACAGGACCTCGTTCTTTGCTATCACCTCAGGAGCTTTCCCACGCCTTCTCTTCTCCAAGGCATGGCGTAGGTCAAAGTCAGCGAGCGCGGTGGTTCCCACAGTATACGTGGGTGCATGGCTTTGTTGCCCTGGTTGCTGCATGATCACATGTGAGTCATCAGGTACTTGAGGAGGTCGAGATATCTCGGTTGTCGCGTCTGCTCCCTCTCCCTGGTCAGGAGGTGGATTCTACCTCTCCAATATTTGCATTATGTGATTTATATTGCCGGTAAAGGCATTGCCTTGGTTTTTTAAGGAGACGAGCTGACCTCCTCGGTTGCGAGACCACTGTGTGAGCACTGTAGGGGTGGAACCAGCCTGATGTTGTGAGGGAGGATCCTAAAGATTTGTAGGTGGCTTTGCTGGTGCGGGGGCCGATGCAGCGATAACAACCAAGGCCTTCTTTCTTCCTTTCGCCATTGCTAGGTCGATGAATGGAGTTATTTGAAATGATTTTGTAATGGCTTTACTTTTGTTCCCACAGACGATTTCATACTGTTAATGTTGATCTCTGGTCGTCCTTGCTAGACCATGGTGTACCTACAAAGCCAAGTGACAATGGGGGCCCTGGTTGTAGCCGGGGACCCTCCGATGCCTAAGTTAGAACAAGCATACTCTAGGTCTAGTCGAACTAGGGTATTAGTGCATACCTTTCCCTGTAGGTAAGGTTCTTATTTATACTCTCTTAAGGCCTCTTCTATACATGATAATGAATCTACCATGTAGGTGTGTATCGTGCAATGGATCTCTGCTTAGCGTGACTCTCGGCGAGAATCTCGGTGAGGATATCCTTTCCGAATGCGAAGCAACCTCCGGTGGTTGGTATCTGAGGAGGTCATGTTCGATAGCCAAGGCCGACCTCTAAGTTATTGGCTAAGGCTGATAACTCTGGAACGAATGATTGAGGTCGAGAGGCGAAGTTGTCGTCCAGGGTTGATGCGAGGCCTTAGCTCGGCAGCCAAGGTGAGTTTTGTGGTCACCACTTGGTCAGTAACAAAGGTCGAGGTCGATTTCGATCGACGTCCATGTTCTCTTGGTCGGGATAGGGAAGAGATTGACTAGGCGACCAAGGTTATCGTTCCTTACGCCTGGGTTGTTTGCGAGGGTTGAGGTCGGCATCTCAAGCTGATCTCTTCCTGGCCTTCTCATCCAAGCTAACTCTCTCGATCAATCCAACCCTACTCAATCCAATTTTACCCACAACTGATGGCATTGATAATTATACATCACGATGGCCCATAACAACCAATAATAGTGCCCAATGGCCGTTCACTCTTAACTTCTTCTTCTTCTTCTTCTTCTTTTTTTTTTTTTAATGGTGGGATCCACCTTATCTGTAGATGTAACTCATTCTTTGTCCATAAAAAAATAGTGAGATTAAAAACCTATCATGACATTAAATTAAATTCTGAATCCAATGGACATAGTAGATCTTCGACACATATCCCATGGTAGGCCTCATAACCTTTAACACAAAACAACTTAGACCCTTAATACATGAGAATCTCGACCCTTAACACATGCTCAATAGTAGGCCCCACATATGGCATCCTTATAGTGTTAAGGGTTAGGGTCAAGGTCAAGGTTGTCATGTGTTAAGGGTAGAGGTTGTCATGTGTTAAGCACCGAGGTTGTCAAGGTCAAGGTTGTCATGTGTTGAGGGTCGAGGTTGTCACAGTCAAGGTTGTCATGTGTTAAAGGTTGAGGTTATTGTATGTTAAGGGTCGAGGTTGTCATGCAGTCACTACTAAAAATGTAACAAAGGCTACGAACTAGATCCTTAGCAAAAGAAAATAGTTATGGTTTTTGTTTGTAGCCATTCGTACCATAGCCATTGCTTTCTCAAGGTCGAGGTTGTCATGTATTCACTACCAAAATGAAGAAAAGGCTAGATCTGTAGCTATTGGTACCGTAGCCATTGCCTTTTCAGGGTCAAGGTTGTCATGTGTTGAGGGTCGAGGTTATCATGCATTCACTACCAAAATGGAGCAAAGGTTATGGACTAGATCCGTAGCAAAATAATGTTTTAGTTCGTATGCATTTGTACCGTAGCCATTGCTTTTGAATGATCGAGTTTGTCATGTGTTAAGGGTCTAAGTTACTGTGTGTTGACCTCGACCCTTCACACATGACAACCTCGACCTGTGATACATAACAACCTATACCTTTAACAAATGACAACCATGACAAAAGCCCTTAATATATAATAACCTAGACCCTTAATATATGACAACCGTGACCCAAACCCTTAACACATGATAACCTAGACCCTTAACACATGACAACCTAGACTCTTAATACATGACAACCCAGATCCAAATCCTCAACACACTACAACCTAGACCCTTAACACAGATAAGCTAGACCCTTAACACATGACAACTACTTCAACCAAGGCAATATATTACAAAATCCAAATTCTATCTCTTTCATTATTTTCCACATGACAACCACAACCATCCTTATCTACCTTAAATTCCTTTTGACAATCACTTCTCCCCACGACAACAATAATCATGGCCACCCTTCTCTATCCAAACCAAAAGTGGCTTCCATCTTATAAGAAAATGTTATTCTAAAAAAAAAAAAAAATCATTTAAAATATTTTCCATGTATCAGTGGCTTCTATCTCTAATAAATGTAGTCGTCAGAGCAAAAACAATACTTTTTTAGGGCCTTAAAAGTTGTTGGCGATGCCTATACACCGGAGAAGTTGATGATGGTGAACGTACGCTAGAATCTGTGGTTGAAAGGGTGGTGGTAGTTCATTGAAAGACATGTTTAAAAAGGAAAAAGAAGCTTAATAAAAACAACAAAGAAAAAAATAAAAAAGGCTCCATATATGAGAAGGCTGACTAAAGAATACATTTGAAAGAATAAACTTTTAGGGCATTTCACAATACCACAAGACTGATATGGTCAAAATCCCACTATTAAAGGTCATAGGCATGATTTTGCATTGCTCATTGCGTTGTGGCCTACCTGAGCTTTAGATCGCTGTGAATTTTAGTTTCCATGGTAACCACGAGGGGCAGAACACGATGCAATGGGTGTATGGGATGTATAGTTGATGTGACCACCACAAAGTTGTGGTGACAGCAGAGGTGTACACGAGTCAAGTTAGCTCGTTAGCTCGCTCGGATCGACTCGAAAAAGCTCGACTTGACTTGGATCGAAATTGTAATCGAGCCAAGTCAAGCCAGTTTTAATGAGCTCGAAACATTTCGAGTCGAGTCCGAGCTGGACATAGCTCGACTCGACTCCACTCGGTTCGGCTCGAATTGGATCAATCTTTTAGTTAAGTATATATAGTTTTTTTTTTTTTTTTTAAAAAAAAAACCCTTACCGGTTCACCCAACCCTAACCCCAGTGCCCAAATCGTCTTGAGTCAACTCTCACCCGTTCGCCCAACCCTAAACCCAGTGCCCAAATCGTCTTGAGTCGACTCTCGCCCGTTCACTCAACCCTAACCCCAACGCCCAAATCGTTTTGTCCGTTCGCCCGAGTATAACCCCAGCGCCCAAATCCTCTCGGCTGTCCGTTCGCCCAAATCCTCTCGGTTGTTCGTCCAAATCCAAACCAAACTTCTCGCCGTTTTCCAGCGCCTGACCTATGATTACTCTCTTTCCAGCGTCTGTCCGGACGACCGGCATTTGAAAGTGAGTCTCCTCTCCTCTCTCTCCATTTTTCTAGCATCTGTCCAACTAGTAGTGTCTGTCCGACTAGCGGACCCCACCCAATCATTGGCCGGGTGGCTTTGGTATAGTCGGACGGTGGCTATGGCCTAGTCGGACGGTCAGACGTCTCAGACCCCGACCACTGGTGGCTCTGGTACAGTCAAACGGTCGAACTTGGCTCGAACTGAACCAAGCCAAGCCGAGCTACTAATACAAGCTCGAAGCCGAGCTGAGCTCGAGCTGAGGACTCTAGCTGGCCGAGTCGAGACGAGCTGGGCAAAGATCGGCTCGGATTGAGTCGTATACACTTCTAGTGACAGCGGACCTTGGTGGATACGGTAGGCCCACATTGACGTATGTGCCATAAATCCACGCATCTGTTTTACAGCTCATTTTAAGGCACGATGATCCAGAAAATGAAGCAGATCCAAAATCTAAGGTGGACCACGCCAGTGGAAACAGTGATTATTGACCTTTGCAAGGTTGGATGGCAAATAAACATTCCGGTGGCCTACTAAGAAGTTTTTAATGGTCAATAACAACTGTTTCCACTGGTGTGGATCGCCTGGGATTTGAATATGCTTCATTTTTTAGGATCATGTCTTCAAACGAGCTGTCAAAACAGATGTACGGCGTGAATGTAAGACCCATACATTACGGTGGACCACACAGCCAGTGGATCCATACATAGACAGAAGCCGTGTCCCCATACGAGCCAGTACACATCTCGTCACCGAGCAGATTATAATTAGGTGCGGCCCTGACCATGGGCCCACCTTGATGTATGTATAGTGTATCCAGGCTGTCCATCTTTTTTAATTTGCCAGCTCATTTTAGATCATAAGCCAAAAATGAAGCAATTAAATATCTTAGGTGGACCACATGCACTACAGGAAACAGTGGTGATTGGACACCCACCATTAGAAACTTCCAAGGCCCCACTGAATTTGCCATCTAACCTGTTGATAGGGTCACACAGATCCGAATGAAGGGAAAATACAAATATGATCCAGAACTTTTGTGGCCCACGAGAAATTTTGGATCTGCTTCATTTTTTTTTTTTGTTCTCCTGGCTTCAAATTATCTGAAAAAACGGATGAACAGCGTGGATATACTACACATACATCAAAGTCATGAGCCCCACGGTTAGGGCTGCACCATGTTGGGTAAGGCTGGGGCTGCGCCTGGTCCACTACCCTCTCACTATGGTTCAATTTTATTTTTATTTTTATTTTTTATAATTTTATTTTATTTTATTTTATTTTATTTTTTCTCTTTTGACTTCTAACTATGGACAACTGTAATACATCAATCAAACCCAACCCAAGATTTATTTTTCTTGAATTAATTTGATATTGGACTATTGAGAAGCATGTAATAGTAATTTACTAGAGACTCATTCCAACTAAAAACATGGGTACATAAACACTTGAGGTCTTGGTATCGATCCCTAGCGCGTGTGTGTACTGACATGGGTGTGTACTAACCAGCTAACCCATAAATTTCTTTAAAAAAAAAAAACAACAACAACAACGTAACTAGGTCAATATTAGGAGTCATTTGGCACCATAATATGGAGGGATTTAAGGGTGTTCTCCAAATCCACCAATTGTTTGGCAAGGTGAATTAGAGAGTATTTCGAATTCAGGGATTTCAAATTGAAACTTTGAGTATAGTAGTCCCTCCTTCTCATAGATTACCAATTCTAATATCTATTATACACATGGCTCATTAATGATATCCCAAAATAAGATTATTAACTGTATCACTAAAATTACATCAATTGAATGATATAAGCAGTCCAAACATTGGTCATGTAAATCAAACATTTGTTGGCTGCTCGGTTGTGATCCTATGTTTGTGGCACATCCAAAACTTAGAATTTCATCATTTTATTTTTATCAAAATATATATTTCAATCGGCTTATTACAATCATTGTGTCAAATATTACATGTTTACACTAATTGCGAATATTAAAGTTGATTTAGTAATTAAATTCAAACTATCGTAAATATACTACATAATTTAAGTGCATATCTATTTTTGGATTACAAGAGATTCTGAATCCGAAAAAATCTGAATCCAGGGTATTTCAAATCCAGGAGACTTCTAATTTGAGTACTTGGAATCCACGTTGCCAAAGAGGCCTTAAGAAGGGTGAGGGAAGAGGCGAATGGGGAGACCGTGGTCAGGTGCAGGCATTGGATCGACTCGTATCTTCTCGTTAGGAAAGACGGTCTCCCATCGAAACCTTTTAACCAAGTTGTGAAGAAAAACAAGAATCTGTAATCGAGCAAACTCCTTCCCTGGGCACATACGTGGCCCACCTCCGAATGGTGTGAATGTGTATGGTGCTGGCCCTTCCCCTTCGAATCTCGTCGGGTCGAATTTCTCTGGCTCTGGGAAGTACTCTGGGTCCCTATGAGTCGTGTTTACGCTCCAATATAACTGTAGTAGAAATCGGAAGGAAAAAAAAACATATGTTAAAGCTGAAACAAGCTTAGATCTCTCTCAAGGAATCCAACTCAATGATAAGTTCTTTTTATGAGGAGATTGATGTATATTATGAGAAAGGCCTCAACAGTCAACTTAGCCCCTCCCCATTTAATGCTCCTCTCCCCTACTCTCTCTCTCTCTTACCGTCCTGCATCAATGTTTATTCCAATGAAATCGGGGCGACTCGGGCGTTGAATAGGGAGACTCGCTATTGAAGTGACATCACTGAGTTCTGAGGGTCCCACCATGATGTATGTGTTGTATCCATGCCGTTCATCCATTTGGATAGATCATTTTAAGACATGATCCAAAGAACGAGGCAGATCCAAAGATATAATGGACCCCATCACATAAAACAGTGGAGAGAGTGACGCCCATGATGGGTTTTTTTTTTGACCCGTCGATGCGCAAGTCCTTTCGCAACTGGGATGCGCAAGTCCTTTCGCAATTAGGATGCGCAAGTCCTTTCGCAACTGGGATGCGCAAAGTCCTTTCGCAACTAGGATGCGGAAAGGAGTTTCCTAAAACTATAAAAAGGGGTCCCTAGGATTTTTCTAGGGTATGTTGTATGAAGAAAACAACAAGAGGGTTTCCTAAAGCTTTACAAGAGATTTGCTAAAGGGTTTAGGGCTATCAAAGGTGAGAGAGAGGGAGAAAGAGAGAGAGGAAACTTATAGAAGGGAGGTTCTGCTCGTGGAGGTTCTCTACTTTGCAATCTACATCTCAGTGCTTCTATGTCCTCGTAATCGGTTAGATCTCTCCGTTTTCTTGATTTCTCTTATTGTTTATCCACTCCTGCGTGAGTGAAGAAGATTGTAACGTTCTACTTCATAGTGGATTGTTGATCTGGACGAGGTCCCGTGGTTTTTTACCTCTTTGAGGGTTTTCCACGTAAAAATCTCTTGTGTGGTGTTTGATTGATGCTTTGATTTATTTCTTTGCATTATTATCCATAATTCTGGTTTGTTTCGGGAGGCTAGATCCTAAGGTTTGTGCAAGGCATCCCAACAAAGTGGTATCAGAGCTAAGTTCATTGAACGGGTAGGATCGATTTTGAATTATGGAAGGTGGCTCAAGGATGATCAGCCTCAATGGTTCTAACTGGACCATATGGAAGGCTAAGATGGAGGACTTGCTTTATTGCAAGGACCTATATTCTCCAATCTCAGGCATATCAGCAAAATCCAAGGATATGACTGATGATGATTGGAAGAAGATGGACCGAAAGGCGGTGGGGTTTATTAGACAATGGCTGGATGATTCTGTGTTCCACCATGTGTCTACGGAAACCTCAGCCGCTAGCCTATGGCTAAAATTACAAGGGTTGTATGAGAGGAAGACAGCCGGTAATAAGATATTTCTGATAAGGCGACTTGTGAATCTCAAGTTCAAGGATGGTGGTTCTGTGGCCGAGCACATGAATGAGGTCAGCAATATAGTGAACCAACTCACCTCTATGAAGATGGTCCTGGATGATGAATTGCAGGCTTTACTATTGCTTAGTTCATTGCCTGACAGTTGGGAGACATTGGTGGTGTCTCTAAGTAACTCCGCGCCAGACGGAAAGATATCCATGGAACAGGTAACCAGTTGTCTCTTCAATGAGGAGACAAGGAGGAAGTCTCAGGGGTCTACTCAGCAAGAGGCCCTTGTGACACAGGAACGGGGGAGAGGAAAGAACAGGAAGGGCGGAAAGGCCCGAGATAAATCAAGAGGCAAGTCGAGCAACAGAAAAGATGTTGAATACTGGAATTGTGGCAAGAAGGGCCACTATAAGCATGAATGTCGTAAGAACGACAAGAAAGGAAAATGGAAGGAAGATGAATCAGATTCCACTGCGGTCGCTTCAGATGGCGACGTTGTTATTATTCTTTCAGCAGATCATGATGTGTGTCTCACAGATACGAGTCAGGACACCGATTGGGTGATTGACTCGGGAGCTTCTTTTCATGCGACTCCGCACAGGGACTTCTTCACAAGCTACAAGTCAGGCGACTTAGGGACCGTGAGGATGGGAAATTCTGGCATATCAAAAATTGTGGGAGTCGGTGATATTTGTGTGAAAACTGATGTGGGCTGCACATTGGTTCTTAGGGATGTGAGGCATATCCCAGACCTTCGCCTCAACTTGATGTCGACGGGAAGGCTGGATGATGATGGCTATGAAAGCCGGTTCGCTGGTGGGCGCTGGAAGCTCATCAAGGGTTCGTTGATCGCAGCCAGAGGAAAGAAGTGTTGCACCCTGTACAAGGCAAGTGTCAGTGTATGCAAGGGTAGGTTGAACGCAGCGGAAGATTCAGCTATTGACATGTGGCACAGGCGTCTAGGCCACATGAGTGAAAAAGGGCTTCAGGTACTAGCAAAGAAGTAGCTCCTTCCAGACGTGACAGGTATGCCTCTTAAAACCTGTCTTGATTGTTTATCAGGGAAACAACATAGAGTTTCATTCGTTAAAACTGCTTCTCATGTTAATAAAGTGCATGCATTAGATTTGGTTTATTCTGATGTTTGTGGTCCTATGAGGACAAAAACCTTGGGTGGGGCATTGTATTTTGTTACTTTTATTGATGATGCATCTAGGAGGGTTTGGGTTTATGCTTTGAAATCCAAGGACGAGGTCTTTGGTGTGTTTAAATTGTTTCATGCTATGGTCGAGAGAGAGATAAGTAGACCATTGAAGTGCATCCGCACTGACAATGGTGGTGAATACATTGGCGACTTTCACGAGTACTGCAAGTCCCAGGGTATACGGCATGAACAGACGGTTCCCAAGACCCCCCAGCATAATGGTGTAGCTGAGCGAATGAATCGCACCATTGTTGAGAGAATCAGATGCATGTTATCCCATGCGAAGTTGCTCAAGACGTTCTGGGGAGAAGCAATGCGCACGGTGGTGTATTTGATAAACAGGTCTCCATCAGCCCCGTTGAATGGAGAAGTGCCTGAGAAGGTGTGGACTGGACATGATCCATCGTACAGTCATCTCAGGGTGTTTGGATGCAGGGCATCCGTTCACGTACCAAAGGACGAGAGGTCCAAGCTCGATATGAAGATCAGGCAGTGTGTGTTCTTAGGGTACGGTGATGAAAAATTCGGTTACAGGTTATGGGATCCGACCGAGAAGAAGCTCGTCAGGAGCAGAGATGTGGTTTTCTTTGAAGATCAGTGTATCGAAGACATTGGTAAGCCAGAGAAGAACCAGCCTAGTTCAGGTGAGCTAGAGGACATGGATCCGACTACTCCTCCCGTGGTGCCTGATGACGGGGGAGTACAGCAAGGTGCAGAGGACGAGGGAGTTCCTTCAGAAGATGGACCAGGGGAGCAGCCCCCACTTGATCCACCTGTTGAGCCACAGGTGAGGAGGTCATCTAGGGACAGACAGCCGTCCAAGAGGTACTCGCCGCATGAGTACATTATGCTGACCGATGGGGGAGAGCCAGAAGATTATTCTGAGGCCCTAGCCGACGAGCATAAGGGGGAGTGGTTGAAAGCTATGCAAGAGGAGATGGAATCCTTGCATAAGAACCACACCTATGACATGGTGAAACTGCCTAAGGGCAAGAAAGCTCTGAGCAACAAGTGGGTGTTCAGGAAGAAGATTGAGCAGAAGAATTCACAGACGAGGTTTAAGGCCAGACTTGTGGTGAAAGGGTTTGGTCAGAGGAAAGGCATAGACTTCGAGGAGATATTCTCACCAGTGGTGAAGATGACATCCATACGGGTGTTGCTTGGGTTGGCGGCTAGCATGGATCTGGAGATAGAGCAGTTAGATGTTAAAACTGCCTTTCTCCATGGTGACCTAGAAGAAGAGATCTACATGCACCAACCAGAGGGGTTCGAAGTCAAGGGCAATGAGCATATGGTGTGTAGGCTGAGGAAGAGCTTGTATGGGCTGAAACAATCTCCACGGCAATGGTACAAGAAGTTCGATTCGTTCATGTTACAGCATGGGTATGACAGAACGGAGTCGGACCACTGTGTGTTCACGCGTAAGTTCTCAGACGGTGATTTCTTAGTTCTACTGTTATATGTTGATGACATGCTCATCATGGGAAAAGACATCAAAAAGATTGACAGGCTGAAACAGGAGTTGGGCAAGTCTTTTGCGATGAAAGACTTGGGCCCAGCTAAACAGATCCTAGGAATGGAGATAACCCGTGATAGGAGCAGCAGAAGGCTTTGGCTGTCACAAGAACGGTATATTGAGAAAGTCCTAGAGCGGTTCAATATAAATGCAGCAAAGCCGGTCAGTACTCCACTAGATGGTCACTTCAGATTGAGCGACATGCAGTGTCCCAAGACGAAGGCAGAGGTGGAAGAGATGCAGAAGATACCCTACGCGTCAGCGGTAGGAAGTTTGATGTATGCTATGGTGTGCACACGCCCAGACATAGCATATGCGGTTGGTGTTGTCAGCCGGTATCTTGCCAATCCTGGCAAAGAGCATTGGGCAGCGGTGAAATGGATACTGCGGTATCTAAGAGGCTCATCCAGGTTGAGCCTATGCTATGGTGACGGTAAACCTGTATTAGAGGGCTACACAGATGCAGATATGGCAGGTGACATAGACTCGAGGAAGTCTACATCAGGGTTCATGTTCACGTTTGCAGGGGGAGCGGTCTCCTGGCAGAGCAAGCTACAGAAGGTCGTAGCATTGTCGACGACAGAGGCCGAGTACATTGCAGTCACAGAGGCATGTAAAGAGATGCTTTGGATGAAGAGGTTCCTACAGGAAATTAGCCTAAAGCAGGAGGAGCATGTGGTCTATTGCGATAGTCAGAGTGCTATACACTTGAGCAAGAATCCGAGTCAGCATTCCAAGTCGAGGCACATAGAGGTTCGGTATCACTGGATCAGGGATACTTTGGAACAGAAGATGTTACAGCTTGAGAAGGTCCACACGGACGATAATGGGTCAGATATGATGACCAAGGCTTTGCTCAAGGGCAAGTTTGAGGTTTGTAGAAACCTGGCTGGCTTAAAGAAGGTGAATCCCTCCTGGGTCAAAAAGGGGGAGATTTGATGGGTTTTTTTTGACCCGTCGATGCGCAAGTCCTTTCGCAACTGGGATGCGCAAGTCCTTTCGCAATTAGGATGCGCAAGTCCTTTCGCAACTGGGATGCGCAAAGTCCTTTCGCAACTAGGATGCGGAAAGGAGTTTCCTAAAACTATAAAAAGGGGTCCCTAGGATTTTTCTAGGGTATGTTGTGTGAAGAAAACAACAAGAGGGTTTCCTAAAGCTTTACAAGAGATTTGCTAAAGGGTTTAGGGCTATCAAAGGTGAGAGAGAGGGAGAAAGAGAGAGAGGAAACTTATAGAAGGGAGGTTCTGCTCGTGGAGGTTCTCTACTTTGCAATCTACATCTCAGCGCTTCTATGTCCTCGTAATCGGTTAGATCTCTCCGTTTTCTTGATTTCTCTTATTGTTTATCCACTCCTGCGTGAGTGAAGAAGATTGTAACGTTCTACTTCATAGTGGATTGTTGATCTGGACGAGGTCCCGTGGTTTTTTACCTCTTTGAGGGTTTTCCACGTAAAAATCTCTTGTGTGGTGTTTGATTGATGCTTTGATTTATTTCTTTGCATTATTATCCATAATTCTGGTTTGTTTCGGGAGGCTAGATCCTAAGGTTTGTGCAAGGCATCCCAACAGCCCACCCCACCGGTGAAACCTTCCTAAGGTCTACTGTTATTTTTATTTGAGATCCAGCCTATTCATGAGTTAACACAGACATTAAATAAGGGAAAAGCAAATATCAGCTTGATTGAAATCTTTCATGGCCCTTAGAAGTTTTTAATGGTGGACGTCACTCTCTCCAGTGTTTTATGTGGTGGGGTCCTCTAGAGCATTGGATCTGACTCATTCTTTATCTTACACCCTAAAATGATCTCTTCAAATGTATGGATGGTGTGGATAGAAAACATATATTATGGCGGGATCCACAGAATCTCTTCAAACTGCTGCTGAAGTGATATCACCAAGTTACGTGGATTCCACCATTATGTATGTTTTGTATCCACGTTATCAATCCATTCCGGAGAGATCATTTTAGGGTTTTCTATATATATATATATACACACACACAAAGAAGGAGTCACATCCAGAGCTCAAGTGGACCTCACCACAGAAAACAGTGGGGAGAGTGACACCACTGTTAAAAACTGCTAAAGGCATCAAGAGTTTTTGATCAAGCTGTTATTTGTGTTTTCCAATCTTTAATGTCTTTGTTAACTTTTGAACAGGTTGGATTTGGGAAAAAACATGATGGTGGGCCTTAGGAAGGTTTCAAGGGTGGGCATCAATCTTCCGGCTGTTTTTTTTGGTGGGGTCCACTAAAGCTTTGGCTCTGCATCGTTTTGTGGGTTATGCCTTAAAATAATATCTCCAAATGAATGGACGTTGTGGATACAACACATACATTATAGTGGGGTCCACAGAACTTGGTGACGTCACTTCAGTAGCGAGTCTCGGACTCAACCTGTCAGTATCTAATCCGCGTCCCCAAAACACCTATTTTACGCACCATTTCCACCATATTTTAAATGTAAAACTCACTCTTTTCATCAGGTTCTATACTCAATGTTAGGTCTTGAGGTCAGAAAATCAGCTAGATCCACAGCTCAAATGGTGCACACCAAATGAACAGTGAGAATGATCTGACGATAGGTTTGTGCGTAGGTCACCATACGGTGTATCTTTCATCAAACAGGTTAGTCAGGTCGTCTAACTCACAATAATGAAGAGAATATACAAAATTCATCCTGAAAAAAACCTCAGGTGGGCCACACTGGGTGACCTTATTAGCTTTGAGAGCAATTTTACGTTGTTCCCATTAGTTTGGTCCATGTGAGTTTTTAGTCAGGCTTATCTTCTGTATGGCTCAACTCAACCAATGGACAGAATAGATTTTACATATGCAACATGGTGGACCGTGGAGAGGTCAGTTGGGTCTCCTTATATTCTGGCCATATGCAGAGAAGATGAGAAGTGGGAGCAACACGTAATGGAAATGGGTTGAATCTAAATCGTCCAAGCAGCTAATTTTCTACCATGAATTTAGTTAAAAAATTATGGGAATGCTAATTAGGAGGGCAAAAGTATATAAATCTATTGGTGATGTATATAGTGGAGAAGTGAAGATAGTGAGATGGAGATACCTTCCAACCCTTGGGAATTTCATAACCTGCATAGGTGAAGTCAGCAATGGCAGTTCTGAAAGCTCCTTGGGCTGGGGCTATGAGTCTCATCACTTCATTGGCCACGTTCCATGAATACCTCATCTTTTGTATGTCCTCCCAGTTCAATAGCTCGTCGCCTCCTTTCAAGGCTGCAATCTCCCTTTGCTCTAATTCAACAGGAAAAAAAAAAGAAAAAGAAAAAAGAAAAAGAAGAGATAGGGTGAGAACCTTCCATGAGACTAATGTACAGCAGGTAACATACACTTTCATGGCAAAGATGCACCAGAGAAGGCCCAATTGGAAGTGAAAATAATCCGGACTGTCAGAAACTTAAATCAACCGTATCTCGCAAACTAGGATGAGTTTTTCGACATATTATATATGATTTTGGATAGGAGAAGCTACTTAAGCCAACCAACCCCTCTATGCCGAGTTTCCCATGCCAGATTAGTGAGATTCCATCATATTGATGATCAAAAGTCCCTTTTATTTTTATGTTTACTATAGATAATAAGTTTTAATTGGAGTATAACTTTTGATCCTTTGAGTTATAGAGGTCATGCCAACATGAAAAGGGCTTAGAAAAGTTAGGAGAATAATGTGGTTGGGCCAAATTGGACACTTACTATTTTTGGCCAAAAATCATAAAGATGGTCTATCAATAGTAAGTTTAGTATTTATAGTAAGTCACATTTTTAGGGTGTTTGAGTTGGAGTTTAAGTTTAAAACTCCTTTCTAAGTTTGAGCTCATTATTTAAAGGGTTGTAATTTCATTAAAAAAAAAAAAAATCATCAATCAAGTTATTTTGAATTTGTTAGAAATTATTTCTACTTTCATCCCTCGAGGATTCAAGAAAGCTTTATGAGGAGTCCAGAGAACTCCGTGGATTTGGAGTAGATATCACATAAGGAAGACAGTGATCGACCTCATCACATCTGATGTAGAGCGGGTTGCGGATAATTACATGGCAAAGATGGATCAGAAAAGGCCCGGTCGGCGACAGAAGTGATCTGGACCATCAGACCTTCAATCAGGCGTATCTCGCAATCCGGGATGAGTTAGCCGATGTAAAATATATGATTTTGGGGTAGAACGAGCTACTTTAGCCAACCAACCCTGCTATGCCGGGTTGCGACGCTCGGATTTGCGAGAAACCCCTGATTCGACGGTCGTTTCCCTGTTTCAATTTCGTTTTTACTATAAATAGTAAGTTTTAGTTTGACTATAACTCTTCATCTGTCGGGCTTTAGGAGTTGCACCCAACGTGAAAAGAGCTTAGAATAATTAGGGGAACGGTTTGGTGAAGTCAAATAGGACACTTACTATTTTTGGCCAAAAACCTTGCGCACTAGTAGACATCACGGCCGTCTATAAATAGTAAGTTTACTATTTATAGTAAGTCGCGAATTCTAGGAGTTTTAGTTGTAGTTTGATTATGATTTCTTTCCCATTGCTTAGTACCCTTATTTAAAGGGTTGTGAACTCGTTTTTATGCATTCATTAATCTATTTCGAATTTATTAGAATTTATTTCTATTTTCTGCTCTCTTTTCTCGTGGATTCGAGAAAGTCTTTGTGAGGAGTCCAAAGAAGTTCCGTGGATTCGGAATAGTTATCCTCTTGAGGAAGATGGTGCTCGACCTCACGTTCTCCCCTGCGTCAACATCCCTCTCTGTGTCAGAGATTCAAGACGAAGGGGATACAATGGCTTATCCGAACTACCAAGAAAATGGTCAATCCAACTTCAGCAGGAAAAACTGCATGGTCAAGATCATTCAATCAGAGTGGGTAATGCTCCGTCTAGTGGAGCTCCATCATTTCTATAGTTTGGATTGTTTTTATCTTCCTTGTGTACATTATAATCTAAGAAGATTGCTTAATCTATGGCACTGGTTGATAGGCAAGGTCGTTCCTCTCTTAGACTGTATTCAAGATTTTCTCAATCAAAAATATATTACAAGTGGTGTGCTCCAACCTTCCGACAATAAAATTAAGAAGAGAGAAGAAGAAAAAAAAAATCATTGCAAATTGCATGTATTGGTCCCAAAATTGGACCAAAGGAGTGAATCTAGCCTAAAGAGTTTAACCGGATTACTAAATGGGTTCGTTCTGAAACCTCCCAAAATCAACCCAATGCCACTACAATCAAGACCCGAAAATTACTTCATGTTCAGCAGTGAGAATTTGAAAATTGACTATAGTTATGAAATTTAATTAAGATAGGTGAGACCTGGAAATTTATAACTATTAGTGGACTAATTCGGAAGCTAGCAGGATCGGAAGCTTTATCGCATGTTGATGCAAAAATCTGGTTCACCCTCGCCGAGCTCCGAATACTCGCGCCGGGCCCTGTAAGCCTGCACAAGAGAAGGACAAAGGAGACCCTGTCTAGAGCAGGGGACCCTCCGATGCCAAAGTCAGGCTAGGAATCTGGGTCTAAGTGGTGTAGCTAGGGCATAGGATGTGAGATATTGCGTACCTGTTCCTCTGCATGAATCCCCTATTTATACATTTTAGTTAGACTGACCTCTTCCGGCAATCTCGACACGATCTCCTCCATTAGGCAGAGAACCCAAGCCCACTGATATCATCAGTTATACTACAAACGTGGGGTAACGGCTGATCTTATCGTGCATTGCGAGGTTAAGTCGAGTCGAGCTCAGATAATCCGAGCCCATGCATAGCAGCCACGGGTCGGTGGTCTGAGTCCATGCATAACAGCCACGAGTCGTTGCCAATACTCCTTTTGGAGTATCTGACGAAGTATCTGATACATCTATTCGCTTGGCCGAGCAAACCCCTAAAGATTGCTTAGATTAGCTAAGTATCGATGTGGTTGTTCTGAGTCGGCCTCACTTGTGGTCAGTCTAGATTTTCCCATAACATCTCATGTCATGAATTGGTATAGAAAAAAAAAAAAAGAGAGAGAGAGAGAGAGAGAGAGAGAGAGAGAGAGAGAGAGAGAGAGAGAGAGAGAGAGAGAGAGGGAAGAATGTGAAAGTCCACACACAACCGTTGCTTTTGATCTTCTTTCATCTCCCTAAACGAAAATGGAAAATAAAAGCCCGTCTGAAGGCATATGCCCAGCCTTGACACCAACTATAGAAGGTGCACTTAATTTATGATAAGATGTTGTTTAATAAACTGATAAATAACTTTGAAAATTAAGTATTGAAACCTAAAGTGATGAATTGTAATTTTGAAATAATTTTAAAAGTATTTTAGTTAAAAGTGAAAAGAAATTTTAATGTACTGTCATTTTCATCTTTCAACCTAAAGTATTAAGTAGAGGGAGGGGAGCTAAAATTAAAAACCCCATATTTTTATTGAAAATTAATTTAAGTGTTTAAAATTTTTGATTTGTCGAACATTCTGAAACATGAAACCAAGCAAGCCTGGGTTTGTCATAGAATCTACGCAACTTTTCTGGGTGCACTCCCAAGGTAGTTTATTCAATCTACCCAAGTTTATTGGGTGCACTCCCAAGGCAATTTATTCAACCTTGTTCTATCGAGCTTAGGCAAGAAATGGGTGTTTTTTGTTGGAAAATGGTGCTGAAAATAGTTGACAAAAATTCAATAAACAAAAATTAAATTAAACGGAAAATAAAACTAAGAAGACTTATTGTATTGAGAGTTGTGGCATGACTGAGTCACTTGACTTGAAACTAAATTTACCATCTTTGGACTGCATCCAAAGTGCAACAGGAATCACGGGAAATTGGCCTCTAAGATACAATGACTATGACTTGATCCCAACAGCCCACTCATCGTACATGGGCTCGAACTAGCATGCAAAACTTAAATCGAAGTGAGTTGACTTGGTGGCGAACTCAATTGCTGAAAAACAAGAAACCAGAGATTGTTTGAAAATGCACAAAGAGAGAGAGAGAGAGAGAGAGAGAGAGAGAGAGAGAGAGAGAGAGAGAGAGAGAGAGAGAGAGATCCATTTGTTGTGAATGAATGAAATCAGATTAGGAGTAAGCCTATTTAAAGATTTCAATTAGATGCTTAAATTAGCATCGTTTTAAATGGGTTAAGTCCATTGAGTTTAAACCCAACTGATGCGCTCATCTGAACTGAGTATACTCTTGGAGCAAAACCAAAGATATAAGTGTACCCTCAGTCCGCACATAGACATAGACCCAGAACCGAACCTAGCCCATGTTGTGATTTTGGCCTGCGGAATCACACAGATCTAGATCCAGGATAGCAATTCAATGGCACCAAGCACATACAAGAGAACATACAGATTTAACGTGGAAAACCCTTGCGGGAAAAAACCATGGCACAAAGCGACAAAATTCCACTATGAAAAGCAAATTACAAAGGGAGAGGACTTACCCGATTCGAACAACCTCGAATCTCACCCTTGCTACACCCTTTGATAACCCTAGAACCCTATAGAATACCTTTAGGAAGCCTTAGAATCACTTAGAATAGCCCTAGGGACCTATATTTATAGTTTAGGAAACTTCCCTTTCGCACCCTTGCGAAGCCTCCTCAGATTTCCGCAGTCCGCACAAGATTCGGACTCGAATCTGCGTGACCTTGACTAGTCGAGGGACCCCCTCGAATGGTCGTGCCATCACTTCGACCAGTCGAGCATCCCAGACACCCAAAACATGAGCTCGCTAGACTTTGAGTCGAGCAGCTCCCTCGACCAGTCGAGCAAGGGCCATGACCGGTCGAGCAACCCAAAAAACTGATGATTGAAGGCTTTCTGACAACAGCTCGACCCAACTTAGCTCGGCTTGACGCGTGCGTGTGCCGTCTATTGCATAGGTTAAGCTAATGGCATAATCCCTTACAAGACCAAATTCACATGCCCTTTGAAAGGGGCTCAATCCCTATGCAAAAGTCCTCGTTTATAAACACCAAAAATTTCTTACTAATTTCTGATGTGGGACAATGTGAGTCGCTAAAAGAAAGAATACATTTTTACAAAAAAAAGGGAGAAATTTTGAAAAGCTATTATTTTGTTTACAAATCCTTTTAAATACAACATTTTCATGATTTTAGGTAGGGTTGTCAATAGGTCAGGCTCAGGCTCAAGCTCAGGTTTAGGCTCAGGCTAGGTATAAGGGTACCTATGGCCATACCCATACCCACTAATGAATACCACGCCCATGTCTATGTCAGGCTTGAAATAGTGACGCAGAGATGAACGTGATGAGGATAACTATTCCAAATCCACAGAACTTCTCTGGACTCCTCACAGAGACTTCTTGAATCCACGAGGAAAGAAAGTAGGAAATAGAAATAAATTCGAAATTGATTAATGAATGAATAAAAACGAGTTCACAACCCTTTAAATAGGGGTACCAAGCAATGAGAAAGAAATCAGAATCAAACTACAACTAAAACTCCTAGAATTCCCGACTTACTATAAATAGTAAACTTACTATTTATAGACGGTCGTGATGTCTACTAGTGCGCAAGGTTTTCGGCCAAAAATAGTAAGTGTCCTATTTGGCTTCACCAAACCGTTCTTCTAATTATTCTAAGCTCTTTTCACACTGGGCGCAACTCCTAAAGCCCGACGGATGAAGAGTTATAATCAAACCAAAACTTACTATTTATAGTAAAAATGAAATTAACATAGGGAAACGACCATCGATCCAGGGTTTTTTCACAATTCCAGGCTACACAACCCAGCGTCAATAGCTCGTTCTACTCCAAAATCATATATTTTACATCAGATAACTCATTCAGGATTGCAAGATACGCCCGATTTAAGGTTCGATGGTCTAGATCACTTCTGTCGTTGACCGGGCCTTTTTTGATCCATCTTGGCCATGTAACTGTCCGCGACCCGCTCTACATCAAATAGGCTCCTCTACTCATGTTAGGCTTGAAAAGGACACCCATACCCATACATTTCCAACTGTTGGCGTACCTACTAAAGTACCGAGTATCATTTATGATTTGAGATTAATTAAAATACACACACATACATCATTAACTCAAAAATTAAACTTTATTATATATATATATATATATATATATATAGTTTTTTCTTTAAAACAATAAAATAAAGAATGGTACGATAGCATGATATTTTGGAATGAAAAATATTAGCCATTCTTCATACTTTTTTAATCCATTACATGATTAAAATTTAAAATCTATTATAGTGAAATTGAATATTTGGCAAATAATTAATATATAAACGATCCAAATTGTAGGCCTCAGATTAAATGTAGAATGAACCAAAAGTTAATCTTATTTGATTATTTATTTATCAGATTGGCTATTGTATATTTGAACGGTTAAAAGTGAAAAATATCTGATGATCTTATGTCAATAACAAACAAGTGTTTACAAATTAGAGATTAGGTTTGTTCAACTAACCTGACTTTGGCACTATTACCTAGCAACAATGATTTCCACGGTTGAATTTGAGATATTGTTAGCCACATATACAATTTCTACATGCCTACATATCAAGTGTCAAATGCAGCTCAAAAATTAATGCCCCATTTTATTCTGACTCTAGTATAAAAATCCTACAATATGGGTGCTATACGCTAGCACTTGTACCACAGTTAGTTTTACACCTCTGGTGAACTACATGTATTGATGGGCTTGATCTAGAGATTATGGGTTGGAGCACACCCACACCTAGCCCATGTATTAATCGGGCTAAAAAAACATAGTACCAGCCATTTAGCTATACACCGATACCTGGCCATGTCAGGCTGGGTTCGGGTACCCATCAGGTGCACCTGGGCCATGGACACCCTTAATTTTAGGAAAACAAGTAAAAGAGGATGCTGGTGACGGTAGTGGTGTAGAAATGGGTATGCAGATGGTGACTATTGGTGTATTGGGTTGGACCTACCGGTCTCGTTAGATCTTTATGTATTTCATTCAGGTAAGATTTTCCATGCACCTGAGCATAAGAAGAGCATCATCATATCTTAAGAGATGAACAAAACTTAAAAGTAATAATTAAAAAATAGATATTTTTGGATTTGTGAATTCGTAATTATGAAAATTTGGAATTAAAATTAATTATAAAATGAAATTAAAACAAAATTAGAAATCTGAATAAGGAGGAATTTAGAAAACTTATTTGATTCGAGGCGCAATGAAAGTCACTCGACTTGAAATTGATTTGTCCTCCTTTGGACGATGTCTGTAATGCAACATGAATATTGGACAATCAATCTCCAGGATACCCTCGAATATTTTCTCATCATATTGGCGCACCTCGATGTATGAAAGATGTGAACCATCACTATATATCTAACCCGAAGACTGAACCAGATGAAATCATTATAGAGATTCGAAGTGAGAGAGAGAGTCGAAAGATTGAACTTAATTTTTAAATTTGAAACCAGAGAAGTTCATTATATAGACTTCAAAAGTTGCCTCGAATGGGCGTGTGTATGCACCCCGGCCAACAATCATTGTTGTTCGGTTTTTTAAAGAAGAAATATTTTTATTTTTCGGCTCTGTTCGAAGATACAAAACAAATAACCGTTACAAATCAAAATTTTAAAAGGCAATAAAAACTTTTAAGCTTGCAAGTATACTCACGCGAGCGAGTGCATGCACACCATACCACATCGCACTGCATCACCCCTCCCCCCCCCCCCAAAAAAAAAAAAAAAAAAAAAATTCAGATTCGTGTTGGCACTGGTTGCTCAATATGATCTCGAGCTGAAATAGATGGACATGAAGACTGCATTCCTACACAGGGAATTGAAAGAGCAGATCTACATGAAGCGACTAGAGTACTATGAAGTACGAGGGGCAGAGAACAAGATTTGCAGGTTAAAGAGGTCGTTGTACAGCTTAAAATAATCGCCTAGGCAATGGTATAAAAACTTTGATTCTTTCATGTTGAGTCGAAAGTTTTTCAGAAGTGAATACTATCACTGTGTCTATTACAAGATATTGAGTGACGACAAATTCATCATCTTGATATTGTATGTTGATGACATGTTGATCACCAATCATAACATGTCTCGGATCAGCTTATTGAAGACTCATCTATTAGGGACATTCGAGATGAAAGATATGGAGGCTGCAAAGAAGGTTCTCTGCATTGATATACACAGAGACGGGAAGAGAGGACTTTGGTTATCGTAGGCAGAATACCTTGAGAATGTATTGATCAAGCATGGGATGGACAAGGCAAAGCCGGTTAGCGTTCCCAACGCAACTCACTTCAGACTATCTTAAGAACAATGTCCTAAAACAGATGAGGAAAAGAGGGCTATATCTCATATGCCTTATTCGAATGCAGTTGGTAGTTTGATCTATGCCACGGTCTGTACTAGACTGATATTTCACAGGCAGTTGGTATTGTGAGCAGATACATGTCTAATCCCAGAAAGCAAACACTGGGAAGTGGTGAAATGGCTACTTCGATTCGTTCGATGTATGAAAGACTACATCTTAAATTTTAAGAAAACAGGGGCCAAGTTAGTTGGGTATGTGGATTCAGATTACGCGGGCAACATGGATTCTAGAAAGCCGACTTCAGGTTACTCGTTTGTACTAGTGGGTAGAGTAATCAGTTGGATGTCGAAGCTTCAGTTTGTGGTGGCTCTTTCCACAACCGAAGCGGAGTATATGGCAGTGAAAGAGGCGTTCAAGGAAGGTGTTTGGTTGAGAGGGATAATAAATCAATTAGGGCTTTAGCAGGAGGTCGTGCCGGTTAATTATGACATGTAGATCGCTATTAATTTTGCCAAAAACTCGGTTTATCACTCACATACTAAACATATTGATGTCCGTCACCATTTTATTCGATAGGTGCTTAAGGAAGGTTGTGAGACTCTAGAGAAGATTCACACCAACGGGAATCCAACGGATATTCTTACCAAGGTGGTTCCCGTAAAGAAATTCAAGTTATTTGCAACTTCTCTGGGCTTGGTGAAAGCATAAAAGGAGAACGGAGTGTGCACATAAATTTACATGATTGAAGATTGGAGACATGGTGGAGATTTTTTTGATGTCTTAAATCAATTCAGAAATAGGGTCTGTCGATGTCATCGAACAATTGTTCGATCTCATCGGGAATTTTGAAGCTTCTCCAGTTGGTTGCTGGACTATTTGGATTCCTGTTCGATGCCATTGAAGTTTAATTTCGATGCCATCGAGACCCATCTAAGTGCAATTGAGAAAATATGATTTTTCATGTTTTGTATCTGGATTGTTTTGGTGTTAGTTCAATGCCATCGAAGTGGGGTTCGATGTCATCGACAGTCCGTCGATGACATCGAAAGTATCGCAGATTTTGCGCAGATCTGCGTATCTGTGGAATTTGTTTTTGATTTTATTTGGGATTCTTCCCATGGCTATAAATATGGGTGGAAATCAGAAATAGGAATATATAAAGCTTTTTCAATTCGTTCCTGGTGCTCCAAGGGTGTAGCTTGGGGTGATTCGAGGCTTGTTCGAATCAGGTATTCTCTAAACTTGTAATTTATGCTTTCGTAGTGATTATATTTGTCGCTTTGTATCATGGTTTTTTCTTGAAAGGGTTTTTCCACTTTAAAATCGGTGTGTTTGCATTGTGATTGATTGGTGCGATTGGATTACTTCACTTGATTCATCTTAATGTGCTTCCATGGTCCCCCAACAATTGTTGCTTGCACTGTCTAAAACATATAATGAGCTTTCTTATTGCAGTGCTATATGTCTCCTAGTATTTTATTGTTTACCCATTGAAACCTATCGCATGAGATCTCCATTCCATAGGCTGAGCTACCAACACCGATAATTCATGATATTGGACTCAACCCCATTCCCTTCGATGTATCTAGGACTAGTTGTTTACTAAGTCCTCTAATCAGATAATCTGCCAAGTTCTTCTCTGATTTCACAAAATCAATGGTTATTACTCCATCTTGTAGTAAATATCTTACTATTCTATGTTGTAGTCAAATATGCCTACTTTTTCCATTATAGATATTATTATTTGCCCTTGCTATAACAGTTTGGCAATTACAATGTAGAGATATAGCTGAAACAGGTTTTAACCACAAAGGTATATCAGCCAATAGATTTTTAATCCATTCTGCTTATGTTCCAACCTTCTCCAAAGCAACGAACTCGGATTCCATAGTAGACGGATCAATACAAGTCTGTTTAATGGATTTCCAAGAGACAACTCCTCCACCCAAAACGAAAACATATCCACTTGTGGATTTTGTTTCATCTGAATCTGTAATCCAGTTAACATCTCTATATCCTTCCAACATAGCGAGAAAGCCAATCTAATGTATAACATATGTGATTGTTCCTTTTAGATACCTTAGTATTCTAGATAAAGCATTCCAATGATCATTACTAGGATTAGAGCTAGGCACAAACTAACCCGATCCGGCGGATCCGACTCAATCCGAACCGAATTGAAGGCTTGGATCGGTGCGATTCGAGTTGGATCAGTCATATCCGACCGTTCGTCGGATCGAGTTCAGATCATGGTCAATCCGAACCGAATGGATCCGATCCGGAGTGATTCTTATGAATATTTATCACATATATTTATCTTATGAACATGTTGGATGACAAATAAACACCACTGGGGCCTTATAAAATTTTCAATGGTGGAAATCAATACTTCTACTTTTTCCTGTGGTATGGTCCACTTGAGCTTTGGATATGCATCAATTTTGGGTTTAACCACTAAAACGATCTGGAAAAATGAATGGATGGCATAGATAAACCACATGCATTCACGGTGGGCCCCAACAGAATTTACTCAGTACGATAAGAGCCCACTGAGTTACGTGCACAACACGTTAACATAGGCAGCAGCTTATAGCTACCAGCTAATGTAGATACGTGTCGTGCAAAGATGAGCCTACTGAGTTACGAGCACAGCAAGTCAACATGGGCACGGATTAGCTACTGACAGGTTGAGTAGCGAGAGTCCCTACTAAAGTGACGTCACCAAGTTCCATGGGCCCCACCATGATGTATGTTTTGTATCCACACCTTCCATCCATTTGGAGAGATCATTTCAGGGCAATATCCAAAGAATGAATTAAATCCAAAGCTCCAGTGGGCCCCAGCACAGAAAGCAGTGGGGACAGTGACGCCCACCATTAAAAACTTCTAAAGGCCACAAAAGTTTTAGATCAAGCTAATATTTGTGTTTTCCCTTATTTCATGTCTTTTTTAACTTTTGAATAGGTTGGATTTCAAATAAACATTACGGTGGGCCTTAAGATAGTTTCAACGGTGGGAATCACTTTCCCCACTATTTTCTGTAGTGGGGTCCACTACATCTTTTATCTGCATCATTCTTTTGCTCATGACCTAAAACGATATCTCAAAATGGATGGATGATGTGGATACAACACATACATCATAGTGGGGCCCATAGAACTTGGTGATGTCACTTCTACTCAACCTTTCAGTATATAATCTGCGTCCCGTCAACACAGAGCTGGTGTAGATACGTGTCATGCAAAGACGAGTAGAGACGCGTCTCAAGCTCCGAGTTGTACAAACGGCTCAAATGAGATCAAAATTACATGGGCCCTATAATGATGTATTTATTATATCCATACAGTTTATCCATTTTTTGTGATCATTTTAAAGCATTCGAAAAAAATGAATCATATCTAAAGCTCAAATGGACCACACCGAAAATAACAGTGAGGATGATGATTGTCACCATTAAAAAATTCGATCCGAATTGTACCCAACCCGATCTGACTCGATTTCCTTGACCGAGTCGGACTCGGTTCAGGTCAGGCCAATCCTGCATCGGATCGGTTCGAGTCAGATGTCTCGGACTCGGTCCCAGATCGAATCGAGTTCAGGTCAGCCCATGTAGATTTTGGACCGAATCGAGTTGGACCCAATCCGATCTGATGCCCAGCTCTAATTAAGATTATGAGTTGTCTACTCAATCTATTTACTGTATAAGCTATATCGGGCCTTGTGCAATTCATTAGGTACATTAGGCTACCAATGATTCTGGAATATTCAAGTTGTGATATACTTTCACTTGTGTTTTTCTATAGATGTATGGAATAATCATAAGGAGTGCTAATAAGTATGCTATTAAAGTAATTAAAACCTTTTAATACTTTCTCAATGTTATGAGACAGGGAAAAAATAAAACCATCATCTTTTTAGATTAGTTTTATTTTAAGAATCACATTAACTTCGCCTAGATCTTTCATATCAAATTGTGATGACATGAATTTCTTAGTAGAGTTAATCGACTTAAGACTTGTTCTAAAAATAAACATGTCATCTACATATAAACAAATAATAACTCATTCATTACCTGTGAATTTACTATATATACATCTATTTGCATCAATTATTTTATAAGCATTAGACTTTAAAGCATTGTCAAATTTCTTATGCCACTGTTTAGGAGCTTGTTTAAACCATATACGAATTTGATTAATATACATAATTTATTTTATTGACCTTCAATTTTATAACCCTTAGGTTGATTTATGTATATTTCTTCTTCTAAATTCTCGTTCAAAAAATTTGTCTTGACATCCATTTGATGTACAAGAAGTTTATATATATATGCTAAGGCTATAAAGACTCTAATAGAAGAGACCTTAGCTACATGAGAATATGTATCAAAGTAGTGTATTCCTACCTTCTATTTGAAACTCTTAGCCACTAATCTAGCTTTTAACTTGTCAATGGTACCATTGGGTTTTAACTTTTTTCTAAAAATTTATTTATATCCTATTTTCTTATTCCCAGGTGACAAGACTACTAATTTTCAAGTTTTATTAAACAAAATAGATTCCAATTCATCATCTATAACTTCTTTCAAGAAGGATGCATCAGATGAATTGATAGCTTCTGTATAGGTTAAAGGATCATTATTAATAAGAAAAGTATAGAATTCATCTCTTAATTTAGTTTCTTTCTTAACCCTTACTGTAAGGCCCGTATCCTAGACCGTACCATTCCTTAGACTTCCGCGATCCTCCCCGTCGAATTTTGGCAACCCGGGACCTGTATTTGGCATTTGTGCACGACCCTAAGTTACATCCCGTATATTTGAGTCGACTCAACTCGAGACTTGTACCTTAGCGACCGCACCGTCGCCGCGGTTCCAACGCTGCGTCTCACGCACCAATGCGATACCCAGGTTAGGAGCTGTGGGCCCGCGAATATCTAAAGGAAACGCCGCGCGTTACGAATTTCGAGAGAATCTTTACCCGCCTTTCACATCACTAGTCAAGTACACATTTCATCACTAGCCATGCTTTCTTTCTCCCCATGATAAGCAACCTACCCCCCTAAGTCAACTCTCATGCCACTCACACCCATCACTCCATCCCATCTCCCTTACAACCATCCTCTCTCTCATTCTCTACCCATTTCCAAGCAACTAAGGAGAGAGACCGTCCAAGCATTCTAAGGATAGCCAAGTGTGTGGCCCACTTCCTACCTCAAATCTCTCATCCCAACCCTTCAACCTTCATCATCCTCCATCAAAGAAGAAGCCAAGGAGCTTAGCATTCCAATGAACCAATAAGGAGTGGAATCGGTAGGTGATCTTAGGTTTAGATTTGATTTTTGATGCATGGGCCAAGTGGGGCCTACCGATTAATGGTATGGATCTCAATTTCGACCCTAGGTATGGTCGATGGTCCACCATAATTTATATGTTCATCCCATGATGGGGCCATCCTCCATAGACCCCATCATGATGTTTATTTTCCTACTGTAAGAAGGCAATCTAGACCTTGATCTTGTGGGTGGGAAAGGGATTTTTACCGTTGATTCTTATGATTTGAGGGTCTGTATGTGGTGGGACCCATTTGATGTATGCTTTGTTTCTTGTAAAGGGAGCTCATAGTGGTAGAGCTCCCTTCACCACTCGATCTTCTCTCTCTCTCTCTCTCTCTCTCTCTCTCTCTCTTCTTCCCTATTGATGGCCCACCTTGAGGATGCAATTTTACCCATACTATCCATTTAGTGGGCCACACCGCTGTCCAACCGGGGCCCACCTTGCTGCCCGTTTTCAGGTGGGCCTAAACGAAATGAAAACGCAAATGTCAGCTTAATTTGTGGACCGCACCAAGGCATGCACGCCATCCACACCATCCGTGTAGCGAACTGGGCCCACCTTGCTGGAAGGAACGTCTAGTGGCCCACTGCCTGTCCCTTTTTGGACAGGCCTGCATGGAAGGACAAACAAATATCAGCTTAGTTCGCTGACTGGTGGGCCACGTGTACGTGGGACCCACCTAATGTATATTCTTTATCCACACTGTCCGCACATGGGATGATGAGACCAACCTTGATGGATGTGTTGTAATCCACACCGTCCGGTAGCTGTGGACCCCACGTGATGTACGTGTTTAATCCAAGTCGTCCATCAGTCGTGGACCCCACCCTGATGTATATGTGTTATATACACACCGTCTAGGGGCCATGACGGTGAGGCCTACCTCTTGCATCTGTGGTATCCAGACCGTCCAGCTGGGACGGTGGGATCCACCGTAATATGTGTTATATCTAAGCCATCCATCTATGGGGCCCACCGTGATGTATGTGTTGTATCTACACCGTCCATCAGATGGACTGTGGGACCCTAGCGATGTACGCATTGTAGCATGGCCTGCTGGCTGTGTAGGCCCCACTTGCTATATGTGCAAGGCCCACCTTGTTGCACACTGTTCATTTGGTGGGGCCCATCTGCACTATCCAGGCCCACCTCGATGTGTGTGTTGCAAGCACACTGTCCATCTGTTTTCTGGACCATAGGACTGACTTGCAAGGCCCACCTTGATGTATATGTTACCCATGTTGATCATCTATTTTGCTGGATCAAGGGCTGCCCCATTAGGCCCACTATGATGTATGTGTTACACACCATCTTCTCATTGTGCCTAGATCATGGGCTGTTTCATGAGGCCTAATGTGATATATATGAGGCCGTTGTGTGAGGCCCATTGTGATGTATATGAGGCCCTTATGATGAGGCCCATTGTGAGGCCGCTATCCTAGCCTGTACTATTTCGTAGGCTTCCGCGGTCTTCCCAGTCGAATTCCAGTGACTCGCGATCTGTAATCGACAGTTATGCGCGACTTTGAGTCGTATCCCATTTTCCAAAGTCGGTTCGACCCGAGACTTATGCCCTAGCGACCGCGCTGTCGCCGCGGTTCCAACGTAGCGTATTACGCGCAGAGGCGATACCCAGGCCAGTAGATGTGGGCCCGCGTTCAGTTCGAGAAAATGTCGTGCGTTTGCAATCCCAAGAGAATCTCTACAACATGTCAAATCAATCCAATCAATCACCTCACATGTCAAGTACATGTCCTATCCCCAAAAGCAACCCCAAAGTCAAAGCTACCCATCCCTTACATGTCAAGTACACATCACTCACCCATCACCCATCCCTCTCTCTTTACATCCCATTCTCTCTCTCTCTCTCTCTCTCTTTCTCACTCACTTCTCTCATTTCCTCCTAAGCAACCCACGTCGATGAGAGCTCCACGAAAGAGCTTTGTGTGGCCCACTTCCTACCTCTCATCTCCACCATCCAAAGAACATCTCGACCGTTGAAATCGTCCCCTTAGAGCTCTAAATTGTGCTG
>JAJHSJ010000009.1:55735630-55813064 GCA_021015155.1 Magnolia officinalis | reverse complement strand
TTCTTCTATACGAAGATGCTTCTGGATTTGTCCAGGGTGAACTCTTCGAATTTATGCAATAGTTTTTTCCTGTAGTCTTTCCAGCTCGGAGACAACTTTGCGATTATAGCTCCGACTTGAAAGGATTCAGGAAGATCGATTTTTATGGCTTTTATTTTATTTACAATAAGCTGCAATTCTTGGATTTGGGCAAGCAGCGGTAGATTGTCTACCATCGTGAACTCAAAATACCTGGCAATTAGAAACTTTTGTGTACCTTCCTCTTCAGCCTTGTATTTGTATTCCAGTGCGCTCCAGATTTCTTTCGCTGATGTGGTCCCCGTGTACAAATCATACAATCGATCAGAGAGAGCATTGAGGATGTGGCCACGATACAGCAGTTCATCTTCCTGTCTTTTGATCCTAGCAGCCATTTGTTCTGGAGTGTCAGTTTCCTTTGCTTTAGGCAAAAGCTGGAGAGTCGGGTCCAGGATGTAGAAGATCTTCAGAGCGGTCAGCAGGAATTTCAGTTTGTCCTACCATCTAGTGAAATTTGAACCATCGAATCGGTCCAATCGGATCAGATCCTAGTTCATCAATTTGACTAATGCAACACTTTCGGTGTCCATGAAATCACACTTTAAGATTGTTAGAGAATTTGATTGGATACACCGAAAATTAAAAATAAATAATTGAAAATTTAACAATTTCACTAGGCTGAATCACGTATAAAATACGCTGTCCTTAAAGCGTGATTCGTCCCCTTATCACTGCTGATGGGTTACAGACGAATTGCTTCCAGGATAAGACAAACCTTATCTGGATTCAGCGTGCAGCAATCACGATAGGTCCACTATGAAACAATTTTAATGCAGTAGATTTCTTCTGACAGATTTAGATGGTAGAGATGATCATAGTGTTCTAAAAAGGAGCTATGGACTGTATCCTGGCCCATCCGTTTTCGAACCGTTTGGCTTTCAAGGCAGAGAGCCGTTTTTAGAAACGGCTAGACGTTTCGGATTCTAGATCCGACCGTTCTCAGTCACCTATAAAAATCCAGGCTCATTTTAGATCCACACTGTCCTAAGGCTTTGACCAGACTCATCGCACTAGACCCATCGCACCGTAATCGCACCGGTTCGCGTAAGGTCGCAAGGGAGCGACTCCTCTGCGACACAATGCAGACGTGCGGAGTGCAAAGTGCGCCATCTAGCGCCACTATAGCCACACTGCCTCATTGCCTCACTACCCACGCCCTCGCCCTCGCCTACGCCCGTGCCCATGCCCGTGCCCGAGCCCGAGCCCGAGCCCGCGCACGCGTGCGTGCATGAGTGTGTTCCAGTGCTTCGCGTTGGAACACGCAACCCATGTTTTATCTCATCTAAAAAGCTCTAAGTAAGAATACCCTTCTCAACATCTCATATAAACTACAAAACTTTCTTTTTCATTTCCGATGTGGGACAAAGCACACACGCCGCACTTTTTAATTCAAAAAATTCAAAATCGTTTTGGCGGGAAAATCCTGAAATTTTGAAAATTCGATTTTTTGTTTTTTATTATTGTTAAAAACCACTAATTTTCAACATTTCCTGCCAAAGATTTTAGCATAAAGTTAATGTTCTAGGATGCTGGGTGGGGCTATACTGCAATGTATGTGAGGAATCCATTCCGTTTATACGTTTTGAGATCTCATTTTAGTACGTGAGACTAAAAATGAAGTGGATACAAAACTCAAGTGGATCACACAAGAGAAAAAACTTAGGGAAAGAAATTCCTCCAGTTGAAACCTTCCTGGGCTCACCATGATGTTTACTTGCCATTGAAATAGTTTAAAAGGTCATTCCCAATTGGATGAAGTGAAAAAACCAAAAGAATAGCTTGAAACAAAACTTTTATGGACATAAGAATGCTTCAACGGTGCTCATTGAATGCCCATTGTTTCCTCTTGTGTGTCTCACTTAAGTATATTATATGTACACCTCATTTTTTTTTATCACATATATATCCTGCAATGATCTCGCAAAACAAATGGACAGGGTGGATTTCTTACAAACATATCAATGAACCCCACTTAGCATCCATGCGAAGGAACTTCCACCCAAGAATTTCACAAGAAATCCGGCTCTTGTATAATTTTAGGGGATGAACTCAAAAGGGAGGAAAATCTAAAGCTCAAGTGGAACACAACCTGAAAACAAAGCAGAGGTGACAATGACCCTTACTGCTGAAACCTTCGTAGGGCCCACCGTTATGTTTATTTTACATCCACCGTTGATAAGTCACGTAAACATGGATGAGGGAAAAATATAAATATAAACTTATACAAACCTTATCTGCGGTTGAGATTTTCAGCAATAGACACTCAATCTCCATTGTTCCAATTGGTGTGGTCTACTTGGGCATTTGATCATTCTCATTTTTGGGATTATTCTCTAAAATGATTTGTAAAAATATATTAACAGTACTTGAGCATTTGATAAAAATCATTTTTGTAATTATTCTCTAAAATTATTTATAAAATCTAGTAACAGCATAGGTAAAACACATACATCATGGTGAGCCCCACAAAGTCCCTGATAGGACTATCCTTCTCTGGCTAGGTCCCCTCCGTAAAGCTTTTCGGTAAGGTACAATGAGTAAATTCTTTCGAGGTTCATCATTATGTCACTTATCCACACTGACAATCCCTTTTTCGAGCTCACTTTAGTCATAAGCCTAAAATTACAGTATATCCAAAGCTCAAGTGGACCATACCATAGGAAACAGTGTGATAAAAAAATATATATGCAGGGCAAGGAAGTTTTGGATAAGTTGATATTTATGTTTTCCCTTAATCCATGTCATTGTAATATTACGAATAGGATGACAAATAAGTATCACTAGAGTCATAGGAAGGCTTCAACGGTTGCCATTATTCTCGATTGTTTCCTGTGATGTGGTCCACTTAAGCTTTGTATATACTTCAATTTGGGCTCATGAGCTAATAAAATGGATGGACAACTTAGATAAAACATATACAACACAATGTTGCTTGGTACGAAATCCACGCACAGCCACAAGTACACTGTGTTCATACTCGGATTCTATAGTAATGATCCCTCCACTGGGAAGCGGATTGGCTGGTGTACTACACACCGGACGCGGATTACGTCCTACCCCGCCTGGAGGGTAATTCGTCCAGGCAGGGCACTGTGTGGCCCACTGTGATGTAAGTGTTTTATCCACGCCGTTAAACGCTTTTCTCATATAATTATAATATATGAACCAAAAAATGAGGCATGTCTAAGGCTTAAGTTGACCACAAAGTGGGGATTGAATGTCCACCATTAAAAAATTCTCGGGAGCTGGAGAAGTTTCGGATCAAGCTGATATTTGTGTTTTCACTTCATCCACATCTACATGACATTATTAATAGGTTGGATGGTAAAAAAAAACATCACTTTGGCCCTTAGAAAGGTTTCAACTATGGGTGTCATTATCAATGCAGCTTCCTTTGGTGTGGTCCATTGGAGCTATGTATATACCTAATTTTTAGTATCATACCTTAAAATGATATACCAAAAGAGGAATAGCGTAGATAAAACACCTACAACATGGTAGGCCCTATAGAGCCCTGCCCGGATGGATTATCGTCCCTACGGGGTAGGATGCAATCCGCATCCCCACACACCAGCTATATAGCTGGTGTATTGTCGTCAGCAAGTTCTGTGGCTCCCATCATGAGGTATGTGTTATATCCAAACCGTCCATCCATTTGGCGAGCTAGTCTTACGGCTTGACCCAAAAAATAAGACAGATCTAAAGATCAAGTGGACACACTGCAAAAAGCAGTGGGGATTGAACATTTACCATTGAAACCCTTTTGGGGTCACAAAAGTTTTGGATCGATATGAAATTTGTTTTTCCTCTTCATATATGTATTTGTGATCTTATTAATAGATTAGATGGAAAATAAACATTATGGCAGGCCCTACAAATTTTTTAAGTGAAAATCATTATCCTCACTACTATTTTTGGTACGGTCCATTTGAGCTTTGGATATGGTTCATTTTTTGCGTAAGGTCTAAATTGGTCCGTCTCTAGATAGACAGGTCCTTGTGCCGCCAGTATCCAATCTACCCCACGCCAATTTTTTGGACACGTTATCTAAGTTCTTTACCCGTGTCAAATGACCTAAGGGCATGTTTGGGCACTGGGATTAGAAGGAATTAGGTGGGATGGGATTCATCTGGTCCGATGCCAATTCCACTTCACGTTTGGGAAGAGTGGAATAGCTTGGAATTAGATTAGATGGAATTGCATCGGGTCTCATGCCAATTTCACTCAATGTTAGCAAGTTGTGTAGGTCCCACCATGATGTGTGGGCTATATCCACACCGTCCACTCATTTTTCAAGATTATTTTAGAGCATGTGCTAAAAAATCAGGTAAATCTAAAGCTCAAGTGAACCCTACCGTAGAAAGCAATGGGGATTGAATACTTATAGTTGAAAACTTCTTTGAGGCCACATAAGTTTTGGATCTACCTCGTTTTTTTGGCCCATGTCATAAAATGAGGTTACAAAACAAATGAACAGTTTAGATATAACACATGTGTGTTATTCTCAATAATTTCAAGTGATGGTGGGTATATCCATTCAATGTACCACTGTATTACCAACAAAGCATGACATTAACATTATCCCGTGGCAACAGGTGACAATCCTTACCATAGGTAATAATTATATTTTTTTGAATCCCATCCCACCGCCCTAACACGCCCTGAGCGAGTGTCATGTGGAGATGCGTGTCGTTCAAGCAAACTTTTATTTAAAAACGCATGCGCGAGTACGTGTGACTATTAGCTGTTGTTGACAGAGGACTTCATTGAGAACTTTTGAAACTGCGGCCATTAAAGTTTTGTATCAAGCTAAATTTTTTATATTTTCACTTCATCCCAATGTTAATAACCTTAGTTTATTTTAATGTTAATAACCTTATAAAAGTATAAGGTGGGGCTTAGAAAAGTTTCAACGGTAAAAAAAAATTTCCACAAATTTTCCTCTGGTGTGGTCTACTTGAGTTTCGGATCTACTTCACTCTTTTTTTTTAATATCCTTTAATGAGCTCGTGAAATGAACGGACTGTGTAGATTTACCACAAACATGTACGAAGGCCCTACCCAGCATCCTTGCGCGCGGAAACTTGGTGCGAAAGGCTTCAGCAGTAAATCTCCGAGTCTAACCCAATCCGCCACCACGGTTAGGTAGTGTAAATGACCTGTCGTGAATTGACAGTGCCCTCAAAGTCAGACGCGGATTGCGTATTGCCGCTACTGACGGTGCTCCAACGGCCCCACCGCTTTTCTATTTTTGTATATCATTATAGTGCACGAGCGAAAAAAAAAATAGTAATAAGAGAAGTTTAGGACTGTGGACCCACCTTTTATCCCACTGTTTTTATGAAAGAAGACAAACCTTGTTTTGCAACTTAGACCTCCACGTGCGGAGACAATTTCTTGACGAAAATGCCTCTCCTTTTGCGGAAACGGATTGGGTACTCCCCTGCCACCAGGTAATGGTGGATGTTCGGTGGTCTGTGAGCCCCACCATGATGTGCGCTTTTCATCCATGCTGTCCATATATTTTTCCACATCATTTTATGGTATGAGACAAAAAATGAAGTATATGCAAATCTCAAGTGTACCACATTACAGAAACAGTGTTGAATGAGCATCAACCATTAAACTTTTTGGGGGCCCACTGTGATGTTTGTGAGAAATCCTCCCCGTCTAAGTTCATTCATAGGGTCACAAAGACCTAGATGAAGAGGAAAAACAAATTTCATAATGATCCAAAACTTCTGTAACCCCTAAAAGTGTTTCAATGGTAGACGTTCAATTCCCCACTGTATTTTATAGTGTGGTCCACTTGATAGTTAGATCTATCTTATTTTTCGTCTCAAGCCTTAATATGAGCTCGCCAAATAGATGGACGGTTTGGATATAACACAGACATCATGATGAGACCCACAAAAGCAACACAACATATATAAAAAAAGAAAAAAGAAAAAAACAACACAGACCGCGGCACTGCTGCTGCGCAGTCTGCTACAGTTATGGCTACGGTTATAATCCATAGTCATAGTGTATTGAAAATTATAGGATTTTTTAGGCAAACTCGCTGGACAGTTCTGGACATTTTCGATATTATCGAAAGACTTTCGATATATCGAAAGAGCTTTGATACCTATAGCTACAGATTATAACCGTAGCTATAACTGTGGTCTGTACCAATCTATGCAAGTTTTTTAAAATTTTATTTATTTATTTATTATTTTTATTTTTTTTTACATGGAGAACTTTATTCTACCTACAATATTCTCTAATACATATTTATATAAATATGTATATATAAGCATATAAATTTTTTTTTCCTCTTTGTTTCATTTCATTTTTTATTCATTTAACAAGAATATTTTCTAAACCAAAATTAGTTACTTGACGTACCCTATATGATTTTGGGGTAGGAGAAGCTACTTTAGCCAACCAACCTGGTTATTTTTCAAGATTCCATCAGGTCGATGGTTGAAAATCCATTTCATTCACTTCACGGTCAAACAGAAATTGAGTGGGGCAAACATGAAATTGAGCGTGTCAAACTAGAAAAATAGCGGGGGAAACAAGAAAAACAGCGGGACAAACTAGAAAAATGGCGGGGAAAACATGAAAAACAGCGGGACAAATATGAAAAACAGTGAGGCAAACTAGAAAAACAACGGGGGAAACTAGAAAAACAACGGGGGAAACATGAAAAATAGAGGGGGAAAGTAGAAAAACAGCGAGGGAAACATGCAAAACAGCGGGGCAAACTAGAAAAACAGCGGGGGAAACATGAAAAACAGCGGGGCAAACTAGAAAAATAGCAGGGGAAACTAGAAAAACAGCGGGGGAAACATGAAAAACAACGAGGGAAACATGAAAAATAGCGGGGCAAACTATAAAAACAGCGGAGGAAACATTAAAAACAGTGGGGGAAACTAGAAAACAGCGAATTCGGATAACTCCTGAAATGCGTCAATCACGGAGAACGTCTCACTACAAGAAACAACACTTTTAGCAACGAAAATTTTCGTCGCTAAAAGTCACATTTTCGTAGCTACAAACATTTAGCGATGAAAATTTTCGTCATTAAATTCGTCGCTAAAAGACCGACGTGCAAGGCTTTTATTAGCGAAAAATACAAATCGTCGCTAAATGAAAGATTTTTAGCGACGAAAATTTTCGTCGCCAAAAAAATTTTCGTAGACCTTTAGCAGCGAAAAAGTTCGCTGCCAAAAAAACTCCGAACACTTATAGCAGCGAAAATTTTCGCCACAAAAAAAACCACCATAACTTTTAGCAGCGCAACTTTTCGCCGCCAAAAAATATCCAGGACGTTTTTAGATGACTTTTAGCAGTGAAAATTTTCGATGCAAAAACTATTTTCCAAAATATGCAAGAATCTTTAGCAGCAAAAATTAAGTTTGTCGCAGTGAAAATGTTCGCCGCCAAATAAATTTCGAAGAATTTTTGGCATCGAAAAGTTTCGCCGTCAAAATATTTCGAAGACTTTTAACAACGACAATTTTCGCCGCCAAAAAAATTTCCAAGATTTTTTAGCAGCGAAAAGTTTCGCCATTAAAAAATTTCGACGACTTTTAGCAGCGAAAATCGTCGCCGCCAAAACAAATTCCAAGAATTTTTAGCACCGAAAGCATTGGCTGCTCAAAAGCTCTAAGAGTTTTAGCAGCGAAAATTTTCGCCGCCAAAACAATTTCCAAGATTTTTTTCGCTGCTAAAAAATTGTTCCACTTTTAGCGACGAAAATTTTCGTTGCTAAAAGTCTTTTTTTTTTTCACGATACAACCCAAAATTCTGCACAAATTTCCTGATAAACACCTGTTAACAATATATCATCGCATTCATCATAATATATACCTGTTATATAATATATTTCATCATATTCACATTCACATCCAGCTAAACCCAAACCCAAACATAAACTGCATTCATTCAAACACGTTCATTCACGCATTAATACATATAATGATCCTCCATCCTCCTCTCCTGTTCCTCCCTCTGCCTCGCCAGCTGATCCTCCATCTTCCTCTCCTGTTCCTCCCTCTGCCTCGCCAGCTGATCCTCATCTTCCTCTCTTGCTCCTCCCTCTGCCTAGCCAGCTCCTCCATTATCTTCCTCTCTTGCTCCTCCCTCTGCTTGTCCAGCTGATCTTTGATGTCATCGACGACGACCCGTAGCTGCTGAACCTCTCTCTCTGCGGTATCAGCTCGGCGTACGGCGCTCTCGCCAACGACGATGGATCGACTGGAGGCAACTCTAGCGGGTGCCATGAGTTTGGCACCATGGTTAAACCCACGTACATATCCAGAACGGGTGCCAAGCACCTGACTCAGGATCTCTGGCTCACTCCGCTGAGTACCATCGGGAGTGGGCTGACTGCGTAAGGTGTTCATCTCCTCCTGTAATAAAAACATATGAATTTTCATAATAAATGACATGATTATAATTTAATGCAATAAAATTATACAATGTAAGGATTTTTACCCAAATCTCGCTGGCTCTGGGATGTACCCAAGATCCCGTCGTCTACCGACAGTGAGTCCCTTTGTAGAAGTCTACTGGTCCGGGCTCCTGGCCAGTGACGGAATCTCGCTGCGCAATCGAAAGGACGATAGAGTTAATATACAGCTAAAAGTCTTTTTTTTTTTTTAATATATAGCTCAAAATTCCGCACAAAATTCTTGATATACATTTAGGATTTTTTTTTTAAAGTTTTTTTTTTTAATATACAGTTCAAAATTCCGCATAAAAAAACATATAGGATTTTTAGCAGCGACCATTTTCGCTGCTAAAACATCTTGGAATTTTTTTGGTGGCGAATAGTTTCGCTGCTAAAAGGTCTAGATGTTTTTTGGCAGCGATAACTTTCGCTGCTAAAATCTTGGAAATGTTTTTTTGCAGCGAAACTTTTCCCTGCTAAAGTCATTGGAATTTTATAGTGGCGAACAGTTTCGCGCACAGCTAATAGTCTTGGAAAATTTATTTTGCCGCAAATCTTTTCGCTACTAATATCTTTTGGAAAATATTTTTAGCAACGAAAAATTTCACTGCTAAAAGTCTTGTATAGTATTTTTTAGCGACGAACATTTTCGCCACTAAAAGTTTATGTTGTTTGGATTTAAATTAATATGAATGTGTATGTGATGAATATGATGGAATATATTGTTAACAGGAGTATATTCGGAATATTGTACGTATTTTGAACTGGAATAAATTTTTTTAAAAAGAAAGTTTTGGTGACGATAATTTTGGTCGCCAAAAGATATGTTAGTTTAGTTTTAGCAGCGAAAATTGTCGCTGTGAAAAGTCTTGTACACTACAAGAGTTTTAGCAGCGATAATTTTCGCCACTAAGAGTCTTGTACAGTACAAGACTTTTAGCCGCGAAATATTTCGCCGCTAAAAGTATAGGGAATATATTGCGACGAAAATTTTTCGTCGCGAAAAGTCTCATAAGTATTTTTAGCAGCGAAATTTTTCGCAGCTAAAAGAAATTTATTCTACATCGACATCAAATGTGTGTAGCATTTAACGGCGAAAATTTTCGTCGCTAAAAGCATGCTGCACTAGTTTTAGCGACGAAAAGTTTCGTCGCTAAAAGTTTAGTCTCTAAATTCGCACTTTTAGCGACGAAAATGTATTTCGTCGCTAAAAGTGGCTTTTGGCGACAAAAATGAGTTTCGTCGCTAAAAGTTTCATCGCTAAAAACCCCCTTTTTTGTAGTGTCTCTTGCTTTCGGTGCTGACTGGTGACTGTCTCTTTCTATTGTTTGAAACAATATCTCACCATGTTTTTTTTTTTTTAAATCAAAAAATAATTTAAAAATAGAACAAAAGAAAACTACATACTCGGCCATATTGAAAAAGCTGGGGGTGTGTGTGCATGTGTAAATAAAAAAAAAAATCATTCTAATTTAGGAGATATGCTTGTTAAATACATAGACAAAAAAATGAATTAAAAGATAAGAAAATATTTTTATATACTTATATATACATATTTACATAATTACGTATTAGAGAAAAATGTAAGAGAGAAAAAGTTCTCCCTGTATATATAAAAAAAAAGGAACAAGTGAGTTGGGTCAGTGGGACCCTATAGCTACGGATTATAACCGTAGCCTTAACTGTAGCTTCGATATATCGCAGTGACAACATGCATCGACAAAATTAATTCGATATTATCGACCATATGTCGATATATCGACAAAATCAAGCATCAATATATCGACATATTGTCGATATATCGACGTTACATGGAATTTTTTGGTTTAGTCGCTGGACAAATGAGGACTTAGTTCGATATTATCGACCATATGTCGATATATCGACAAAGTCAAGCATCGATATATCGACATATTGTCGATATATCGACGTTACATGAAATTTTTTGGTTTAGTCGCTGGACAAATGAGGACTTAATTCAATATTATTGACCATATGTTGATATATCGACAAAATCAAGCATCGATATATCGACATATTGTCGATATATCAACGTTACATGGAATTTTTTGGTTTAGTCGCTGGACAAATGAAGACTTAATTTGAAATAGATGGTTCAGCGGGGTAAACTAGAAATTCAGCGGATAACTTCATTTTTTTTTTTTAAAAAAAACCAAGCTAAAATATAGGACTATTCCTTTAAAAAGTCATGTAGCATAGCACGCAATCTACTTGGGAGAGAGAAATCCGGCATATCTTGTTAGCTTGAGTCCTTGGAAATGGCGTGGACAAATGAGATCCGACATCACTAGTGTACCTTCTACACAAACAATTCCGGGATTGCTATATCGAGTCTGTTTGGCACGCTCGGCCAATCCCGGGCGTGGACAAATGAGATCCGACATCACTAGTGTACCTTCTACACAAACAATCCCGGGATTGCTATATCGAGTCTGTTTGGCACGCTCGGCCAATCCCGGGATTAAACCTTCTCATCCCTTCCAATCCCCCTAACCAAACACGTCCCAGGCAAATTTGAACGGATTAGGGTGGATTGGATGAGATTTAAAGGTAATGATGGTGTTGTCAGTGGATTGTTTTAAGATATATTAGTTACTTATAAATTATAATTGAGTGTGGATTGTTTGTGTAAGAGGTACACTAGTGATGTCGGGTGTCATTTGTCCACGTCATTTCCAAGGACTCAAGCTAACAAGATATGTCGGATTTCTCTCTCCCAAATAGATTACATGCTATGCTACATGACTTTTTAAAGTAGTCGTCCTATATTTTAGCTTAGTTTTTTAAAGGAAAAAAAATGAAGTTCTTTATGATGAATAATCACGTATATAATTAATAAAATCATAGATACAAAAAATAAGTCCTATATTGAAATATAATAAACTAACGTAATAACGAAAATATTAGCACGTATACACCCAACCAACCCAATCAACCCGTCGAGCCCTCTTGGGTTGGGCTTGGGTTGAGAATTCCTAACCCAAGATTGGGTTGGGTTAGGTCAAGGTTTAGGTATAGGAACCTTGGGTTGGGTTAGGATTTTCATGCTTGCCCCGCCGATTTTCTAGTTTCCCCCGCCAATTTTCTAGTTTCCTCCGCTGATTTTTATGCTTGCCCCGCCGATTTTCTAGTTTCCCCCGCCGATTTTAAAGTTTCCCCCGCTGATTTTCTAATTTCCCTCGCCGATTTTCTAGTTTCCCCCGTCGATTTTAAAGCTTCCCCCGCTGATTTTCTAGTTTGCCCCGCCAAGTTTCTAGTTTCCCCCGCCGATTTTCATGCTTACCGCGCCGATTTTCTAGGCTACAGCTATGGCTACAGTTATAATCCGTAGCTATAGATTTTTAATTTTTTTTTTTTTTTTTTGTAATCCCACCGCCTTTTGTGGGTCCCATCATGAGGTCTGTGTTATATCCAAACTGTCCATTGATTTGGCGAGCTCATATTAAGCTTGAGATGTAAAATAAGACAGATCTAACTATCAAGTGGTGGGCCCTACAAAATTTTTAACGGTGAAAATCAGTTTTCCCGCTGCTCTTTGTGGTGTGGTCCATTTGATCTTTGGATATGATTTTTTTTTTTTTTTTGGATAATGCTCCGAAATGATCTCTAAATATGGATGAACGTTGTGGATATAATAAATACATAGTTGTGGGGCCATGTAACTTTAATTTCTTTTGAGCCGTTCATACAACTCTTGGCTGGAGGAGCGTCAGCGCTCGTCTTCGAAAGGGAGGGGTATTTTCGTCCTCAAATTTGCTGTCCGTACACGCAGGTCTCAGTTGCAAAACAAAGTTTGTGTGGTTTCATAAAAACAGTCGGATGAAAGGTGGGGTCCAAAGTCCTAAATTTCTCTAATAATAAGGGAGATCCAGATTTGTAGTCGATCACCCCACTATAAAACAGTGTGGATTGAGTGGCCACCGTTAAAAACTTCCTAGTGTTCGCTTTATTATTTATTTGTCATCCAGCCTGTTGATAGATCACGCACACCTAGACGAGAGAAGACACAATTATCAATTTAATTCAAAACTTTTGTCACCTTAAGAGGTTTTCAACTGTAAGTGTTTAACAACCACTCTTTCATGTGGTGTGGTCTATAGAGATTTGAATATGTTGGATATTTGGTTGAATTAAATAGACTTTAAAATCGAGAACCAAAAAAGAAAATAAAAGTTTTGAGAAAGAAGAACTTATTGTATTGAGTCGAGGCGTGACTGAGTCACTCGGCTTGAAATCGAATTTGCTTCCCTTGGACAGCGTCCCAAGTGCAACAGGTTTCCAGAGCAATCGACCTCCAGGATACAACGACTATGACCCGGTCCTAGCGGTGCACTCACTGTACACGGGCTCGAACCACTTGCAGTTTAATCAGAAAGTGCTGAGTTGACTCAGCGATGAACTCAATAATAAAATGCTTAAAAATCCGTATCAGAGAGAGTTTTATAAGATAGAGTATTTTCGTATTTTAGAAACTGAAATCAGAAGTCTTTATATAGACTCCGAAGTGGTGTATAAACATCCTTTACAAAAGGTTGGGTCCGTTGGGTTTAAACCCAACGGATGCGACCAACCGGAAGGGATGCATCTCTCTGGTTTAAAATGAAAAGGCGCAAGTGCGAGTACACTCTCGCAGATAAAGTCCCGCGAGTACCCATACACACACACACCCACGCGAGTACACTCACATCGCACCCGCACCCGCACCAGCGCCCACGCCCACGCCCAGCCCAGCCCGTCCCGTCCCGTCCCGTCTCGTCGCGCACGCGCACGCGCACACGGACACGGACACGGACTCGGCTTGGCTCGGCACGGCACGACACGGCACGGCTCGGCTCGGCTCGGCGCGCGCGCGCGTGTGTGGTCAATGGCATAGATTAGAGCTATTGGCATAGCCCCCCCACAGGACCAAATTCACATGCCCCCTGAAAGGGCACAAGCCCTAGGCAAAAAGACTATCTTATATACAAGATAGTTTACTTTGTCAAATCCGATGTGGGACAAAACCTACAACACAAAAGTACCACAACTTTCAAATGTGGAGGGAAATCACCGAAAATTTGAAAATTCAAATTTTAATAATATTTTAAAATAAAATATAACAATCCCCCACATGTTTTTAAAATTAAAACTCTTTCGGATTAAAGCGTAATAGTTATGCAATGGTGCCGGTGTCACCATAGACTTGAACCGACATTAGAGTAAGCAAGACAAGTGTACAGGAATCAGGTGACACCATAGTCTTGAACCTGAATCCTTTTAATGTGAATCGCAAGTACATGCCACTCACACAACTCTTCCTCTGCAAGTGATTCTGCGGTTCGGTGCGTTTCGGCCATACACCATTACCTGGATTTCATGAGTGCTCTAGAGAATTCGCCTAGATTCTCATAGGAAGCAGCCTCCACCTCCACACCCATATAGGTGAATTCCATCAAGTGTATGCAGCAACTGTATACACCACCAAATATATGGCTATGGATTCATTAAGAGTTCTAACAACTCATCCTTCTACGTTGCTGCTCGCACTGTACACCATAGAAGGGGCTCATACAACTCAGTGCAATCATCTACCTCGTGTCTTGTTGTTTACCCATTGAACCTATCTTATGAGATCTCCACTTGTATAAGTTAGGTTATCGACACTGGCAGCTCATATATTAGGCTCAGCCCCATTCCCTTCGATGTATCATTGACTAACCTTTTAGATAGTCCTTTAGTCAGAGGATCTGCTAGATTCTTTTCTGACCTCACAAAGTCAATAGATATGACTCCATCACGCAACATATGTTTCACTATGTTGTGTCTGAGTCTAATATGTCTGCTCTTTCCATTATATATTTTACTCTTTGCTTTCGCTATAGCTGCTTGACAGTCACAATGAATAGACACGGCCGATACAGGCTTTGGCCACAATGGTATATCAGCTAAGAGATTTCTAAGCCACTCGGCTTCTGATCCAGCCTTTTCTAAGGCAATAAACTCAGATTCCATAGTAGACCAAGCGATACATGTCTGCTTGGTAGACTTCCAAGAGACCGCTCCTCCACCCAAAGTAAAGACATATCCACTCGTGGATTTTGTCTCATCTGAATCACTAATCCAATTAACATCACTGTATCCTTCCAATACAGCAGGAAAACCATTATAATATAAACCATATGTTATACTGCCTTTTAGGTATCTCAAAATCCTAGACAAGGCATTCCAATGTTCTTTTCCAGTGTTATGTGTATATCTACTTAGCCTTCCTACTGCAAAAGCTATGTCTGGTCTAGTGCAGTTTGTTAGATACATGAGGCTACCAATTATTCTGGAATACTCCAATTGAGACACACTATTTTCTGTATTCTTCATGAGAGTCACACTATAATCATAAGGAGTACTGACAGGTAAACAGTCAAAATGGTTAAACTTTCTCAATATCTTCTCAATGTAACGAGATTGTGATAATATAATAACGCTATCTTTCCTGGTTACTTCAATACCCAAGATTATACTAGCCTCTCCTAAGTCTTTCATGTCAAACTTAGATGACAAGAATTTCTTAGTTGCATTTACTAATTTAATATTAGTTTCAAAAATAAGCATGTCATCAACATAAAGGCATATAATAACATAATCATTTTCAAAACTTTTACTATATACACATCTATCTACATCATTTATATGATAACCATTTGATTTTAAAACACCATCAAATTTTTCATGCCATTGTTTAAGAGCTTGTTTTAAACCATATAGTGATTTAATTAGTCTACATACTTTATTTTCATTACCTGATATCTTATAACTCTCAGGTTGCTCCATATATATTTCTTCTTCTAAGTCTCCATTTAGGAAAGCTGTCTTAACATCCATCTGGTGTACTACCAGTTTGTATATGAAGGCTATCGCTATTAAGACCCTGATTGATGTAATTCTAGTTATAGGGGAATATGTATCAAAATAATCTATTCCTTCCTTTTGTTTAAAGCCTGTCGCTACCAATCTAGCCTTAAACTTATCAATAGTCCCATCTGATTTTTTTTTTTTAAACACCCATTCACATCCTATTGGTTTGTTTCCAGGTGGTAAGCCTACAAGTTCCCAAGTGTTATTAGATATAATAGATTCTAACTCATCATTTATTGCTTCCTTCCAAAAGGTTGCATTTGGAGAGTTAATTGCTTCTATATACGTTGTAGGATCATCTTCTACTAAGAAGGTGAAAAAACCATCTCCTAGGTTAGTTTCTCTTCTAACCCTAGTAGACGCGATATCTGATTTTTTCTTGGTTGTATATCTTCTACTACCTGCTCGCAAGCACTTTTACTAGTAGACGCGATATCTGATTCATTAACTTTCTCTATTCCTATAGATTTAGATTTTATAGGGAATACGTTCTCAAAGAACTCTACATCCCTAGCTTTTATAATTGTATTAAGATCTAGAATATTATCCTTAGTTTTTAAAACTAGAAACCTGTAGGCCGCACTGTTTTGTGCGTATCCTATAAATACACAATCGGTCGTTTTAAGACCTAACTTTTTTTTCTTAGTTTCAGGTAATCTTACTTTAGCAAGACACTCCCACGCTTTAACATATTTAAAACTAGGAACATGATTCTTCCAAAGTTCATAAGGTGTTTGTTCAGAAGATTTAGATGGAATCCTATTTAGGATATAACAAGCAGACAGAATTGCTTCTCCCCACATATTTGAAGGTAAGCCTGAATTATTTAACATAGCATTCATCATCTCTTTTAGAGTTCTATTCTTACGTTCTACTATTCCATTCTGTTCTGGTGTATAAGGAGCCGTAGTTTCGTGAACTATTCCACTCTTTTCACATAATTCTCTAAATTGAAAAGATTCATATTCTCCTCCTCTATCTGTTCTAAGTCTTTTAATTTTTATATTTAACTGATTTTCAACTTCAATTTTGTATTTAGAAAAAGCATCTAAAGCTTCATCTTTGTTCCTTAACAGATAGACTCTAGTGAACCTAGAGTAGTCATCTACAAACGTTATGTAATATCTTTTTCCACCTCTAGACATGTGATTTCTAAAATCACCTAAGTCACTGTGTATTAACTCTAATAGAACAGATGATCTTTCTATTCGTTTAAAGGGTTTTCTAATGAATTTTGATTCTACACATGTTTCACATTTTTCGAATTCTTCATTAGATATATTAGGTAATAAACCTAATCTTTTCATTTTCTTCAAAGATACTTTATTCACATGACCTAATCTACTATGCCACAGATAAAAAGGTTCAAGGATATAAACAGAACTAGATGCCTTCTTATTATTATCATTTGATACATTTACAATGAATAAACCATCACTACAGTATCCTTTACCAACAAAAGTTCCATTCTTGGTCATTACAAGTTTATCTGAATCAAATACTAACTTAACACCAGCCTTATTGAGGAGCGAACCAGAGACCAAGTTCCGTCTAATGTCGAGCACATGTAGGACATCATTCAACATCAGAGTCTTTCCAGAAGTGAGTTTCAGAAGTACTTTCCCTTTCCCTACAACTGGAGACGTTCTATCATTACCCATGAACACTTGTTCATCATCTCCTGATACTTGGTAGGAGGTAAACATGCTACGATCCTTGCACACGTGCCTAGTTGCACCAGTGTCTAGCACCCACTCCAAGTTGTTTATAAGGAAGACTTCTAACACCACAGCTACTACTATGTCAGACTCATTACCTGTTTCTGTAAGATTAGCCTGCGGCTTATCTTTGTTTTTCTTAAGCCTGCAGGTTTTAATATGATGCCCAGGCTTTCCACAGTTGTAGCAGTTTCCCTTTTTCTTGAATTGATTGTTTGCATTCTTCTTTTTGAGCCTGCATTCATTTGCGTAATGTCCAGGTTTGCCACAGTTATGACAGTTGCCCTTTTTCTTATTATTTGCCCGACTTAACTCCACAAGATTCGCCTTTGAATCTATCTCATTTCCATTTTCTTTTTGGTCCCTGATTCTATTGGCCTCCTCTATTTATATATGTACGATAGTGGTTTCCAAAGAAACGTCGTTCTTTTTATGTTTCATTCTATTCTTATATTCTTTTCAGGAGGGCGGTAATTTTTCTATTAGCGCTTCTGACAGAAACACTTCATCCAACTTAATTCCTTCTGTCGATAGTTCGTGAACTAGACTTTGAAAATCATAAATTTGATTTGTGACAGGTTTATCGTCTGTCATTTCATAATAAAGAAAATTAGCGATTGCATGTTTCTTAGCGCCTGCATCTTCCAATATGTAATTCTTTTCTAAAGCAGTCCATATGTCTTTAGCAGACACGTAAGAAGCATACACATCATATAGATCGTTGGATAAAGAGTTTAGAATATATTTTTTACAATTATTTTCATCTGTTACTTCAGTTTGATTTGCTGGATCTATAGTAAATGATTCAGATAATATGTATGAAACTTTCAGGGTGGTCAGAGCGAACATCAGTTTTTGTTTCCACCGTTTAAAGCATTATCCAGCGAACGGTTCAATTTTGACTAACTCAGCAGAAGCATTTACAGTTACTGTAGCCATAGTCTATATAATTCAACAATTCGATTTCAAGATTGTTGGATATTTCATTGAATTAAATAGACTTTAAAATCGAGAACCAAAAAAGAAAATAAAAGTTTTGAGAAAGAAGAACTTATTGTATTGAGTCGAGGCGTGACTGAGTCACTCGGCTTGAAATCGAATTTCCCTGCTTGGATAGCGTCCCAAGTGCAATAGGTTTCTGGAGCAATCGACCTCCAAGATACAACGACTATGACCCGGTCCCAGCGGTGCACTCACTGTACACAGGCTCGAACCACTTGCAGTTTAATCCGAAAGTGCTGAGTTGACTCAGCGATGAACTCTGTAATAAAATGATTAAAAATCCGTATCAGAGAGAGTTTTATAAGATAGAGTATTTTCATATTTTAGAAACTGGAATCGGAAGTCTTTATATAGACTTCGAAGTGGTGTATATACATCCTTTACAAAAGGTTGGGTCCGTTGGGTTTAAACCCAACAGATGCGACCAACCGTTGGGTTTAAACAGCCCAGCCCAGTCCGTCCCGTTGCGTCGCGCACGTGCACACGCACACGCACACGGACTCGGCTCGGCTCGGCTCGGCATGGCTCGGCTCGGCTTGGCTCGGCTCGGCGCGCGCGCGTGTGTGGTCAATGGCATAGATTAGAGCTATTGGCATAGCCCCCCATAGGACCAAATTCACATGCCCCCTGAAAGGGGCACAAGCCCTAGGCAAAAAGACTATCTTATATACAAGATAGTTTACTTTGTCAAATCCGATGTGGGACAAAACCCACAACATAAAAGTACCACAACTTTCAAATGTGGAGGGAAATCACCAAAAAATTGAAAATTCAAATTTTAATAATATTTTAAAACAAAATATAACAGAATATCCCTTATATGTTAGGCCCATGTCATAAAATAGTATGGAAAAATGGATAGAAGGTGTGGATAGGATATATACCTCATGATGGGATTGCGTAGCACTGTTAGTAGCCTCGACAATCTGCGTCCCTCAAAGTCTCCGGATCAGGGGACTGGCCCACACGACAAATGGCCCCAACGAAACTCCTTAATGGAATGTTTAGATTCTTGGAATGTGTAGGATAAAGTGTTGATTGGATTACAAGGCTTTCAATCTTGGAACGTAACATAATCCTATCCATACATTTCTGCTGATACGTTGGAATTCAAGTAGCCAGTAACCACCGTGACGGTGATGTTACTAATGGTTGGATTGATTCGTAATACAGTAGTAAAGATGTTATAATATATATGGTGCACCACAGTTCTGGGAAAAAGGTGGGAAGGTGGGGCCTTATTAGCCGTTACCCGGGAAACAGCTTAGTGGGTGTTACCGTAACTGTGTGTGGGGCCACCTTGATGTATTTTCGGTATATCTAGGCTGGCCATCTATTTTTTCATATCATTTTACATGCAATCAGAAACCTTATGAAGATAAAAATCTCAGGTAGACCATACCACTAGAAAAAAGTGATGAAGGACGATTAAAAACTTTTTATGGGCCACAAAAGTTTTGTGTGAAGGCTATCTTTGTATTTTCCCTTCATCTAGATCTTCTTGACACTATCAAGAGGTTGGATTGCAAATAAACATTGTGTAAACCTTACAATGGGCTCTATGGAATTTTTAATGGTGAGACACTCAATCACCATTGTTTCCTGTGGTGTGGTCCACCTGATAGTTGGATATGCGTAATGTTTGGAACATCGTCTTAAAATGGGCTAGAAAAACGGATGGACGGCATGAATATACAAAAAATCATTAAGATTGGCCCTACGGTGAGGGTAACACCCACTAAGTTGTTACTTGGGTAACAACTAATCCATTCCCGGAAGGTGGTGCCAGTTGCGAGCGGACTAAGTGTGGCCCGGCCTCACCTGAGATGGTGTGGCCCTTAAGTGGAGGGGGGGCTCACTTTGATGTATATATTCGGTATCCAGGCACTCCATCCGTTTTTCCAACTATATTAGGGCCTGTTTGGCCGGGCAGATCCCACGGTATTCGGTGGGATGGGATCGCCTTAATCCCACCGTTGATTCCACGCGCCTGTTTAGGTTGGCATATATCCCGCGGCGAACGATTTTTTTGGTGGATTGAAGAGGGATTGCGAAATCGCTCTCAAGATGCTCTGCCATCCCGCGCTGCGACCTCGAGCCCATCCCATGGAAACTACTCCCATCCCTCGTACGGACCGACGAGATCGCTCGATGGCAGCCGTCAGGAAATCGATCGAGATGGCAGTTGATGATCTTTATGGCGCAAATCTGGTAAGCTTACAAATACCCGACCCTTTCGTTTTCGTCTTCGTCCCTGTGAGTTTGATCTGAGGAATTGCCCGTGGAAGGTACGCGTTCATTTCCTTCTGGATATATGCCACTATCTACGCTTCTTTCAGTTTTGCATTTGAAATTCATGTGTTAACTCCATATTCATGCTTTCCTGATTGGGGATTTCTTCCTGCATGTATGGTCCAGCTATCAATTTCAACTATAAATTGGGGCTTCTGCCTCCTACATATTGTCATCTCCGGTTTCGAAAATTAATATGTCTTCCGGACAAGGATGTTGGAGGATTTCACTGTACTTGCCTTCCTTTAGGGGGTTTTGGTCCCTGCATGTCTGCATACGATTATGGATTGTAGCTTCCCATTTAGGGGTTTTTCTACTTGCGTGTTCTGCTGCCAAATTTCAGTGTTGATGCATTAATCTAGCTTTTTTTCTCCTTGCATATTCACTCCATTATGGTTTTTTACTTCCCATTTAGGGGTTTTGCTATCTGCATATTTTATTTGGTTGATTTCAAAATCCGAAAGCCTTCCTCTATGGGATTTTCATCCTTGCAAGCTCATTACAAGAACGATTTCAAAGCTATAATTTGGGGGTTTTTCGATCTGGATGTTGTCATCATCCTTTTCCGTCCAAAATAGTCTCTCCTGGACTGTTTTCGTTGAGGTATTTTTGGGCGTCCGACTATAGATTCATGCCCTGAGGTGGGTGATGATAGAGATGAAATCGGGAAAATTTATTTATGATTCTTGGGCATCATAACTGTATTTGCGAAATGAGTGGTTGTGTTTCTAATGTCATTCCTGTAATCCATTACACATTTAAGCACTTATGGATTCGCACCATCGATACTGATTCAGTATTTTTTTTCCCCATTAATCTCTCTCTCTCTATTTTATAATGTCCATGTACATGTGGTGCGACAGCTATTGTTGGAGGCGTGCTGTTTGATTAGGACATATTGTACTGCTTGCTACGATCCATCCACTTGAATATAGATGTGGTGCTCTATGTAAATCTTTGATATGTATTTCTCTACGAACCTTAAAGTAAATGAACTGTTTGTCCATTCTTATCTTCTATTACAAATCAACGAGCTATATTTTGAAGCTGTGTATTGTTGTAACAAATGTATAGATACCTGATGAATCGATCGTCAAGATTTCGCGTGCCACAAAGGTATGATCCATGTTTTTTTTTTTTTTGTTTTTTGTTTTTTGTTTTTTTTTTTTTTTTGTTTTTTTTGTTTTTTTTTTTTTGTTTTTGTTTTTTGTCTTGTTTAGTTTTATCAAAATTCCTATTAAAATGTCATGGGTAGCTATGCTCCTCAAAATGCAATTGAGTGAAATTCATTTCATACATGAAAAGGATGGGGATCTCAGGTAGCTACAATATGAGTTGTGGTAACGCAACTTGGAATGAATCCTTCACTGTTTATATTGTGAGAGAGGTTATGAATGACAACAATTTTGTTTTCTCCTAAGAAATCAGGAACTCTGTTATTGTACATGCAGCAACCCACTGCCCTTGTGCAAGCTAAGAACGAATATATGATTTGGAACAACTAACAAACCAAAATGAAATGTCAGTATCATTTACAAAACAATATCACAGTTTCAGATTTCAGATGTCAGAATTAGTGGAGAGACTGTTATAGATGTGAATCACATAGAATTTGTTATTTCCTAACAAAGCAGAAACTCTTCCATTGTACATGCAGCAACACACATAGGATTCACAGGTATAACATTTTCTGTTGCTATAGATGTTTACATTCTATTTAGGAATGGAAACAGATTCAGATATAGTTTGCACAGGTATGTATGTTTAGTTCCAGATCAGCCTCATATTCAGTATTAATAAAAAGCTTGCACTTGTATATATGTATAGTCCTACTTTTGGTGGACTTTTTCAAGTGGTATGGCTGTTTATTTCCAAGAAAATGTTAGATTTTCAGTTATATATTTCAGATCCACGTGCGTAAATGTTGAGAATTGTCACGTCCAAGATTCAGATTCCATCTGTGATTTGAGATCCAGTGTGAACTGGTATATATGTTTATACTCACTCTCACATTTCAGCTTTCAGATTCCGTGAAAGCTGGTATAGATGTTCACATCCAATTTCAGTTTCATATTGTATGGTTTGCAGAATCCGATTGAATTGCTTTAGATGTTTACATACAGATTCACTGTCAGATTCACTAGCATGTCTACACAACTACATTGTTTTTCTATCCATTTTTGTTCAGATTCCTTTGCCTTTCTTTCTTCTGACTCTCTTGTTTGAAGAATTAAAGGACTGGATTCTCTCCATCGCATGTTCTTTATTTGATCCGATTTGATTGGTTCCAAAGGGAATTTTGACTAGATGCGTGGATTTTTGTGTATTTTGCGAAAATTAAGTCCAATGGGACATTGAATCAACCTGTGTTTTAGATTCATGAACTCTCATGCTGTTTTCAGCTGATGACTTTGAAGAACTTTCTTTGTATCCTATTTGCCACTGTTTTATGTAAAACGCTAAAGCACTCAATTGTTTTCTTCGCTTCATGAAGATTGGGTCTACTCAGGTTCCAATATATACAAAACAAAAATCACACAATAGTGTTGAACTCTTTATGGGTCTGCGTGCGGTTTATATCTTGTTGATAGCTCACGTATCAAAAAAAAAGAAGAAGACATTTTGTTGTCAAATTTGGTGCATTGGGTCATGATGAAGTTGAGTACTGGTGCATGGTGAAAGTGCCCTGGCTTGTCAAGTTACGTGTGTGTTGAGTCAGATTGTCTACAGAGCCTGATAGAAAGATCAATTCAAGCGTCTGCCTCAACTGGATGTGTGCAAGCTTACCACAGGTAAATTTAAAGCCTCACATCCCATGTCCCAAAAACACCAGGTGAAGAAAACCCTTAAAAACAAGTTAGAAAATCATTGAGTTTTAAGGTAAGAAAATATTTTTCAAAATAGGAAAATCTCTAAGTTTTCTTGCCTTGTCGTTTTTATCGAAACACCTTCGATATGATCGATTTGCTTTGTCGATGTCCTCGATGCTTAAACGATATCATCGAAAAGAGGACAAAAGTGTCCAGCAACCACATGTATATCTGGACTGATTTATCGATGTATCGATCCACATATCGATATCATCGATACTTGAATCTCGAGTCCATCGATAATGGCTCGATAAAATCGACAAACAGGTTTACGACGCCCCTGTTTTTTTAAAGCAAATTTCAAATTCCTTCGATATATCGATGCTCCTTCCGATATGATTTGAAATCAAATATCGCTAAGATCGGAAGTCCATCGATGATATCGATCGAAGGCGCACATTTCTTTCAGCAAATATTTCGGGTTGGTTTTTTACTTTGATCAGGGGCCATTCAAGGAAATCGATATTCATATGTCGATGATATCGAGGTCGAGTCGATTAGATCGAGACTAAACACAATCTGTCCAACGAGCTTATTGGTAAATCTATAGGATTTATCGATCTCATCGACACTGCCTTCGATAACATTGATATGCAAATTCCGATGACATCGGCTGACCCTCGATCATATCTTAAAAACCTAAAATATTTTAAGTCAAGTCTCTCTCATTTTTCAAAAATCAAGGAATTGATCCTCATATCGATGGAATCGGAGTTCGAAATTCGATGACATCGACACAAGTATCGATGCCTTCGACCAACTAGCAAAAGGTTTCAAAAGTGTATGACATTTGAGTTTGTATCATCGAGTGGACCATCGATGCTATCGAGAGTATACGCTCGATTGTATCGACACCGCTCGATGATATCGAACTCCGTCATAAATGTGACCGTTTTATATCCGCTAGAACCTTTTGCCTATTTAAAGAGAGACTTGTCTTTTGTTGTTGGAGAGAAAGTAGAGAAAGCTTTTGAGTATTTAACCTTAGATCATGTACCCAAAGCCCTTTCTCTCAGGGAAGTTCATCCTCCAATCTACCCTTACCATTGATATTTAATAGAGTGGATTGGAAATGAACTTCTGCATTCAAGGATCCTCCAGTTACTACTTTAATGACAAATCATTAAGTTGGGATGCCTTGAATGCCTAAATGATTAAAATTACTCTATCTTGCTTTTAGGAAAACCTTTAGAGAGTAGGATTCCATCATAACCTTGACCCAACCCGTCACCATATATTGGTACATCTTAAAATGAGGTACATCTTAAAACCTTTAGAGAGTTTTGGATCCTCCTCAATTTTAGTAGCATGTCTTAAAATGAAGTCGAAAAATGGATGGACGTATTTGATTTCTCAGAGACATCGCAGTGGGCCCCACCTAGAATCCTTGCGCAGGAAGTTCCTGCGAAATCCGCGTCCCATTTTAGCTGCTATGCTAACGTCAGCGATTGTTGCGGGTCTAACCATGAGATTTGTGTTTTATCCACCGTCCCTGCACGTGGGACGGTGTGACCCACCGTAGTGTATGATCAGCACCGTCCACCGTCCATTAGGACGGTGGGACGTCCTATGATGTAAATGCTTTATCAGCACCGTCCAAGCAGTGGGACCCATGACAAATGTGTTTTATCCTTGCCGTTCAAGTGGCCCACGTGGCATATTTGTTTTATCCCTGCCGTCCAGGACGGTGGGGCCTGCTGAGATGTATGAGACTGTCCACGCTGTCCACATGTGGATAGTGGGACACATGAGACTGGTGTTGTATTCGTACCGTCCATCCAAGGTGGGACACCACCTGATGTATGTATATCCACGCTGTGCTGGACGGTGGAGTCCACCGATGTATGTTTGTTCATGCTGTCCACACGTGGACAGTGTGGCCCTCATGATGCATGTGTTGTATCCATACCGTCCGACCATTACAGGGACGGTGGGTCCCAAGCAGCTATCAGCTGCAGGTCGGCGTCAGCAAGCTCCGTGGACCCATGATATATATGTTTTTCCAGCCGTCCATCCCTGGCTTGGGGTCCACCTTGATGACACCCATATCCCACCGCGTGGGACCCCTCTATGGAGCAAGATTGGCTGGTGTACGTCACTCTACTAGTGGATACTGGATCGTCTCCAGCAAGTTTTGTGGGCGTGGTCACGAGGGATGTGTTAAATCCCAACCGTTCATCTAAGCATCGCACAGCTAGGTCGCTGTTGTATGACTTCAGCAAGTTCGGTGTGCCTGATCACGAGGTATGAGCGGTGTCCACACCGTCCAGCAAGGGACGATGGGACCCACCTGACGTGGGGATTACATTCACGTCGACCGTACATCGGACGTGGACCCACCTGATGGACGTATGTATCCACGTCGTCCATCCAATGAAGTGGAGTCAAATCTCAGGTGGACACCACCACGATGTATTTATTTCATCCACACCGTCCACATTGTGTTGGACGGTGCTGGAGGACGTTTGGACGGTGCTGGACGACGTTTGGAGAGTGTTGTCATGCTAGGCACACCGTGATGCATGTGTTTCATGCAGGCCGTTCATCTGCAGGCCCACCTGCAGCGTGCAGGGCCCACCTTGATGTATCTATTCTATATTCACTCCGTCCATCTGCCAGACGAGTGGGGCCCACCTTGAGATGTGTGTATATCCATACCGTTCACATGAAAATCCCACCAGTGAGGTATATTTAAGGCCCACTTGTGATGTATTGAGGCCCATGTGTAGCCCCACCTATCGTCTATTTGAAGCCCATGAGTTGTGGCCCATTGTGACTTATTCGAGGCCCATGGGCGAGGCCCAATGTGATGTATTAGAGGCTCATGGGCAAGGCCTGATGTAATGTATTTATGGTCCATGTGATGGGGCCCACCTATTGCAATTTGAAGCCCATAAGTCGTGGCCCATTGTGATATAATTCCGGCCCATACGATTAGGCCCAATGTGATGTGATGAAGCCCAATACGATGTATATGTAGCCCAAGTGATTCGGCCAAAACGAAATATATTTGAGGCCCACAAGTGGGGCCCATTGTGATATATTTGAGGCCCATGTATGAGAACCATCGTGATACATTTGAGGCCCATGGGATGTGGCCCATTGAGATTATATATGGCTCACCGTGATGAGGCTCATTGAGATTTTATGTGGCCCACTATATTATGTATGAGGCCCTTGTGTAAGGCCATGGGCCCACTATATGTTTGACCCTATGAGGACCACTCCTTGGGAGCAATGTTGGTTAACTGTCCACATTGATAGGTAATGGTGGTTAAATGTCCACATTGTGACCTTCCCTTAAGCCTTGTTTGGCCGATTCCGATTGTCGTGGCTGATTGCCAATTCCGATTGTCATGGCCGATTGCCGATTCCGGTTGCCGTGACCGATTTACCGATTCTGATTATCGATCGATTCCGATTGTTGTGACCGATTACCGACTCCGATTGCCGTAACCGATTTGCTGATTCTGATTATCGATCGATCCGATTGTCGTGACCGATTTACCGATTCTGATTATCGATCGATTCTGATTGTCGTGGTCGATTGTCGTGGCCGATTGTCGATTCTGATTGACGTAGCCGATTGCCGATTCCGATTGACGTGACCGATTTGCCGATTCTGATTATCGATCGATTCCGATTGTCATGACCGATTGCCGATTTCGATTGCTGTGACCGATTTACCGATTCTGATTATCAATCGATTCTGATTGTCGTGACCGATTACCGACTCCGATTGCCGTGACCGATTTGCCAATTCTGATTATCGATCAATCCCGATTGTCGTGGTCGATTACCGATTCCGATTGACGTGACCGATTTGCCGATTCTGATTATTCATCGATCCCGATTGTTAAGGCCAAGTATCGAGGCCGACTCCGATTGTCGAGGCTGAGTCCGAGTATCGATTTCGATTGTCGAGGCCGATTGCAATTGTCGAGGCCGATTGTCGAGACCTATATTGTAACATCCCAGATTTTTGCCAACCTGGGATTAAACGTCCTTAGGCAATGGGTTGCTCCTAACACCTTATTAATCTATCAGAACTGAATCCCACAGTCTAAAACCGCTTTTGAACCCATTTCCTTCACAAATCCCACCCTTCACCACCTTGTTCTTTCAATTTTTTTTTAAAGTACTTTCATCTTAGACACTATCTTAAACTAGCTAAGTATTATAACTTGGATCACCTTATATACAAACTACAAAGGCCCAGGTACCACCTCAGACGGAAATCACTCAGGACTAAATCCTTTAGAAATTAGGCGAGAATTAGCTAGTGTTAAACTAGAGTACCTGTGAAATTAGCACTAATCACTTTAAATACGATCCGTAAGACCCAAAACTTGTAGAATCATTGACGCTACATTACTCTAAAATCTAGGATCAATCTCATTACCCGATTGCTCTCGGGAGCATCTCGAAACTCCGTATCAGATCTGTACTGCACGTCGGAAGTCCGATTAACACGAAGTTAAGGAATTAGGACCGCTTTGCTGGGCTTGACAACCATCTCAGAAATCAAATCCAGATAGTGTCCTAGTGCAATTCGCTTGAGCTCGGAGCGGGGAGTGTGAGAAATGTGAAAATAATTCTAAATTAAATTCAAAATAAATAAATCTGGCACGTCTCGCTTGCGGATCAATATTAAGCTATCAGACCGTCAGAATCAAACCAAATTACACCATCGGATCAGGGATATTTCCTCAAACATATCCATGTACTCGGAATCTTCGATCAAGATCCACTGACCGTTGAACCGAAACTGGTCCGCCACGTGCGATCTGGAAACCCGATTGGAATGAGAACGTAACTCAACCTAGATCCATAGTCTATGAGCTTAAGTCTGACCTTTAGCTCAAGGTGGGCCGCCAGAAGTGCTCCGTTGAGCTAGAACAAGCTCACTTTGGTTATAATCTAAGTATACCTTGACCTTAAGTCTAATTTGGTGAGTTTTTAGGCTATATAAGGACCTTAAAACCCTCTCTCATTCAGCTATACGAATTTGAGAAAAACCCTAGGAGAGAAGAGAGAAAAGAGAGAGAAAGTGTGAGAGAAGTGGGAGCATCTCCCTGCCACCTGATGCTACCGCTCTGCAAGCTTCACCACTCCATTCTAAGTGTTTTCCTGGCGATTCCGGCGTCATTTCTAGGTAAGAAACCCTAACCCTAAACTGATTTGGGGTTTTGATGGTTGTAGGTTATGAAATAGCTAACCTATTTCATTTTATAGGTGGCCAAACTGCTGAATACGAAAGCTTAACAAACCTATCGACTCCGTTACGATTCTACGACAAAAGGTGCGAACTTTAGGTGTATAGGTTTTGGTTTTCAACACTTTCAATGTCAGATAATGATAGATTCATGATCTGCATGCAATTGCATATGTACAAAGTGCTATCTATTTTCCGTTTCGATTAAATACGAAGTATATGGAATTTTGTGTATTCTAGGTATTTGTAAAAAGTCCCGTATACGTATAAATTTTGGAAATGTGTTTGCCATGACTATTTGCTTTATGAACATATTATATATGTGTATAATACTTACCTGGCGAAAGGGTTCACCCTAATACATGTTTTTGCTAGTATACGTTATGTATGTAAAAAAAGGGTGTATTCTAAGTGTTTGTGAAAATAACTGAATGAGTATGGAATTCTCATTCGTGCTCGCTATGACTAGTTGTCATGGATATATGATTGTTGTATTGGCGATACCCCTTTGACAAAAGGATTTGCCCTAAATCACGCCACGACCAATATACACTATATATGCTAAAATGTGTAGCCCAAGTGTTTGTGGAAATGACTGAATGAACATGGAACTTGGATTCCTGCTTGCCATGACTATCCGTCGTGGGTGCACGCCTGTTATAATTGGGGCAACTCCCTAGTGAAAGGATTTAGCCTTATACCTATGTGATCACCATACATCATGTATGTTGATGTATGTAGTTTAAAGTGTTTGTTGAAATGTCTGAATGAGTAGTATTTAATAAATTATAATGTATAAGGGTGTTGAGATAGGATTCTCAGCTACCTTAGAGATGTATGTGATTTTCTCCATGTTGTTTGTTTAATTTAACTGCTTACTTATGAAATACAGGTGTTTGTATTTCCTGTTTATATTGTGCTTTATTACATGTTTTATGACATGCTTGTCAACATGCTTGAATTACTTTGTTTATTCTGCTTTACTCTACATGCTTCTGGTCATGGATTGATTGTGTTTGGGGCTATGATTATAGTCCAGGCAATCGGTAACGGGATTGAATTCGTGCCTGAGATTCATTTGCCACGTGAGATGTGTTCGATGAACCTGAGTCGTACTTCGGTTGACGATAGTGGTTGGCCACGCGAGGTGCTTATGCACTTCATGTCGTTCAACTTGTCGTACGCTCGAGCTAGCCGAGCTCGTCAAGTAACCCGATCTATCTAATGTATGTTCACCATGTTTGGACGCCTCTGCTTGAACCTAGGGTACCAAACTTACCAGTGAAATCCCGTTAACCATGGTACCTCGATCCGCTAAGACTCATGAGCCAGGCTTGGTGGTATGGGACACCGTGGTTGAGCTGTCGGCCTACGCTAGGGCCATGTGCCTCCCCGTAGTGTCCATTGAGCAACCGGAGTCGTGAGCTGATTATGGTGGTATGGGACACTATATTCGAGCTGTCGGCCTACACTGATTGGTGACGAGCCCTTTGTAGTGACTTCGAGCATACTCTGAATTTGCGGTGAGGCGATGAGTTTTGCCGCAGTGTATAGAGTATGAACTAGGCATGTATCAATTAAGTGATGAACCGTTAAAAATGTGATGGGGGAGTGGTGTAACGAATGCGTGTAACAGCCCTGACAGCCTTTGCAGCGACCTAGAAACACACCATTGTATAAGATTAACTAGGACTGACGACCCTAGAATAGATCATGTTTGAGAATGATACAAGGGAGGTACCTTAGTTTCCCAGTCCTGCTATTTGAAATGGTCTAATAATAACTTGGTAATCATGCTCATCATCGCACTGCATGTGCCTGGAAGATGTGGAGCACTGAGGGATGAACGCATGCCGTGAACGTAAGATGGTGTCGCATGAGGGAGTGTGTGGTGAGGGCATGCATCATGACTGCATTCATACTTGCTTTAATAAGAGTAGTTAGGTGTTTGATTTTACTACTTGACTGAATTGATAACATGTTAACCTATGCTTTATTGTTCCACTGAGTTGATCACTCACTTCCACGTTACGGGACGTTGTTGTACACACCAATCAGACTGTCTTAGCTGCAGGTAGTGGCGATGCTTATGAAGCAGAGCCGGACTACTCTATGATGTTGAGAAGGAGTTCTCCTTCATGTAACTCTCTGACAGGTCTATGAAGACCTGGAATTGCATTGACGGGGCTATGGTATTTGGGATAGAAGATGTTACACTTCCACAACTTCGTATATTTTAAAATTATATTTCTAATTCATTAACCTGGTAACATTATAACACTCTGGAGACTCACCACATTTTTTATATTTTATATATTTATCACAGTCTTCCGCTTGCAATCTCACTTGTCTCTGGAGTATGATATGTTGTTTTGGCTTAATCTCACTCATGTTCAATGCACTAATACAGACAACATTCAATCATCATTCATTTTGTTGCATAAGTGATGCGTTGGAACTCGGGAGCTGAGCTTTACTCGACCTCCGATTTTCAGGGCGTTACATATATGGTGTATATGCGACTCATAGTTGAGGCCCATTGTGATGAATATTTGGCCCGTGTTTTTAGCCTAATGTGATGAATATGAGGTCTATGTGATGAGGCCCATTGTATTGCATTTGAGGGTCAGGTGATGGAACCCATTGTGATGTATGTTAGGCCCATGTGAAAGGTCCATTGTGATGTGTATTAAGCTCCTGAGCGAGGCCCATGGTGTTGTATATTTGGCCCTTGTGTGAGGTCATGTGTCCACTATATGTTAAGATCCATTCCTCGGGAGCAATGTTGGTTAAATGTCCACATTGTCGAGTTCGATTGTCAATGTCGGTTATTGATACCGATTATGAGTATATGACAGCATAACATCATGATACATGCGCATACGCATCATTTGCATGTTTGTTATGAGATGTGGTTGATCATTGCATATGTCATTGAGCATGTTATTATGAGACTCCCTGATAGGCAGAGGTTATCTCACATGAGCGCATGGTATGCGCAGGATTGATGCATGATTGGATTGTATGACTCATGCATCTTACATTATGATTATTGTACGCCCTAGCGACATCAGGGTCGTAGCCTCCACAGGCATATCGTGGATGGCCAAACGGGACACCGGAAATTTGTTCTAGCATCGGGCTACCATAAATGGCCCTGGGTGAAAATCCCTAAACCCTCTTGGTACCAGAGGACGCTCCAACGTCGAGACTGAGTGCTGAATACCAGGAGGCCGCGTCTCCCACTGTGTCGTGGTCGGTTGGGAGGGGGTGTGGCCTTACCCGCCCGAGATCAGGGGGTGAGTTTGACTAGCTCGTAAGTGGGTCCACTATCGACGTGCCGGATAGGTATTGATAGACTATTGGCCAGACGGATAGTGAGGTTTCTTACGTCCACTTAAACTGTGCTGCTGGGAGAGGGGCAGTGCCATTTGGAGTGTACTAAACCCCGGTGATGATTCCAGATAAGAACCATACTAATATGTGGACTTATTGGGTAGGAGTAGCATACTCATTTATTCATTCATTCACTATCCACTCGGGCTGGTGGTGCGCAATTATTTGTTATGTGTATCTTCGCAATGGTCAGGATTTCGGTTGGGGTGCTCGACTAACCTGAGATCAGGAGTTTACCACACTGAGTTTGACTATCCAAATTTAGGTATGTAACTGATTTGGATAGAAGTCCCTTGTGATGGACCCCATAGCTTGCGATAGTACGTACTATCATCCTGACTTCACACTCCAGCATGGTCATTCCATTCGCACCGCATATTGCATTACATCCGCGACATATGACATTTTGGGTTACTGTGTTTCTGCATTTATATGGTCTAAATACGGCTGACGATATTCGTGAACTCATCAGGAATTGTATATTACATCGCATCCTCGACATCTAATATTTAGCTCTTTATGACTCCTCATTTGTATAGCTGTCATATATTGCGTATTCTTATATTGATTGACTCATGGACTTGTCCGTATTTCCGCTTACTCTGTCATCGTATAATTCATGATCTTATCCGTATTTCTACTTATTCCGATATTGTGCGATTATAGATTACCAGTATTTCCAATATTGTATGATGATGGCATTGTATTGAATACTTGACACTTACCTTGTACGCACACTTACACCACCCTCTAAGTTTTCTATAAGCTTATGCACGATAAATGCGTGCAGGTGATGTTAGGTTGCAATAGTGTTGAGCTTGAAGCGTGCAACGGTCTTCTGGAGCTTGATTTTTGATTGATGTATTTTCCTTTCAGCATTGTACTCAAATGATTATATTAGTGGATATGTGATGATGATGTTGCTTTTGTGAATTGGGTAATCTTGTGGTTATGCTTATTACGAGTTAAATGTACAAAAAAATCCTCCTTGTAGAATTCCAGGATCGGAATCTGGCGTATGGAAGCTAGGAACCGAGAATGGGGTACTATAGAGGCTGTCGGCACCGGATTTGGCGATCGGGATTCCTGTGAATCCGATTTTCAGGTTTGAGACATGACAGAAGTTGGTATTAGAGCATAACTTGGGAATACCTGAAGATAACATCACATATCTGCTGATAGCTACCCTTCACTCGATGAATGTTGAGAACTTAGAATGATTAGATTCCCGAGTTCGAATAACTTAGAGATTTTCTGATATAGCTCCCTACCGTTGATATTGTGAGGCTGCATAGTATTCCAGTATCGATCGTTTCTGATCCGGGATCCGAGGTTCAGTGAGGTTATCATAAAGTTGATGAGGCATCTTGGGAGCAAGGGACTGAGATTTGTGGGCATTATCCCCATCTATTAAGTGTTTGATTATGTTGGGATGTTGTGTTATGATAAAATTTTCCTCCCTTGGTGAGCTCTGTATAGGTTATATTGTGGTTTAAATTTCGAGGACGAAATTTTTATTAGGTGGAGAGAGCTGTAAGGTCCGTATCCTAGTCTGTACTATTCCTTCGACTCCCGCGAACTTTCGCGACGAATTCCGGCAATCCGCAACCTATAATCGACGTTTGCGCGCGACCTTAGGTCGTATCCTATAGATTTGAGTCGGCCTAATCTGGGACTTGTACTATTGCGACTGCACCGTCGCCGGGGTTCCAGCGCCGCGACTCGTGCACCGACCCGATACCCATGTCAAAAGATGTGGGCCCGCGTTCAGTTTGAGGAAAAACGCCGCGTGTTGCAAATCCCAAGAGAATGTCTCATCAATCACATCAAATGTCACATCAATCCATCAATCAAAGTCAAGTACAAGTAACCCATACTCTAGTCTTACTTCTCTCTTACACAAGTACTATAAAGTCAACAAACACCTTACCTCTCATGTCACTCCACTATCCCTCTCTCGCATCACTTCTCTCCCATCACCTCACTCTCTCTCTCTCATTCTCTCTCCCATTCTCCCAAGCAACCATGGGAGGTGGATGTCCAAGCTCTCCATGAGAAAGAGCTTGGCGTGACCCACCTTCCTACCTCCCATCCTCACCATTCAAAATCCATCTCGACTGTTGAATTGCACCCCTTGGAGCTCTAGATCGTATTGACGGAAGAAGGAAGAGGAAATCAAAGGTGGGTGATCTACCGTTGATTTGATGATTTGAGGGCCCAATTGTGGTGGGACCCATCTTGATATATGCATTGTAGTGAGGGGCCTATAGTGGCGAGGTCCATCCATCTACGTCGTCTCTCTCTCTCTCTCTCTCTCTCTCTCTCTCTCGACGTGTGGCCCACCATGATGAAAGTATTTTATCCACCGCCGCCCACTAGCGATGCCCACCTTGCTACCTGTCCATTTGGATAGGCCTGGATGGAAGGAAAATATAAATTTCCAGCTTGATCAGCGGGGTGGCCCATTGATGTGGACCCCACTATATACATATGTTGTATGTGAGCTGTCCAGCAGTAGATACTGCTGGACGTAGGCAAAACACAAACATCAGCTGCTCTAAATCTCTAGTGGGCCACACCACGTGGACCCAACTTGCCGTATGTGAAATCCAGGCCGTCCATCTTGTGGATGGTGGGCCAACAGCCCACCTAGCAGCTGTGGTTGCTGCTAACGTCAGCAGCTTCTGTGGTCCCAACACGAGGCATGTGTTATATCCAAACCGTCCATCTGTGGACGAGCAGCATTTTAGCTGCTATGCTAACATCAACGAATGTCGTGGGTCTAACCATGAGATTTGTGTTTTATCCACCGTCCCTGCACGTGTTCCGTTCGAGGAAATGCCACGCGTTTGTAACCCCAAGAGAGAACATGTCAAATCAATCTCATCAATCACTACATCATGTCAAGTACAACCACCTCTCCCCTAAAGTCAACTCTCTCTTACAAACTCATCCCTTACATGTCAAGTACACATCACCCATCACTCACACCCATCTCTCTCTCTCTCTCTCTCTCTCTCTCTCTACATCCCATCCTCTCTCTCTCTCTCTCACTTCCCCATTTCCAAGAAAGCCAACGTCCAAATATTTTTCAAGGGAAATGAGATGCTATGTGTGGCCCACTTTCCTACCATCCAATCCTACCCTCCAAGCCTCATCTCAACCGTTGGATCACACTCTTTGGAGCTATAGAAGGCGATGATGGAAAAAGGAAGAAGAGATCTTAAGGTGGGTGCTTCTTTCTCTCTCTCTCTCCCTCTTTCTCATTTTTTTTGTGTGATGTGTGGCCCACTCGGATGGACCTCGCCATGATGTATGTCTTATCCAAACCGTCCAAGTCATGTGGACCATACCTTATGGTGGTGGAAAAACACAAGTATCCAATTGATTCAAACCAGGTGGGCCACATTTACGTGGGACCCACCTTGATGAAATGTGGGCCACGTCCATGTGGGGCCCACCACGATGCCTATGTTTGCCATGCCGTCCAACGTCTCTAGACGCTAGACGTGATGAGAATGGGGTGTGTACTAACAAGGAGTGCGTGTACTGACATGGGCATAGACTAACAAGCTAACATATATCTATATATATTATATATATATATATATATATATATATATATTTGAGTTTTTGAGTGAACCACTCATGTAAGCCCCACCTTGATGTACAGATCAAATCCACACCGTCCATTCCATTCTCCTGCCCATTGTAGGCGTTGATCCAGAATATGAGGCCAATCCGATTGTTGGGCGGGCATACCATAGGAAATAGTGGCATTACCGTTAAAATTCACTTTGATACTTCTGCATACTAAAACACATTGCATATTGAGCTCATTTGGTCGATCATGAGTCGTAGAATCCAATGGGTAGAGTGAATCCACCAGATGTGGGCCCTACCTGAGAAAAACCATGAAAAAAAACCCATTTTCAAAGAAAAAATAAAATAAAATAAAAGAGGTGCAGCAGTTGCTGCTAACGGCCAGAGGATCGTGCACTGCTGCGTCTAGGACGGTTCTATGCTCCATGGGCACCACGTGACGTATGTGTGGGGCCACGTGTGATGTAAGTGTTTTATCCCAGCCGTCCAGCAACATCTGGACGGTGGACACCATCATGATGCATTTGTTTTATCCCAGCCGTGCATTTGTTTTATCCCAGCCGTGGAGCCACCATGAGTTATGTATTTCGTCCACCGTCCATTCTAAGACAGTGGGTACCTACCCTGATGTGTTTGTGATCCATGCCATCCATCTGACGGTGGATCCTATTCACGGTGGAACACCACCTTAATGTATGTGTTTATAGCCGCACCCTCCACCCACACCGTCCACTGTGTGGAACGGTGTAACCCACCTAGTGATATATATATATATATATATATATATATATATAGATATATATATATATATATATATATATATATATATATTACATATGATGTGGTGGCCCCACGTGGGACCCACCTTGCATATATGCTTTTAACCAGGCCGTCTGTCCAGCTCTGGACAGTTGGACACTGGATGCACTATAAGATATATATATATATAGAGAGAGAGAGAGAGAGACATATGATGTGGTGGGCCCCACGTGGGACCCACCTTGCATATATGCCTTTTAACCAGGCCGTCTGTACATCTCTGGACAGTTGTACACTGGATGCACTATATGAAATATATAAAGATATATAATATTATAATATAATATAATATATATTATAATGTTATATTATGATGGCCCCACGTGGGACCCACCTGATGTAAAAAGGACTGGCTGGTTTACCGTACACCAGCTATACAACTACTGTGTGCCGCATGTGGGTCTGATCCACACCACCTATCTGTGTGGCCCACCTAAATAATGTATTGTATATCCTCACCGTCCAATCTCTGGACGGTGAGGAGCAGTTGGTGTTCCTCACTCCATTTATGTAGCTGCTGTATTAGCTGGGCTCAGGCTCGCCTAAACTGTCCGGGCACACCTTGAATTATGTGTTTTAGCCACGCTGTCAGGTTCATTGGATGTGCGACCCACAATGATGTATATATTGTAATACCATGCCATCTAGCCACGTAGACGGGAGATCACCTTGGTGAATGTGTTTTACTCCACGTTGTCCACTCCCAGATATAAGTCCCATTGTGATATATATATATATATATATATATTAGATATATATATATATATATATATATATGACCCATCTGCCTTGTATTTAAGGCCCATATGATGGGGCCGCCCGCTTGAATCTTAGGCCCATGTGCAGGGCCCACCTATTGTAAGGCCCACAAGAGAGGCCCATTGTGATGTATTGGAGGTTCATGTGATATGGCCCACATGATATGTATGAGGCTCATTGATGAGGCCCATAGAAGCGATCCACTTGATGTATATGAGGCCCATTGGTGCAGCCCGTGGCTGCGATCCGCTTGATGTATTTGATGGCCCCTGGGTTGATGCCCAATGTGATGTATATAAGGGCCATGAGTGAGGCCCAATGAGACGTATGTGGGGCCTTTAAATGGGGCCAAATGTGATGTATATGAGGCCCAAGTAATGTGGCCCACTTATTGCATATGTGGCCCATTTATTGAGGCCCTTGTGTGAGGCCATGGGCCTACTATATGTTTGACTCTACGTGGGCCATTCCTTGGGAGTAATGTCGGTTAAATGGCCACATTGATGGACAATGATGGTTTAATGTCCACATTATAACCTTCCCTTAGGCCTTGTTCGATTCCGATTACCGACTCCGATTGACGTGACCGATTTGCCGATTCTGATTATCGATCGATTCCGATTATCGTGGCCATTTTTCGATTCTGACTGTCGAGGCCGTTTGACCGATTAGTTACCGAGGCCGATTATCGTGATCGATTTGCCGATTCTGATTATCGATCGATTCCGATTGTCGTGATTGATTGCTGACTTCAATTGACGTGACCGATTTACCGATTCTGATTATTGATCGATTCCGATTGTTGTGGCCGTTTGCCAATTCTGATTGTCGAGGTCGTTTGACTGATTAGCGATCGAGGTCGATTATCGTGATCGATTGCCGATTCCCATTACTGAAGCCGATTATCGTGACCGATTTGCCGATTCTGATTATCGATCGATTCTGATTGTCGTGACTGATTGTTCACTCCGATTAACGTGATTGATTTGCCGATTCTGATCATCGATCGATTCCGATTGTCGTGGTTGATTGCCAATTAGCAATCGTGGCCGATTAACATGACTGAGTATCGATTCCGATTGACGTGACCGATCTACCGATTCTGATTAGCGATCGATTCCGATTATCGTGACCGATTTGCCGATTCTGATTATCGATTAATTCTGATTGTCGTGACTGATTGCCGACTCTGATTGACGTGACTAATTTGCCGATTCTGATTATCGATCGATTCCGAGTATCAAGGCCAATTGCGTTGATTTCGATTTCTCGAGGCCGATTGTATAGGCCGATTCTAATTGTCGAGGCTGAGTATCAAGGCTGATTATGATCTGTCGAGACCGAGTATCAAGGTCGATTCTGATTGCCGAGGCCGATTCCGATTGTTGGGGTCTAGTATTGAGGCTGATTCCAAGTGTCAATTTCGATTGTTGAGGTCGAGGCCGATTGTCGAGACCTATATGATGTATATGCGACCCGTAGTTGGGGCCCATTGTGATGCATTCATGGTCTACGGGCAAGGTCCATTGTGATATGCATTAGGCCCATGATGCATAGCCCATTTGATGTATTTGAGACCCATGTGTAGGGCCCACATGTCATGTATTTAAGGCCCATGAGCAGGGCCCACCTGTTGTGCATATGTGACCCTTGGGTAAGGCCCACTATATTGTATATTAGGCCTTTGTGTGAGGCCGTGGGCCCACTATATGTTTGGCTCTATGTAGGCCATTCCTTGGGGCAATGTTGGTTAGATGTCCACATTGTCGAGGCCGATTGTTGATGCCGGTTATGGATACCGATTATGAGTATGTGACAGCATAGCATCATGATACATGCCCATATGCATCATCTGCATGTTTATTATGAGATGTGGTTGATCATTGCATATGTCATTGAGCATGTTGTTATGAGACTCCCTGATAGGTGGAGGTTACCTCACATGAGCGCACGGTATGTGTAGGATTGATGCATGACTGGATAGTATGACTCATGCATCTTGCATTATGATTACGTACGCCCTAACGACATCAGGGCCGTAGCCTCCACAGGCATATCGTGGATGGCCAGACAGGGCACCGAAAATTTGTTCTAGCATCGGGCTGTCATAGATGGCCCTGAGTGAAAATCCTTAAAATCCTCTTGGTACCAGAGGACGCCCCAACGTCAAGACGGAGTGGGGACATGAGCGCCCGAGTGCCAAATACCAGGAGGTCGCGTCTCCCACTGTGTTATAGTCGGTTGGGAGAGGGTGTGGCCTTATCCACCTGAGCGTAAGGGGGCATTGCTAGGCTGAGTCTGACTAGCTCGAGGAATGGGTCCGCTATCGACGTGCCGAATAGGTATTGGCAGACTATTGGCAAGGCGGATAGTGAGGTTTCTTACACTCACTTGGACTGTGCGGCTGTGAGAGCGGCAGTGCCATTTGGAGTGTACTAAACCCCGATGATGATCCCAGAGATGAACCGTACTGATATGTGGACTTATTGAGCAGGATTTGCATACGCATTTATTCATTCATTCACTATCCATTCGAGCTGGTGGTGCGCAACTATTTGTTATGTTAACTTTCACAATGGCCAGGATTTCAGTTGGGGCGAGCGACTAACCTGAGATCAAGAGTTTACCAACTATTTGTTATGTGAACTTTCGCAATGACCAGGATTTCGGTTGGGGCGAGCGACTAACCTGAGATCAGGAGTTTACCACATTGAGTCTGACTATCCAAATTTAGGTATGAGACTGGTTTGGATAGAAGTACCTTATGATGGACCCCATAGCCTGTGATACTATGTACTATCATCCCGACTTCACACTCCGGCATGGTCATTCTATTCACACCGCATATTACATTACATTCGCGGCATATGACATTTTGGGTTACCTGTGTTTTTGCATTTATATGGTTAGATACGATATCCGATATTTGAATCTTTATGACTCCTCATTTGTACAGTTGATCTGTATCGCGTATTTTAATATTGTTCCTCATTTGTATAGTTGATCTGTATTGCGCATTCCGATATTGCTTGACTCATGGACTTGTCAGTATTTTCGCTAACTCTGATAACATATGATTCATGACCTTGCACTTATTTCGACATTGTATGATTATGACATTGCGTTGAATACTTGACACTTACCTTGTGCACACACTTACACCACCCTCTAAGCTTTCTATAAGCTTATGCACGATAAATGCATGCAGGCGATGTTAGGTTGTAGCAGTTTTGAATTTGGAGCGTGCAGCAGTCTTCTGGATCTTGATTTTCGATTTATATATTTCCTTTTCAGCATTGTACTCAAATGATTATATTAGTGGATATATGATGATGATGTTTGCCTTTGTGAATTGAGTAATCATGTGGTTATGCTTCTTACGAGATAAATGTACAAGGGAAAAAAAGTCCTCCTTGTAGCATCTCAGGATCGGAATTTGGCGTATGGACGCTAGGAGCCGAGAATGGGGTACTACGGAGGCTGTCGGCACTGGATTCGGCGATCGGGATTACTAGGAATCCGATCTTTGGGTTTGGGGCGTGACACTCTCTTGATGTGTGGCCCACCATAATGAAAGTATTTTATCCACCGCCGCCCATTAGCGATGCCCACCTTGCTACCCGTCCATTTGGATAGGCTTGGATGGATGGAAAATATAAATTTCTAGCTTGATCAGCGGGGTGGCCCATTGATGTGGACCCCACTATATACATATGTTGTATGTGAGCCGTCCAGCAGCAGATGCTGCTGGAAGTAGGCAAAACATAAACATCTGCTGCTCCAAATCTCTAGTGGGCCACACCACGTGGACCCACCCTGCCGTATGTGAAATCCAGGCCGTCCATCTTATGGACGGTGGGCCAACAGTCCACCTAGTAGCTGTGGTTGCTGCTAACGTCAGCAGCTTCTATGGTCCCAACATGAGGTGTGTGTTATATCCAAACCGTCCATCTGTGGACGAGCAGCATTTTAGCTGCTATGCTAACGTCAACGAATGTTGTGGGTCTAACCATGAGATTTGTGTTTTATCCACCGTCCCTGCACATGGGACGGTGTGATCGACCATAGTGTATGATCAGCACCGTCCACCGTCCATTAGGACGGTGGGACGTCCTGTCACGCCCTAAACTCGGAGACCGGGCTCACAAAATTCCCGATCGCCGAATCCGGCGCCGACAGCCTCTATAGTACCCCATTTTCGGCTCTCGGCACCCATATACTAGGTTCCGATCTTGGGATGCTACAAGGAGGATTTCTAATAATCAATTTGATTCGTAATGAGCATAACCACAAGCATAACCCACAAATAATAACCACAAGAACATCATCACAAAATCCACTATGATAAAAAACTTTGAGTACAAGGCGTATGAAGGGAAATACAAGATAGTAATAATAACAAAAACTCCAGAAGCTCAGCTGTACGCTCCAACTGCGGCGAGACTACGGCTGCGTCCTGTCGTCACCTGTACGCATCAATCGTGCATAAGCTTATAGAAAGCTTAGAGGGTGGTGTAAGTGTGTACGTAATATGTGCATGCTCAGAATGCAAAGTCAAAGTAAAACGGAAACATGCTAATGAGTACATGAATGCAGTCAGCCGTACCAAGGCTATGCGGAGCAAGATATGAATACTATCGGCCATGTCAAGGCCATGCGATGCATAATGCAAGTCAAGCATGCCAATCCACCTCCACATATCAATGCAGCTCCTCACTAGAGCATCAAATCAATACGGTTCTCAGTCTAGATAATCACCGAGGTCTAGTACACTCTACGTCAACTTGTTGTCCTTATCTGAACGCATAACTGGGAGAGTGGAAGAGACCTCATTATCTGCCTGCCAATATCGAGCCTGACTTATCGATAACAGACCTATTCCTCAAGCTGGTCAAACTCAACCTAGAAATTGCTCCCTCACTCAGGCGAGTAAGATCACACCCCTTGCCAATCGACCACGGCACAATGAGAGACGCGGCCTACTGGTATAAGGCCCTCGCCTGCTCGTGTATCCACTCGGTCTCGACGTTAGAGTCATCCTCTGGTACCATCGGGTTTAGGAATTTTCACCCAGGGACATCTATGGCTCCCGTATGCTAGAACCAAACATTTTCAGTATCCAATCCAGCCACCCACGATGTGTCTGTGGAGGCTATGGCCTTGATGTCGCTAGGGCATATAATAATCATGATCACACAAATGCAAGTGCATAAATCATCCTACCAAACATGTAACAATCCTGCGTGCGTCGCGCGCTCATATAGGGCAACTCCGCCTATCAGGGAACCCATAAACAATCCGCCCGAAGACATATGCTATGATCAGTTACTCGTCATATTAGACATATATATAATGCGTATGATCATGAATCATGAGTCTATACTAAACATGTCATAGGGTGATGGGCTTGTGCATAACGGATATGGGCCTAGATGGCCTACTCACTACAAGTATGGGCCTATCAGTGGGCCTTAGGGAGAGTGACAATGTGGACATTTAACCAACATTATCCCTACAATGAGGGCGTCAAACCATCATTGCTCCCAAGGCATAGCCCACTATAATAGTCAACATATAAACCATGGTAGAATCACGTTATAATGAGCCTCATGTTCATCCCATTGGGCCTCAACCCATGGGCCTTCAATACATTAAATGGGCCTCAAACCATGGCCTCATATATATCAAAGTGGGCCTTAGTGGGCAGGCCACAAATACATTAAGATGAGCCTCAACAATGGCCTTAAAATAATCTCAAAATGGTTGGACGGTTGGGATGAAACTCATGCATCATGGTAGGTCCCATAGTGGTTGAAGGGAGTACCCATAGCGGGGCCCACACTCTGGAAGGTGTGGATACAATACATACATCGGTGGGTCCCATGTGGGGCCTACCATAATATTTATTTTCCATCCAGTCTGTTGACAAGGTCATAGGGGCCCACCATAATATTTATTTTCCATCCAGTCCCTTGACAAGGTCATAGGGGCCCACCATAGTATTTATTTTCCACCCAAGCTGTTCATAGGGTCACATGGCCTAGGGCCCACTGTAATGTTTATTTGCCATTCAAACTGTTTATAAGAACACGTGGGCTAGGGCCCACCATAATGTTTATTTTCATCCAATCTGTTCATAAGGTCACGTGGACCTTGGGGGGGCCCACTGTAATATTCATTTTCCATACAACCTATTGATAGGGTCACACGGCCATGGGGTCCACTGGAATGTTTATTTTCCAAATAACCTGTTGATAGGGTCACGTGGACCAGAGGCCCACTGAAATGTTCATTTGCCACCCAACCTATTCATAGGGTTAGACAGTCAGGGAGGGCCCACCGTAATGTTTATTTTCCATACAACCTGTTTATAAGGTCACGGGGACCTGGGGCCCACCTCAATGTGGTTCACCAATCCAGCCCACCCATTATGTGTGTCCCACTTGGTTGAGGGTTCAGACCAAGTTTCAGCCACATCCAAATTTCAGGTAGGCCCCCACCAGGTGATTTTATATGTTTTAGGCATGTCCTCACATGATTTTAGACGGTATGGCCCACCTGAGTTCTGAATACGGTTGATTTTTGGGTGGCTCGTAGCCAGGGGGAGACCCACCCAATGCATGGTGTTAATGTTTGAAACGCATCACGGTGGTGGCCCACAGCTGGGGCCGTGAGGCCCAGCTGTTCGTCCGCCCGCCCATGCAGCGCAGGCGCTGCCTGCGCCTTCTGTCAGCAGCAGCAGCAACAACGCTGCTGTTGCTTTTTTTTTCTAGGTGTGACCCACATTAACCAGATCTACCCCGTCTATTGTATGTGTCCCACAAAATTAGGGGTTCAAACTAAGTTTCAGGTGGGTCCACGCTTCTTGTGGACCCCAACAATCATTTTCCCAAGTTTTAACAGAAAATACTAGCATTCTCAATGCCACGGCCCGCCAGATAATTGGATTGATCTCATTTTTCGGCTCAACGGCTAAAATGATGTAAGGGTTGGGATGGACGGCTTGGATCATACATAAACATCAAGGTGGGGTCTACATGGGTGGCCCACCCCGAAAACAAATTTTTTCTTTTTTTATTACCTTGAAAGTACACACCCATGTCAGTCCACGCACTCCATATTAGCTATACCTGTCCAGCGTCCAGGGACGCTGGATGGTATGGATACAACACATGCACTGTGGCCAACCATTCTTATATATATACGTGTGTATATATATATATATATATATATATATATATATATATATATATATAATGTAAATATAATACACTATATATGTTATGTCGACTATGGATCTCTCTTAAAATGTGGTGGGCCACACCATCCGATGGATGGAGTAGGTTTAACACAAATGATGGGCCCATTACATTCTAAGGAGAGAAAAAAAAAGATAAGGAGAGAGAGAGAGAGAGAGAGAGAGAGAGAGAGAGAGAGAGAGAGAGAGAGAGAGAGAGAGAGAGAGAGAGAGAGAGAGAGAGAGACGGTGATGGTGGGGCCCCGCCACTATGGGCCCCACATAATACAACTCATACATCAAAATGGGTCCCACCAACAAGTGGGCCCTAAAAATAAGATTTCAACGGTGGATCACCCACCTCTTGCACTCCTCCTTGCTCCTTAGCGTCCTTAGCTCCTTTACTTGACTTTTAACGGTGGATGATGGACTTTTGATGGTGGGGATGGTGGATCAATGGTTGAGATGGGAGATGAGAAAGTGGGAAGAGTGGGCCACACTTGGCATTTGGGAAGGAGAAGCTTGGACGTGGGATGTTGCTTGGGAGATTTGAGAAATGAGAGAGAAAATGAGGTGATGGGATGATGTGTGATGGGGATGGGTGGAGTGATGTGTTGTAAGAAGGGATGGGTGGAGTGATGTGTTGTAAGAAGGGATGGGTGGAGAGAGAGGTGAAGTGATGTGAGGGTTGACTTTGGGCTTGCTTGTGTAAGAGAAAGGTATGGGTGGTTGTACTTGGGTATGTAGTGACTTGACTTGTAATTGACATGAGTGATTGATTGATTGATGAGACATTTCGTAGAGATTCTCTTGAAGTTTGCAATGTGCGGCGTTTCTTTGAATTGAACGTGGGCCTACATCTTCTACCTTGGGTATCAGATCAGTGCGCGAGTCGCGGCTTTGGAACCGTGGCGACGGCGCGGTTGCTATGATACAAGTTCTGGTTCGAGCCGACTTTGACATGCAGGACTTGGCTTAGAATCGCGTGCAAACGTCTGTAACAGGTTGAGGGTTGCTGGAATTCGACCGGTAGGATTGCGGAAGCCTACGGAACGGTACAGACTAGGGTACAGGTCTTACACGTCCTGTGATGTAAATGCTTTATCAGCACCGTCTAAGCTGTGGGACCCCATGATGAATGTGTTTTATCCCTGTCGTTCAAGTAGCCCACGTGGCATATGTGTTTTATCCCTACCGTCCAGGATAGTGGGGCCTGCTGAGATGTATGAGACTGTCCACGCTGTCCACACGTGGATAGTGGGACACATGAGACTAGTGTTATATTCGTACCATCCATCCAAGGTGGGACACTACCTGATGTATGTATATCCATGCCGTGCTGGACGATGGAGTCCACCGATGTATGTTTGTTCATGCTATCCACATGTGGACAGTGTGACCCTCATGATGCATGTGTTGTATCCATACCGTCCAACTATTACAGAGACGGTGGGTCCCACGCAGCTATCAGCTGCAGGTCGACGTCAGTAAGCTTCGTGGACCCCATGATATATATGTTTTTCCAGCCGTCCATCCCTGGCTTGGGGTCCACCTTGACGACACCCGTATCCCACCCCCGTGGGACCCACCTCTATGGAGCAAGGTCGGTTGGTGTACGTCACTCTACTAGTGGCTACTGGATCGTCTCCAGCAAGTTTTGTGGGCGTGGTCATGAGGGATGTGTTAAATCACAACCGTTCATCTAAGCATGACACAGCTAGGTCGCTGTTGTATTGACTTCAGCAAGTTCGGTGTGCCTGATCACGAGGTATGAGCGGTGTCCTAAAAGTGGGTGCGTTGTGTTGACCCTTGCTCGTGAGAGCATAAACAGTCAGCCTCAGTGTAGGTTATAAAGGTTGAAGGTGAACCTGATTTAAAACCTTAGGTTAGAGGTGAACCGCTGTGAAACCTCCTTAATGAAATCCGGCACACTCAAGGGTTGAGTGCGTCTGTTGGGAGTGGAGTAGACTGATCGTCGAACCACTATAAAAATGACTGTGTTTGAGATTGCTATTCCTAATTGTGTGATTTTCTTCAATATTTACATATCTGAATATCTGAGATCACACCTCACACACTTACACAGTCATATCTATCATAAACTAGTTTACATATTGTTTACTTCTAAAATGGTTTGTCATTGGATCCTCTACCGTGCTTGGAAGCTAGTAGAGTTATTTTTGAGTAATCCTAATATATGTCTGTTGTTAGGATTAGTGTAATAGGATTTTAAAATAAATCATAAAAACTTTTAAAAATCCTATTTACCCCCCTCTAGGACATATTGGCATATTCCTTCTTCAACTAGTGCGGTCTTCACCGCCATTTCAATTGGTATCAGAGAGGGTCTCTCTTTAAGGGCTTCATCGCCTAGAGAGTGATCTTGACTGAAGTTGGGAATATGGCCAAATGAGAGGGCTCATCAATCACTAGACCTCCAGTATTTGATGGCTTAAATTATGCATACTGGAAGGCTATGATGCATTACTTTCTGAGATCTTTCGATCATGATGTTTGGGATATAGTTGAAAGCAGATACGTGCCACCAACTGAACAAATTGTACTTGACAGTGGCATAACCATCATAAAGCCCAAACCCAAAGAAAAGTGGACGACGTTCGACAAAGAAAAACAGACTGCTGAAGCAAAAGCTATGAACGCCATCTACTATGCTGTGTCCCAAGACATCTTTAATCAAATAAGTATGTGTGGGGCATCCAAAGAAGCATGAGACTTATTGGAAACAACCCATGAAGGCACAAGCACTGTGAAGAGATCTAGACTTCAATTCCTGACTTCACAGTTCGAAAGTCTCGGAATGGAAGAGCATGAGACCTTTATGGAGTTTTTCACAAAGTTGAATATCATTTGCAACTCCATGGGTGGATTGGGAGAAAAAGTTCCGGTTCCTAAAATCTGTAGGAAAATACTTAGATCATTACCAGAACGGTTTAATCCCAAGGTTACAACAATTGAGGAGTGTAGGAACATAGATGAAATGAAAGTAGAAGAACTAGTAGGTTCCCTACAAACTTTTGAACTACACTTCAAACAAACCCAAAAATCCAAAACAATTGTCCTAAAAACCTCTAAGAAAATAATACATGAGGACAGTAAGAGCGAAAAGGAAAATGAAGATGAGGAAGTGGCTTTGCTGGCACAAAGATTCAGAAGATTCTTTCAAAAGAATCGTGGTCGTCCTTCCAAGGGAAGATAGGTGAAATACAAACCTTCCGCCGGCAAATATGGTAAGAGAACCAAAGAACTACAATGTTATGCTTGTCAGGAGCACCTGTCTACTGAATGCCCAAACAGAAAAGCTAAGGGTAAGACAATGACTGCCACATGGGATGATACTGAAGAGTCAAACTCATAATCTAGTGACTCAGAGAGCGATGGTGACCAGAAATCCTTGAAAATTCTCATGGTCTCCACTGTTCCAATCATTCCCACATAATCTGAAAACAAGAAAGAACAGCAAGCCACTGAATCATTCCCGTCTAATAATGAAGAAACAGAAGAAGAAGAACAAAACAAGCTACAAGATGCTTACAATCAATTATATATCCATAGCATCAAAGTTGTTAAAAGACTTGGAATATCTGAGAGCAAATTGGAATTGCTGCAAAAAGATTTGGATAGAACTCTAGAAACTAATACACATCTAATCAATGATTTACAGCAATATCACTCTGACAATGATAGACTTGAGAGAATTAACTCCTTCCTTAAATCCGAGTCCGAGAAATTAAACAAACAGGTCGAGATCTTAAAAGACAAAAATATGCTCCTTCAAAATGAAAATTATAAAATCCTGTTTGATCTAGAAGAATCCAAAAAGATGGCCAAGATAAACTACAAGTTTTTCCAAAGTGGCGAAAAACTAGAAAAACTGTTAGGAATGGGAAGACCTGGAAAGGATAAAAGCGGCCTAGGATATGAAAAATTTAAGCCAAAGGCTGGAAATGCAACACCTAGAACTAAAAAATCTGCTGCTTTTGGAAGCAAAACCAGAACCTCTCTAGTCTGTCATTTGTGTGGTGATTCTGGTCATTATAAGTTTGAATGCATAATACCTAGGAGGACTCAACCTAACTCTGGTTAGAATCATGTTAACAAATTATCAACCAGAGAAATACAAAACTTCAAAAGTCCTCTTAAGGATATGGTTAGAAGCAATGCCCTTACACCACCACCCAAATCGGTTAACAAAATGAAATGGATAAGGAAGAATTAGTTCAGATTGAGCATCAAAGATCTGAACATGTGCTAAAATGAGGATTCTTTTTGCTGAGCTTCAAATGATATATCTGAGGTTCCTCACCTCCATCTTTTGTATATAAACATTCACATGTTTATAATTTTGATGTGTATAGTAATTGTACATAATTTTGCTAAGTATACTACTGATTCATAGAAACACTATCAGTATACTTAAAGAATCGTCTGAAGGCTGAAAATTGAAAAACATTCATGTCTGATATGTCTGCCAATTTGTCATGAGCATTCTCGATCAAATCGATAAAGAGGCGATATTATCGACATCTCTTCAGAATGTGAAAAGTCACTTGATCGAGAATATCATCGAAACTATTATCGATAACATCAAATGAGGATCGTCGATAAAATTGAAAGAGTGTTTGATCAAATCGAAGTCTGACACCCGATAAAAGGCGGTCGAGTGGAAAAATCTTATTTTTTTTGACAAAGCCATTTGTCTTTGTTTTTGCTCGAATCAATGGCCAGAAGACCAGTGGTGGGTCCCAGAAACTTCTTAAAAAATGGGTACTATCCTTCCATTCACTCAAGTTTAGAGTTGATCTCACTTTTGGTCAGGTATTTTCCATTTCATTAAAAGAATAATTTTGTCCTCTTTCCTCAAAATTTTCAAAACTGTTTTTGTTCCCATGAGAAAAGACTAAGGGAAAGCATCCAGACAGGGGGAATCTTCGAAACCTCCCGACAAAAGGTGCTTGCCTCTAAGGCTAAGGCATGTATTCCCAAACATGGGATCCCCACAAAGCAACGCTCAAGACATGGTGGGTCCCAGTCGGAAGAGCAGGCACCTCCACCAGAGCAAGTCAATCCCATCTTCGCAAAATTTGTAGGGAGAAAAGTCATTCCCGAAAGGAAAGTCGACAGAAGCTGCTTGATTCCATATAATCTGGAACCTCTATTTGCGGCCATAGATTGGTTACCGGTTCTCAACTTTGGTGGATCATATCAGCTTGAACGAACTTACCATTTCTTTACTGCCTGTCATTCTTCGACATCTGATCCTCCATCCATCTCCGCAACTGTAGATGGTGATGATGTGCTGATCACTCCAGGGTCTGTTGCAGGAATCTTCAATCTTATTTTATCTCCTGTAGGAATCCCTGATATGGATATGGAAAGTTCTGAAGTGCAGTCTTCCTCTGTCACAATCGCGATGTCCAGTGGCATCAAGGGAATGCTCTGAAAGTCAAGTTCATGGAACCTCGTTATCAAGTCCTGCATGGTATTCTTGCTTCGAATATTTACTCTAGAGGCTCCAATAGATCTGACCTCACTGGCTTCATGACAATGATAATCTATTCAATCGCCGCTGGGGTCAAGATCTGTTTGCCTACCCTGATTGTGTATCAGCTGGTGTATGCTTATCACAGGGCTAGGGACATTCTCCTACCATATCCCTGGATCATCAATACAATCTGTAATGCCATAGGGTTCTAAACTACAAATGATCTAATTCTTCCTCACCAATTCTTCAACAAAAGCAACATTCAAAGGATGGATCTGAGGTTTCACAAATATCCTGAGGAGCCCCTGGAGGAAGGAATTCAAGTTGAGGGAGAAGGTGGGGTTGGTGACGCTCCTCTGGAAAGGACCGGGGTGACCGAAGAAGATGTTTTTAGACTTTAACATGCTCCATCAACATCAACACCCGGGCATGCAAAGAGGTTTAAGCTCCATCCAGAAAAGCTTGGCGGCATTCAGCATGATGTCTCTCAGCTCAGGGAGTCAATGAATGAGAGATTTACTGTCCTGGAATGGATGGTGCTAAGTGTGCAGCAAACCGTTCAACAATTGGTGGATGTGATAACTTGTAACATCCCGAATTTTTGCCAACCTGGGATTAGACGTCCTTAGGCAATGGGTCGCTCCTAACACCTTATTAACCTGTCAGAATTCAATCCCAAAGTCTAAAACCGCTTTTGAACCCATTTCCTTCACAAATCCCACCCTTTACCACTTTGTTCTTTCAATTTTTTTAAGTACTTTCACCCTAGACACTATCTTAAACTAGCTAAGTATTATAACTTGGATCACTTTATATACAAACTACAAAGGCCCAGGTACCACCTCAGACAGAAATTACTCAGGACTAAATCCTTTAGAAATTAGGCGAGAATTAGCCAGTGTTAACCCAGAGTACCTGTGAAATTAACACCAATCACTTTAAATACGATCTGCAAGACCCAAAACTTGTAGAATCATTGACGCTAGGTTACCCTAAAATTTATGATCAATCTCATTACCTAGTTGCTCTCGGGAGCACATTGAAACTCCGTATCAGATCTAGACCGCACGTCGGAAGTTCGATTAACATATAGTTAAGGAATTAGGACCGCCTTGCTGGGCCTGACAACCATCTCGGAAATCAAATCCAGATAGTGTCCTAGTGAAATTCACTTGAGCTCGGAGCGGGGAGTGTGAGAAATGTGAAAATAATTCTAAATTAAATTCAAAATAAAGAAATCTAGCACCTCTCGCTTGCGGATCAGTATTAAGCAACCGGACCGTCGGAATCAGGCCAAATTACACCCTCGGATCAGGGATATTTTCCCAAACATATTCATGTATTCAGAATCTTCGATCGAGATCCACTGACCGTTGAATTGAAACTGGTCCGCCATGCGTGATCTGGGAATTCGACTGAAACGAAAAATTAGTCAAACCTAGATCCAATGTCAGTGAGCTTAAGTCCGACCTTTGGCTCAAGGGGCCCACCAGAAGTCCTCCGTTGAGCTGAAATTGACCCGCTTTGGTTATAACCTAAGTATACCTTGGCCTGAAGTATATTTTGGAGACTTTTTAGGTTATATAAGGACCTTAAAACCCTCTCTCATTCAGCCATACGAATTTGAGAAAAGCCCTAGGAGAGAAGAGAGAAAAGAGAGAGAAGGTGTGGGAGATTCTTCCTGCCATTCTTCCCTGCCGTATCCAAGCTTCACCACTCCATTCTCATCGCTTTCCCGGTGATTCCGGCTTCGTTTCTAGGTAAGAAACCCTAACCCTAATCTGTTTTGGGGTTTTGATAGTTGTAGGTTATGAAATAGCTAACCTATTTCGTTCTATAGGTTGCCAAAGTGCCGTATACGAAAGCCTAGCGAATCTACCGACTCCGTTACGATTCTACGACAAAAGGTGAGGACTTTGGGTGTATAGGTTATGGTTTTCAACGCTTCCAATGTTAGATAATGATAGATTCATGATCTACATGCAATTGCACATGTACAAAGTGCTGTCTGTTTTCCGTTTCGATTAAAGATGAAGAATATGGAATTTTATATACTATAGGTATTTGTAGAAAGTACCGTATACGTATAAATTTTGGAAATGTGTTTACCAAGATTATTTGCTATATTGATATATTATATATGGATAAAATACTTGTTTAGCGAAAGGACTCGCCCTAATACATGTTTTGCTAATGCACACTATGTATATTGAAAAGAGTGTATTCTAAGTGTTTGCGAAAATGACTGAATGAGTAAAGAATTCTCATTCGTGCTCACCATGACTAATTGTCATGGATATATGATTATTGTATTGACGATGCCCCTTTGGCGAAAGGATTTGCCCTAAATCACGCCACGGCCAATATACACTATATATATTAAAATGTGTGGCCCAAGTGTTTGTAGAAATGACTGAATGAATATGGAACTTGGATTCCTGCTTGCCATGACTATCTGTTGTGGGTGCTCGCGTGTTACAATTGGGGCAACTCCCTAGTGAAAGAATTTGGCCTTATACCTATGTGACCAACATACGTCATGTATGTTGATGTATGTAGTTTAAGTGTTTGCTAAAATGCCTGTGTGAGAAATTGTGTGATGTACTAAGTTTAATAGGGTGTTGAGATAGGATTCTCAGCTACCTTAGATATGTATATGATTTTCTCCATGTTGCTTGTTTAATTTAACCACTTACTTATGAAATATAGGTGTTTGTATTCCCTGTTTATATTATGCTTTATTACATGTTTTATGACATGCTTGCCAACATGCTTGAATTACTTTGTTTATTCTGCTTTACTCTACATGATTGTGGTCATGGATTGTTTGTGTTTGGGGCTATGATTATAGTCCAGGCAATCGGTAACGGGATTGAATTCGTGGTTGAGATTCATACGCCACGTAGGATGTGTTTGACGAACCCGAGTCGTACTTCGGTTGGCGACAGTGGTTAGGCCACGCGAAGTGCGTATGCACTTCATGTCGTTCAGTTGATTGTGCGCTCGTGCGAGTCTGACTCGTTAAGCAACCCGATGTGTCTAATGTATGTTCACCATGTTTGGACGCTACTGCTTGAACCTAGGGTACCAAACTTACCAGTGAAATCCCGTTAACCATGGTACCTCGATCCGCTAAGACTCATGAGCCAGGCATGGTGGTATAAGACACCGTGGTTGAGCTGTCAGCCTACGCTGGGGCCACGTGCCTCCCCGTAGTGACCAGTGAGCAACCAGACTCGTGAGCCGATTATGGTAGTATGGGACACTATATTTGTGCTGTCGGCCTACATTGATAAGGTGATGGGGGAGTGGTGCAACGATTGCGAGCAACAGCCCTGACAGCCCTTTGTAGTGACCTCGAGCATACTCTGAATTTACGGTGTGGCGATGAGTTTTGCCACAGTGTATAGAGTATGAACTAGGCCTGTATCAATTTAGTGATGAACCGTTAAAAAGGTAATGGGGGAGTGGTGTAACGAATGCGTGTAACAGCCCTGGCAACCTTTGCAGCGACCTAGAAAAATACCATCGTATGAAATTAACTAGGACTGACGACCCTAGAATGGATCGTGTTTGTGAATGATACAAGGGAGGTACCTTAGTTTCCCAATCCTGCTGTTTGAAAGGACTAATAACTACTCGGTAATCATGCTCATCATCGCACTGTATGTGCCTGGTAGATGTGGAGCACTGAGGGATGAACGCATGTTGCGAACGTAAGATGGTGTCGCGTGAGGGTGGTTTGGCAAGGGCATTCATCATATCATTCATACTTGCATTAATAAGATTAGTTAGGAGTGTTTGATTGTATTGCTTTATCATTACTCCTTGACTGAATTGATAACATGTTAACCTATGCTTTACTGTTTCACTGAGTTGATCACTCACTCCCACGTTACGGGACGGTGTTGTACACACCAACCAGATTTGTTGAGTTTCAGGTGATGCCGATGCTTTTGAAGCAGAGCCGAACTACTACTATGATGTTGAGGAGGAGTTCTCCTACATGTAGCTCTCTGACAGGTCTATGAAGACTTGGTATTGCATTGACGGGGCTATGTGTTTGAGATAGAAGACATTACACTTCCACAACTTGGTATAATTTGAAATTGTACTCATAATTAATTAACCTGGTAACATTATCACACTCTGGAGACTCACCACAATTTATATATGTTATATATCTATCACAGTCTTCCGCTTGTATAATTTAACTGTCTCTGGACTATGATATGCTGTTTTGTCTTAATCTCACTAATGTTCAATGCACTAAATATAGACAACATTCAATCATCATTCATTATGTTGCATAAGTGATGTTCTGGAACTCGAGAGTTGAGTTTATGCTCGACCCCCGATTTTCAGGGCGTTACAAGATGGTATCAGAGCATGATTTTGATTAAACCGGACCTGAGTTATGTTCCCACGATGTACGCTGACGCTTTGACTTAGGAGGGTTCGAGAAAAATATAGAAACAGTCCTAGGTTTCTCCGATTTCGCCATTTGGCGAAGTTCATCGAAAATGAGCGTTTTGATCGAGTTCGTACTTGATCCTGATCGCACGAGTCGATCCCAAATTACTTCTAGACCGTCTATTGACGTGTCTAGATCACAATACACCTCATTCCAACAGTCAAAGATCTGTAAATGCAAGTATGTGTCCGAAAGTGCCCGAAACTACCCGAAATTGAGCGAATCGGGGTCGGGGGCCTACCTACATTAATCTAGGGGTACCCAGGGTGGGACATCTAGACCGTTGGTCGGCGAGGCACTCGCAGGTCAGCGAGGCCTCTCCGGATTTTGGACTGGGCTGGGCCCGCGGCTCGGGCCGATCCACTTTGGGGGTATAAGGATCTCCTTGATATAGCTCCCGTCCATTTTCAATACCCCAAACCCTTACCTCCTTCACAAACCTCCCCTCCAAGCTCTCTTTTCCTCCTGTTCTTGCTGTTTTTTCTTCAAAATTGCCACTCCAATCGTCCCATATCCCATTTTCGGTCATAACCCACTCCCTTCCATCGTTCACAGCCCTTCCTACCTCCCTACTCTCTCCATTTTCTCTCATTTGGGCTCTTACATGCCCCATTTGAAGCTCTAAAACGTGTAAGCTCCCTAAGCCATCCTACCTCTCCATTTTTCTTCTTCATTCACTGTCCTTTGGGCTTTTACAATCCCTGTTAAGGCTCAAGTCCGTGGAGAACCAAAAACTCCAGCCCCTGTTTTCCCCTTATCCTCATTTTCCATGGCTCTATCCAAGCTTGTACGGCCATTTTCTTGGATGTCTAGTCATCTAGACTGTTGTCTTGTAGTTTGCATGGGTTACCATCTTTGGATGTTTTTGTTTTCATGTTGATGGGTGTAGTAGTTGGTAGACTGTTTTACATGTTTGAGGACGTTTAGGGCTCGTTCGGCCAAATTGCATTAGGTGAGTTTTAAGGTGGATAGAATTGTATAAGTAATAATAAATATATGTGTAAGATATGGCCCCTAGATTGGGTGTATCCCATGTTTTCCGACACCATATTTAGAATGTACGCAATTAAAAGTAAATTCTGAGATTTCCTTTCAAATAATACTTAGAAATTCATTATCCTAGGATTTGAAAATCCCATCTCACACTTTCTCACCCAAGGCTCATTTTCCAAAGCCTATACCATTAATTTTAATCCCCACCCACCCTCCTACCAAACATGTCATTCCCAATTCTGAGGTAGGATTAGTAATGCAGTCCCATTTAGTACGGCTTAAGACCACTGGCCAAATAGACCCTTGGAGTTTTGGACCTAGAGCGGTGCTCCTGGATTTCGACAAATCTGACCGTATAGGAAATCCAACAAATTAATAATGTGAACCTTAGGACCCTCTTAGTTGGAATGAGCATATGTGAAATGCTCGAGCATAGTTAAATTTAAGTTCGGGTAACTCAATTCCAACTAGGTAACTTTGACCCTAAGTGATAAAACCCTTCATTGTATTAGAAATGATGTGAAATCATCTAGCGTATGAGTATAGACTTTGGACTGCACCTATGGATTTCCACTACTCCTAAATTAAGACTAGACTACCGGTTACATTAGAGAATGCCAGAGACCGATAGATGTAGCTAGGTCAAATCAATACACCTCTTTGATCTGGGTGGCGCAGCGAAAGCGTAGTGGACCCTACCCCACTGGCTCAGGATCGAAACTGTGCTCGTTGAATACGAACATTATAGAAGCCCTAGTAAGTTCTACTATGAGAAACCGTTTTAGGATGATCTAGTAAGATTTGATTCACCATTTCCTTGGACATAGATAATAACAAGGACTCTCTTAGACTAAGACCTAAAGGGCAACCTTAAACATAAACAATTTGAGCCTTTCAATGATGGACATTCCCTACGTTTCTAGAGTGATTGGACTACGGAGTTACTGAAATATATAACTGCGAAGCATTCGCGGCTTGACTCAATTCTCAATCCTGGGCGACTACCAATGGACTCACTGCTTGGCCGAGCAGAAGACCAGAATCCACTGGGATTCGGAAGGGATACGATGAGCTTTCTACTCTGGCCTGGTAGATGATCGATGTATCGGGATCAAGCCCACTATAACCGTCTCTCCGTGCTGGTCAAACATTGAAAACAACTATCTTACTCTCAACAGATGGGAATCGAAGTCAAGACTCCAAATAAGGAAAGAAATCCATTGTAGCAAACCATCAGGATATAAACAAGGGATAAAGAAATAAATTTTAAGGGAGGTAGACTAAAATGAACCAGGCTAATATATACCCTACCACGCGTAGAAACTCGAAACCAATAAAACTTAGGCAAAAGAAATAATTAAATCTTTCCTTATTACCCTTAGGCAATTTTGGGGACGAAATTTTGTTTTAAGGGGGGTAGATTGTAACATCCCGGATTTTTGCAAACCTGGATTAGACGTCCTTAGGCAATGGGTCGCTCCTAACACCTTATTAACCTCTCAGAATTCAATCCCAAAGTCTAAAACCGCTTTTGAACCCATTTCCTTCACAAATCCCACCCTTCACCACCTTGTTCTTTCAATTTTTTTTAGTACTTTCACCCTAGACACTATCTTAAACTAGCTAAGTATTATAACTTGGATCACTTTATATACAAACTACAAAGGCCCAGGTACCACCTCAGACAGAAATTACTCAGGACTAAATCCTTTAGAAATTAGGCGAGAATTAGCCAGTGTTAACCTAGAGTACCTGTGAAATTAGCACCAATCACTTTAAATACGATTTACAAGACCCAAAACTTGTAGAATCATTGACGCTAGGTTACCCTAAAATCTAGGATCAATCTCATTACCCAGTTGCTCTCGAGAGCACATTGAAACTCCATATCAGATCTGGACTGCACGTCGGAAGTCCGATTAACACGAAGTTAAGGAATTAGGACCGCCTTGCTGGGCTTGACAACCATCTCGGAAATCAAATCCAGATAGTGTCCCAGTGCAATTCGCTTGAGCTCGGAGCGGGGAGTGAGAGAAATGTGAAAATAATTCTAAATTAAATTCAAAATAAAGAAATCTGGCACCTCTCGCTTGTGAATCAGTATTAAGCAACCAGACCATCAGAATCAGGCTAAATTACACCCTCGGATCAGGGATATTTCCCCAAACATATTCATATACTCGGAATCTCCGATCGAGATCCACTGACTGTTGAATTGAAACTGGTCCGCCACGCGTGATCTGAGAATCCGACTGAAACGAAAACTTAGCCAAACCTAGATCCAATGTCAGTGAGCTTAATTCGGACCTTTGGCTCAAGGGGGCCCGCCAGAAGTCCTCCGTTGAGCTGAAACTGACCTGCTTTGGTTATAACCTAAGTATACCTTGACCTGGAGTCTATTTTGGAGACGTTTTAGGTTATATAAAGACCTTAAAACCCTCTCTCATTCAGCCATACGAATTTAATAAAAACTCTAGGAGAGAAAGAGAGAAAAGAGAGAGAAGGTGTGGGAGATTCTTCCTGCCGTTCTTCCTTGCCGTATCCAAGCTTCACCACTCCATTCTCATCGCTTTTCCGGCGATTCTGGCGTCATTTCTAGGTAAGAAACTCTAACCTTAATCTGTTTTGGGGTTTTGATAGTTGTAGGTTATGAAATAGCTAACCTATTTTGTTCTATAGGTTGCCAAACTGCCGTATACGAAAGCCTAGCGAATCTACCGACTCCGTTACGATTCTATGACAAAAGGTGAGGACTTTAGGTGTATAGGTTATGGTTTTCAACGCTTTCAATGTGTGATAATGATAGATTCATGATCTGCATGCAATTGCACATGTACAAAGTGCTGTCTGTTTTCCGTTTCGATTAAAGATGAAGAATGTGGAATTTTATATACTCTAGGTATTTGTAGAAAGTACCGTATACGTATAAATTTTGGAAATGTGTTTGCCATGATTATTTGCTGTATTAATATATTATATATGGATAAAATACTTGTTTGGCGAAAGGACTTGCCCTAATACATGTTTTACTAATGCACACTATGTATGTTGAAAAGAGTGTATTCCTATATCAATTTAGTGATGAACCATTAAAAAGGTGATGGGGGAGTGGTGTAACGAATCCGTGTAACAGCCCTGGCAGCCTTTGCAGTGACCTAGAAACACACCATCGTATGAGATTAACTAGGACTGACGACCCTAGAATGGATCATGTTTGGGAATGATACAAGGGAGGTACCTTAGTTTCCCAATCCTGCTGTTTGAAAGGACTACTAACTACTCGGTAATCATGCTCATCATCGCACTGCATGTGCCTGGTAGATGTAGAGCACTGAGGCGTGAACGCATGTCACGAACGTAAGATGGTGTCGCATGAGGGTGGTTTGGCAAGGGCATTCATCATGTCATTTATACTTGCATTAATAAGAGTAGTTAAGAGTGTTTGATTGTACTGCTTTATCATTACTGCTTGACTGAATTGATAACATGTTAACCTATGCTTTACTATTCCACTGAGTTGATCACTCACTCCCACGTTACGGGACGGTGTTGTACACACCAACCAGATTTGTTGAGTTTCAGGTGATAGCGATGCTTATGAAGCAGAGCCGGACTACTACTATGATGTTGAGGAGAAGTTCTCCTACATGTAGCTCTCTGACAGGTCTTTGAAGACCTGGTATTGGATTGACGGGGCTATGTGTTTGGGATAGAAGACATTACACTTCCACAACTTGGTAAAATTTGAAATTGTACTAATAATGAATTAACCTGGTAACATTATCACACTCTGGAGACTCACCATAATTTATATATGTTATATATCTATCATAGTCTTCCGCTTGCATAATTTAACTGTCTCTGGAGTATGATATGCTGTTTTGTCTTAATCTCACTCATGTTCAATGCACTAAATACAGACAACATTCAATCATCATTCATTATATTGCATAAGTGATGTTCTGGAACTCGAGAGTTGAGTTTATGCTCGACCCCCGATTTTCAGGGTGTTACAAGATGGTATTAGAGCATGATTTTGATTAAACCGGACCTGAGTTATGTTCCCACGATGTACGCTGACGCTTTGACTTAGGAGGGTTCGAGAAAAATATAGAAACAGTCCTAGGTTTCCTCGATTTCGCCATTTGGCGAAGTTCATCAAAAACGAGCGTTTTGATCGAGTTCGTACTCGATCCTGATCGCACGAGTCAATCCCAAATTACTTCTAAACCGTCTATTGACGTGTACAGATCACAATACACCTCATCCTAGCTGTCAAAGATCTGTAAATACAAGTATGTGTCCGAAAGTGCCCGAAACTACCCGAAATTGAGTGAATCGGGGTCGGGGCCTACCCACATTAATCTAGGGGTGCCTAGGGTGGGACTTAGGGTTTTTGGGGGCCTGGGGGGCAGGAGGGTCTCGTCCATGGGGCGAGCCCTTGAGATCTGGACCGTTGGTCGGCGAGGCCTCACCAGATTTTAGGTTTGTGTCATCGAGCGGACCGTCGATGCTATCGAGAGTATACGCTCGATGATATCGACATTGCTCGATGATATCGAACTCTGTCATAAATGTGACCATTTTATATCCGTTGGAACCTTTTGCCTATTTAAAGAGAGATTTGTCTTTTGTTGCTGGAGAGAAAGTAGAGATAGCTTTTGAGTGTTTAACCTTAGATCATATACCCAAAGCCCTTTCTCTCAGCGAAGTTCATCCTCCAATCCACCCTTACCATTGATATTCAATAGAGTGGATTGGGGAATGAACTTTCACATTCAAGGATCATTCAGCTACTACCTTAATGGCAAATCATTAAGCTGGGATGCCTTGAATGCCTAGATGATTAGAACTGCTCTATCTTCCTTATAGGAAAACCTTTAGAGAGTAGGATTCCATCATAACCTTGACCCAACCCATCACCATATATCGGTACATCTTTTGTATTGTGGATCAAGGGAGCTGAAGACTCTTCGTCAACAAGGAGGAGGAGATCTTCGGCATTGTGCTTATCGGGACTCATCAACTTATTTGTAAGTATCTAGAGTCCAAGAGGAACCTTTTGATCATTCCTTTGTAGGATTGGGTCTATGGTGTTTCTCACCCTTTGAAGTCCTCAAGGAGGCCTCCGGTGGGAGTGTACGTGGTGGGTCCGTTGTGTGGACCCTTGGTCTGTGGAGAGCATAAACATCTGGTTGAAGGTGAACCAGGAAAACCTTAGGTTTGAGGTCAACCGCTGTGAAACCTTGGGTTTGAGGTGAACCATGTAGAAACCTCCTGTAGGGTCTTATGGAAGATCCTTGGCTAGTGTGCCTAAAAGTGGGTGCATTGTATTGACCCTGGCTCGTGAGAGTATAAATAATCAGCCTCAATGTAGGTTGTAAAGGTTGAAGGTGAACCTGATTTAACACCTTAGGTTAGAGGTGAACCGCTGTGAAACCTCCTTAGTGAAATTCGGCACACTCAAGGGTTGAGTGCGTCTGCTGGGAGTGGAGTAGACTGATCGTCGATTCACTATAAAAATGACTGTGTTTGAGATTGCTATTCCTCTGATTGTGTGATTTGCTTCAATATTTACATATCTGAATATCTGAGATCACACCTCACACACTTACACAGTCATATCCATCATAAACTAATTTCCATATTATTTACTTCTAAATAGGTTTGTGATTGGATCCTCTACTGGGCATAGAAGCCAGTAGAGTTATTTTTGAGTAATCCTAATATATGTCTGTTGTTAGGATTAGTGTAATAGGATTTTAAAATAAATCATAAAAACTTTTAAAAGTCCTATTCATCCCCTCTAGGACATATTGGCATATTCCTTCTTCAACTAGTGCGGTCTTCACCGCCATTTCACATGGGGTTATGTTTGGAATCCTGGATCTGTACTGTAGGACTCAGATGGGATTTTTGGGATGCCATCATCTGAGAATAGTGTTGGTATATGTAGGGATATTTGAAGGTTCATTATCTAGTTTTCCTTCAATCATGTGCATTCCAACAAATTATTTTGAGTCATCTCAATCATTTGTGTTGTTTGCACTTCATCTCAAATGTATAGGTACAACCTATACATGAGTTTATATTAATATCCAACTCCTAATTTTCTATTATATATCCGCAAGGGGGTTGTCTAGTTGTGTGAAAAACTACAATTAACACAAAGGTCTTTTTATAGAAATTGAATGTAAAAATTCACCAAATGGTCCATGGCCCTGATTTTCTAGGACAGGGTATGCTTGCAATTTAGGACCTACTTACTAAATGGCACATGTGCTAAGGTTACCTCTTCAGTAAATGCTCATGCTGTATAATGTCCAGGAAAAGGACCTCCATGTGGTGACTTCCAAACAATAAATCTCCTCTTAGAGTCAACCAAACTAAGATGAAATGATTTTAAGTGTCAACCAAACAATGGCCTTCGAATTGTACCCAAAAGCTTGGGTCCAAAATCCAATCATGCCATTCTTGACCGTCCTCAGCAAAAGTGCCATCTTCATCTCTAATTCCTTCAGCTTCTCCATTGTCTATGGTAGGGAGTAATAGCTTTCCCACTCACTCTCTATTGCATAGATCTCATGAAAGATCCATGGCACTAGGTATGCGACCTCCCACCTGATGTGATTTTGTCTCATGTTTCATGTCTCATGGTTTGTATGATATAATAAAGATCAGATGACATTCGTCATCTTCATCTATATGTAAGCATCATTTCTCTGTTTTGGAGTTGGATATTCAAAAGTTCGTTAACTCCTAATTTTCTGTTATATTTCTGTAAGTTCAGGTTATGGGATCTACTACTTTGATTAAAAGACAAAATTCTCTGCACACAGCCTACTTTCAGTTGATATCCAGGTATGTACCGTACTGAACTTTAAGCCTAGTATTCTTTTCGGTATTAGACGTAACAAGTGTTGGGCATGGCATGATTGCACTGTTTGCTGTATTGTGGTCCAGTTGAACTTTAGATCTTCTTAAATTTATTAAACGGTGCCCTAAAATGATCTAGTAAGGACCAAGACCAAACAAATTAAACATCACCACATTCACCTTTGCAAGATGTTTCTTGGGCCCACCATCCGACGCACAATGGATCAGAACATGACAGCTGATATGGATGTACCTTAGCCATTTGTGCGGCCCACCAAGCAGGCTACTCAAACGTATTCCATGATCCCTAGATTTTGTATGGCTTATAACCTACTATATAAGCTCCACAATTTGTATGAGACCCACCACTATATGCTAGCTTGGAAAATAACTAAAATCAGAAGGTGTGGGAATATGACTTGGTGTTTTATGATCCTTCGTTTCCGCTTCACAAATTCCTCCTGATAAATGGACAAGATTGTTTGATCATGAAAACTAGTGGGCCCGTCGTGATGTAAGTTTCCATCAGGCTAGGTGCACATTTGGATCTGGAATGGACAGTGCCGAGGAAGAAGAGAGGGAAAGGGCTATTGTCATGCAAGCGATGACAGCTTGTGTAGCAGTTGTATGGGAATATTGTTGCGTATACATGTTCAGACAGCTGGCGCGACACGGAGACGATGAGCGGGCGAGGTTCATCAACTCTATCATTCGGGCAACAGACGTAGATTGTATAGCTCAACTCAGGATGAGTCGAGATGCTTTCTTTGAGTTGTGTACTACACTCCACGAAAAGACACATTTACGTGACACTCATCATGTTAGTCACGAAGAACAGGTGGTTATGTTCCTTCATACAGTTGGCCATAATGTTTGCAATAGGGTTATAGGGCACAAATTTGTTCGATCTGGAGAAACCGTTAGCCGTCACTTTAACCGTATTTTGGATTCTATTGTATCATTATACCCAGAGTTTGTTAAACAGCCAAGTTCATAAACACCACCCGAGTTTACTTTTTTTTTTTATGTTTGTATGACACAATTGGTATATCGTGTCTACTACTTTGATTGGTGTGGTAATACTCTGATTTTTTGGTTTCATATATTTTATATAAGTTTTGCCACATGCTTGTTGCTCAGCACATTAAGACAGATAGAGCCACACACATCGTATGGACGAAGGGTACGTATTATCAGTTATATGAAATTCAAATCCTCTGATCGTATTTTTGATTTATTTGTCATGGGACAATTTTCTGTATTTAGTATATGCACATTCAGACTTGCTGCACCTTGAACATGGTAATAATACACATGTTCATTTGACAGATGGCAAAAGAGAAATACTATGTTGTTCTCGTGGGCCGTCGACCGGGCATTTATTTGACATGGGACGATGCTAGGTTGGAGGTTGAAGGATTCAGTGGAGGGAGACACCGGGCATTCAAGAATTGGAGGGAACCAGTTTCCTGCTGGGAGAGTTACTTCGGTGGGACTGGTGCACAATTGCGGCCTGCCACAGAAACTCATACGGTTCATGTCGCCGCACAGTTATGTAAGTGCTATTGTTTATAGCCCTTTTTGTTGTCAAATTTATGGTGCCAAAGACACTGTTAGGAAGCTTGCATATGTGAAGATCAAAGCTCTACTCAAGATCAACTTTGATGGACAAGCACTGCTCACAAGTCAAGACTCGAGAAAGTGAGTTTGTTCGATTTAATTCAAAGACAAGGATAATGCAAGAAGCTTTCAAGTTCAATTTTAAGATCTCAAGAAGCTTTCAAGTTTGAACTACATCAAGACTTCAAGCTTCACTACTTTCAAGGTCACATGTCTTTAAGTTTCAATGTCCTTACTTCACTATTGAGGTATGACTGACCATAGGTTGACCTTTAGAGTAGGCCATTTTGGATACATAATTCATATATTTTATATAAGAGAGTTTGGCCTGTTCTAAGACTGGTCGTGGACTTTATTCGACTAGTCCTAGCACAGCTTCGACCCGTCTAAAGATTTCTTGGATCAGTTGTAAGTTTGTTGCAAAATTCGAAAATTTTCTGTTAGGCTTCGACTAGTCCTAAGGACTGTTCGACTAGTCGTAGGAACAGTGTCGACTGTTTCTTCGACCAGTCGTAGACCTTCGACTCAAAGTCCAGCGTTGTAATTCGGCCAGCTTCGACCAGTCGAAGGGAACCTACGACCAGTTGAAGGAGACCTACGACCAGTCGAAGGTGACCTACGACCAGTCGTGAAACCGTCTTAGCTTATCGCGCTCGAATTTTCAAATTTCTATTGGATCTACGACCAGTCGTAGCGACTTAAGACCAGTCGAAGATGTGATTTATTCACCTATAAATAGAGCACGAATCTCAGAATAAAATACATAATTCAAGCTAGCCCGCTTGTTTTAATTTAAAATCTATTAGAATCTAGAACTATTATATATTGAGTATTGGACATTGAACTTTGACATTCAAATCCTTACTCCGACTTGGTTCTTCCGGGCTGCTTCAACAAAGAAGAAAAACAGGTATTTTACAATTTGTGTAATTTACTTTATTTGGTTTTATTTGAGGCTAAGCTAGAAAAATCTCATTGTATTGGTTATCTGAGGAGAGCCAGGAAAACTCAGAAAAGAGGGTTTTTTGAATTGTGTAAGCCCTTTGAAAAAGACATAATTGTGAAGGTTTTGGGTGAACCTGGGAAAACCTATTTGATAGTGAGTGCTAATATCCCCTGTGTGAGGATATTAGGAGTGGAGTAGCATTCTGTGTGGCTGTTATTAAACAGTTGGTGTACACACAGGTGAACCACTATAACTCTCTGTGTTGTGTGGATGTGTGTTTTATTTTCCTATCTTTGATTATTCTTTTGTGGAATATATATGGATGTGAATGTTGTAATCATCTTATTTCAAGCTCAGTGGGGAATGTTGTAATAATTTAGATTTATATTTCTTCAATCTATTCCTTTATTTGTTTGAGCTTTAGATTCTCTAATTGTTCTAGTAAGGTTAACCTACCATTTTTATGGTGCATGGTTGTCCCTAGAACAATCAATATTTGAGATTGCGTTCTATTCCTCAGTATAGTTTCAATTTGTTTATTTCTCTAAAGTTTGAGTTCTTGATACAAAGACTTTTCTAGAAATCAGGTTGTCCTACCATAAACTTTGGTTTTTGGTGTAGGGTTGTCCTTAGAACAACTTTTGTATCAATCTCTTAATACGTGTTTATTGAGGTTGCTATTCATTTCAGAATTATGAATTGATTTACTTTATTTGGCTATCTGATTATTTAAATTCCGCTGTAATTATTTTAAATTTGGTATAGTCCTATTCACCCACCCTCTAGGACATATAGCTTGGCCTTTTCAAGTGATATTAGAGCTTAATAGCTCGCTTTTTATTTGTTATTCTTGGATTTATTTCCTGAGCTAACGATCTAAGCTTTATATAAGATGTTAAATTTTGATAGCCTTTCGGTCATAAGGCCTCCACCTTTCAATGGCACCAATTATGCCTACTAGAAAGTCAGGATGAGGATCTTCCTCAAATCCATGGATAAAAATATGTGGCTAGCCACAGTGAATGAATGAACCCTTCCTACTACTGAAGTGACTGGTGTTGATGGTTCAAAAACAACTAAAATAACGACTTATTTTTCTTGGACCACACTTCAGAAAAGTGAGAGTAGTGCAAATGCTAAAGCACTAAATGCAATTACATGTGCACTATCACCGAATGAATTCAAAAGAATTATATCTTGTGATTCTGCAAAACAAGCTTGGGATATATTAGAAATGACACACGAGGGTACTTCAATTGTCAAGAAATCTAAGATACAAATCCTCACAACTAAATTTGAGGAAATACGTATGGAAGAGAATGAAATATTTATGGACTTCTATACCAGATTGAATGACATTGTAAACTCTATGTGGGGTCTAGGCGATAAAATCCCAAAAAGCAAGATATGTGCTAAAATATTACGCTCACTTCCTGAACGGTTCAATTCTAAAGTAACCGTAATCAGGAACTTCATGATACAGACAATATGAGGGTTGAGGAATTAGTTGGCTCATTACAGACTTATGAGTTAACCTTTAAAGCCCTAAAAGGTAAATTTATTGCCTTAAAAACTTTTAAAAATATTTTTCATGAAAATGATTTAAACTCTGATTTAGAAAACTCTGAAGTTGATATCACCCTTTTAGCGAAAAAGTTTTATAAGATTTTTAAGAGTAAAAAGAGGGTTGTTCTTCAAAAAGCATATGATAAAAAGAATCCTAGAACTAAATCAAGAAAATCATTGAAAGATAGTTAGTGCTCCAACTACCATGAGTATGGGCATTTGGCTAACAAATGTCCTAATAAGGGCAAGTAGAAAAAGAAAAGTATGATGGCTACTTGGGATGAGTCCTCTGATTCTGAAGTCTCTTCTGAATAAGAAGATTCAGAAAACGAGTCAGGCAATGAAGTTAAAGCTCTTATGACTTTAGCTAAATTCACTTTTTCAGATAATGATGACTCTACAAGTGAAGAAAATCTGAATAGTGAATGTGAAAATGAAGATGATCTTCAAGATGCCTACAATGCCCTATACAAGGAAAGTTGTAAAATTGCTGTGAAATTGAAACTTCAAAAAGAGAAATTTTCTAAACTCAAAGAAATTTATGAATCTCTTATTTTAGAAAAGTCCCATATTTCAGACTGTTTTAAAAAGAAAAAATGCGATTTGGATTTTAAAACCTCCCAAAATGAAAATCTTAAATCTGAAAACGAACAACTAAAACATGAAGTCTCTTCTCTCTTGAGTTTAAAGGAAACCTGAAAATATGCTCAAGGTGATCCTAAATTAAAAAAACTCTTATCAAGATCGAGAAAATGTGGTGATCGATCCAGTCTGGGCTTTGATAAGAGTTCCTCCTAAACCAAAGAACACTTCCCCCAAGTTTGTAAAGGGAGAGACCTTAAACTCAAAAGGAAAAGATCAAATGTTTTCTAAAAACTCTAAATCTTTTCAAAAACCTAAAAGTAATTATTTCAACTATAAAAAATAAAACCAAAACCCTTTGGCTGAAAAAATAGTTGATTTACTTAAGGAGCTTCTAAAGTTTAACTCAATAGGTCATACTTATAATTCTTATAAATGAAAGAAGTCTAACTATCTACCTAAACCCAAAATGGTTATGAAATGGGTTCCAAAGGTCACTTGTTTTGTTGCTCACACTGCTTTCAAAGCTTCAAGTCATTCTAAATGGTACTTAGACAGTGGATGCTCAAGGCATATGACTGGTGATAAAGGTTTGTTCACCGATCTCAAAGACATGACTGATGGTTCAGTCACATTTGGTGATGGTAGCAACTGCAAGATTATGGGCCAAGGTACGGTTCAACTTTATAACCTTCCTTTATTAAAAAATGTCTTATATGTAGAAGGTCTAAAACATACCTTGCTTAGCATATCTCAAATATGCGATAATAACCATAGTATACGGTTTTCTAATCAAAGCTGTGAGATATTAAATAACAAAGGCTCGATAATATTAACTGGACGTAGAACGTCTGAAAAGTACTATATTGTAAGCGAATCTAGCTCATCTAATCAATTGTGTTACATGGTCCATATAGACGAGACTGATTTGTGGCACAAACGTCTTGGACATGTACACTACCGAAATCTATATAGATCGAACAAACAAGAACTTATAAGAGGTCTACCCAAACTACAAAAAATGGATAAAATATGTGGTGAATGTCAGATTGGCAAATAAACAAGGAACTCACACAAAAAAGGTGCATTTCAATACCACATCAAGACCACTCGAGCTTCTCCATATGGATCTTGTAGGACCTACAAGGATAGAAAGTCGAGGTGGTAAAAGATATATCTTAGTAATAGTGGATGATTTTACCAGATATATATGACTTGTTTTCTTAAGGGACAAATCAGAAACCCTTGAAGAAGTGAAAAAAGTTCTCAAAAGGATTCAAACTGAAAAGAGTTCTCGAGTCAGTAAGATTCGTAGTGATCATGAATCTGAATTTGAGAATAGCAGTTTTGAGAAGTTCTGTAGCGACCAGGGAATATTACATGAATTCTCACACCCAAAACTCCTCAACAAAATGGTATTGTTGAAAGAAAAAATAGAGTGCTTCAAGAAATGGCTAATGTCATGTTGAATAGTATGAAGCTCTCTAAGAATCTTTGGGCTGAAGCAGTCAATACAGCTTGCTGCATCATTAACCAGGTTTACACTAGTAAGGGTAATAATAAAACGACTTACGAAATGTGGTTTGAGAAAAAGCCTACTGTCAAATACTTTTGAGTTTTTGACAGCAAGTGCTATATTTTACGAGATGGTGAAAATTTGGGAAAGTTTGATACAAAGAGTGATGAAGGGATCTTTTTAGGATACTCTTTAAATAGTCGAGCTTATAGGGTTCTGAACAAAAGGACCGGTGTGATTCAAGAGTCCATCAATGTGGTCATTGATAATCACTTGAACACACCAGTCTCAAGTTCAGATAATGATGAAGTTCTTGTAATTGATAAATCTGATACTTCATCTAATCAGACTGATTCTGATCTGAGGACTGTTAAAGGTCATCCAACCACACAGATTCTTGAAAACCCTCTCACTGGTGTTCGTACCCGTAGACAACTTGATGATATATGTAATTACGTATGTTTTACATCCCAGATAGAACCATCTAACGTAAAAGAAGCTCTTGATGATGAAAATTGGATTGTTGCAATGCAAGAAGAACTTAATCAATTTGTTCGAAATGATGTCTGGTATCTTGTTCCTAGACCTAAAGATAAACATATTATTGGAACAAAGTGAATTTTTTAAAATAAGTCTGACGAGCTTGGGAATATTATTCGAAACAAGGCATGATTAGTTGTACAAGGGTACACTCAAATTGAAGGTGTTGATTATGATGAAACCTTTGCCCCAGTTGCTCGTCTTGACTCAATTAGACTTTTTATATCCATACCATGCTTTAAAAAGTTTAAAAATTTTCAAATGGATGTACAGAGTACCTTTTTAAATGGTGATTTACATGAAGAAGTTTATGTTGAACAATTTATAGGGTTTGAAGATCCTAAGTTTACTGATCATGTATACCGTCTTAAAAAAGCTCTCTATGGTCTAAAACAAGCTCCCAGAGCATGGTATGAGAAATTGACTAAGTTTTTACTTTGTCATAATTTTCAGATGAGAAGTGTTGATAAAACATTGTTTGTTAAGAAACATAATGAAGATATCTTAATTGTTCAAATCTACGTAGATGATATCATTTATAGATCTACTTGTACTGACATGACTATTGAGTTTGCAGATTTGATGAAATCTCAATTTAAAATGAGCATGGTTGGGGAATTGAATTACTTCCTTGGGTTACAAGTAAAATAACGACCTAATGGAATGTTCATCTCTCAATCTAAATGTGCTATGAATTTGATTAAGAGATTTGGATTTGAGAATGGTAAGAATTTTTATACTCCTATGAGTACAACTTTGAAACTCTCAAAAGATTCTGCAGGTAAAAATGTGGATCCGAAATTATATCGGAGTATGATTGGTAGTTTACTGTATTTAACTGCTAGTAGACTCGATATTGCTCTAAGTGTTGGTATTTGCACTAGATATCGGTCTGAACCTAAAGAATCGCATTTGATTGCGGTCAAACGGATTATACGCTATGTCACTAGTACTGTGAATCTCGGTCTATGGTATTCACAGGAGACTAGTATTCAATTAGCTGGGTACTCGGATGCTGACTGGGCTGGTAATCTTGATGATAGAAAATTAACCAGTGGTGGTTGTTTTTATATTGGAAACTGTTTAGTTTCTTGGCTTAGTAAGAAACAAAGTTCTATATCACTTTCAACAGCTGAAGCTGAATATATCGCAGCTGGTAATGCTTGTACATAGCTTGTTTGGATGGAACGTATACTAAGTGATTATGGAATTAAACAGGATTCTATGTTATTATATTATGATAATACCAGTGCCATAAATATTTCAAAAAATCCAATTCAGCATTCTCGTACTAAGCATATTGATATTAGATTTCATTATATTCGAGAATTAGTAGAAGATAAAATTATATCTTTGGAATATATCCCTACCGAGAATCAACGTTCTGATATTTTCACTAAACCGCTCGACAAAAGCAAGTTTAACAAAATGAAATTTGATCTTGGTATGTAAATTTTAAAATGATTATTTATGCCTATTTGTATCATAGTGTATATATTTGCTAGTTTGGATTTCAATTTTTCTTTAATATGAAAATCTTATTTTTTTTTTTTTTAGTAGTACTCGACCAGTCGAGGATTTCCTCGACCTGTTGTGGCACGACCGGTCGAAGAAAACCCACGACCAGTCGTGAATCGCGTGAATCACTTAAATTTGGGGAAAATCACTTTCTTCTTCATTTCCTCTTCACTCTCCAACGAGCCAACACACGACCAGTCGAACCCACCTTCCAAATCCTTCAAGGTTAGTATTTCATTTGCTTATTTCTTGAGGATTTGTGTCTAGATTACTTCTATTTTATCTTGAAGTTGTCTATTTCTTATTTCGTTGTGATTTGGGGTTTTTCTTTTGAAAGATCTATTTTGAGAAAACCATCTTCTCAATCCTTTGCCACTGTTCACTTTCTTGATATCCTTGTTACAAATGGTATCTAGAGGGAAAAAGGCAACATCCTATGATCCATCTTCTTTTTTCAGATCAGCCCCTCTCACTAAGCGTCATCTTCGAATTCCCGATGATGATCCGTCTTATGTTTGGGACATCGGATTGCGCAATGTTATTGTTGAACATCAAGTTTCGATTAATTATGTTGCTCCTTTTGATATCCTTCCTATGCTTCAAGCTGTAGGTTGGGATAACTTATTACATTGGGGTGGGCCAGCATACCGGTCCATTGCACAGTCCATGTTCGCATGTATATGTGATTTTTCAATGGAGAATTTAACTTTTAAAATAGTCACTAGAGAAGGACCATTTGACATTGATCGTCATTTGATTTCAGCTCTTATGGATATTCCTGTGAATGATGAGGGCATACCAATCCATAACTTATCTGATAAACCGTCAGTAACTGAAAAAAGGTTACTCACTAGAGATTTATGCAATCTTGATGCTCAATGGACTCATAAAGGGAATGCACTTCCCTCAAGGTATTTGTTACCCAAATATAAAGTTCTTCACAAAATCTTTGTGTCTAACTTATATCCACGATCGGGTAATATATCTAAATTGACTTCCTTCATGGTTCGTATTCTTCATGCCGTAGCCAGTGGTACTTCTATTTGTTTACCATCCTTAATTTACCACTCCATTCTTAATTTTTGTCTCCATCCTGGTCACAGTGACATTCCTTTTGCTTATTTGATGACTGTGTTGGCTACTCATATGTTAGTCGATATGGCAGTTGGAGAGCCCCTATCCGTCATTTGATATTTAATAATTCTAACTTAAATAAGATGAAGTTGGATTTACTCCCTGGCCAAGGTGATGGTGTTGGTAATGCTGAAGCAGCACATGAGGAAGAAGCTGGTGATCTTCCTTCTGATGATATTAATATGAATGATATCTTTGAAGAACTTGATTCTTCTACGAATGATCCAGATTATGAGCCTTCTGACTTTGATGCACGTCTGCATGCATTGGAGGATAAGGTTGAAAATATAAATGTTAGGATGGAAAACATGTCTGTTGCTCATGATTTACAATTCAAGTACATGCAGAAATATCTTAGACGCTTGAACAAAGGCATGTATACACTTGATCCTTCCATCCCTGCTCCTTCATTTGGTTCAGATTAGTTTTTCATTAAGTTATTTAATTTGTAATAACTTTACTGCAATTGTGTTGGTTTTGCTTTAAACTCAGTTTATGAATTATGTGAGTTAGTTATGCTATTATCTCATATCTTATCTTGTTATCTCTCATCTATCTCTCTAATTTATTCTCCTTAGTCTATCTGTTCTGTGTTTTCTTTGTCCTCTTATGACAAAAAGGGGGAGAATGGATATGTTCAATCGCTTGGATATGTCTCATATGTATGGAGAATGGATATGATATGTTTTAAGTACCAAGGGGGAGTTTTGTACAGATGTGGATTGTTGAATACTGATTTGTAGGTTCATGTTACTATGCCAGTTAATAACAACTGGTGCATGATTCATTAATTAGATATTCTGTATAATTAGATATTTTGTGTAATCAGATATTCTGTGTTCTGTAACATATCTTGGAAGTGTGTTTTGTCACTAATTTGACAAAGGGGGAGATTGTAAGTGCTATTGTTTATAGCCCTTTTTGTTGTCAAATTTATGGTGCCAAAGACACTGTTAGAAAGCTTGCATATGTGAAGATCAAAGCTCTACTCAAGATCAACTTTGATGGACAAGCACTGCTCACAGGTCAAGACTCGAGAAAGTGAGTTTGTTCGATTTAATTCAAAGACAACGATAATGCAAGAAGCTTTCAAGTTCAATTTCAAGATCTCAAGAAGCTTTCAAGTTTGAACTACATCAAGACTTCAAGCTTCACTACTTTCAAGGTCACGTGTCTTTAAGTTTCAATGTCCTTACTTCACTATTGAGGTATGACTGACCGTATGTTGACCTTTAGAGTAGGCCATTTTGGATACATAATTCATATATTTTATATAAGAGAGTTTGGCCTGTTTTAAGACTAGTCCTGGACTTTGTTCGACTAGTCCTAGCACTACTTCGACCTATCTAAAGATTTCTTGGATCATTCGTAAGTTTGTTGCAAAACTTGGAAATTTTCTGTTAGGCTTCGACTAGTCATGGGGATTGTTCGACTAGTCGTAGGAACAATGTCGACTGCTTCTTCGACTAGTCGTAGACCTTCGACTCAAAGTCTAGCGTTGTAACTCGGCCAGCTTCGACCAGTCGAAGGGAACCTACGACCAGTTGAAGGAGACCTACGACCAGTCGAAGGTGACCTATGACCAGTAGTGAAACCGTCTTAGCTTATCGCGCTCGAATTTTTAAATTTCTGTTGGATCTACGACCAGTCGTAGCGACTTAAGACCAGTCGAAGACGTGATTTATTTACCTATAAATAGAGCATGAATCTCAGAATAAAATACACCATTCAAGCTAATTTAATTCTGCCTTCTGAGAGATAAATTTGTACTCCGTTTAAAGCTAAGTGTGCTTATTTAATATTTTCTTTCTTTAGCTTTCTTAATTGATTTTGTTTCTTGTATTCCAATCTAATCTGTAAAGAGAAAGTTTTATTTTCCTTTTCTGGAATCAAAATCAATTCAAGCTAGCCCGTTTGTTTTAATTTTAGATCTATTAGAATTTAGAACCATTATATAATGAGTATTGGACATTGAACTTTGACATTCAAATCTCTACTCCGACTTGGTTCTTTCGGGCTGCTTCAATAAAGAAGAAAACCATGTATTTTATAATTTGTGTAATTTACTTTATTTGGTTTTATTTGAGGTTAAGCCAGAAAAATCTCATTGTATTGGTTATCTAAGGAGAGCCAGGAAAACTCAGAAAAGAGGATTTTTTGAATTGTGTAAGCCCTAAGAAAAAGACACAATTGTGAAGGTTTTGGGTGAACCTGGGAAAACCTATTTGATAGTGAACGTTAATATCCCTTGTGTGAGGATATTAGGAGTGGAGTAGCATTCTGTGTGGCTGTTATTAAACAGTTGGTGTACACACAGGCGAACCACTATAACTCTCTGTGTTGTGTGGATGTGTGTTTTATTTTCCTATCTTTGATTATTCTTTTGTGGAATGTATGTGGATGTGAATGTTGTAATCATTTTATTTCAAGCTTAGTGGGGAATGTTGTAATAATTTAGATTTATATTTCTGCAATCTATTCCTTTATTTGTTTGAGCTTTAGATTCTCTAATTGTTCTAGTAAGGTTGCCCTGCCATTTTTATGGTGCATGGTTGTCCCTAGAACAATCAATATTTGAGATTGCATTCTATTCCTCAGTGTAGTTTCAATTTGTTTATTCCTCTCAAGTTTGAGTTCTTGATACAAAGACTTTTCTATAAATTAGGTTGTCCTACCATAAACTTTGGTTTTTGGTGTAAGGTTGTCCTTAGAACAACTTTTGTATCAATCTCTCAATACATGTTTATTGAGGTTGCTATTCATTTCAGAATTGTGAATTGATTTACTTTATTTGGCTATCTGCTTATTAAAATTCGTTGTAATTATTTTAAATTTGGTATAGTCCTATTCACCCCCCTCCCCCCCTCTAGGACATATAGCTTGGCCTTTTCAAGTTAGACGAGGTCGACATCCATCGTTCGTCGACTTTGTCTATCCATCAGTCGACCCATGGCAGGGTCTCTAGGTCCACGACGACTGATGATCTTGCCCCTTCTTGTGGAGAGAGTTTTTGTGGACTTTTGATTGACATTCTCGTTATTTTCTTCGCCCTGCTTATCATTATTAAATTCTAGCTGTAGAGGTTCTATAACATAATGAATATTATTTTTTGGTCGTTTTTTTTGTGGGAGTTTAATTGTATGTTTTCCCTAGCTTTCTTTAGCTTTATCTCAGATTGTATGGTTTTTTTAATCTATCTTTCATTGTAGATCTACCTTAGATTGTATGGTTTTTTATATATGCAGATTGTATTGTTTTTTTTTTTTTTTTGGAGGGAGTAACCCTTGCGATAGTAGGGTGGGGCCGACATAAGACCATTGCAGCGGGAACAGATTGGCTACTCCCCCTGACACCAGCCATTGGCTGGTGGTCGGTGCGTAATGTGGTCCACCATGATATATGGGTGTCATCCATGGCATCCATATATTTTTATATATCAATTTATGATATGATAAAAAAAAATGAAGCACATCTCAATCTCAGGTGGACCACATTATAGGAAACAGTGTTGAATGAATTTTGACCATTAAAAAAGTTTTAGGGGCCATAAAAGTTTTGGATTTCGGGATATTTATTTTTACCCTTCATTTATATTTGTTGACCATATCAACAGATTGGATGTCAAGTAAACAGTACAGTGGACCTTAAGGAGGATTTTAATTATGAATATCCCACGATATTTTTTGTCCTGTGGTGTGGCCTCCGTAAGAATTATATCCCTATCGTATTTTGTATAAAGCCCTAAAATGATCTGTAAAAATAGTTGAACGGGTGGGATGAAACACCCACAGAGCACCGACCACCAGCCAAAGGGCTGGTGTCAGGGGGAGTAACCAATCCATTCCCCATTACAACGGACATCAACTACATGCTAATCCTGGGATGGGATCTACCCGCCCAAATAGAGTGGGTGTAAAGTTGGGAGGGATTGCTGCAATCCCACTGCTAACCAAACAGGCCATATGTACATTCCGTGGGATATGTCCCACATCCCATGAACGACCTAAACAGACCCACCATTTCCGTCCCAGGATTGGTCCATCCCAAGGGATTCCCAGCAATCCACTGACACCACCATCATTACCTTAAATTTGATCCCATCCCTCCTAATACCATGGGATCTACTCGGCCAAACAGGCCCTTAGGGCATAATCCCAAAAATGAAGTAGATAAAAATCTCATGTGGACCATATTATAGGAAATAGTGGTGATTGAACGCCTTACCAGGCTACCACTAAAAACTTCTAGGGCCCATTGTAATGTTTATTTTCAATCCAACTTATTAATAAGGTCATATAAACCTCGATTCGGGCAAAAAAAATATTATCTTGATCCAAAACATTTGTGTGCCATAAAATTTTTTTAATGGTCAATCACCACCGTTTCTTATGGTACGATCAATCTGAGATATTTGGATCTATTTCATTTTTTCCTCATGCATACATCAAGATGATCTGAAAATGCACTTGGATGGAGTGGATATATAATGTATACATGAAGATGAGTCCGGTCGCATCGTCTTCAATGAGGCGGCAGGGGCCGCACCAAATTTGCTCTCATCCATTGCCGAAGTTGTTGACTTATTGAGTGAATTTATTAACCACCACATTACTATGGGAGGTACTCCTAATAACTACATATGGGTCATCAATCCTAGCAGGGCCTATGGGAGGCTACCATGATGTATTTGTTTCATTTAAGTCATCTTAGTGCACTGATTTGTACACCTTGTTTGTTAATCATGTGAGTCCATATGTTATGTAGTTGGTTGAGTCCTTGGAAGTTGAAGACCGAAGACACAAGAGGGCGTGGAGTATCAAAGAGTAAAGAATTAGTAAATGAGGTGACTTAGTAATTATAACCCTTGACTTAAAACAACCTTAAACCTTTACATGATCCTAACCTTAATAGGTAAACCTTATGTGATCATTCCTTAGCCTTAGGTGCCTTATTGAAACAAGATAAGATAGGCTATAAGAGGTCCCGAGCTATTGGAAAACAGATTGCCAAACCAGCAGACTTAAGGGTGTGCTTGTGTGAAGCTCGATCGATCAAGTTGATCGACAGAATATGGCCAAAAACTTCTAGGAGACATCTGGTCTAAATGTGATTTAATCTAAGTGCTTGAAACACGAGCTTGATCACGATCACTCGAGGATTGATCGAACCGAGCTAAAACAATCCAACGAGTTTACTGGACCATTTTCGGCCTAACTCGATCGATCGAAGACCAAGCTCGATTACTCGAGCCTAGCCATTGGAGATCCATTGGAGCATTTTGCTATAAATATTGCTTCGAATCTTTGGGAGAAGGGATGGATTTTTAGTACAAATAGAGGCTAGGTGTTTTCCCACCCACACCAAACATCATAGACCACTATCCAAAGGGTTTCATACCAATCTTCTTTTAATCTTTTACTCTAATGAGCATTCCATGCTCTTATTCGAAGATGTGAATGAACTCTTACCTTTTTAGAGATTAGGCACTATGCTTATAGTAAAATCATTGTCTAAACTCTCTAAAAGATCATTTTAGTTGAATCTCCTACACATTACAAATTTTCATTATTTGTAGGAGATTCTACCCAACCTATCATCACCTTGGTTGCCTTAAAGGAGCATCGCATATAAGGTGTTTGATCTTGAAGCTGAAGCATTGGCAATGTATTGGCATCACGATCGGGGAAGCACAATGGGAGTTGATTGAAGCATGAGAGAGCAACAATCAAGTAACTCGAGAAGGCGCTACAAAAGAGGCTCAATAAATTGTCAAATTATAAGAGTCCACACACTCCTTCCTTGTATAGGATTGAGTGTAGAGTTTA